>OZ010736.1:41805391-43005391 GCA_963932295.1 Tipula lateralis
ATATGTTTATTCATGATGTAGTGAAAGCTATTTCGATATAACTGTATATTATAAATCCTTTCTTATTCAAAGAGTTTATCGAATTACGTTTATACTATCGAGTATCATCTCTTAATCTGAAACACAATCTGTACGTATGTGATTAAATATGTGAACTATATCATTGTTCAAATGTCTAGCTAAACTCGATACGACACTAATTATATTTTATTAAAAGACAAGATATCTCGAAACACACTCTCTTCCTGTGTAGCCTTTATCGAAGCCAAAATATCTCAAACAGCGCAGCTCATTAAGGATTTGATATTCTGTCAGATTCCATTGAGCACATCCGTGAGAAGTCACCAAATGCTGAAATCGTTGTGGCTGCTGATTTCATCGTCCACAATGACAAATGGCTTCCATATTCGAAATCCGTTACACCGGCTGGTGAAACGGCCGAAAGCAGCTTTAAACCATCTTATACAGCTTTTGGATCAACGTACCAGAATTCCAGATCGGGTCAACGATACAGGTCACATCTTTGATCTATTTTTAACATCTCATGCGGATTATTACATTATCTATATCGGTTCTCCTTAGGGGATTTCTGACCATCGGCTCATTACAGCGAAATTTCCAACGTCGTGGACTTGTCAAGAGAGGGTTCAACCAAAACGGCGATTGTGGCACTTTAAAAATGCTGACTGGTTAGGAATGAACAAGTTCTTTCAAGAGTTCGAATGGCGTGCTTGCTTTGCCTTCGGTAATATTGACCGGGCAGCCATTCTGCTGTCTACTGTCATTCTCATAGCAATCACGACTGCAGGAAAGCAACCGCCCTTAAAGAAGCTTGTCACCGAAGTATCTCCAAAACCCGACAGCTGAACATCTATCCGAATTCAAGGTTGTTAGAAACCTAGCAACACGAACGATATCCAAAGCTAAAGTAGAATACGAAAAGAAGGTTAGAGCAGAATTGAGGCAGAGTTTAGATACCACCGACAGCAATCGAACCTTTTTGGTCATTTGCTCGTAAAGTCGAGGAAAACTTTTTGGAAAGTAGAAAATCTTCTATACCATCTCTCAAAGATGGCGATAGTATTTTTTCCACTGCCCATGAAAAGGCTCGAAAATTTGCTGCTTACTTCAACTTAGCTCAATCTAATTCAACACCACCTGTTATCTCGCAAGACAGCTCGTCGATGCGCATTAGACCGACCTAGAGTTGTCGCCAAAGTTCTTGCAAACATTAACCCAACAAGTCAGCCGGTCCGGATGGTATTCCCCCAATTGTAAATCCTAATTATTGTTGTAAATCCTTGTCAAAGCCACTTTCATGTTTGTTCCACCGATCTATGTCTTCTGGCATTTTTCCTTCCATTTGGAAAATTGCTAACGTGCCGAAAAAGGGCAGCAAGTCAGACCCTGTGAATTATCGTTCAATGGCAATTGTCTCGTTGCTTTCCAAAGTAATTGAGACGATAATCAATTTTCAACTGATAAAATATTTGGAAGATCACCAACTTAGCTCTGAAAAATGGAACAGGAGTATCCATCAATTTGGTGAATCACAAGTCTTGATATTTTGAAAGCATTTAGTACATTTAGTAGCACAAGGGTTTACTGTTCAAACTGAGAGCGGTTGGCCTTCACGGTTCTTCAATTCTATGGGTTAAGAATTTTCTTTTCCGTCGTAAAATTCAAGTGGTGGTGGATGGCACGACTTCCATTCCACATTATTTAAACGCTGGTGTCCCTCAAGGATCCGTCCTTTCTCCAACTCTTTTTCTAATTTCCATCGATGATCTATCATCAATGCTCAATCCAATATGCTTCTTATGCTGATGACAGCTCACTCTCCTCCTCATACTGCTTACCTTCTTCTTCATCGCGAAACGATGTTCTCGCAGAAAGAATTGCTATGAAGGATTGCCTTAAGCGTGATCTCATTACAATTATGGAATGGGATGAAGCCAACAGGGTTGAATTCAATCCAAACAAATTTCAATCCTGCGTTTTTTCTGGCCGAAATTATGGCGATTCGCCATCTTTTCTGATAGGCGAATCCAGTTTGGCTACATTTGACTGATTTTTCGATTCTCGGCTTGACTTTAACAAAGAAAATGTCCTAGAATGAACAAATAAACAATTTATCATCTATGACATCTATAGTTTTTCTTCGACGATGTAAGTTTTATTTTACACCATCTGAAACACTTTTAATTTACAGACATATATAAGACTCAGACTAGAATATAATTCTCACATTTGGGCTGGAGCACCAAAACCACATCTGGCTGCACTCGATCGAGTCCAAGGAAGAGCATCTCGAATGATCGCGAATGTAAATGTATCTTCAAATCTCGATTCTCTTTCCCACAGGCGGAATGTGGGAGCTTTTTGTGTGTTCTAAAAATACCTTCATGGGCATTTTCATCGGAACTTTACGAACTTATGCCTGGTTTATCAAAACCCACACGCAACTTAAGAAGACCTTTACACAGATATAATCTGGAAATTAAATTCGCCAGGACCAAAAGGTTCCAGAACTCGTTTTTTGTTCGGAGTGCGCGAATGTGGAATGAGCTGAATTGTGAAGTGTTTCCCTTGGCGTATAATTTCCAGAGATTTAAACTTAATATCAAAAGTTTGAAGCTTGAAGACTAAAACCCTTATTCCTTGAGTCCATCCTTCCTAATTCCTTCTCATCCTTATTATTAGCAGTGCTGTGTGTTTATTGTGCAAGAACATTCATACTAGGGATAAATATACTATCCTAAGTGCTATTACAAACAAAAAAAAAACAATGGAAGCCATTAGTCTTATGTTCTGACTGAAAAATTAGAAACCTAAACTTGCCGTATAGAATGTTTCTACCACAGTGTAATATTGATATAATACTGATTTCTGAAACTCATGACTTGCTAGAAACGCCCAGGTTGCGCAGAGGCTATGACACTGCCACGTGAAGCGGGAGATACCGGGTTCGAATCCCGATAGGGGCAGGATGCGAAAAGGGATTTTCACCATCGATCGTCTGGGCGGTACGATTTGAAACATTTGTATATAGAAATGTTGAACTAGTATTCTTGCAGAAAAAATTGTGAAGACTTAAGCTAATATTATCAAACTAGTTGTATAGAGGTTGGTCTAGTTGGACGTCTAAATTATAAGTAGCAAAGTTTAATGTGTAAGTATCTGTGTGAATGCAACTAGTGTCATTGAGTTCTGAAACAAGTCACACGATCGTGGGTTTGTTGATACATTGGAGAGTCGTGTAAGGAAGTGCACCATTCTGTCGAACGATTAATATTGTTGCCAGATCAATGTTATCACGTTTTTCCCGTATATAAATTCTTTTTCACACGTATCAACCGAAGACTCAGAATTTGTCACAACATTTTCTCATATACGTTCAATGTTTTAATGGAAATTTAAAACTTCAACTGAATGATAACATTACCTGATATATAGTAATGCACGATATATTTCACGATATATATATATATATATATATATATATATATATATATATATATATATGTATATATATATATATATATATATATATATATATATATATATATATATATATATATATATATATATCCTGTTTTGGATCGCTACAAAAATATCAACACAATGTTCTACCAAGTACGTTTTATACGTCCTTACTACTTACCGCGTAACCAAATGGAAGACGAACGACTATAGGCCTGATTCCTGTAGATCATCGCCCTATGTGAGCCTAGTAATGAAATGGAAGATGAGTAGCCCATAAAGACTCCAGTTAATTATAATTATATAATATAAATATATATATTTATGATCTATATATATATATATATATATATATATATATATATATATATATATATATATATATATATATATATATATACATATATATATATATATATATATATATATATAACGGGTGATTTTTTTGTGGTTAGGATTTTCATGCATTAGTATTTGACAGATCACGCGGGATTTCAGACAAGGTGTCAAAGAGAAAGATGCTCAGTATGCTTTGACATTTCATAACTGAAGCCGAACGATCTGCCACAACGTCGAATTTTCAGTGAATGGGCCCTAGAAAAGTTTGCAGAAAATCCGCTTTTTTATCGACAAATTTTGTTCAGCGATGAGGCTCATTTCTGGTTGAATGGCTACGTAAATAAGCAAAATTGCCGCATTTGGAGTGAAGAGCAACCAGAAGCCGTTCAAGAACTGCCCATGCATCCCGAAAAATGCACTGTTTGGTGTGGTTTGTACGCTGGTGGAATCATTGGACCGTATTTTTTCAAAGATGCTGTTGGACGCAACGTTACGGTGAATGGCGATCGCTATCGTTCGATGCTAACAAACTTTTTGTTGCCAAAAATGGAAGAACTGAACTTAGTTGACATGTGGTTTCAACAAGATGGCGCTACATGCCACACAGCTCGCGATTCTATGGCCATTTTGAGGGAAAACTTCGAAGAACAATTCATCTCAAGAAATGGCCCGGTAAGTTGGCCACCAAGATCATGCGATTTGACGCCTTTAGACTATTTTTTGTGGGGCTACGTCAAGTCTAAAGTCTACAGAAATAAGCCAGCAACTATTCCAGTTTTGGAAGACAACATTTCCGAAGAAATTCGGGCTATTCCGGCCGAAATGCTCGAAAAAGTTGCCCAAAATTGGACTTTCCGAATGGACCACCTAAGACGCAGCCGCGGTCAACATTTAAATGAAATTATCTTCAAAAAGTAAATGTCATGGACCAATCTAACGTTTCAAATAAAGAACCGATGAGATTTTGCAAATTTTATGCGTTTTTTTTTAAAAAAAAGTTCTCAAGCTCTTAAAAAATCACCCTATATATATATATATATATATATATATATATATATATCACTCGTTCAAACGTGTGGTTACTAAATTAATTGCATCCAGGTCTTTAAAACCAAAGATCAGAAATTTAGTTTTGGAATTAGATTTTAGGACCAGTCGAAGCTGACCAATGTTGTAGTGGATCAAGAATCTCTTTCATTCTGCTGATTGAATTGTCGAAGGTGTTTCACTTGATGAAGCACCTATTCCAACATGGGATTAAAATTTTCAGAAAAAGCGCATCTCCTTGTCGAACACTGGAATGAATTAAAAGTTTTTGGTCGGTTGTTTTTTCAACTTTGACTTAAAGTTGTGACTGTATTACAATAGTACATACTTTTGAGCAACATAGCTAAGCCGTCATTTCTCATCAAAACAAGCTTTTGAGCTTAGTTATCTCTATAGCGAGAATTCGTTGAATCGTTGGGCGTCATCAGATAGTTATTCGCAGATAGCTTTCACTTTATCATACTGATACTTAGAAATCAAAATGCTATACTGACTTGATCTAGTACAAGACGACAATCTGACACAGACAATTGACAGGTTGGCTAATCGCATGTGGAAGCGTAGCTGACACATTCGATTATCGACTGCTTCGAAACCCAACACAGTACTTTTTGCCTGTAGTTCAATTGAAAAACGTACTCGCACGTACCGATAATCTCGTATCAAAACTTAATCGGATGTTGGGTTGTTATGTTGAGGTATCGATGTATTTTGTTTTGTTGACATTTTTAACACTCTAGGTTTGTACGGATTCGAGTCGCTTACCCAGTGATGGTATTCTTTAGGTCTTATGTTTCGAAATATTTACGAAACACGGGCGCTCAAGAAACCTTTTTGTGTAGGAAGACTAATTCAGAATCCATTCAAAGTTTGATAAATCGAAAAATGTTAAGGCAAGAACCTTGCCCTAATTATCTTGCATTTCTTTGAAAATAAGATCACGAATAAGTTAGTTTGACCCCACCATTTTCAGACAAAACGATCAATATAAGTCAAATGTTAATTTCGCTATATTTCGCAATTTACATAAATTAAAACGTTTGGGTGTCAAGGGATGCATGCTCATAACAACAAAAATCATGTTTATTAATAGTGAAAATGTCATAAAAGTCAAATAAGCACACAACAATTACATTTCCAATGGAAATATTATTCGTCGTTTTTAAAACAACCGCAATTATATGGGCTAGAGAGTAGGATGTGGGATTTGGTTTTGATCAACAACTTGTTGTGGTTAACAAACAATATTTTATTCAATAAAATTATTTACATATTTCCTCTTGTTATGAAAATATATGAGTACATAATTTTATTAGTCAATCATATTATAGTTAATAGCTAAGATACAGGAACGTAAATGTTATTGAGATTGTAGTAGTACAGTGAAGATTTACATGAGCGCACATCCATATAGGCATGAACTTCACCTGTTGGGACATTCACTTAGACCAACGAAATTTACTGACTCGCAGAGCACGGGAACAAAAGAACTTTGTGCTATATACTAGCCAAACATGATCTTTACTAGACGTGTATTTAGATGGCTACATTTCTCGCGATTGTAGATATCAGTTCATTTGGAATTATAATTTTTTTCCCATTAAGATAGTGAAATCGTAGTGAATAATATCTTCACAATTGTACCACAGAGTACATACAGAGAACCAGAGTCAAGTATACTTTGTTGTATACTATTCAAAAATCAACAAAATTTAAGGGGAATAAATGTATAGTCGTGCAACTATACATTTTAACTATACAGGTACCGGGTTCGAATCCGATTCGAGGCAGGATGCAAAATGGGTTTTTCACCTTCGGTCGTTTGGGCGGTGCGATCGGTGGTGAAAAATGAACATATCTGGATCCTCTGTCGTGTTTAGAATCCTTGGGCCGACCCATCTTCCATGTCAGTACTATATGACTGACATGGAGCTATGCAATGCGCAGATGGCTCTACGGAAAGACTCGGACCTATAGCCGTATAGAGTGGTATCACAACGAATCAAATTTGGTCTAAGTGTGCGATAGCAGCCACATCAACTTAACTTTAACTTTTTAACTATACATTTTATAGTCTTCTCATTTCTTCTTTCATATAAAATATGAATTCAAGTAGCCGAATTAAAATAAAGTGATTTTGAATGTGTGCAAAGGTTTTTATAAAATTGAAATAGGTTTATTTGGTAGTGGTTTATTTGTAGCCTACTAGTATTTGTTTCAAAATAGTTTATTCCATACAGTACTGAATAAAAACTTGTATTGAAATGCGAAAATTTTCTACAGAAAATAGATGTTCCGAGTGGCGTGTTTTTTTTCTGTAAGCAAAATATTCCAAAATTTTGTAACAAAAATTTCCACTTGAAAACGGGGACATATTCTACGTAAAATATGCCGCAGCAACATTTACCATAAATGGATTTTGAATTGCAATATCTCACAAATCCAGATAACCTAAGATGTTCAGAGTGTTAATCAAACTGTCCTGTATCTGTGTATGAATGTGATAGTTGAAACTTTCTAGGATGAATTTAAGAAATGGTTTCTTATTTTCGAGAGAAGAATCTATCATACTCTATGATATTGTGCTTAAATTTGAAACAAACCGTTCTGCATGGTGATTCGAACCAAATTGTATGGCAATTTTTAAAAGAAGATACGATGGTTCCACATCTCCTGGTTTTTAATTATAGAGCTTATGAAGAGCTGGCTCAAGATTAAAACCGATAGTCAGATTGTTGACACGATACGGGTTTTTCTTGCGTCTAGTGATGTTAATTTTGAAGAAATCATTTACAGGAAATTTTAATAATGGGCCTCATACATATGAGAAGGGGTAAATTTCCTTTAACACAGACCTCTGTTCACCCTTGCTAATGGTGGAAATATAATTTAATATATACAAAAGTTTATATTTTTTAGTTTTATGTATTTAAAATTTTTAATTTCTTGATACTGCGGATGGTGGTGTTTTAACAGTTTCACAACACTCCTTTGATTTCAGAAATTAATTATTGGCTACTGACCATTTACAGTTCTTTCCTATCAGCACGAAAATAAAAAAAGAAACCAGCTATTATATGTGATCAATATATTCTTCAACCAAAATCGGGTGTAATGCTCTTCATAAGCTCAATTAAATTTTGGGAAATATTAGAATAATGGCATTCATTTAGATAGCTAATTTCAAAAATTTCTACAACTGTCCGAGCAATATTTTCATTAAAGATAGTGGGTGCCTTTAAAACTTCTAAACTACTAACATCGCTTTTAAAAATTTTTTGATAAAGAAACGTCTCCGTTACTGAAATTTCAGAACCTTCCTCATTTGTTAATAATAATTGTGTGCATTTCTCGCAACTTATTGTTCTACATATAGGCACAATAGCCTGCAAAATAAAGAATTGCGTTTCCCTATAATTCGGGAATATTTGTTTTTCTAATAATAGTCTCTCTTTGATCTGCCCTATTATCTACGCCATATTAACGTTATTTTGGTTGGTTTGATGATCAACAGCAAAAAGTTGTTATGATCACTTGAAATAACCTGTACGAAATGTCACATGCGATCAGGCAACAACAAGCCTAGCAGCTTTGAAATGCCTTGGTGTTACTGTTGATAAACCTTTCTTTTTATGTAACAACTAAAAGGCATTTGCACGATTCGATGCACCAGATCTGTTAAAATCAGCTCGAAACGCTTTGTTTAGAGTTCAGATTAAGCACTTCTACCAAGGAGTAAGTGACATCAAAAACCATATCTTAAATCCATCCCAGAAAGTTTCTACTGTCACATTCATACACAGATGCAGGACAGTGTGATTAACACTCTGAACATCTTAGATTATCTGGATTTGTGGGAAATTTCATTCTATAGCCCGTGTTTTAAAATCCATTTATAGTAAATGTTGCTACGGCATATTTTACGTAGAATCACTTTATTTTAATTCGGCTGCTTGAATTCATATTTTATATGAAAGAAGAAATGACAAGACTATAAAATGTATAGTTGCACCGTTGACTATACATTTATTCCCCTTAAATTTTGTTGATTTTTGAATAGTACACAACAAAGTATACTTGACGCTGGTTCTCTGTATGTTCTCTGTGATTGTACGACGAATTAGGTCCAATGTTTATGATTGTATCTTAAGTCAATATGACCCTTGTGAATCCAAGTTTATTGAGTTACGATCTGTAAAATACTTACTTTATGACCTTTAATGTTTCTTGGTTGCCTAATATCTGTGGCAATTCAGAAAAACCACTTATCTCAAAAAAGTGTATTTTTCAGGAAACGTGATTTTCTAAAATTCTAATTAAGTGTATTGCATGAAAAATAGTTTTTCAAAATATCATAAAGATCCTTGCTTGTCCTTTAGTTAGACAAATCTATGCACAGATCTATATCGCTTACTTTTTGCTTAAAATACGTTAAAGTGTTATTCCCAGAGACAGAAATTGCCAAATCGTGCTTAAAAGCTTTTCTCTGCTCAGCACCGTCTATTTTCAGCCAGTCAATATTCCATTTTATAGACTTCAGTCCTACTCATAATTTACAAAAAATCATGGTATATCTTCTACCCTTCGTTAACCTCACCTTCATTCTATTTTTAAAGACTAATCTTGAATCCGAAGCGTAGGTCTTCCTCTCCATCTTCCCATTTCTACACTTTCTATGACGTTGACAACTGTACCGTAATATGAATCCAAAGAAAATATATAATAAATTAAATATTCTGTCGGATAGTTGAAACAAATGAACTATTTCTAGATTATAAGGCCAAATAGATTTACAGAACGTTGATTCATGAAACATGAGAAGGATAACTATGTTTACATAGTTACATATTTCATATTAATTTTTTATATTTTCCTCACAAAAAGAATTAACTTTTATTATTTTCGAAGTAATGTAACATATAATTGAGTTATTTTAGAAATTAAATTTTCCAAAAACTTTTTCATCACCAAATCTAAAATAACCAGAAATAGGATTCAATAAATTTTATATTGTTAATTCGTGGTAAAATTGAAAAGGACAAAGGAATATTGAATGAATCAACTCCTTGTGTTAAATTTAAAAATCTGAGAACAACTTTTCTATATAATTAAGCCGATAAACATACAATTTATTCACTTTAACCAGTAATTTAGACATAATTTATAGAAAAATAAATATGTGATGGTGGGCGGAAATCCAATATTACAAGCGAATCATTAGGAAACTTGTATACGTATAAGCACAATTGCGGGATATTACGCGGGCAGTCACTTATCTTAAAGCAGTTCTTATAGCTTGTCGAGCCTCATAAACGAAACCTTTATTTTTAAATCCTCATGAATGGTAGAGATACTAAGCTACCTAATAGATGCTTTCACTGGTTGTGGCCTACATTTCGTTAACCTAGACACTCTTGTTGAGTTTAAAGTTAGTCTTAAAACTTAATATTACAAGCTGGATCTTTTATTAACTTTAAGTGTAAGACAGGTAACGAGGCTACCCCATTGTTATTCGACAAATGATAAAAGAAAAGCGTAGGAAAAGACGCATATGGCATAGAATCGGGATACATTTGAAAGGACTACCATGAAGCTGACATAAATTATTCTCTTTTTGGAAAGCTACTAAAGGAGGCCATTAATCCAAGTGCCACCTATAATGAAGTTAATGAAGAAAAGCAGAACTGTTTGTACAACTTCTGGCACTAGTATATCAACCACACAATATACAATCTACGATTGATCCTAAACCAGTCTATAGGTCTCCATCAAATATCAGAAGTGTCACCCCACTAGAAATTTCACAAGAAATAGATATACATTTGAATCCCAAAAAGTCACCTGGAATGTTAGATATTATCCTTTATACTCATCCGTCCAAATCCTATGCACATCCATACAATGACAACGGTTTTGATCAGCACCGAGTGAGATTTGGACTGATGAGTATAAGAGATTACTTCTAGCATTCGAGGTACGACTCAAAGTTAGACGTTGATGGCACCAACTGAGTTCTTTTCAATCACGTGATCAGGAATTGAATGCGAATTCCTAATACATTGCTGTAAATCATAGGATAGTGTATTCGCTGGCTAGGATACGTTCTGCGTACTGCTCTGGATAGAATCAAATTATTTTGTTTTTCCACAATATTTGATCAGTGTCATTGGATAAGTCTACTGGCTCAGGTTGAAATAAACAATGAACCGAAGAACGAGTATATGTATATACAGTGTGATTATCAACAATGCTTGATTTACGGGTATTTAATGCCTGCGACAGATTAAAATTTTATCTACAGACCAATGGATTACGAATGCACAAATTTAATTAACAATTTTAATTTTAAAAACACTAAAACATAACAGAGCAATACTTCGTATAGTTCGGTTTCGGGCGGTACGAAAATATATCTTTGCAATTGCTCAAATGATTTCCTAAAGTTTGGAATCCATTTTACAAAATTTATAATGAGATAGTGGGAATTGGACAAGCGAATTGGGTTTCAAGGAGCTAGGGTTCTGCCGACGTAAGTCAATGCATTGAATCAAACAATTAAGACAAAGTATATACTGTGTTGAAGTTCTCCCACAATCACTGAGCTTTGAACAACTAACAATTGTCGCGATGACTGAATAGTTGTCCGAGTTTATCAGTGAAGTTGATCCAAATATAGAACGTTGTGTTAATATCCGCCGAAACAGGTACAAACATCTATCTTCGATTTTGTACAGAGAAATAAATAAATTTTGAGGTTTATCGAGAGCGTCCCTTTCAGATTGAGAAATTGAATAACACTATGCAACTCGAAAATAAATATTTTGTCAATGCAGCGAGTAATTCGAAAAAAAGGTGTAGATACTATCACATGTAAAGAAAGTTTTCACCATCGATCGTTCGATCGGTGGTGTGAATGAACGCATCTAAATCCCCTGTCGAGTTTAGAATCTATGGACCGACCCATCTTCCATGTCAGTACTATAGACTAACATAGAGCTATGCAACGCGCCGATGGTTCTAGGAAAATCGAACATATAGCCGTACAACGGACCATCGCATCTCTAAGTGCGAGGTAGCAGCCACCCAACAGAAAAAAATGACATTTAAATATCTTAAAATGTCCTATATTGACTGTTGGCCGAATGAATGGATTGAAAATCTATCAAAATTAGTATCTAAGCAGTGCCAAATCGCCTTAACTGTCGCATTTTAACTATTGACATGTTTTAAGTAATGTGAAGACTAGTGACAGAGCTGTCACTAGTGGCAAGAGGTTGAGTTGCACAGTTTTTTGAATTTATCGTGTAAATTAAATAAAGTTGTAAGTTTGACCAAACTCTGGCCTTTTGGATTTTGAAATGTGTCAATTATCCAGATACGAACTGGATTATTGTCGAACCGGATTGTTACTCTACGACTGAAGAATAAGACGTGATTGCTTATTAGTTTCAACAGGATGGTACCATTGCCTTACACATTCAACATTGAACCTTATCTCCGAAAATCGTAGGTATTTCAGCCGAAATTGAACTATAATTAGTAACGATTTACTCAGAGAGTGACT
Source organism: Tipula lateralis (assembly GCA_963932295.1). Taxonomy (NCBI): domain Eukaryota; kingdom Metazoa; phylum Arthropoda; class Insecta; order Diptera; family Tipulidae; genus Tipula; species Tipula lateralis. The sequence goes on from OZ010736.1 coordinate 41,817,825, forward strand.
AGAGAATTCAAAATCGGTTTCCGTTTCTAGACCAGTTTTTCAGAACCAAAAACCGGTTTTAAGTTTCTTCAAACCGGTTTTTTTTGTTAAAATTAAATATGATAATTTCAATCGGTTACTAAGCTTTTGGGATTAGTGTGAATAAATGGCACTCTACCTGATTGACATTTTTATAATATTTCATGTTTAACTGCAGATGGTGCATCTGTTATGGGAAAAGTAGGGAAATTAACTGGAATCGATCAGTAATTTTATTTTGCCCACGGAATTCAATTAGCCGTGCTCTGTATCCAAAGTGTTATACCGCGAAGTACTGTTCATGACAATGAGGAAACTTATGTTTTCCTCATTTGTATCGAGATCAAAGGAAAACGAATTTTTGTTAGAAGAGACAGAAACTGATGAACATGATACTTCCCATCTCAAACAAAACTTTGAGGTTTGTTTTGATGGCGATGACAGTCTGGAAGAAGTCATTATGAAACACTCTCACTTACTACCTTTTATTTTTAAAGGTATTTAAGAAATGTTGTAGAAAGGTTGTTCTTATTTTCAGACAAGCACCGACAAAAAATTACGATATTCTCCAAAAATATGACAAAATACAAAATGAAACAGTCTTGTATACTCTCCGAAGAAAAGTTACAATTGTTTTCAGAAGTAATATCGATTATCTTGCCTGTTAAGCTAGCAGTTGAATCCCTTTGTCGAAAAGATATCACTCTTCTAATTGCTGATGTCACTTTTCATTTTCTATTGACTAAATTGCAGAATGTTTTGACTAGAAATAAAAGTGGCTTTATTTAATCGAATCAAGGCAAGACGTATTCAACTATCAACAAACTGCAGAAAAATATTCAACTGAGTTATTTCTTAAACTTAATAAGTTCGATCTTTTAATAGTTGTAGTGGCATTGCCTCAAAGAACTGAAGTTTTAGAAGACACTTATGATGTAAGTTTACAAAGCATAGACGAAGATGAAGAAAAATGTTTTACAATAGAAAATAAAATACCCGCCCGAAATATAACAACCACTGAAAATTTTAGGCAAATGATGGACCAAGCAAATGAAAAGCAGTTAAATATTCCACCAGCTGTTCAAAATAAAGAATATGTTAGTCGGACAACCGGATTCCGTGGAGAAATCACAATTTGCAATGATGTAGGAATGCTTGGCAATTATATAGATTTAGTTTTCTTTGCAGGTTTGCACTCACTAAGAATAATGGCCTTTTTGTAATTTAACATTTAAGGCTGAGGATACTACGATTTAACTTTGTTTTATTAACCGGAATCCGGTTTTCTATAATTTTCAACACCAAAACCCGATTTAATTATTTTTTTCAAAAATTGGATTCCCTACCAGAGACCCTTTCAGTGACGCAGTCAAATTGCCCATTGGTGAATAGAGGCTTAAACGATTAAAATTGTACTTAAAAATTGAGTTGACAGAAAAAGGTGCTTCACATTCATTCGAGACTATTATTTTAATGAAATAAATCTCCGTTATAAATCGTTAGATATGTTAATAGTGCGCCATCTGTCATGTCGGTATGTAAATATTTTAATAACTTTGACATTAGTCACTAATTGACTCTATTAGGCGTTGGCGTTGACTTTTTTGAGCACAGTACATTCACGACCAAGACTACAAATAGTAGTGCTTGAAATAGTCAGAGAAGAAGTTAGGGTGAACCCAAAAGTTTCTTGTTGTCGCCGCGATCAGAATTTTGATGGCGGTGGAACCACTACCTAGCGCATTTTGAAGGAAGATTTGCATTTGTTTCTGTACAAAGTGTTATTAGCCGTAATATTGAAATAAGGCAAAAGTCTGAACCAGAAACAAATTTAATTGATCGACTGGCTTTAGTTGATTGGCGAATAAGTTTCTTTTGCACGAAAACCATCATTGGGCCACATTTTTTCAGAGAAAATGCCGCTGTAATTTAATTAGGTTTGATTAATGTCTAATAAATTCATATATTAAAATAATTAAATCGTAATCAAAATTGCATAATTAATTGGTGAAATTTAAGTTATAAAAATTGTCCTAATTACAATATAATTTAAATCAATTTTATTTAATATTTAATGTTTCACATACTCGTGCTACTTCCAATAAATCATTCAACACGAGCGATTGCCATTCAAAAATAAAATTAAAACTATTTTGCAATTTCTACTAATTGGAAATTAATCATAGAAAATAAATTTTATTTTTCAATAATCCAACATGTCTTTTTCACCAAATTCATACTTTCATTCATGTTAATTAAATTAGTTCATGATTAAATTAATATTATTAAATAAGTTAAGCATAATATTTACTTTTATTCAATTAGCATATAGTTCAAATTGATTTGAAAGAGTCTTACAAAATGTATACAATGTAACGATCCAGTTTTAAATCAATCTATAGGTCATCCACATATATGATATTTTTTTCTAAATTAAATTAAAATATAACTTAATTAAATACAGTGATATAATCAAAACAAAATTTTTTAAATCCGCATATCATCGAATTAGTGGTGTGTGCGGCGCAGGTCAAGTTTATAGTCATAAACTTAACTTCGTCGTTTTTTTTTTGGTTAGATACTCGTATGACCAGAGCTATTTTTATCATTATGTCACAATCATCATTAGTTAATGAACAAAACATTTACATAAAAATGTAATTTTGTCATCGCTGATGAATTTTACGGTTAAATAATTAATCAAAAAATATTTTTATTTTATTGCTTAGTTTTTGATAAAATAAAATTTCGGAAAATGATTTAAAAATATTGCTAATAATTAAAAATAGTTTGGTTAATGCAGACGTACACGCAACCATCTGAAATATGTGAATAGATTTGTCTTTCAAATGGAAATGAATATCAAATAATATGATAGTTTATGTCACGGTCATATCTTTATAAAAATATGTTAAGTGTGAAATTGGAGATAACAAAATATTTGAATCATAAATTATGAGAGCTTCATCGATCAAAAATGCTTATTATTTTTTTATGCTATCTGCTCGCTTAACCACCGACAGACCTTGGATTATTTCTTATATTCTCGCATGGGAAATGTAGATAGCCAGTACAGTGTTATTTTGAGGTGTCACAGACTCAAACAATTAGAGTCATTTGCTAATTTAAGAAATAATTTCAGCTTTGTGACTCACTCAATCGATAATCAAAGAGTGGAAGACTCTTAGTGAATAAATTGAAAAGTATTCTCTTATGACTAAAGCTTTGGAAACAACAACCGGCGATACAGATCAGGCTTGGCTTATAAAGAGTGAAGACATCGACTGTTAGGCGCGATCTAATTTGAAATTTTTAATTTCAAATTGGTTTTTTTAGATCAATGTCCAACACCAAGCTTAAGTTATACTTCTCAAAATTTGAGCGATACATATCGCCTTGATTCAACAACTTTGGATCAACGCTGACCAGATAATAAGGAAAAAAGTAACAATTGTTAATTCATTATTGCTAAAACTAATATTAGTACCTGTATGTTAAAAATATTTCAAGTCGTTAGGAGTTACTTGACAGGACTGGAGGTTCTGTGGTAGAATATAGAAATTTTATGATTTTACAAAGCTCCGCTAGTTTCCAGTCCCCCACCCCGAGTGTTCTTCATCAAGTAGAAACTTGGGCTTAAACTAGAAGGGCACCTCTGGAACTAGTACTAGAAATCCAGTTTCTAAAATAGTAAACCTTGCGCCAGAACAGTAGCTGATTGAATTATTTCTGCAGATATTCAACTAACTATGAAGCTAATCTTACCATGACTTAAAGTTATCTTTAGTTAAAGCTTTCTAGGTAATTGACATTCAAATAGACTGAAGTAAAAATTATATTTATTTCTAAGGCGGAAAAATGTTTCATTGCAATCACAAGGACGTTATATTCATAAGATTATCTTTCTTTTTTCGAAATCCATGGAAAGGCGCTAGAATTTCATATCACCAAATCTCTTAAACACTAGGAATACTCCTTGGTAACCTTTTTGGATATAAGTAGTTATTTCACAACGTTAAACCAATGGTAATCACATGAGCACTCAGATGTATGAGCGTAGATTAGTCACTCAGGAGCTGGATAGATCATGTGCTAAACTTTAGGTACAATTGAACTGTATGTATGAAATTCAAGTGACAGTTTACTTGGGTGGGTCCTCCTACCAGCAAATTGATGAGTGGCAATTGACACCACAAGGTGGGCTGTTGTACCCTCTTTTTATAACTCACAATAACAGTCATAAATTCACCTGGAAACAAATAAAAAACAGTGACTTCTTTCGCGGAAGCATCCTCTCATTCTGGATTACCCAGATAAAACTAATCGTTTGACATTTGCAATATTGCTACAAATGACAGCAAGAAGATTGAATTGTGTCAGAAATAAAGTGGGATAGTAGGAAGTTCTACCTTTAAAGTTTCAAATTGAAAATTCGGTAACTTACTCTTTCATAAAATTATAATTTAGTGTATGTCTAATTTTTGAGACGTTATTGAGGAAAACCCTGATGTAAAAATATAAAGTTTATGTGTAAAGTAAAATTATCTGATCGTTGGAACTCTAATAATAAAATACCTAAGCTTCATAAAAACTATTAACACGAGAGTTATTTTTCAGTGTTGTTTAGGCAGTGAGCCATTTGTCACGCTCCAGTGGCAAAAGTTGACTTCAACAAAAGCTGCTTGTTAAGAACAGTTGCATTCAAATAAAGAAAATTAAGGGTAAGGTTCACTGCAGGATGGTATAGTCGAACATTGAAACAAACAATTTTCTACCAGACCATGTCTTTTTTTTTTAATCTATTCTAATCTGTTTTGGAGCTCAAGGCACTCCCTACATGTTCGCGGTTCGCTTATGGTCGGCCCATGAGTTCTGCACTCCAACAGGGGGTGTTGTAGTTCATTCACATTCATAGTTGTGTTCATTCCCACCACAGATCATTATCTCATGGTGAAAACTCTCTTTTGCATCCTGCCCCTATCGGGATTCGAATCCGGTACCTCCCGATCCAACTGTCGCAGCTTTAACCATTGCGCCGTCTAGACCATGCCAATTCTCATTAATATAATTCTATCTATACTCTCTTTTTATAAGAACCATTAATTAGTCCCAGTTCGATCGATGATTTGGTGAGAACTTGAAAGAAAAATAGAAAGCATTACCTGATAATATGTTATGACCTGCTTAAGCTTATCATTTGCAGCTAACGCCAGAAAACTGGTGAAAGAAACTACACCCCTGTGAGACAGAAAGGAGATTTACATTTCATAATATCTATAATTACTTTTAATACCAGTACCCAACTCTTTTTTTACACGGTAGATACGTTCCACCGAAAACTGTGTAAAAAAAGATATGACGCTCATAGTAAAATCGAGGATGAGTTCCACATTTAAAAAAAACCGTACATAATTCATTGATAAGTAAAAATTCAAAATTTAAATAAACATAAAGCTATTTGTAGGAACTATCATCACTACTTGATAATAAGCGCGCGCGTTTATTGCCGATTGGAGCAACATTGCTTGCTTCGCTCGATATTTCTAGCACATTCAATGAGCATGAGCCTATTGAAGATTCCCGATCGTTAACGTCCTCTGATGCTGACTTTCTTTTTATCACGAAATCTGTTATCTGTTACCCAGCAACTGGTTTTTGGTTTTTCAAGTTCCTTATACAGTTCTTGTAATGCACGTTCTACGTCGGGATCATGAGCGAGGAAATGATGTACCATATACTTGTAGCAAATTTAAAACCCTCGCGAATTAAACCGGTTGTTAGTCGATTAACTTTATCTTCACCTTCATCATTATGTTCCTCAATATTTTCACAAACCGTCATAATTTCAATCAAATCATCCTCATCGAAAGGTTTTTCAGTCATCAGTTCATCTATATCAGCGGGTTCAATGTTCTCAAAGCCAATTGCGTGTGATAGAGTTATAATTTCAGAGCATATAAATGATGTTTTGTATTACAGAATTTTCCCTGTTGATACATTCTGGCCAAATTTTTCGCCAACATGCATTAAGCGTAAAGGTCTGAAGTCGTTTTATGGCAAAAGAGGCGTCTGAAATACAATGCTTCTTTGACCGTCATGTTTTTTCCTCAACTGAATCCAAAATAAATTTAAATGCTTGCTGAATATAATACATTTTAAATGTGGCTATTATACTCTGATCCAATGGTTGAATCAAGGATGTGGTGTTAGGCGGCCAAAATAACAATTGGATATTTAGATGATCGATCTCAGGATGGCTGGGTGCATTATCGATGAGTAAAAGTGCTTTGAATTCAAGACCCTTTTCTTCTAAATATTTCTTGACTTCTGGAACGAAGCATTCATAGAACCATTTTTTGAACAAATCGGCCGTCATCCATGTCTTTTTATCCGCCATCCAATGAACGGGAAGCCGATTAATATTCTGGCCTTTCAAAGCTCGTGGCTTTAATGATCGGATGATCAATAAAGATTTTAATATCCAATCGCCAGATGCGTTACTACACAATATAAACGTAACTCGATCTTGGCCGCTTTAAAACCACCAGCAGATTTTTCTGATTTGGATATAAAGGTTCTGGAAGGCATTTTTTCCAGAATAATCCGGTTTCGTCGGCATTAAAAATTTGATCTTGAGTGTAAACATCTTTAATTATTTGTACTAGATTTTTTTTTTGGAATTCGTGTTAGATCAATAAATTAGTGTAAAAAAAGTGTATCTGTAAAAAGTGTATATATATATATATATATATATATATATATATATATATATATATATATATATATATATATATACATACATATATATATATATATATATATATATATATATATATATATTATATATATATATATATATATATATATATATATATATATATATAATATATATATATATATATATATATATATATATATATATATATATATATATATATTTTACTGGGCTTTATGCTGCAACAGTGATGTCCCAGATCCAGCGACTTATGTGAATCAAACAACAAAACTTTTTTGTATACATTAATTCAATATTAGCTTACGATTAGCTAAGTATAATAGCTATTTAAGTCTAGATGGCACGGCATTGATTTATCGTTCTCTCGATTGGCGGCAGATGGTTTTTATGTGTAGAAATATATCGATACTTCATTATCGATCATTATAATTGTCAATTCTGTATCAATAACAAACAGAATTACATAAGTCATATTTCAATTAACTTCAATTCAAGTGACAAGTTTTACATTTTCATATTATTAATGATTAAGATAAGTGAGAAAAAAAAATTAATTAATTTAGGAATTCAAGATAAATGTTTAGTTTTTTTCAGGTTCTGGACATGTTACAGCTTCCAACATTCTCCCCGACGTTGAATCTTCCGATTCAACTGGAACATTACTTAGTACGTGAATAGCTCGACGAAATAATCAATTTTTTGTTTTTACTACGGCTACTCTGACTAACCCGTCGCTTCCAACGCAAACTTCTATTATGTGGCCTAGTAACCATTTTGTAGGCGGTAAATTTTTATCAATAACCAAAACAATGTCGTCAACTTGAACATTTGGTTTGGCTGATGTCCACTTTGATCGCGATTGCATTCTTGTGAGATATCCAACATGCCACTGTTGCCATATGTGTTGTTTCATTTGTTGTAACATATCCCACCTGCTTAAGTTGGATCTTTTGTCGAGTGAAATGTTCTTTTCCGGAATTGAAACCAATGGATGTCCAACGATAAAGTGTGCTGGTGTTAAAACATCAAGATCGGAGTCTGTGGGTAACATACAAATTGGTCGTGAGTTTAATATTGCCTCAATTTCTGTCAATAGTGTTTGCAACTCTTCAATTGTCAAGATAGTATCGCCGACTACTCTTTTTTAGTGGTATTTCATCGTCTTCACAGCAGCCTCCCATAACCCTCCGAAATGAGGCGCATTTGGTAATTAGATCCACAATCACATAAAACATCAGTACACAAGCCCCGTCTCGACACAAATCTCTTTAACGCCGCTAGAAATGTGTTGGTTGGCAAATCGGTAGTTACCTCAATATGAACTGCTCGAGTACACACAAACAAACAAATGTATGCCTTTACTGGTTTTTGGTCCCTTCCTCGTCGATGATATACTTGAAAAGGTCCTGAAAAATCTGTGCCCACTTGCAGAAATGCTGTTGTATGCTGAACTCTGCATTTTGATTGATTGATTGATTGATAGGACTGTAGGACCAAGCGCTAGGCAAGATTCCCGGATAACGCCGGGCCTATTCCTACAGCCGTTTACATAAAACGATAGGTAAGGATAGGAGGGTATGTTAGTTAGGAAAGAGCGACCCGGTTACAGACACCATGACAGTCGGTACTAAACTACTATTATTAGATAATCACAAGACAATCACAATTATAATATACTAATCAGCATTCTCCAGTCCGCAACACCTGCTGTATTTTAATGCTGTATTAACCCATTACACAGAAGAAAAAACAGTTAATAAGATGTCCTTTTTAAATCATTTTGAGGGTTTTCTTTTTATTTATTTCAGTTTTATAAGATATCTACTTAATTTTCAAAAAGAAATCAAATTAATCCAAAAAGTATTTTCACATTCACAAAATAATAAATTATACCACAGTAAAACATTGTGATTTTCGTATGAAAGTGAATACTAATAAGAAGCTTCACATTAAAATAAACAATTAATTATGTATTCCGCTTAATCGACGATTACAACAAATATTTTCTAGAAAATAAATTTAGTTCCTTTGTGAGACAACTAGATTTTTTGTGAAATGTGTGCATAGTACCAAAGCATTCTAAATTATCCAGGGGGCTTTGATAGTACACAAGTTATATGGTAAGTTGAAAACTTTAAAGTTTAGTTTATACGAATATAAAGTGAAATAATTGTAGTATTTTTATCATTATTTTGTGACTAATAATAATCAAATTATTAACGTTGGTTTTGTTGCTAAACTGAATTATAAAAATACCATATGGATGGAACCGATTCCATAAAACAATTATAAATCCCTCGAATTTGAGTTCAGGCATAAGTTGAAGTGTTTCATTTATTATATTCGTGCAGTCTTATGCAACATGTAATATAATTTTGGCGGTGGTGTCTGAACACTTACGCATTTTGGATGTCGAGAAGACATTAATGATATATGTGCTAGCCACAGTAGTTTTATTGGAGAAAAAGTTAATTCTTAAATAAGCTAACAGCATGACCAAAAGTAAGGTTAGTTGTAATTATAATATATTTTAGATTTTTAACATTTCCATTTTTATTGATTGTTCTAACTGTTGTTATTTATATATCTAAACACACACATATATATGTGTATATATATATATATATATATATATATATATATATATATATATATATATATATACATATATATATATATATATAGATATAGATAAATAAATAAATAAATATATATATATATATATATATATATATATATATATATATATATATATATATATATATATATATATATATATATATATATATATATATATATATATATATATATTCTTTACTGTACTTTGTTTTTGTTTCATTACTAGTCAACTCACTTTAAGCCAAAACAATCGGGAAAGAAAACCCCACCTGAAAATTGTACTGACGCTGGGTTAATGTTAATGCCTCTAAGTTCAAAAAATAAGAGAACAATAAGTAGAATCGCAGTTTTTAGAAGTAATGGATGATCAAGATTATGGTTTGTTCTTTATATTTGGTTTTAAATGTATCGGTATAACATTTATGTTGTCTAATTTTATTAATTAATAGAAGAACTAGATGACCTAAACTCTTGGTTAACCAATAATTGTGACTCGTGGGCAGAATTATGTGAAAAATAGGCGAAGATAGCACCGATGAAAATCCCAAAATTCCACACAACCCATTGGCAATCTAGTAAAAGACTGGCCCCGGTTTGATGACCCCAATGGATATCAACTGGTAATATACAGAATACATAATTATATTTCTATATCATATTATTATAGTATTAAAATTACAAAATTGTGTGAGCAGTTTCATGCATCTGTAATTTGGCTCTCCAATTATAAATTATACAGAATTAATATAAATGATATAAATGAATTAAAATAGAAATAAAAATTAAAATAAATAGTTGATGCATTTTTATTAAATCCGAAAAAAATTCAAACTAAAGAATATGACTATAATAAATAAGATCTTCATTTTGAAGTAAACATATTTATCAGAAATTCGGATAAATGTTTAATATGGAATCTCCTTATTTTGATACAAATACTTATTGAAATTTAATATGGATATCCTTCATTTTATTAAGAATTCTTATTACAAACTAATAAGAATGTTTTTAAAATTAATCATAATTTCCTATTTCTTTTCTAATTATTACTATGAAATTCGGATTATTTTACTGTTGGTTTCACATGAAAATATTTAAAAGAAAAATCTTATAGTTTTAATAGGCTTTCCTTTTGGAAAAAAACTATAGAGATATCGTATTACTTTTCTATGAAAAATGTGACATTTTATGTGCATTTTTTTTCTGTGTACATTCCTAAATTATTCAACTTACATCCCAACACTAAAGGTCTTAAGGAAAGAAAGAAAGAAAAAAAAAAAAAAAAAAAAAAAAAAAATTTAGTCACAGAAAAAATCTTACTACATAATTAGTAAATTATATAACTCGTTAGCAAAATACATCAACGATTTAAGATCGTTAGACATAGATTGTTTTTGTTATTGTGATAGGTTAGTCTATTTGTCTTATATATTAAATCATATGTATTTGTGTCACCTCAAAAGTTGAAACTAGAGCACTTAAGATAAATAGCGTGAGGTCCTTCCCATCTTACGCTGTTTGTAAAGTTGTGTCTCTATATTTTCAGATCCATCACAATCCAACATCCAACAACAATCCGACACAATCCAACATCCAAAATTCTTTTTCGTAATGACTCGACAGCGTTTCACAAACATACACTATGACGATTGACGATCCAATAAACTATTAAATAGTTAAGCTATTTAATAGTTTAGCCCATCCCTATGTTGGTATTTAAATTTTAGAACAACACTCAAAAAGTAATCGTTCTGTACAACACACCACAATACAATGAAAGCAATCACCAAAGCGGTCATCCACTTCAGAAAGTTTTGACAGTTGTAAGAGAATGGGTTTGACAGCAAAGTATCCGCTTATTAAAGCAAAATAAATCTTTTGGTCAAGACCAATGATCAAATAAACCCCTCTATCAGCATGCCACTTCAGAATTTCCATACATTTACACTTCTATAAACAAATTAAACTAACCCATTTCAACAATTATCCCATTTACAGAATTAATTAAGTGTAGTGATACCAAAAATATTTACCCAAGAGCATATAGCTTATAGTGAAATTTATTGACAAAATCAAATCAAGAGGGGTATAACGCTAATAATAATCAAAAAAATCCACTCAATCAAATATGAATCATATTAGCCCTTAATGTACTCCCTCATATGTTAAATCGAAAACAACACACCAGACAACCAATATCTTACCAACAAACAGGTAGGTGAGGTTGAGTGGCTGCTACCGCACACTTAGTCCGGGACGGTCCGTTGCAGGTAACTTCCACCGATTATTCGTCCTTTTGTAATACATTCACTGTGTTTACACGAGACACAACCGCACAACGGAACGATACCAGACCTCGTCTACACGAAAACAAGCTGGCGATGCCACTCGCGCGCAAATCCACTCCCATCCCACATTCGGCCCTTTCCAAGCCATGCTAAAACCGTCGCCACTGCCACTCTACACCGAGCTACTCCCAAACCCACAGGCCAAAACAAGAGAACGCTGTCGAGTCAAAAAAAACCTTCCATTATCTACATGGTTCCCTAGATCCCTCCCCACAGTCAATAACCCATCCGCTATGACACAGAAGCACACAACCAGACCAAAACACATCTCACGAATACACAGATTGCTGAACGCAATACTCCGAACAACAACACCACTTAAAATACGTCCCCCGTTCACGTAACTCTGCAATAAACAGCGATTCGCACATGCACACCGAGGACAAAGACCACAAAATGTTGATATCCTTGTCCTCGCAGAGCAGCGAAACGCCACAAAAAACCTCGCCCAGACGAAGTTCAATATCCAAGTCCCACACCTAGGCAAACCCAATCCTATCCAAACGAGACATATTCCACTAACCTCTGCGTAAATACCTCGCTCCAAATTGCTCGTTTCCAAATCTAAACATCGACCCCAGAAAGGCAAAACCGACCCCAACCTTATTTGTTCGATCGACCATTCAACCCAATCCAACACTGGCAGAAACACCCACTCTACACTAAACAAAACAAAAGAATCGTACACTAATTGTTAAACTTAATTTAAACTATTTAGTTCACAAGTCACTCGAAAAATTCCAAAACAGACGTCTAAAAACGGTAACGCAAAACTATCAGTTCACAAAACCACAACACTTCCCGGCGGCGACATCTACTCGTCAAAACAAAAACCGTAAATAAAAGCAGAAACTATCATCGTAATATGCTGAACTCTGCATTTTGGTAAATTTCTCATCTCCTGACAATATGGGATTGGCTTAGCTCTAAACCAGGGAATGCATTTCCTGATTACCTTGCGTATTTTCTGCTTTGCACGTATTATCCAAAACTTTAGTCTCAACGTGGCTGATAAGAGTTGTGCACCTGCATGATGGTATTTGTTGTGGTAGTCTTCTATCAGCAATTGAGCGAATTTAAATGGCGGTATAATTATTTGATATCTCGTATCATATACCAAATTTGCATTTTGAATTCGTCCTCCGACTCTCACCAGACCATCAACATCAATAAACGGATTTAATGTTTTAATAGACGTTTTCAGTGTTTTGTTTTGTTTAATGGATGTGATGTCTTCCATCATGAGATTGTTTTGCTTTACAACGTATATATATATATATATATATATATATATATATATATATATATATATATATATATATATATATATATATATATATATATATATATATATATATATATATATATATATATATATATATATATATATATATATATATATATATATATATATATATATATATATATATATATATATATATATATATATATATGTGTGTGTGTGTTTTCTGGTGTGGCACATTTTGATTTAAATCTGCTAGGAGTTAATTAATGAGTTTATCTAAATCTCAACAACGCATGCGTGCTTTTTAGTTTGGTAAATGATAGAACAGTATATAAATCATGATAGTACAGTATATACATAAAGTACCGCAGGTGCTTTTGAATACTAAACCTAATTTTTAAGGTCACAGTGAATACTTATGAGGTTTATTAGCGTCTACATCTTTCAATTATGCTTTTCACTTGCACTGGTAGATATTGCAAAATTATTTGAGTAGGATCATCCAATTCGTAACATAGGCAGTTATAAGTCATACACACTTGGGTTTATATTTCAAATTGAACATACATTAAATTAAGTTGAATATGTAAACAATCAAGGTAAAGTTGAGATAAAATCTAAGTAATTCTTTTGTCAGCCTCATTTCATATAAGATTTTGTTTAAAGCGGAAACGAATTCGGTTCATATCCACATTAGCTAGATTATGCATGTATCGAAACAATTGTTCGTGTACATAAATATTTCCCTACGAACGTAAAACAATTAAATTAATTTTTAAAACATTTAAATAATCATACATCAAAACAATCGATTAAGATAAGATGAAATGGTTAAGTGCGCTGCGCGTAAATATGTTTTCTTTAAATAATTCATTATCTGCATAAAGAAATCACACACACACATGATTGTAGGTTTATACCAAACACCAACAATTAATTGTTATTCATATCTTAGGAAAAATTAAATGTTTATAACGCAATTTTCCACCAACGGTATTGTTTAAAATTTATTTGTACTTGAGTTAAATAGTTCAAAACTTATAATTATCTTGCCTTGACCATTTTAAAAATAATTTTTATAAGTTTGGTCGTCGTTCTTATAACAAACCAAAATATATTTTGTTGTTGTTTGTGATATTAGGAAATATAATGAATATAAATGTAATTATTTAATACTCTTAAAAAAAATTATGACAAATTTAAGGTTTCATGAAATCTTAACTAATGTAATGAGAATTTGTTTTGTGTTGTGCGGTTTGATTATATATGTGATGGCGCGACAAGTCACACGCTTTTTAATTCAAGTTAATTTTGTGTATAGAAGGAAATAAATTTTAATTTTTGGTTTGTAGTTTTATACAACTCTCTTACACCTGGCTCTATATATTCGTATATATAAAACCACATGTTTCAATTAAAATTAAATTAAAACCGTTCATGTAACAACAGATTTGATGTATTACTGTAAAGGGTGCCCCATTTAAACCACCAACTTTAAGTAATTAAAACACAATTTTTCAAAACATTAAGTATTAGCAAGTGGTGTACTTTGAAATAGATCTCTCCAATCAGATGTTTTAGGTTCGATCAAATGTCAGTGCTGTCAAACTTCTTTTAACATGTCAGCCAAAAGGGTAGGTAGGTAATAAAGGTCCGAATATTATAATAAACGTGTTTGAGAGAACTAGCCTGATCGTTAAGTGGAAAAGAGAAATCTTGTAAGCTGGTTAACATTGCCTCCACTCAAATTATTCTTCACGTAAAAACTTTTGAGATATGTAACAACTGTGAGAAATATTCAGAATATTATAAAATCCTATAGCGGTGGATGCAAATGCAAGTTATCATCGATTATGAAAGGCGATGGGAATGAACACTACTATGACCTCCGGTTGAGGGCAAAAGTCGTGGATGATTTCCATGTCAGTGCAATGCAATGATCTACGTAAATTGGACATTATACATAATCGTTTTTATTTGGCATAAAGTAAGAAGAAGATTGAAGTGTTTCGACCCCGAATCAGATAGTAGAGAAACAAACAAATAAAAATTTAAGTTTAAAAACAGTCAATAATTTTGAATAATGACTAACTGAATTTAGAAGCTTTATGATCATATTGATAATAAATACATTCATGATAAATCTGCATGAATAAACATTAATTTTTTAAATGTTGACAACCATATAACGAACAATGGCCAATCCAAAAAACCGATTAGAAATTTACTCTTACATCCTAGGCAATTTTCTGAGTGATCATTTTCTCCTATTCGTAACTCTGAACCAATCGTGATTCATATAATCGGTTACTCGGAAACAGTTTCGTGATAAGTTCTTCCTCCGACTTCGTGAACATTTTAAAATTCCAGGAACGCAATTAATCCGGTTGAAAAATCAACAGGAATTTGACCATAGCCAAGCGCTTAAAGTTCATGTAGAGCTATTGATCGCGGAATGACATTAAGCGTTAAACGATAATCGCCAGATGATGATTTTGCATTATTGCATACCCTTGTTCATTCATGCTAGACCGCTCCCGATGAGAACCAGCTAACACTATGTACGATTTCCAGCGAATTGTGCCCAAAAGCAATGCAATAAGAACCGCACTTTTCAAGAACGGATAAAATTACGAATAAAATTATAAAAATCATAAAAATAACATCGAACTTCATATGATTGTAATAATGGTGCCGTTCATGAGGGCAAAGCACACAATCAGAATATCCCAAAACAGTGAATTAATGTTGAAAAATAACACGTTCCCACAATCGAATATGACAATTTGAAAAGGACATCTATCAAATTTGATAACACCTATAAGTCAACGCACAACGCCATCTACTGAGTTGTGTCACTAATGGTCGCAACTTACCTTCAGGTTTTCTGAAATTTTATCCAGGTTTGCATCGACTGTTCACACTTTACAAAATTAACAACACATGAAAAATATACAAAATGCAATTTAAGAGGTTGTGCCAGATGGATTAACATATTATGCTCAGGCCCTTGCTCATCATTCATCTACAGATAATGGTCCAGATCAATTATCAAAAAATTGAATTAAATCATCCTTATATTTGACATCGGCTCGTATATACAAATATATAAAATACACATCTAAAATAAAAGTTAAAACATTTACTTCATTCTTCTATAAAAAGCTCAGTTGGCTAAAATGATTATGCAACAGATAATTTCCGTTCGACTGAATAGCATGTTAGTTATCCGTTAGTTTGCTAAATCGAACTTCTTCATTATATGAAACAAAATCTTGGAAAATAATAAACAAAAATAGTATTGCCTGATGTATCTTTGCGGATATGAAATTTTGAGATAACTTTGTATACAGACGCTTCAACTCATTTGATCGGAACTGTTCTTCGTGAATGTTTAGAAGAAATCTCTTGCCAGTTTTGACCTTAAGGTTTGTTGGTACCAGTTTTTCATTTTTCTAAATTTAAAAAAAAAACAAAAAAGGAACAAAAACTGTGCAAAAATGGACAAATCATGTTCGCCACTGAAAGCTTTTGAAGGAAGTTTATGTAACCTTTTTTAAATTCATTATTGTTCGAGAAGATAACATCAAAAAATTGAAATTAAATGCTTCCAAAAGTTGTCTAATATTGTCTTCACGCAATAGTTTTAATGTTAGAATAAACTATTCAGACTAATTTTCATACCCAACACTTAAATCTTAAGAATCAATAACCTAATTTTTACTGTCATCGCAGAAATAAGTATTTTAAGGTCAAAGAAGTACTTAAACACTTTATCAATGAATAGATAGATCGTTGATCAAATAATACAACATGCTCGATTGACGAAAATCCCAAACGAAGACAACCTTAAATATTTCCTCCAGTATTCTTCAACAGAGTACTACAACGGTAAATCTGTTTTGTATTTATTGCATCGAGTTTTAGTGATTGCTTATCAGTTGGTCGCATACTTTATTTCGATTTTGAGAAACTATTACAGCCTTAAATCAAGAGTACAATCAGTTCAATATACTAAAGATGGAAAGAAGTCGATTAAAAACAACTAAAGCGCTTAAATATTCAAAACAATTATAGCTAGTATAACTGTTGTAGCTTAATGGTTAAGAGAGTTTCTCATCACGAAAAAATATTGTAACCTGTGGTATCACATATCGTAGGTAGTATACCCTTTAAACAAAGAACTTTAAAAGATTTCTTGACTAGATTCTTCCAAATGATACGAGATTCTTCCCATTCGGTGATATTTTTAACTGTCGTGTAATTCAAAAACCTTTTGTGAACTGATTGCATTGTTATTGATATTATTTATCAAGATGCAAGCAAGCCGAAAAGGATCTCAAATCTTGTAAATCCAATTCTTACTGGGTCTTCTAAATCCAATTCTTACTGAGTCTATCTTCTTTTCATCTGTTGTCTCGTCCTCATACGTTATATTAATTTCACGGCCAAAACTAAAGAAAACATCCATAAGGTCCATCGTCTCCATGACGTGTTGTTCTCATCGAATTGATGGCAGGGTAATAGTCAGTAATTTAACGTTTTAGTGGTTTCATATATATATATATATATATATATATATATATATATATATATATATATATATATATATATATATATATATATATATATATAATATATATATATATATATATATATATATATATATATATATATATATATATATATATATACATATATATATTTATATATAATATATAAAGGTATACTACTTTGTTTGTTTATAATTTTTGATTCAATGAAAGGAATGGATCTTATATTGATAAATGTTTTATTTAATGTCGACAAATATGTATGGAATACAATATCAGATAAATGTCCTCCTCACAAATGCGACCCCTTCTGAGTACATTTTTCATTACATTCTCACACATTTCACGCGGTATTTTCATTAATTTCATCACGAATATTTTGTTTGAGTTGCTCAAGCGTTTCTGGTTTGTTTGAATAAGCCTTGCTTTCCAGATAGACCCACAAAAAGAAGTCCGGAGCAGTCAAATCAGGCGACCGCGGAGACCAATCAACATCACCATTTTTAGAAATAACCTGTTGTGGAAGAGGTGTCGCTGTAATTCCATTGTAATCCTGGCTGTATGCGATGTGGCACCGCCTTGTTGATATCACATATTAATCAAAGCATGCAGTTGTGGTGTTAAAAAGTTTTCAATCATATCACGATATCGCTCCCCATTCACAGTTACCGTTACGCCGTTTTCATTTTTAAAGAAGTGTGGTCCAATGATTCTTTCTGACAAAATTACACACCAGACTGTCACTTTTATTGGATGTAAAGGTGACTGATGAATAATTTGAGGGTTTTTGACTGCACAGAATCGACTATTCTGTTTATTCACATATCCATTCAAATGAAAATGTGCCTTGTCATTCATTATGATTTTTTCATGAAAATCGGGGTTGTCATGGGCAAAATAAATTTGTCACGTGTCTACTTCACGACTGACAGATATGAACTGTCAAGACTAACGTTTACCTAAATGGCGGCAAAACAAAGTAGTATACCTTCCCGCGCGACTTATTTTGATAATACGGGGTAATATCAAAATAATCGTTCTCCAATTGTAACATTTTTGTGCCCTTTTTTCTTTTTACAGTCATGATATTTCCATATGAGCTAGCTATCAAAGAAAACACCAAATTGTTTGATGTTCTTTGTTCTATGTAATTGTTCTATACCAAAGAGATCATGTATTGACAATATTAAGTGTTATAATTAAGTTCTTAGAATACCACCACTCAATGAATCTAGTCCAACAAAAGCTGAACAAAATAGTCCAAGAGAAGCTACTTTGTTTGTAAGGTAAAAAAAAAGAATCGATATTGTTACAAGCATTAAACTCAAAGAGAGGATGGGTAAAAAGTTTGAGGGTGAAATTATGGCGTTCACAACCAAATACAAATGCATCATTTACAAATACTTTATCATTATATACTTCTATAGAAATTAACAAAAATCTTTTCGATTCAACTATTTGTAATTCGCTAGAAGTGTTGGAACACGACTCACAACATCTATGTATACAAAATAACGAATATCAAGTCGAAATGCATATGTCTGATGAGAAATTGATGGATCATTCAATTATTCAATGACGGAACCTCAGATCAACACTGGTCTAACGAAACAAAGTAATACAATAAAACGCATAATTCAGTAGATATCTTTAGCTGTTTTGTCAATCAGTAATGTTCCTGGGAGTTTCACGCACATTATCCATCACACTCTCACGTTGTTATACCCAAATAAAAGCATCAATAGCACATAAACAAAATGTCTTCGACAATCGAAGAAAAATGATCTTTTCAGTACCCATCCCAGTTACTTGCCTACACGCCTGTCTCCTTCTTTCTCTTATTGGGTGATCGGGTATTATCTTTTCAAAGAACACTAGTATTTCTAGGGACATTTATTAAATGCTGAACCATATATTTCCTGTAATTCCCTAGAGTATTATTTTGTAATACGACTAGCACTACAAAACAATCGCACTGCTCAAAATATTAAATCCAGCCGTATATGCCTGGTGAGATGGAAATAATCTCAATTTCTTAGTGACGTAATAAGATCGAAATTGGCCCAATAAAACCACATTATAGAATACACAGATAGATGACATACACTCAATTTGAAGAGATTTCTATAACTTCAACGGCTGATTCGTTTCAGCTGCCTTATATGTTTTTTCAATATTGGCATCTAAAGTTTTATGCGTAACTCCCCCCGCCACTGTTGACATGTACAGAATATATCAAGAATCATCTCCTATATTCCTACTCTTTTCCTCATTTCATGCAAAATACAGTATAAAAAGGCAGTTTTGGTGTGGTGGAATCAACCATCATTTTTTCCGAAATCAAATGAAGACAGTAACACCGTTACTATAACCAACTTTTTATGGCCAAATTTGGAAGAAGTTGATCTTAACTACATTTGGTTTCAACAAGACGGAGCTACGTGCTACACAGCAAGTAAAACAATTGAATGAGTGATTTAACACCATTAGACTTTTTCTTGTGGGCTTTTTTGAAGTCATTGGTCTTTATCAATAAACCAAACTGTCTCCAAGCTTTGCAATTCAAAATTGAACGTGCTATTCATGACATACGACTTAATTTAGTGAAAAATGTGCTCGAAAATTTGGTCCATCTAATTCGTTTCAGCACAAGAAATCGAGGATGCCATTTGATGACGAAATGTTCATAACTTAATTGTAAACTTTTAGTACGTATTTTTCTATTTCTACTACAATTTTGTTTTTTCTTGTTTGAATTCGAAATCTGCTTCATGGAGAAAAAATTATATGGAAAAGCATAAAAACATCGTATTGCATTGCTTATTGGGACTTTTGTAGTACATTTTACAAAATGTGTTTTCTGGGTTATGTTTTTCCTGTCAATTGAATTCGCCAATTTTGTAAACCACTTAAACGGTTTTCGTCATTTTGTATGTCACTTAGACGCAGTTATAGATCAACTCTTTGGCTTTAAATTTAAAGGCAAAGTTTATTTGGTTAATTTCAAACATAATTGGTGATATTATAGTCAAATTAAGAGGTATTTTCCAACCAGTAGAAAAAAATCGGTGAGTGTTAGAGATAGAGTACGCAATTTGGTTTGATTTCAAGGTAATGATATTGTGTCGTTCCTATTTTTCTTTTAGAAATCTAGTATCAACCACTTCTGATGCTGCATGCACTTCTACCCAAGCAACATATTCGGAAGAAGATCTAGGCTTAATTACAGACAGTTTAGCAACAGCTCCACAGCCAAAACAGAAAAAATATAAAACCCAGTAGGAAAATAAGTATTTTTGGCTGACAAACCGTTACGGTAAGACATACTGTAAGTTATGAAATAAGACGATGGCCAATAATATAAGTCACATCACAAGACATGAGGAGTTTTCTAAGCTACATAAGCAAAAAGCAAAACTTGCCAATGTAGTGCAAAAACTCGATGTATCTTTTCAAGATCAAAAAGTCTTAAAGAAACATCAAGTAGAAATGATGAGTGTCATTTATTGTGTGCAACATAAATTGCCATTTTCCATCATGAATTCTTTGCCGAAATTAATTTTGAAAATTTCGCCTACCTCAATACCAGCTCAACAATTAAAATGCTGTCGTACTAAGACAACAGCATATATGAACGAGATAATCGGTCCATTTGCCTCGGAAAAAATTTCTAAAATTTTACGTCAACAAAATTTTTCAATCATTATCGACGAGACGACTGATTTAACAACGAATAAACAGTTAGTTGTAATTGTACGGTGTTATGACAAAATGGCAGCTTAAGTTATTGATAACTTTTTTGGAATAATTCGGCTAGAAAAGTCCACAGTTTCAGAAATGATCCTAGCTTTAAAAATCATTTCGAATATCACAATATTAGCTTAAGAAATATAATTGGTCTAGCTACTGACAACGCGTCGGTTATGTCAGGTAATTTTGGTGGCGTAAAAGCCAAACTCCAAGATCTTAGGAGTGGACTTTGTTTTGGGCTGTACATGCCATTCGATATCTCTATGTGTTAACAGCGCATTAAAGTTTTTACCAACTATGATTGAATAAAATATTAAAAATATATATAACCACTTTTCACATAGCCTGAAACGGTTGCATGATTTTTCCCTTTTTCAAAAGGATTTCAATTTGCAAAACCATAAGATCTTAAGACTGTGTAAGATACGATGGTTATCTCTTGAAGCAGAAGTGACCGGAATTTTGGACCAATGGAATGCCCTAAAACACTACTTTGTACTGAATTGTTTCGAGTTGAAGGATGCCAAAGACAAAGATTCTAATGCGTATGAACTTCGTGATTTTTTAAGTAACAACGAGACCAAATGGTTTTTCTATCATATATTTTAAAAGTGGTTAATGATTTAAACAAAATATTTCAACGAAAAACCCACAGATTCATAATTTAAATTCCAAAATTAAAAATAATTTAGTGTCATTTTATATTGAGCTGTACAAAAAACGCTTTCAACTAGATGATGAAAAATTACTTTTGTTGAAATTCTGTAATGTTGAAGAAATTTTTGCCGGCACAATGCCAACAATTATTCCATTATTTACTAATTTTCCATTCAAAAATGAGCTAGTAAAAACAGAAACATAAAACAATCAATGGCGTAGCCTAATTGGCAATTGAGAGCTACTGACCAAAATTGATTCGCCGATGCTGTTAAAAATTGAATAAAAATTAAAAACATTAAAAATAATTTTGATGAGTTTATTTATGCCGATTTGGCTGACTATATTATATTACTGTATAACTGTCATTACCACATAGCAGTGCTGCTGCGGAAAGGGCTTTCCCCCATTGAAACCGTATCAAAAATAAAAAAACGAACAGGCTTGAAAATAAAACTTTACAAAATATTATGTTTTCGAGAACTTTAGTTAAAGAAACATGTGAAACAGAAATATATGTTCCTGAGACTGAATTATGTAAATTTGCATCAAAGTACAAATTTAAACAAGGGGTTTTTGAACTCATATAAAAAATTTATTTTTGTGAAATTGTGATTTTTATATTATATTTTATTTGAAGAATATATATTTAATATTTTTGATAGAATTGTTACTGTTTAGACTGATTAGTAAACCTATATAATTTCCTGTATGTTAAAAAACATAATTTTAAGTAGAAAAACATTAATTAAACAACGTGATAATTTTGAATTTTACTATAGTTTTTTTTTGCTCCTATTTATTGCCAAAATGTAGTTGTAGTGATCTGCCACAATTAAAAAAAAAAGAAAGTTACATATATATATATATATATATATATATATATATATATTTATATATATATATATATATATATATATGTTTATATATATATATATATATATATATATATATATATATATATATATATATATATATATATATTTATATATAGATATATACACGGAAAAAAAATATGACAGACATTGCTTTAAAATATAGGAGCATAGGAAATTGTGGCTAATTATCAGAGAACGTACTATAGAATATTTTTGAAACGTACTATAATTATAGTTGAATTAGAAGTCGTCCAGTGAAATGATTACTTTAATAATGGTGATTCTAACTTTTTCTTATAGTAATATTTACTATTTCAAATGGTTTCAGCGAATTAATACATATAGAAAAATATACATATCGCCATAGTATTGAACCCCTTCAAATTGGTAGTTTGTTTTATATACTTTTGTAGCAAGTACTATATTTAATAATAAAATTCATTATAAAATCTAGCACTTGATTTTATAAATATCGCAGTGTAGCGTATATAATATAGTTTTACCGATATTTTACTTTAGTATAATTTTCTACAATTTATTATTGGTGGTTATACTAAATGGCAGATATTACCATAAGTTATGGAAGCTCCCGTTTGTAAGAATATTGGTTCCTTATAATAAATAATTTAATAAAATAAATGAAACTCTTATCGTTTTAAAAGTAATATTATATATTCAAAATTTTTGAACAAAATATTAAAATAGTAAAAAAAACTATACAATACAGATAAGCTATAGAAAATGATAATGTTGCAAAATAATCTTACAAATATTCTTTCTTGAACTGGTACTGCTGTCAATCTTTTTTAGAATTATATGTTTCTCTTCAAACCTCATACTCCAATATCTACTCAATAACGTTACGTACTGTTACGACCTGTAATTAGAAGATTTATTATAATAGTACTATAAATATCCAATTTTAAAATATTTTTTAAAAATACTTACTGTACTAGACTCCGGTGTGAATGATATTAAAGTTTCGGAATCTACATATGTTTTATATGTCATACTGAGTGTAGTGCACTGTGAAAAAATCTTAAACATAGAAATTTATATCATTTGAAATGTAATACATAACCCTCATTTTTACGTAAATTATTGATATACCATATTTAACTCGGGCCGACAAAAATGGCTCTTATATTTTGCCCTATATTGATTACGTGGACCAGCTTTATCGACCAAACAATGATATTGAAGATCAGAGAAACTCTCTATTGTTAACTCTTGTTCTGTCAAAATAGGAAACGGGTTAATTAGTCACATATCAATGTAAAAATTTCTATAAAATATTTTAATTATTTATAATTACATCGCTCCATTCTCATTTAGGTTCCCTTAAAACTTTTGAATTACCAACTAGTAAAGTGTATAGTTTGAAATTACAATGACGTTATTTTAAATTAATCATTTAACATCTAGAATTGTCAGAACTATTACACCTATTTACATAGTAGAATTTCATATATGGTAAATTACTATTAAAATATAAAAGTATAAGCTATTTTATATAGCAAATAGATCTATATAAATAGTTCTAACATTGTAGGTGGTTCAGAGATTTATTTTAAATTTTTAATGGTGGTTCAGAGATTTGGTTACTTGTAAGGTAACCTAATGGAACCTAATGTCATATAAAAGCAGAAATTCACCAAAAAAGAATCCATTTTTTTATTTTCAACAAATATATATGCATTGCTACATAAGCTTTTACTTACAAGATACCACGTTTTTTAAAACGATAGGAAGTTAATAATAAGAATAAGAAGTTAATTCTTATTGTGTGCCTAATCTGTACACACAATTATATCACAAACACAAAATTTACACAAAAATGCCACAATAACTTACCATTAAATAAAGAATGGAGATTTTTCAAGCCCCATTAATCCAATAATTCACCAATATCCATATTATATGATCACTAAACGACCATACAACTTATCTTATTTTTAGCTCCTTTTAATGAACATTTTGCAGCAAAAATCTTTTTTAGCTCTGTCGAAATAAAGGGATTTCCCCGTATTACATGACTTTTTTTAACGGATTCAATTTGTTATTAATAGGAAGTATTCCTATTTTTAATATATTAATTTGATATTATATCATTGACTACCATTTGGTAAGTAGCACTATGTAAGTAAGAAAGACTTCCATGTACATCGTAAAGCTTTCAAAATATATAGTACCGAGTATTATAATTTGATTCCTATAAATATATAGGAATCAGATTAGTAATTTTTACTTCCGTGTATATATATATATATATATATATATATATATATATATATATATATATAATTTAAATTTCATTTACAAATATCTGATAAAATGGGCTATACAGTTTACGTAGCTATACTTCTTATCATTTTCTAAAATTAAAATCTTATACGTTATATTTCTTTAAACAAATTAAACAAAAAATTACAGTAGTTACACAATTTTCTTGCAACTAATGGTAATGCTAATCATAAATTATCTGTTTGCAGAAATTTGTAATTAAATTTAAATTCAACTCTCAAAAGTCCTAAATCAAAATTTAATTTTAAGAATGTTTATACAAATTATAATTACTTAAGGTTAGTTAACACATAAAGACAAAGATTTTGGGTTCAAATACCAGAATTAAAATAGAAATTACAAATATCTATTAACAATACATACCAATTATATTTACTCTCAAAGTTCAAAAATGTTTAGAAAAGTCTAAAAATATTCATTTATAATATAATATGTATGTACGAGTATAAAGTTTAAATAATAACATAAAAATGAATAAAACTATTTTAAGTGAAAGCATTAATCTTCATTAGACTAGAATTTATGATCTATTTATTTTTAGGAATCGAATATGCATGTTAAAATTTATGCTTTATAGTGATTTATTTTATATATCACACATGTACACGCACATATACTTAAACATACATAGGGGTGCTTTTTAAGTTTTGCAGTTGACTTGGTTCGTATATCAAGCACAATATTTAACGTAAACGGGTCCCTAATGAATATTTGTACCTAATGTTTATGTGTTTAAAATAAAATCAATAGTAGTATCGTCTAAAAGTTTTTAGAAAAGCACGAACCGCAAAACTTAAGAAGCATCCCGAGATGCGTTGATATAAAATAACCGGAACATAAATCGAAAATAAAACTTTTATTGTTGTGATTTTTTGTGCTTTAGATTATACATAGTAGTACAAATGCATAAAAGTTAGACAACAACAAAAACGGGAAAAACATTAATTTTCTATTATTATTTTAATATTCATAATTATTATTATTTAAATTATTATTATTATTATTTGACGAATTGTGATTTGCGTTAAAATGGTTAATCTTTGTTGATTTATTGTTAAATGTTACAACGAAAAATAAACATTGTTCAAATGGTTTTTATTGATTTATATGCTTGACCAAGTTTGGGATAAAAGGGTTACGATTGGAAATGAATTTGTTCTAAAATAATATAAAACGATTTTATGATTATTTAAAGCATCATTTCGGAAGATATTTATAACTTAAATTAAAAATGTCAATAAAATATTAGGACGGGAAAAATAATTTAAATGCTTTTGAAGTTTTATTGAAATTTGACGACATTGAATATCCGAACACCTTTATATATACATATGTAGATAGGTTCATATTTTATATTTAAGACAGGATCTAAAGGTATAATTTTATTTGCCTTTTATCCGTCTTATTGGCCTTGTAATGTTCTCGTATATAAAACTCAGTATTGGTTAAATCGTTTCATTTATGAGTATTTTATACTAACGTAATTATTTTTGGTTGCAGAATGAATTTGTACATCGTTCAATTCAGAGTGCTTGACTTAGAAAGGTCCAGGAAAACTGATTTTATAGTTGTATCCGTGGACGCTCAAAAACTTGGTCTTCTGTCAGAAACATATAAATTTAAGTCTCAAAACTTTTTCAGGTCAACCATTAAATTATCATAACACTTAAACTGTCATTAATTTTCCAAAATGATTGAATTTTATTATTCATAAATAAATGAAAGTAATATGAATTAATCCTTAATGTTATTTTAATAAATTCCTAATATTAATTAAATATGATAATGACAATAAAAATTCATGATACACGATTTTGTATATTTCAAGCTTTTATAAAGAGTTTCCCAATAAAAGGTTTCATTTTAATACTAAAAAACGAGGAGTTTTTGGAAGAAATCCATGAATGTTTACGCTTGATGGTTTCGCCTGCAGCACCATATCCTTTTCACGACGGTTGTGAAGTATTTCCTAAAAAAAAAGTTATTCCTAAAATCAAAAACAATAATAAAAATGTATATATGTATTTGAAAATACGTAATACAAAACAAATTCGAAAACTTCATAAAAACGGGTAATGGTTATCCCATTGGAAAATTTTTGACAACTGCCCATTGGAAAAATTATCACAATTTATAAAGATCACGGAATAATATATTTTAACAAAAAAATATGTATTTAAAAAAATTGGTTTTTCCGAGTTTTCCGATTATACTAAACGGCGGGAACTAAAGCGACAAACATTTATGAGTAGGTCTAGACCTATGCAAACGGAAAATCAAATAAAATCAATCTAAATCCGATGCTCTCTAAATTCTTTAGCAGTTCGCCATTGATGTCCTACCTTACGCAATAGTCAAATCAATTACAACGTACGCCTATAGATACGTGCCGTTTGGTCGGTGTGGTAAATGGTTTTTGATTATAAAAGACAGTTTTATCATAACACAATGAAGTGTTTTCGAGATACATTTGTAAAAGAAAGTCGGGTGTTGGCCACAACAATACACCACTCCATTTGTTTTTATTTGTTAAACATCAATCAAATCTCTAGCGGTGCATTCCAAACAAAATAATTACTTAGCTATGAAGTATTCAATATTTCTGCTGACAGGTCTACTTAAGTTATGGACTAACATTAGCGTAAATTATCATAAGGTTAATGTATTGGCAATCAATATTATCAAAATTACACAATCAAAAATGAAATTGTTTACGGATAAAAGAAAACAATTGTTATTTTTAGTTTTGCTCATGAACTGTTGTCCCTATTCGATGCGTTCGATGCGTTCGAAATCAAAATAATCATGCATATACTAGAGGTATTGAAGGAAACGATAATGTGACGAGCTTTTGAAGCAAAAGAAAATAAATCAAACTTTAAATTATTATGTTTCAGTATGTTTCTAAAACATTACAACATCAAAACATAATATTCAGGCGAACATAAATTCCCAAAATAAAGGTTACCTAAACATCAGTCGCCGTCGTATAAGCAGCTCGTACATTATAAAAAACTTTTAACACCTGCGCAGGCTTTCAAAACGAGAACTGAACCCTGACCTCTTATGATTGTAAAATCTTATCTACGCTTAAAATGAAGATCATTCGTTTCATTTTTGATTAAATTTAAGTTGCGGAAAACTATTATCGGATTCGTTCGAATTATGAGTTAAAGCGACTTCTTGGTAACAGCGATATCATCGTAATCATTAAATTCAATCGAACTAGTTGGCGAGGCCTTGTTTCAAGATCTTTAACAACGAATAATAAAAAAGGCGGCAGATCTCAAATTAGGAATCAAAACCAAAAACGTAGAGCTACGTAACATTGAACACATATTAAAGTTCATGAATCATCAAAATAAGGGTGTTTTTTTAGGAGGTTTGTTTTTCCGATAGATGTCGTTTTATTTTATGACAGTTGTTTTGACAGCTCAAAGTGGCATTTCTACTCAGTATTGTTTGGCAAATCATTATGAATAGGTTAACTCCAGAACAACGTTTTCAAATCGTGGAAATTTATTTTCAAAATCAGTGTTCAATTAAAAATGTTTATAGAGCACTTCGTGAATTTTATGGTGCACATAATCGTCCGTCAGAGACCACCATAAAGAACGTAATTACCAAATTTCGGTCTACATTCACTCTTTTGGATGCCAAGCCACCGACAAGAATGAGAAGAGTTCGTACAGAAGAAAATATTGCTGTCGTTGAGGCCAGTGTCGAAGAAAACGACAATTTATCGATTCGTCGTCGTGCTCAGCAAATTGGACTTTGTCCATCGACTTTATGGAAAATTTTACGTAAAGATTTGGGTTTGGTGCCATACAAAATTCAATTGGTGCAAGAATTAAAGCCACATCGTTTGCGCCGTGAATTCAGTGATTGGTCGTTAAATCAATTGAACGAAGATCCATTTTTTTACCGTAAAATTCTCTTCAGTGATGAGGCGCATTTTTGGTTAAATGGATACGTCAACAAACAAAATTGTCGCATTTGGAGCAAAGATAATCCACACGCCGTTCAAGAATTACCAATGCATCCTGATAAATGTACTGTTTGGTGCGGTCTATGGGCTGGTGGGATCATCGGTCCATATTTCTTTAAAAATGAGGAAGGACGACGCGTTACCGTGAATGGAAATCGATACAGAACCATGTTAAATGAGTTTTTGTTGTCAAATCTTGAAGATATGGATATGGATGAAATGTGGTTTCAACAAGATGGTGCCACTTGCCATACAGCACGTGAAACAATCGACTTATTGAAAGAAACTTTCAACGACAACATTATTTCGAGAAATGGTCCGGTGAATTGGCCTCCGCGTTCGTGCGATTTGACGCCACTCGATTACTTTTTGTGGGGATACGTGAAGTCATTGGTTTATGTGGATAAACCTCAATCGATTGACGCTTTGGAAACCAATATTCAACGTGTCATTGCTGACATACGCCCTCAAATGCTTGAAAAAGTGCTGGAAAATTGGACCTCCAGAATGACATTTGTGAAAAATAGTCGTGGTAGCCATATGCCAGAAATTGTGTTTAAATGTTAAATGCCAAAAAATTATCTACCAAATAAAAAAAAATTTTGGTCATTTCATAATTTTATATGTGTTTTATTCAAAAAAAAAATCGGCAACCTCTTAAAAAAACACCCTTTATATGCAACGTGAAGTTGCTAATGTTAGAGTTTTTATATTTATTTGTTTATTTTATAGATAAGGAAATGGTCGAGCTCCGTCCTAGTTGACCATATTGCAGAGCTTATTTTAAAACTCATTTTATAATACCATTTCCATCCATACCCAATCCTATCATAATCGGTTAGTAAATGACCGAGTTCTATCCCAGGTGACCATATTTGAGAACTTCTTCCAAAAACCATTTTTCCATCCAACATACAAAATCCATCAAAATCGGTTGAGAAATAATCGAGCTCCGTCCCATCTGATGATATACCAGAACTTCTTGCAAAAATCATTTTGGAATCCCATTTCCATCCAACATACCCACTTCTATTATAATCGATTAAGAAATGGTCGAGTTCAATCCCAGGTGGTCATATTCTAGAGCTTTTTTGAAAAACCATTTTAAATTTCAACTTCTATCCGACATGCCTAGTCCCATCATAATCGGTTAGGAATTGACCGAGTTTTGTCTCAATTGGAAATCTTTCGGAACTTCTTCTGAATGGATTCTAGCCGCTGTACGTCATACAGGATGATCCCGACTGCGTTTGCGTGACAAAGTCGAACTATACCTTTGTATACTTGAAATTTCGCTACTGAAAAGCTCGAGTTATGAATCGAGATAAATGAAGGACCACATGCTGTATTTAAAGTTCATGGGTATGATAGCTAAAGAACGATGGTGAGATAGAGAGTCGCATAGTTGCAATTTGTCACTGCCACTCTATCAGAATCCCCAAAGGAATAGACGAAAACACGGCATAATGTAATTTGATACTGTATATATTCGATACAGCTAGGAAAATTATTTACTTATACGAGTATTTCAATACTAAAATGTATTAATTATATTCCTTAACAAATGGTTCTTCTCAAAATGATGTTTTTCCTCAGAATGTCCATCGTTTAAGAATAACAGGAAAATTCGAAAAAGCCGACTTCAACAAATTCTGTACAGTAACTTGAAAGATTTCCTTAATTTTCCTAAGTGCCTAAAACTATTTGTTTTTAAACATTTAAATTACTTTTCTATAGAGCATAGAGCTTGACTTATACAAAATGTACACGAGGAATCTTGGGACAATTAAATTTACCATAGTTCTGTACTGAATGATTCGAATCACACTGTCAATCACTTAACTTGCGTTATTATTAAGTTCGATACATATCTATGAAAATTAGAAGGCAAATATTTAAAAACAATAATTAACATATTTGAATTATTTTACTCGAATCGTAATAATGAATGAATAAATTATTACATAATATATGTTTCGTTTAATATGGATTTTAAATATTATTTATACTAACACATTCGTATTTAATTAGGATTAGGAAAAACTTCACATTCCTACGCACATACGTGAAGTATATCCTAATAATTTTCCTAAATATTTTTTTGTTTTAGGAAATACTTCCCGTCAATTTTTCATGAGATTTTTAATGACCAATTTCTATATTTAAGGTCTTGAATCGATTGTGCGGAGCATTGGCATAAGCCTTAAAGACAAAAATCTAAAGGTGTAAAACCACAAGATCTCGGTGGCTTATAGTGATTATCTCTCAAGGGTCAAGGCTCTTTTCTTGCAAAATCTACTTTTATTGCGATTGTTTCATTGTTTGTGTAGCACCAGCGCCATCTTACTAAAAAAAACGTCGTCCACATCAATATCTTCCAATTCCGGCTATACAAAATCATTGATCATAACATTGATCGTAACAGTTACGCCAGCCTCATTTTCGAAAAGATAGGTACAATTACACTGCCAGCTCAAAAACCGCACCAAACAATAACACGTTGAGGATGAGACTTATCAACAATCATACTTTAAGTTTCTAAGCCACAAATGCGACAATGCTGCTTCGTGAATACGAAGCGTCCGAGCTGAAAAGTAGCCTTATCACTGAAGCTGACTTTTCGATGAAACTCCGGATCATTTTGATGCATTTGAAGGACTCAATTATCGAAAATACGACATTTATGGTGATCGACTGGCTTGATTTCTTATGTGAACTGAACTTCAAAAGCCTTAAGACCTAAGTCGATATGCAAAATACGATGTAATGTCGTCTGGAGAATGTCTAATTCCAAAGATCGACGAGCAATCGACAAACCTGGTTTTCTTCAACTTTACAGCATGCAGCAGCAATATTCTAAGTTGTTCTTGAGCGATCCACACGATTTCGATTCTTCACATCCCTCACTTGTCCCAACAGCTAAAATTTTTACACGAACTTCTCTATTGCAAAATGTGCTTTGCAATACAAAACCGTCATAGATGGTACACCGGACAAAGCACCACGAAATTAATATGTTACCTCAAAAAAAATAATTGTGAAAGCACAAAATAAAATAAGATGGTTCGCATTGTAAGGATAGAAAATTTGCTAAAACTTCCTATGGTTAGATGAATTACATTGAAATCGTGGATGTTAGAGGAGCCTCATTTCTCTTTGCGAGTTTATCGATCTCCAGTTACAATTTATACAACCGGTGGTGTTGTTTTGAAGCGAGTGGTTGTAGATCGAACAGAACCGTGAATTATTGGAACAGAACCGTCAATTATTCGAACGGAACCATGAGTCTGCACTGAAATGTTTGATCAAGGGAACAGAAGTAGGCACTTCTACTGCAACAGCCCTTCTCCTGCAAATTGACGAACGATTCGTTTACCTCCTGCCTTCGTTGGTCTAGGGAACTTTTAGTGTCAGAATCAGTTCGAAAATCATTAAAAAAAATTGGTTCCAGCTTCAAAGTAGATTCTTCTCGAGTAAGCGTCAGAAATGTTTACAACCAATACCCGACATTAATAATCTGAATGTCATAATTTGTTTGTTGATGTACTAGAGTCATCTGAGCTAGGTTTTGTAATGACATTTAGGCCGAATTCACGTTTTGTGGTTGCGTGGGATTTGCATATGGCATTTGATTATAGCTTTCAGCCAACGGCTAGTATAGTTTATTCCTCTTGATGAGTGCTTAAACGCTCAAGCCATAACAGATAAAGATGAAATGTTTAGCTTATATAGATACTACGATATTTTGGGTAATTGAGTTGCTGATGATTATTTTAAAGGCACGTTAAATGGTAAATGACATTCTTAGGAAGCTAAAGAAATTTTTGATGATTCATCTTATGTTGACCCAGATATCCATTTTCGAATTCAATTTCACGATGCTTAAAATTTTGAACATGAGATTAGCTTTGTCGGGCACTTGAAGGGAAGACTTTTCACATACGTACAGGCTGATGATTTGAATCATAATAAATTTGAGAATGTTGGTCTTTGTCGTCTGAAGAATAAAAACTTTAATTATCCAAATCTATTCGCTATTTAATTCTACTTGCTTATCCTAACTTCCAGTTGGCTGAAATAGCTCTACGGTCATGTTACAGTATATTTTTTTTGCACAGAAGGTAAGGGAGAGGCGGAA
Organism: Tipula lateralis; assembly: GCA_963932295.1. Taxonomy (NCBI): domain Eukaryota; kingdom Metazoa; phylum Arthropoda; class Insecta; order Diptera; family Tipulidae; genus Tipula; species Tipula lateralis. The sequence continues at coordinate 41,851,060 of OZ010736.1, forward strand.
TTCAGTAGGTCGCCATTTACGACACAAGTAGTAATTGCACCAAAGAAGTTTAAATAGAACCATGTTTCAAAAAAATTATTGAAACAACGAAAGTATAGTTGAATATAATTTCAATAGACTCACCACCAGAACCAACATATTACTTATTGTAAAACACTTATGCATGAGAACTTTGTACTAAGTTTGTCCTAATAATAAAAATTAGGACAAACTTAAGAAAAAGTTCACGCTTCATAATACCGATAAGAAGTTTGTACTGAGTTTGTCCTAATCAAGTAAAACAATGTAACTTGTTTATATGTATTTGTAAAATGAAAACATTTAGGCAAATTCACTAAGTATTGATAAAATAAAATTTTAAATATTGTCATGTTATGCTAAATCATGGAAGTAAATAAATAAATAAATAATGTTAAATTGAAAAAAAGAAACCCAGATTATAAAAATTGCACAACCCAATTTGGTTTTTATTAAATCAAGTAGCGTTATTCTAATCTTAGATAAATATTTTCTAAACATACAAAATATTCTTAACTATAAAATAAAAGCGAGAAACACGAACACAAGGTAATAAACAGGATTACACGTGAATGTAGGGTTAAAGATCATTCTCATCGGTTTCCCTTGTAAGGGAACAACATAATAGTACCACTGACTCAATCACTAAGTTTCATAAATTTATCATGGAGCTCACTTAGTGATTGAGTCAGTAGTACTATTATGTTGTTCCCTTACAAGTGAAACCGATGAGAATAACCTGTAAGCCTATTTAGTATTACCTTAAAGTAGCAACCTAATACGATTTATACACATAAATTCACATAAACGTCTGTATCACTAAGTGAGCTCCATGATAAATTTATGAAACTTAGTGATTGAGTCAGTGGTACTATTATGTTGTTCCCTTACAATTGAAACCGATGAGAATAACCTATGTAAGCCTATTACCTTAAAGTAGCAACCCCATACGATTTATACACATAAACGTCTGGAAGCTAAAGGTAAATTTATGAAACTTGTAGATTAAATTATAATACGGTTTTACTTAACTTATGCTTTACTTATGCATTTGATATGGTTGACTTATGCATTTGACACATTTGTATAACGAAAATCATTTATTCATCGTGTAATCGCCTAAATGTTTACATTGCACAATTACATACAAACATTTTGTTTTGTTTTTGTTGGTTTAGGACAAATTTAGTACAAACTTCACATCGGTAAACACTTAACATAAGCTGTAACAACCTACACTTTGAAACTCTGAGATTATCCTTTATCGATCTTTCAATCTTGAAAGAATCCTGATTCGATCTTTCAAATTATTTAAACATTCATAAGAGTTTAGCAGAATAGTTTAATGACGTGAGCCGTTCGGAGAACTTTTCTTAAAACATTTTAAGGTTGGGCATTAGATTATCCAATTAATATGGATTTTGAATATGTACATCAAACTAAGGTAATACCAAGAAATTAATTTTGTAACCAACTAAGCCTCTGACCAAATTAATTATCTTTACTTTATAATAACAATCGAACTGAATATGTTCAGATAGGTATATAACCGAGATGGTGAGCAGCAGTTTGAAAACATTTACATATTTCTAATTTTATAATCTATTCACTATAAAAATTATAATTATAATGCATCAGAAAATCGCACATTAATTATCTTTTTATTACCTAATGATTTATCATAAAGGTATATGTTTGAATAAAAACAAGATAGGAAGATGTTTTAACTTAAGACGTTATATATAAAAAAGAAATGGTTTTTAATTTCAATCGTAAAAATAAACGCGCATCCCGTCATTTCAGGTAACAAAAAACCATTTTTCAAATTAAATCTGTCTTTGAACTCGAAGTTCAACATACGAATATTGCATACGTCCGTGACCATGAACCAATTTATAACCTTCGTAAAGTTTAAATTTCTCTGCTGTGTTGAAATTTTAAATTTTTTTCTGTGGTTTCTAGAAACACGCCAAGACGAGCATATACACATCTTCAAAATATATCTATTATTAGTTTGGAGATGATCTAATGTCTTAAGTTTTGTAGAATTGAAATCAAATAGTTTTGCGCTAATTATTGATTAAAATTATTTATTGTCTCAATCAACTTGTATACGATATCTAAGAATCAAAATAATCAAGCACTCAAATATGTATCAGTTTTGTGGCTGTCTCATCTCATTAAAAATGGAATGGGAAAAATCAAGTTTTTATGGTGATTCGATGTTTCGTATTCAGATGTTGTCTTTTGTTAGATTTTATGACAATAGTTATCGATAGTTTTTTTTGTACTGATGTAGTCATCATTTGAAGAAGCATCGATACACGTAAATATTCCGGTTTTTACGATTGAATATCATGTACTAGCCAAAACTAAGGTGTGTGATCGATTATAAATTATTCAAGCGGTCAAATGTCTATTGAAAGAGATTTAAAGTTTTTCCATTATGAGTCATCATTAATCCGATATCATATTACAAATTGAACGATTTATAATAGCCAGTATGTATGGCGTTCCGATTCAGTCACTGCTTAGAAATTATGGAGATACATTTATACTTTTCACGTCCTGGGCCTGATTTGCGTAGACCATCTGTAAATTACATTTTATAGTAGGTATTTGCGGATTGGTCGGCTTAAGCATACTGGCTCGGCCCCTTCCATCCGAACTGCTGCAGCTTTAATCGTTGGTAGAGATACCGGATTGCATCATACCCGATTGATGGTAGAGAACTACCGGATTTTATAATTTACATACCTAGAAAGAGGAATTAACCATACCCATGTATATAGATGTCGTTAACCTGATTTTGATTGCATTAATTGATAGTTCTTGCCACATTTGGAAGGTCATTTTTGTCACTGACATCATTTGGTATGTAACGTCGAAATGATAGTAAGGATTGAGCTGGTGAATGAAATAGTTTTTTCTGGTTATCATACTGATTTATCCATTTGCCAGGCTTTGGTAAGTTTAACCAAGTTAAAGTCAAATAAAACTTTTTAGTGCAGCATTAATTATTTTTATGGTTTAGGGCCCTTTCTTTGGTGACACATAATGCATACATTGTGTCAACTCCTAGAGGTTTGAAATTTGAGCTGCCATGGCCTAAGATTATCGTTTTTCCTGTAAAGTCCCCATTAGTGTGTTAAACACTAAAATCTAACCAAATGGTGACCGTCAATTTAGAATTTAGGATTTGATCAAAGTATAGGATTTAAAGGCCATCGCATCGTGAACTGCAACCTTCCAAATAATAATTATTTCCAATTATAAGTAACCAACATTTCGAAAACTATTTTGAGACTAAATACAAGACCTAAATAACTTGTATTAAAGACAAAATTAAAAATGTTCCAAAGCACTTTTGGAGCTTTTTTAAGACAAAACGTGAAATCAACGGTTTTCCTGCATTTATGACATCCAAAGAAGGGAAATAATCGGACGCGCAAGTCATATCCAACATGTTCGCTGAGTTTTTTCAATCTGTATTTAATCCTGAAGACGTTAATAAATACGAATAAAAAATCCCCAACACGCTAGCGTAGGGAATCTGTCCATTGAAATCACAATATAGTCCACATATCACAATAGAAGATATAAACAAGGCTCTTAAAACATTCGACGATGGTTGCGGTCCTGACCAAATACAAGCTTCTTTTTTGAAAGATTACACCAGTTTGGAACTACCTCTTTGCATGCTGTTCAATCAGTCGCTGATATTGGGAGAGTTTCCTAAAAATGGAAGATAACCAGAATAACCCCCTTATTTAAAACTGGGGATAGAAGTGATGTATCATGTTATAGAGGTATAACGTCGATTTCATCTATACCCAAATATGTAATTCCTTCAAAGAAGTGGTGCCTCGACATGTTTCACCGTACCAACATGGGTTCATGCCTAAGAGATCAACATCTTCAAACCTTATTGAATTCACCAGCAGCACAATCAAAGTTATTGAAAGCTACAAGCAAGTTGACGTGGTGTACACAGACTTTGCCAAGGCGTTTGACTCCATTAGCCATTATAAATCACTAGAACGGTTATACTTATTTTTATTCTCAAACAACTATGTGGCTTGATATAAATCTTACTTAAGTAACCGCATCCAATACATCGACATTGGTAACAGCAGGTCCAAGCCAATTCAAGCTACATCGGGTTTTCCACAAGGTTCTCATCTTAGCCCTTGGATTTTTACCATTTTCATCGATCAGAGATCAAAGACCTCAGTGTTATTTTCGTGGAAAATATGAGAAGTAACAAACATATAGAACAATGTATTGCTAAATCTAATTCTATGTGGGGTTTTATTAAACGATGGACGGGATATATTTGTAACCTGGAGACAATCAAGATTCTGTATTTCGCTTACGTGCGTTCGCAATTGGAATATGCTGTTACTGATTGGTGTCCATATTATGATACAAACATCAGTAAACTTGAGGGTGTTCAGAAAACCGTTCACTTAACTTGGTAAATCGGTTGGGAGTATGATCACGAATAACCATGCCATGAAAACCTGCAGCGTTTACCACTGTATTTGGAAGGCTGCAAGACAAACAACATAGCCACTCTGGAAAATAGACGTGAGCTTTTAAAGTGTTCGTTTGTTGGTAATATTTAATTAGGTCACATTGGCGCATCATCATTACTGGAAAATTTACAAATTAAAGTACCCAGTAGACATCTAAGGAGAAATGAGTTCTTGCAAGTTGATAGAACCAACTACAGTTCTAATGAACCGATTAACATTCTAATGATCAAGGCGACGCCAACAAATTCGAACGTTTGTCCTTGAGATTTATGCACGGTAATCGCAAACGCTGGTCGAAGCGGAAATTGATGTCGTTGTATTGTACATCCAAGTTGACCTTCACTGTTGACCTTTACCAAGTTGGAGTCGAGCGTAAATCGAGGAACGTGTACTTCGTCCAGCTTTTTCCCCAGTAATTATTTTTGCTTTAGCTACGTTGTTATATAATTCGGTAACAATCAGGCGTGTTCCATTGCAAATGCCCTTCGAAATATCTAAATTATAATTGGATAAAATGCATATATGCATTAGCATAATTATTGTATTTTTCTTTAGTTTTAATTCATGGGGTGGCAAATCAGCAATTTCAATCGAATTAAGAAATTCTGGCGTGAATTCAATACCTCCTTCCTGTTTATCCTTTACAGAATCAAAACTTTTATTCGATTTGTATTCTCCTGGGAGACGATCGACGATCTCAGCATTAATATTACTGACTTCTTTGTTCAGCGACGTGTGAATAACACGTTCCTTCATTCCTTCGTAATTTAGATTCGCAAGGCAATTTTCAAATACTTCTTCGATTAAATTACCACTGGAAATTATATCCTCAGGTAATTCGATTTCATTGAAATCATTTTTTGGAAGATTTCCATTTCCCAGTTTCTGGATGTATTTTGCGAATGCTTCTTGTTCCGGATCGACTCGCATATTTTTTTAACCAAAAATTTTTGAAATGCTTCCAGAGATGACTTTTTTTTATAGACAAATCGAGTGTTTCACTACGGTTGCTTCGGAGTTGAACAGGTAAGCACTGACGGAAATCACCTCCAGCGACTAAAATTTTCCCTCCAAATGGCAAGTTTGGATTTCCAATAGACCGCAACAACTGATCCATATTTTGTAACCCATACTTTGGTAACATCGGTGCCTCATCCATAAGGAAAACATCAACTTGAGCAAATTCTGTAGCTTTGACTGAACCAGGTTTAATGCTGGAAATTGAATCTGACGAAAGCGGAACTTTCAGACCAAATGTCTTGTGTGATGTTTGTCCAGCAGGCAATAGAGTTGAAGCAATTCCAGTAAATGTCATACATTTTACTTTGCGACACTCATCAAAATTTATCACAACTATTCCAAGTATTTGTGACGTCATTCATATTAAAAAATTCGTTTTTCCTAAACGAATTTTCCCAAAGTCGTGACCTATCTAGATCTATCCGTTTGACGTTAAATTAGTAGGCGTAGTACACATACAATAGACAAGGTGGTTAAATTTATATGGAAATGGAACTTGGAAGACCAACTTGTTTCCAAGTTCCATTTGCATTCCATTATATGCAAATGGAACTTGGAACCAAATTGTCAGTTTGAATTAGATAGTTTTTATCACTATTAGAACTCATTTCTGTTCAAACACACAGCTAGAATAAGATATCTTAAAAACAAACAATTATGAACGCATCTCAGAAACGAATAATTAATTGTGCATGGTAATAATTTATTATGTTTTCAAAATTTGTTATACAAAAAATTATAACTTTGGAGGCGCTCTACTGCCTCTTCTCTGCGACTTGGTTTATCATCATCCTTAAGAATTTATTTTATTTGAACAAAGTTTCAATAAAGATTTGAGTTATTTTATTATTCATTAAAGACAATTTAATAAACCCAAACATTTTAATGATACTCAAAATTTCAAAAAAATCTAATTTAAAAACTGAAAAACAAAAATTAAAATTTTTATTTATGTATGTAGCTACAAATTCTGTATAATTGAAAATTAAAATTTAAATTATTAATTTTTTTTTGTATCAGTATGTTCTAGACTAGTTATAAAAACAACATACAACTAACATTGGAAAGATTTAATGTTCGAATGATAATTATAATAATATACTGTATATGAATATTTTATAAATAATTAATTAGTGGTTAATTAAAGGAAGTTGTTAAAATTATATAATACATATATGAAAAAAATTAACTGATGATCTCAAAAGCAATAATGGTCAGTGGTTTTATTTTATTTTTGTAACAAAAGCACTTCGAAAGGTGCAATAAATCAATTTATTTAGTTTCTAGCTTTGCTACCAACCGAAACCCTATTGCGCGTTTTTTAAGTATACATATCATAGATATACCAATTATACCATGGTAAAGTAGGCGTCATGGATTTGGAACAACTTGTCTCCTTTATTAATACCTGTAAAAAAGTAAGCATTATGGAATTAATATAATTTATTCCATCCGTGACATATATCGTAACTCTTCCGAAACTTTTCAAATTATTTAGCTGACGATTGTATAGCATCACGTGATCCCTTAAAATACTTTTGATCTATTTAAAATCAATTATGGGCAATAACAAATAATAGGCCATGGCCAGGTATGCCAATTTCCAAATAGCTAACATTTTGTGAGATTAATGACCAGTATGTCAAATATGAGTCAAACAAAATAATCTAACTAATTGTAATAAGATTACGCTTAAAATGACTAGCTTCAATGACTGCAATTGGAAATTAACCTAACATTTAAACCAATTTTTCCCCTAGGTCTTAAGTTCGATTAACATTTTGAAGGGAGATTCAGAAATGGTTGGATTGTTGGGCTTCACCCACATCCGTAAAACTTTTTATTTTATTTTTTTCTTTATAATTTTTATTTTTTACTCGTTAGTTTCGTTCAATCTATTATTTCGCCCGCGTTAATTTATTTTAATTTTTTAGTTTTGCTTTAATCATTTCAATTTTTATTTTTTGTTGGGACGGTTTTTTCGCATTTTTGCGCACAAAAATGTTTTTTTTTACCATGAGTATTAAAAATAAAAAATCCCCGAAAAATGCCTCTTCGGATCGCGGGGCGAGGCATAATCCTCGTAAAGATACAATTGATAGCCTTACCATCCATTTTGCCAATGTCCGTGACTCGTGACTAATAAAAATTGCGCACATCATCTCGAATCACGCAGGCCCGACATATTGGTGCTAACGGAAACAAAAGTATCTCATAACATCTACGAGAATGAATTCTACTTCAAGCGCTACCAGTTCGAACAAGCCTTCGAGTTGCAACGTGGAGTGTGCATATTCATTAAAGACCACATACCGTACGACCACATACCGTACATCAGAAGTACGAAATTTTCTCAAAGACCGCTCAAACTATTGTACTTAAAATATCCCTTCCTAATAAAATCCTTTTTTTAATTAGTTTATATAGATCCCTCAATCAAACGGATTCAGAAACCATGAATTTCTTCGAGGTTTTGTCAGACAAATGTGATGACATTCGCAATCAACATCCCTACTGCGTATTAATTATGGTTGGTGACTTTAATGCCCACCATAAAGAATGGTTGAATCACCAAAATACGAACTGTGCTGGGCGTCAGACGGAGTGGCTTGCTGTTTCGCATGACCTTACGCAGATTGTTAGTGATTCCATATTTGAATGTCAAAATTCTACAAGCAGTCATATTCTGGATCTTTGTCTTACAACAATTCCGCATTCCATGGAAGCGCGTGTCGAGGCTGGAATTGGAAATTCTGACCACAGCCTGATAATAGTAAAAATTTCTATCGCAACACCACCAGAATTTAGACAGCAGCCAAAGCGTCTGTGGCATTTTAACGAGGCTGATAATGATGGGTTACGGTAATTTTTTCAACATTTCCCGTGGGAGAGCCATTGTTTTTATAACAATCAAATAGACGACGCCGTTTCCAATTTCACCGAAACCGTTCTACATGGAATGAGTAATATCCCATCATCCTTTTCCAATCCTAATCCTTATTTTAAAATTGTTTCAAAAGTAGCCGCCAAAGCCGCCAGACAAAATAAATCTGCTCACAAGAAATATAAGCGCAACGAAATTTCGTTTGAAGTATATAAGGCCACACGTAACATCTGTAAAAAACTCTGTGCTAAGGAAGCGAAAAGAGCTGACAACAAGAAAGCCGCTAAGGCTTCCGAGTTGAAAATCTCCGATCGCAATTTTTACCAGATGGTCGCATCGGTTGCCAATATTTCCAAAACATCTATTTCAGCATTGAAATGTGCAGATGGTGCTTTGGTGGGGGATCCATATTTGCAGGCCGACTTACTGGCAAACGTCTTCACCTCGAACTCGACCTTAGTTGTCCCAGATGGAGTTACGCCTCCGTCAATTCCGTATTGTGGTTCCAAAATGGATCCTGTCAACATCTCGGAGGATATTGTCTTCAGGAACCTGAAGGCAATGGACATAAGTAAGGTAAGGCCACCGGACCTGACGGAATTCCTGTTCGAATATTGAAGGAGTTTGCCAGTGACTTGGTTCCAATATTAACTTAAATTTTTCTCCTTTCATATAAGCAAGGTAAATACCCGAACGCCTGGAAGAGTGCGATGGTGCAACCGGTTCTTAAACGTGGTTGTGATAAAAGTTACCGTTCAAACTACCGGCCAATATCAATTGTGTCAGCCGTGTCTAAAGTTTTTGAGAAATGCATTAACCAACAACTGGTGAATTATCTTGAGATAAATAAAATAATTTCAGATAAACAATATGGCTTCCGTGAAAGCCCCTCCACAACCGATCTTTTGACGTATGTTACAAACAAATGGAATCTCGCCCTTGAGCACCACGGAGAAGCCTTGGATATATCCAAGGCTTTTGACAAGGTTTGGCATGGGAATCTCATTTGTAAACTTGTGGCATACGGCTTGGATTCGTGACCATCAAGTGGATAAAAATGGAATCTCGCCCTTGAGCACCACGGAGAAGCCTTGGATATATCCAAGGCTTTTGACAAGGTTTGGCATGGGAATCTCATTTGTAAACTTGTGGCATACGGCTTGGATTCGTGACCATCAAGTGGATAAAAAGCTTTCTCAAAGACCGAAAGCTCAACGTTGTGCTAAATGGGAGATCATCAACACACTCCCCAAATGCCGAAGTCCCTAAGGGACCAGTTTTGTCACCAACTTTGTTTTTGTTATACATTAATGACTTATTGGATAGCACTTTGAACCCTATCCACAATTTTGCCGATGATGCAACATTGCACTCTTCTATTTCATTCGAGGTCGAGCCTACTCCTTCAGAGTTAAATGGTAAACGGCTGGAAGTTGTCACTTCGCTTAATTCCGATTTGAGTACAATATTTGAGTGGGAAGTAAAAAATCAGGTCAAATTTAACGAGAAAAAAACACAAATATGCACATTCTCGCGTAAAAGAAGTCACAACGAATACCCTTTTGTGGTAAAAGGACACGTTCTCGTGGGTTGTGACTCAATTCGTCTGCTTGGTGACAACTATTTAAAACCTTTATTAGACCATGCATAGAATATTGCTGTCAGGTTTGGGGTGGAGCATATGGCACTACTCTCCAGTTGCTGGATAGAGTTAAGCGGCGTGCCATCCGAATAGAACGAAACTCCAAACTTACGAAAGATCTAGACATCCTACAACACCACAGAAATGTTGCAGAACTTTGCGTGTTCTATAGATTAATAAATTGTAATTGTTCTGCAGAATTAAAGGAAAAAATACCACCATTAGTTAGGCCAGGGCGGGTAACACGAGGAACGTTCAATGCGCATAGGTTTACGGTGAAGCTGCCGAAACCTCGAACTGAAGGTACAAAGCGCGAATTCATTCATCGAACATCCAGGAAGTGGAATTCGTTATCCGGCTTTCAGTTTCCGTTGGAGTATAAAATGCACAAGTTTAAGGCAGCTATCAACCTTTACTTAAAGGACCGCGCGATGGGTGCAGGAGCTCTGACAGTTACAAGGTGCTAGGACTGTCTTCAAGTTCGCACTTCACCCAATTAAAGCTAAATATAAAATAAAATAAAAAATGTGATAAGATTCTTACTTAGTAACTCGTCTGCTAGAAGAATAGATTTGAAAAAATATCCAAAGTTATATTCCTACCTTCAGTTTTATATGGTGTTATCTTTCACTATTCACTCACCTGAGTTTATATCTCGTATGCTAACGATTTTGTCTCTACAAATCTACCCATTAAAATGCTACGCTACGGGATGTTTTGTATAACTTTAGTTCGCACTCTAAAAATGACAATTGTTCGAGATTATTACAGATACCGGAACTATTCCATCCGATATAATTAATTCTAATTAATCTCGTTATATTATAGAAGCGTGCATGGACATCATTGCTCGGTTGCTTCAGGAAAATGTCTGAAAATAAATTATTTCCATATAAAATGTAAGCTATTTGTATTTCTACCTGAGTGTACCTACCATGATTAAATTTTTTTTGTGGGCAAAGTGAAGGTTTAAACTCCAGCTTTTTACCATTGCAATGATTTTTATTGCCATCAACAGGCAGCGAAATCCTTTTGCGGACAAGATTTTGATTTTTTTTTGCTATTTTTTTCAATGATAAACCATTTTAGTTGTTTCTCCAATCCTGTACAGTAATTTTGGTAGTGTTACAATCAGCATTCAACCACATAGTTATTATGTTTCCTCGACCCATCACTACGTATCATCGCGAATACGCCAAAAAGCACTACTATTTGAATCAACATGTTGTCAAATTAGTTTTGGAAGTGCCAATTTCTCTTGCCTGCATTCTGTATTTCTTCTCCTGTATAAATGGAAAAAGATTCATGTAGGTCTAATTTTTTGAATCTCATTAGATTATTTCAAATTGTTGGTAATAAGATTATCCAAATCCTGGAGTTTGAGACAATAGTGGACGCGTGAATACATACAATACATTTGACAGGTTGGCCCATCTTATACTCAATTCACACATTTTATTATTAAGAGCTTGGTTTGTGAAATTCAACACCAACATTACTCAGTTGATCGTCACTGTAGCGCAATGTATATTAATGGGTCAAATGTATTGCATTTTTTGGTCATTGTTTAGTCATTGACCAACGCGCCAAAATGTGAAAATACTTCCCATTCTTTACTTGCGACTTATAATTTAGTTAAAATATTGTTTATTTTTAACAAACTTGATAACATTTGACCTTAAATAAATTACAACAATGATTATTTGTAGTCTCGCTGTATATTTATTCTATTAATCGTGACAACATACTAATTAACATAAAAGAAACAAAATATCGATAGATTTGTAATAATAAGGAAGGTGTCTCAACAACAATCTTTTGGATGATTTGTATTAATAAAATGTATGCTGGTGGTTGTATTGTCTGTTTTGTAGTGCTAGATGATATTTTAAGGTCGATCAGTTGATGATCAAATAATTTTTGGTTTAGTGTCCACGACTAATGATGCAAATGCATACTTATATACAATTGTTTGAATTATAAAAAGATCAATGCTTTATTGTAACTCGATTCACACGATTTTGACATTTTCAAATTTTGCAGACATTCGCATCAGCCAGCTAGGGATTGATTTATTAAAATATAATAATATCTCATATGTACGTTCAATTAAATTGATTTATTATACGTATTACCAACATACTCGTATGTATACAATAAAAGTAATAGTTTTGGCTATTTGTTAAATAGTTTTCATCAACATAAGCTCACACATTCATCTATATTCCTAATTCGAAAATTCCAATGACCTAATCACAAACATTTACTAATTTATTCGTAAATATTAAGTTATAATATAATATATTTTAACACACGATGAAATTGAAACTAATTAGTGTTAGAACATTCGTTTTTATTTTATTTTTTTAATTTCGTTGATTGATGATTGAACAACGAAAAAGCTTCAAAAACACAATAAAAAATGTAGATTCAATTCATTTAGCCCAAAACTATATAAAGTAGAGGTCAAAAATGTCAATATTAAATGGATACGTTGAATAATAAATTTATCATTAACATTTTGATAATGATCCAGAGTATAAGATCATTCCGTTTTGCTTTTATGTAACCAATAGAATTTCTCACGATCGTCTTAATTTAAATTAACATATCGTGTATGGTTGAAAAGCAAAATCAAAACTTTTCACTGTTTGAATCAGTATTCGATATAGGGGGAAAAAATAATAAAGTGGACTTCCGGTTATTTGAAAAAGGCAAAATAAACAAACAAAATATTAATTTACCACGTTTTATTCAGCTTTTTCACTTTAATGCAAAAAAAAAGAAAATTATCAAAAAGTTTTGAACCATGAAAAAGGTTCAAATTTATAAAAATAAAAATTTGCTCATTTATATTGAATGAGTTATAAGAAATTTAGAACCGAGCAACATGAAAATAAAAAAAAATTTATAATTTATGGGAAGAAGTTCGTCTTATTTATTGTAAATAAAAAATAAATACATTTTTTGGTTTTTTATAATATATATATAACGAATAATTACATATTTTGTATTATTTTATTTTAAGAAAAACCGGAAGCAATTTCAAAGTTTATATTAAGCGAAATTTTCTAAAATATTCATAAAATTACGATTCATCAGCGCATATGAAGGAACGAACATGTTTGAATATATTTAGTCAAATTCTTCCGGTGGATTAAGTTGAGACTACAATAATAATTGGTAAGAGCTTTAAGCTAAATAATAATCAGTTTCGCGTCATCAATTTTGGATGGTTAAGCGAAATAAAATTATTTAATAACTTTTATTAGAATTCCAAACACTATCAAAGTGACCATGGGACTGTTTCTCACAAAATAGTTGACGACCTTTACAGGCCATTGTTGACCCGTAACGTACGATATTGTTGTTAACAATTTGAAGATGCCAACAGACGGTTCTTCGCTTCCACAATTCGCATTAAATTCCTGACCTCGTGATTGAACAGAATTCGGTATGTGCCATCGACGTCGCGTTTCTGGCCATATATAACACGCATAAATTTTATATCGAATGTAAGCAGCGATCTTCGTCCGTCAAGGTTCAACTCTCGGTCTACTATATAAAGCCTTTTATAGATCAAAAGAGCGGCTAGGCAAAAACCTTAATATCCTTCCCTTCACTATTATCATGAGTAATGAGAGATCCAAGATACTTAAATCTCATCGCTCTTTGAAACGTGCGGTTACACTACTGAAATCAATCTGATTTCTAGTTTCTTTCGATTGATCGAGTCATACGCTTGCTTGAAATCTAGGAATACCTGGCTTGCATCGTGAGATGTTTCATTATACTTGGAAAGAATTATTCGTAACGAAAAAATTTAATCAGTGACTGATCGATTTGGACCAAATCCTCTTTGGTAGTCACCGATAATTGGCTCCGCCAGAGGGTAATTCTAACTTGTATGATGTCTACTTCTAAATTGTAACTTGTATGCTGTGCAAAAGTGAACATTAAGTAGGTCAGAAAAATATTGACGCCATATATTCATCAAAGTTACAACAGAGGTTACTATCCTGGCCCAGAATGGCAGTTGTCCGAGATCTTAAGGTATGGTGCAATCCCGTTACTCCTTTAATGAAACCACGTGAATTTCGCTCATTGCTGTGTGGTTGTGCGCTTAAGATCGTAGCTTTATTCCATTCGCGATTTTCTACAAATTAGATTAGCTGGCGTCTTAGCATAAACTGCTTTATTTATCCTTGAGATTGTAAACCGAGTCTGCGTTTCATTATTCTGTTGCAAGACGACACGCCAAACAGTTTTGTGTTTAGTTTTCACTATACCGAGAGTGTACTGGGCGGCATCAACAACCAAGATTTCAATACTTTCCAGGTGATTTCATCAGTCTGCTATAGGTGACAAGATCTAGCTATTTTTGTTGAATATCTTCATTTATGAGACCTTCACGGGAGAACCACGGTGTATATTCCTTTATCCTCCCAGACTTGCGCGACAGATTTTAACACATCCAAATTTCCATCGTTGCTTTGCAATGGCCAGATAATAGTCATGGACTCACTGCTTAAGAGTTTTGTTGACTACCGATAAAACCTCAAGGTTTGGACGACTCTAGCCTGCTTCTTTGAAATCAACACATTTAGTGTCAGGAGTACGGACCAATTATGTTACATAAGTCGGTCTTATTTCTGCGAGCCATAGCATTAAATTCGCTAGTCAACAATCTGACATCGTTCTCAACACAGTCTCTTTTACCTGCGATCCAATAAGAAATCCATCTCCAAGATTTCGGAGGACGTCTCCACTGTGTAACAATGTTAAGCCTCTTATGCCATGGAGTTTCTTGGAGCACTACGAGCTCCAACCGATACTCTTTCTTAAATGTGATGAGCCCGTTCAACGCACCAGGTTTTCGAAGTGAGTAACGAATCCGCGGGTACTTAACCGGGGTTCATTATTATTTTAACGGTTTTCGACTTTGTTTTGTTTGTGGAAAATTTGATTTTTCTTTAGGATGCGAGTCGTTAGCCCAGCGATCCAACCATATTTATTTACCTCCTACAAAGTCTGGATACTGTGGTGGTATTCTATGATAAGACCCATAGAATACCACCACAGTATCCAGACAGTTTCGTGTAAAAATATTTACGAAACATCGCCCAGGTGGCGCAGTGGTTGAAGCTGATTAGAGATTAGATAATAAAAACAAAAAAAATATTTACGAAACATGGGTCCCCTACCCACAGGACAAATTTTGGTTCGAGAATTTGTTTGTCGATCAAAAAACTTGAGCCGGGTGTTGTAATCGAAATAATCCAATCAACACGTGGAAAAACCAAATTATTCTTCTTGATATTTAATTATGTATGAGACATGGTGGCGAAATCATTACGTTTCGAAGAATTTTCCCCATAAAATCGTATTAAACGGAAAATAAATACGTTTCACGGTTTCTATCACTGCCTTAATGACAGTGGTGTTTTGATTATACCTGTTAGGATCAAACATATGTAATTCAGTTCTGTTTGTTGCGGTAAATATATCTCACAGGTCAAATCTAGATCCAGAATTTTTTAAATCATCCCAGAAAATTGTTTAATTTATCGAAATTGTGAAATAATTGCTGGGCCGCCTTGTTGTTTGCTCACAGTTACTGGACTAATACCAAATCAAAATCATATGAGATCGTTCATAATTCCAATGATTTCTGGGTCCAATTAAAAATAATTACTTTGGATGGATTAAATTTTATTACACAAATACTTGAATCTGCAGTTTGAATCTCTTTTTTTGTGAATTCTAACTTTTTGTTATAGATGTTAGAAATTAATTCGATCTTGAGTAGTTATTCCAGAATTTCTGATGGAACCAGAATTACCGAATTTTATATTGTTTTTTCTTTGAGATATCCTGAGATAACTTTACAAACCTGAAGACGTCAACACACAATTTCGTTAATAGATTCATCGACAGTAAGCTGTCGATGAATCTATTAACGAAAGGTCTTAAGCTGAACTGTAAGTATATGACAGTAGCATATTTAAATTTAATCTGTTTAACCAATAATATACCGCCCAGGTGGCGCAGTGATTAAAGCTGGGACAGTGGGAGCGGGAGGTACCGGGTTCGAATCCCGATAGGAGCAGGATGCAAAAGGGATTTGCAGATGGTTCTACGTAAATCGGACCTATAGAAGTATTTGGCTGTAATGACGTAAGGAAAGGACGTAAATAGGCGAACCGTGAAAGAGTTGGATGTGCCTCGAGCCCCGAAACAGATTGTAGAGATAAAAAAAAAATAATAGTAATAATATCTTCTAATATGTTTTGCCCAATCGTAAGGTTCTACTGGCTGTACGAGCATCTATCATGTAAGTATTACTAAGCGAATTTTCCATTAGTCATTCCATTCCATTTTAGAAATCACTTGTATGATGTTTTATAATATTTCATAATTTCGTTGACTTAATTTGAAAAGTTCATGAAATTGAGTTGAATTTTCATTCCAACCAAGTCGTTGTATTCATTTTAGTGTATACAAGTATTTTGGTCGTTTGGAACTTATTTGAACACATTGCACTTTTAAAAAGTACTCGTAAATAATAGAAAAGTGGTTATAGTGGTTGCTTAATTTACACGTATTATATCGAGATTTAAATTGATTGGATTTGCTCGTTAAAATTGTTATCTCTTTCCTTATCTCGTTCCAAAGATAAACATCAAGCTGCCCTTCTTGTAATGGTATGATTTGATATTCGGTAGACTGCGTCGTTCATCCTTTTGACTATGATGACTATTTCCTTTCGTCCCCTCCGGGTTGTAAAACAACAATTTATCTTTTCTAGAAACTATCAGCAGTAGTACTGACGTCGTAATGCGCTTTCTGAGTATATATTGATATAGTCCCGATCTTAGTTCTGGATCTCGTTTCATTACATTCCCTGGCGTTTTGTCTTTCTTCCCAAACATGTTATGTTTTTTTCACCTCCCACGTTTCCCTTTCTTTCACCTTGCATTACGACTTTAAATTCTCCTCACACCTTTTTCCAAGTAAAGCATTCGCATTATGATGTTCTCCTCAGTTTTCCTTACCGCTTCTCCCTTTAGGTGGCTTTGATAACCTTTTTGGTGGGAGAGTTACTTCCACTATCTCATCTTGTACGGTCATTTCTGATAGAACAAGTCCTATATGAATGGCACCGTTATCCAGAATGAATAGGTTGCTCGATATGGTGTACACTTGTACGGGAAAGTTGCACAAAACCTCTTTTTTAGCCGATTGAATCGCTTAAATATGTAAAGTAATCTATAAGCCTATATTCTTAAATTTTGTACGTGTTGCCAGTAGTACGAAAATAATCACAACGTTCATTGACGTTCATAACCTTGTCTGGACACGTGATGATGTGATTGAACTCGTCTTGGAATAGTCGACATCTCTCCGGTTCAATTATCCAATTATTATTTGCATGCGAAATAACATCTATGAAATGAGATACATTTGAGGGGTTTAAGAAAGAGGGCCCTGTGAGTGGGGGCCATTCATGTTTCGTAAATATCTCAAACGAAACATGAGACCCATAGAATACCACCACAGTATCCAGAGCTTGTCTTTGGAGGTGACTTATTCTGGTTGGATTGCTGGGCTGACGGCCCGCATCTGTAAAAAACTGAAAATGTTAAGAATGTCAACAAAAATATAAAATATAACGGATACCACCAAAACAACAAAAAAACGAAACCCCTGCAAGAGATTAAGGATCGGCACGTGGAACGTGCGGTCATTAAGAAAACCTGGCGCGTTGGACGGCCTTATCACATGCATGAAAGAGTATTGGCTGGAACTCGTAGCTCTCCAAGAAACTCGATGGCCTAAAAGTGGAGACCATGTATCCCAAGGCTATACATTGTTACACAGTGGAGATGACCTCGGAAATCTTGGGGTTGAATTTCTCACTGGGCCACAGGTAAAACAGGCTTTCTTAAACTTTCAAGCGTCGACAATCGAATGTGTAAGCTTCGCTTGCACATGAGATTAGCCAACCTGTCAATTGTTTGTATACATGCGCCCACATGTCAAATTGGTGACTTTAATGCTAGAACTGGCAGAAATCAGACCAACTTATGTAACAATATAGGTCCGTACTCCCGACACGAAACTGCGACCGAGAATGGGGAAAGAATGATGTACTTTGCGATCGCTCATGATCTCAAAGTAGCAAATACATTCTTTCCTTGATGACCATGTGTTGATTTCAAAAGGGCGGGCTCGGGTTGTCCAAGAAGTGAGATCGTTATGGGTCGTCAACCAAATTCGTAGGCAGTGACCATTTTATGGTTGCTGCAAAGATACGATGGAAATTTTCGTTTAAGTCAGGAGACAGGGTAATATACAACGCGATTCTCCTGTGAAGGTCTGATAAATGAAGAATCGCAACGAAAATATCAAGATCTTGTCAACAATAGCATTATGCCATCCAATTACCAATCTGATAAAGTGAACAGTGTCTGGAAAGTATTGAAAACCTCGGTTGTCGATGCTGCACAGCAC
This sequence comes from Tipula lateralis, assembly GCA_963932295.1. Classification (NCBI taxonomy): domain Eukaryota; kingdom Metazoa; phylum Arthropoda; class Insecta; order Diptera; family Tipulidae; genus Tipula; species Tipula lateralis. The sequence goes on from OZ010736.1 coordinate 41,869,676, forward strand.
ATTCTCGGTTTAGTGAAAACTAAGCCCATAAATGATTGGTTTGATGAGGAGTGTCGTCTTGCTGTTGAGCAACGAAATATAGTCTATAATAAAGCGCAGACTCGGTTTACAATCGGAAGGAAAATAAAGCAGTCCTTGCTTGGAGGACAGCAAAACGAATTTGTAGACTGAAGAAGCGAGAATGGTGCAATGAGCACAATTCGCGTGGTTTCTTTAAAGGAATCACCGAATTGCACCATACCTTAAGATCTCGTTCAACTGCCATTCGGGACCAGGATGGAAACCTCTGTGTTAACGTCGATGTAATACTCGATACATGGCGTGAACATTTTTCTGGTCTACTTAATGTTCCACATGTATCACAAGCTGCGTTTGATTACCCTCAAATACAGATCGCAGAGATGTTCATTGAGGATCCATCCTATGAGGAATTCACAATGGCAATGCAGAAATTAAAGAAAAATCGTTCACCAGGAGTTGATTGCATTAATTCACAGCTCTTGATATTCCGAGGGCTAACTTTGTGGAACTGTCTTTTCGATAATTGTTTCCAACTCAATGCGGATAATTCTTTCCAAGTACTACGAAACATCTTGCGATGTACACCAGGTATTCCTAGATTTCAAGCAAGCATATGATTCGAACAACCGAGAGAGACTATGGTATGCGCTTGAATATTTCGAGAACTTGTGCAATTAATTCCGGTGTTCGACAAGGAGGTTATTTTCACCACGAGATCAGGAATTTAATGGAAAGGACAACAAGTACGTTGGGTGATCCGATCGAAATGATACAGTGAACCTTTAAGGGAGAACCGCCTTTCGGTAGGCGAAGAGGTCGCTGTCGTCGACCCTGGCTCCACAGCGTAGAGAGCGATCTAGCATCTTCAAATTGTTTACATTGGTTCAACGGTTTGAAGAGTTGGCTCGTGGTCGAAACCGATTGAGTCAGATTGCTGATATGGTATAATAACCTGTAAAAACCGAAAAAAAAGGAAGAGGTGATTTGAAAGAATAATCTGGACACTTTTATCTTATGAGTTATGGTACATGAGGATATTGATTGTAAAATATATTGAACAAGCTCTGTAAAGATGAGTGGAATTTTTTCTAGTTCATGTATGTTTTACTTGACCGTAACCGATTCGATAGCTACTCTGACCTTGGCCAAATTGTTGAAATCACCTATGTGGGTTAACACTCAATGAATTAACATTGGACATTGATATAAGGAAACCAGTAATTTTGTATCGATAACAAACCACGCAACGTTATAAAAACGGCATAGTGAGAGTTATTTGTGAAACACAAATGGTGATAAAAAGGTGCATAAAAATGTCTGGCATATAGTATGTCAATCGAAACGGTGAGATAAAGTCATCTCTTATATTTTTTAATCAGAATAATTTATTAGCAAATTATAAGGTACACAACATAAGTTTTATTTCAGTTCTTTATGTCGGCTAATTTACTTAGCTGCTTCGTCTTTGTGATTTTTGTTTGTTTGGTTTTATATTCGTTTGCATTGTTTTACGTTGATTTTGTCTCGGTGCTCTTTTATCATTGAAATTTAAGTGTGTTTCTAAAGTAACAACAAAAACTTTGCAAATTAATTTTGCATGTTACAAATATTTTTTTTACCTTTTAGATTTGCCAGTGGTTTGAAGTTTGTATATTCGCATGTTAGTTGAATTTTTGTATTTAATGTATCAAATATGAGACAATATTAAATTTCGGTATCCTTTGATGTTTAGATGGGTTTAAGCTTTGACGTTGAATACAAATAAAACAATATAATAATAAAAGCCCTTAATTTATATATGTATAAGGAGAAACGACATACATATGTACATACATTACAAAAAAATTGCTATAAAATAATAATTGAAAAGTACACAGGCTTAAAATTCAAGTGAAACTTGAAAATATTGTTTGTGAATTTTAATTATGCGTCTATGTCAACTTACTTCACAAATACGTACATATATGTATAATATATATTATATACGTAAAGACATCGTATAATTGCTTATGTGATTCGTTTGATATTAAATTTGAAAGTTCATCAGGATGTGAATTTGATTACAATGGCAAATAAAATATAATATTGGATGTTTATTTTTGTAATTGACGCGTGTGGTTGAATAACCTTACAATTGTTGCTTAATGACCATAGAAGTTATACAGCGCAACCTTTGAAATGCAAACAATTATTGTGTAATTAATAGTAAGCTGAAAAGTTTCAGGTGACCTGTTTGAGCCGATCCTTACTACTCGGAAATGAGTACTTCGCTGTTTATTTATTTACTATTTCACTACTAAGTGAATGGTGGTAAAGAGTAAAAACATGAATGGAAAGAAAGTGATATACGACATGGGATGATAGGATACTATTACCGGTGACGACACACCAATAGAGTTAATCTCATAAGTCGGATAAGAAAATCAATAGTAAACGATAACACTATTAGCAAATGGCTAAGTAAACCTATGATAAGATAACCTTATACAGCATCTCATAATTGATATAATTATGGAGTATAGCGTTTGGTGGTTCAATTATATTTTATGATAATGTATGTTGATCAGTTTTTTTTCCTGCCTGCATGTTTTCGTATGACAATTGCATTTACATTATTTAATAGTCACGCTGATTTTTCAAATTGGTTTGTTTGATGTTTCATTATGTTTGGTTTTAAAAAATCCAATTCACACTGGTAACATATGTAGAGGGTTTTCCAATAAGAGGTTTCATTTTAAGATTTGAGATAAACGAGTATTTTTAAGAGAAATTAATAAATGTTTATTTTATTATAAAATGAAGCTATGCCATTAACATTTGAAAACGATATCAGCCAAATGGCTGTCACGGCAACGCTTCCAGCACCATATCCTTTTCATGATATTTTTCATGACCACCTCTTTGAGAAATAAAACGGTTGGGAAATTTTTCTTGCAAAATTACAATTGTTTTGTTGCTTGTTAGGCATGAAGCCTGCTGAAAATAAACGCTGTCCACATCAATATTTTCCAGTTCCAGTTATGATCAAAACCATAGTTATGGTTCACTGAATCTGGCAAGTTGGAATCTACTTAACAAATTAACGGCCTAAACGATGAAAAAAATCTCATAGAAGACCAACGAAAGCTAATAGACAGTGAGGACAGGTTGAGCTTCCATTCTTTATGAAAGCTCAGCCAGTTCTTATTGTTTTTACCACTGTCGAAGCTCAAGTGCAGCAAAGGACTTAGAACCACGTACCTTTTATCAGGATGAGTCTGAACCAAAACCCTTATTGTTGTATTTTTTATGGATAGTTCCAAGCTGAATGTTATAAAGAAAGGTCTTCGTTACTACTACAGCGTGTGATTGATAGTTGATATTGCAATTCTTGGAGGCATATAGACGAGAATCAAATTCGTGCATTTTGGAGCACATTACTAATCCCCAAATACTATCCGAATCGGAGTTTAAGGGAATTAAGCTAAGGCTTTTGATAGAAGCTTTTTTTTTGACGAATGAAAGCAAACAGAATATGTCTTTAAGATTAAGTGTTGGAAAAGAAACTACAGTTTATTTTCAATGTTCTTCTACGGCACGAGCTCGCAAAAGATGGGATGGAGCGTGCTGAACACGATGATCTAGCTCTGGGATCCAGACAGTTATTTGAAAAATATTCTTAGTAGCACATTTGATTTTCTTAATGGTATTTGATGTGTGAGAGCTGTGGTATCCGAATAAGAAGTATATCATCCTTTTAAGTTCTGATAAAACCCTTAATTTTACATAAAAACCATTCAACTATCAGAATGTCATTGAAATCGATTTTGATATCTCTGTGTTCCTGACGAACTCATATTCTTACGTGATTATGTTAATATTCATGAAGCTTCATTGTTATTTGGTTACGGGTGAGTAGGAGAGAAGCTCAAGATAGAGACTCCTATATGAAGGACCACAAAGTATACAAAAAAGAATTGAGGAAGACACAAAGGAGGTCTTGGAGACTCTTCTGCGATAAAACGGAAGAAGTCTTCGAAGCCTCTCGTCTTAGGAAGATACTGTCTATTAATCCTCCCAGTTATTTAATTAAACCGAATGGATCCTGGACTGCTTCTAGTGAGCAATCTTTGAAACTTCTCATTGAAACCCACATTCCAGGAAGCTTCGAGGACTCGACAAAGACTAGTACTCCCTGAGAAGCACACTCACTGCGTATAGAGGATATCGTAACCAAAAAAAACGATATAGGCACTTAAAGGCTTCAAACCCTATAAATCGGCTGGTCCTGACCGAATTATTCGATTGAAAATTCAGAACAACTTGAAAATTACTCTCCTTTGGCTAGAAGTCATCTTGAAACGATGTTTAACACAATGGTCTGTATTCCGCTTGGTGGGCAGAGGTCGGAGTGATCTATATTCCGAAAGCGAATAAATGCTCACATGGCTTGCCAAATGACTTAAGACCTATAATTCTATCATCCTGAAAACCTTGGAAATTTTGAAAATCTACATACTTTCAAAAATAAAACATAGAGACTGGGCCCATATTCAACATGTTTACTCTAAAGGGAAATCTGGTTGTAGATCCACTTCTATTAAATGGCAGGAGACTAGCTTTTACTGATAAAGCAAGATTTCCAGGCGTAATATTGGACAGTAAGCAAAGTTGGAAGACCATCATTTTGGAAAGAAAAAACAAGGCTAATATAGCTATGTTCTCGTGCAGGAATGTCATCGGAAAGAGATGGACCTTGAAGCTGGTACACTGGCTATTCACTTCCGTAGTAAGACCTGTACTTATGTATGGGGTGAGCGAGTGGTGGCCAGCTCTTGATAAAGTAACGTACAAAAAAGGGATCTAGAAGGTGTAAAGAGCGGCTTGCATGCTTATTAGCATGAGGGGCGCTGAGGAAAACACCTACTTGGAGGTCATGTTTCAGATCGCTAAGGAAGGAACTGATGAATCTAGACTACATTACACCGACCTTGAGCTTCGAGAATAGATTCCGAACTTCTTGTCCCTCAAACGAAACTTGGAGGAGGTAAAGTAGGGGCTGGAGTCTTCTGTGATAAATTAAAAGAAAACACATCAGTTCGTCTGCCTAATCACTGCAACGTGTACTAGTTAGAGGAGGTCCTGAATTGATTGAGACATAATGTGGTATACTCGACTGATATCGCAATTTATAAAATTGAAACGCTCAAAGACACTGATCTCCCTACGAAACGTGAACTAAAAACAATCGTGAAGATACTCACAGGACACTGCCTACTTGGAGAACATGAGAGGATGCTGGGACTAAAAGCAAATGACTTCTGCCTCATGTAAGGCTTTCAATTCCATATATATTTCAACAGTTTATGGCAAACTACAGAAACTCATTAACTCAGGATTCAATCTTAGATTATTATATTCTTCCGCAAAACTAATTTAAGCTATTATTGAATCCTGGTATAGTTAAAATCAGAGTTAAACATAATAACATAATAAATAAAGCTTGGTTTTAGATGTAGAATCCTGCCTGGTGGTTGATGGATTCTATTTATTACTCTGTTTTATTGATCCCCTCCGCTACTGTAGTGTTACAAAAAACGCTCACACAGAATATTATCATAATAATAACAACAGAATATATCGGGTCCGCATTCTATGAGTTGTTTCGGGAACTTGGATGAAGTACCGATGAGGAGGCATACTATGCCTTAGAGTGTGTAGGAAGTGACATATCATTGCAAATAGCTGGTATCGGACTTATGTTCGCAATGAATCTTTTGAGAGTTCCGTTTTGAAAGTGACGACTCTAGTTTAAAGGTTGTGTCCTGGTTGCGTTTCTACCACTTTTGTCATTATATACTTGGTAGCTAGTATATTTTCAGCCTTTAAATCCTCTGTCCTTGGACATTCAAAAGTTAATAAGGTCGGTATGATCAACCCCTGTATTGGAAAATTTTGGATGTGACCCTTCGGGGTGACAGCATTAAATATAAAGCACTTATGGCAGTGGTGGTTATGTTGTTTTGTTGATCTTTTGCCTTGAACAATCCAAAATTGCTTTATAACTAAAGCAAGTCCACATCAACAAGTAGAGTTCTCTTATGGTCCCAATCGAGAATCAAATTATTGAGATGGATATATGGTAATATAATAGGTAAGATGTTTCTCGTTATAGTGTAGAAATGAGCGTTGTAAGTACCCTCTTATTCGCTCTGTGAATGTCCAAACAATTCGATATATTGCGCATTATAATATGGTGTTTCGGAAGGTGGCAATTTTATTTCTGGTTTGAAATTTGGTTTTTTGTCGATGTTGACAAATTCTAGAGTTGACACATGATATCCTATTGTTGATTTTGGAAATACAACATAAAGAAATGTTGTTCCACTGGTATTTCCAGAAGCAGTTCTTCGTGTATAGCTCATCCATCATGCTTCTGTTGTTCTCCAGTTGAGTTATTTTATTTTCTGCGATAAATTTGAATTAGACCATCTCCATCCAGCCAAGTATAGTAGCGATTGGTGTAGTATAGTTCTGATGTGGTTTATTTTAATTTCTTGCCTTTTAATCAATTTTCTTGTTTCCATCGATATTTCTTCGAAATTATCGTTTTCCATCAGATTATTTTTCTGTTGAGTATCCTGGAAATTGAAACTTTTAGATGCCCAAGAGTTAAATGTCACCGTGCGGAAACGCTGTCACTTCGCATTAATGAACAAGTTTTTGTTATTCGTTCAATGAAGTATCTATATGTGAGTGCTCGAATGTAGTGCTCGACTGCATTATTTATGTGATTGCTTTCATATTGGAAGAGTAATCCTTTTAGCGATTTTTCTTTCAAACTGTCGTTTTGATTACCTTTCCGTCTCATTAAAACTTTTCTGCAGGGTATGTATTTTTTTCCGCAATGTCCTCTTGTTTTTTTAATAGTGAGTCGATTATCACTACTTGTTGTTTGTAACCTAATGCTAACTTGACGAGTTACGTTCGGTATGTTAACTTTGACGAGTTATGATAGTTACCCAGTTTGAAGTTGTCGAAATTTGTGTAGAAGGCCCATTCACATATTTTCATTTAAATTTTCTTTCAATAAAGCGATGGTTTGGCCTGCTGTGCGGCACGTTGCACCATCTTGTTGAAATCACAAGTCGACTACAGCAATACCTTGCATTTTTGGCTCATTGATCATTGCTCTGTTGGCGTTTACACGCTGTCTTTCCGCGTTATTAAAAAATATAGTCCGATGATGCCACCTGCTCTTTGCAACGTGATGTGTTGATTACAATCCTTTTATAAAATTAGAAAAATTAAAATCATATGCTACTGAATAAACATAATTGTGTGAAAAGAAAAAGTTAAAATATGCGAATTTATAAGTAGGTAATTAACACTATCTTAAATCTATAAAATAACAAAAAGCGAAAATTGTAAAATTGAATATTATCTTAAAAAATCTCGGATGTCATCAAATCAATACTTTTTTTTACATGGATAGTAATTTTATTTTTTCACCCACCTCAATTCAATTAAGGTTATTAAAATCAAATTACACGCAACAGTATGTATTTAATTATTTATATATTATTTTATCAATACATAGATAAAAAAATGTATGTGAGGTTGGGCTCTGATTAAAATCACACAAAAACTAAAATTAATATTTGATGATCATTCGACTGTGCATGAGATGCATCATGCATGATATGATTAAAGTATTGATGACATATGTACATTAAAATTTACATTTATTGATTATAATTCTTAAAAATATATAAATATTTTATTTTGAAATATTTATCTATCATATTAAAATTAATCGAAATGTTTATAATCTTCAAACACTATACTTTGTAATATGATATCGTAGTATGGCACCTCCACCCACCTCTAGTATATGTACTTGCTAACATATTGATTTAACGATACAATTATGTCAACAAATAGTTTCATTTAAGAAATTATTATGTGAAGCGTTTAAATCAGTCAGCTTTATTATAAATAAATAAATAAATAATAAAAGTAGAATATTTAAGATAAAATATGCAGAAGAAAAACAAAAGCGACAATATGAAATGAAAATTATACAGAAGAGGAATAAATTATTAATTAAAAACAACAATGAATCTGTTTTTGCAAAATTTTGCTAAATTAAAATTAAATTTGATATTATTTAACAGATTGGTGGACTAGAAAGTTGTTACATGATAGTTAACAGATGTAAGGTGCTTTGTAATGCTTTTGTATAAAATATTTTATTTCTTTATTGATTTAGTTTATGTAGACTAGCGCAGTCTACCTTTCGTGGAAAAGTCAATTTTAATTTTATTAACACTAATTAATAAAATTAAAATGGACTAAGTGTCTATTAAATTAATTCATGTCTGTTTCTCTATATATCGTGAGATAGGTAGTCAATAATTGGCTCGTGGAACATTTTGACTATCTCAAATATATAAGAATATCGATCTTCTCAGAAGTGATAAAGATTAATATTCTAAGATTCAGAATAACAATCTTAATGTTACTTAAAACAAACAAATCTCTGTTGACCAGGGTCCTTTTCACTGGAAATAGAAATGTTACGACAATGAAATGCTACGGTGAAGCTAAACGTGGTGATAATGATGGACAGATTGTAAAGCGTTCGGGCGATTTGTAGATGAAAATATCAAAAAAATTAGTATTTAAATATTTTGTATGGAAATTTGAACAAAAATAAGCGACCATATTGGCTACCAGCAATGATCAAATCATTATCATTACCATTTAAGACTTGAAAAAGGGCATTCACAAGCTATATAGGGGTGCCATGACTTTCATGTCAAATAATCGTGAAAAAATTTTAATTTTTTAAAAATGTAATTTAGAAAAATTTAAAATTGTTGTTCTTCTAAAATATTAAACTTTGCAATCAATTGAAGAACCCTAAACCTCTTAACAAGAGACTGAGAGTCTCTAATTTTTAATTGTTATATACATTTGTAACACACTTTTCTTTGCGCATGAGTGTTCTCTATAATCTCAATTTATCGGTTATTTTACAAGGAAAAGAGAAAAAAAATAGTTTTGTAAAATAATCCCGTTAATTTTTCGCGTTTTTGTTTTTTTTACATAAATTCTTAAAAAGAGCCTGTTAGTCTCTATGCTTATTTAATATAAATAAAATATATGTAAATGAAATAATAAGGTGCAGCTAGCTAATAGTGAATGGAACAACAAAACTAACAGAAGTTTCTGGGATCCATTATACGGATCGCCAATTTTCAAAGTCACCAGGGGTCTTACTCGTTTTGAAATATACTGCGCTTCTTACGTTTCGATGACAAATCAACAAGAAGTGAAAGGCGGATAAACTCTGCCCATTCGTGATGTATGGGAAGCCATAAATAAAAATCTGGGCAAGTATTACATACCATCAGAAGATTTGACAGTTGATGAGGAACTGATGCCTTGCAGAGCTCGTTGTTCGTTTATTCAGTACATGCCAAGTAACCCGGATAAGTACGGCATAAAAATTTGGTGGATTTGCGATTCCAAATCTGCATATCCACTAATGGGCATACCATATACAGGCAAGGAAGATAATATCAGAGCAGTTGGTTTAGCGCAAAATGTTGTTGAACGTTTGTGCACGCCATTTTTTAGAACAAATCGGAATATTACAATGGAAAACTACTTTACCAGTCTTGAATTGGCAGAAAGGTTATTATCGAATGGATTAACGTTGGTTGGAACGCTGCGAAAAAACAAAAGTTACATCCCTCTAGATTTTTTACCAAATAAAACGAGAGAAACGTGATCAACATTATTTGGATTCAAAAAGTCATTTACAATAGCATCACATGTTCCTAAACCTGGGAAGGCTGTTTTATTTTTGTCATCTATGCACCACAATGTTGAAATTATAGTTGAAAGCGATAAAAAACCAATATCAGCTATTAACCAATATTATAATCAAACAAAGTCAGGTGTCGATACCGTTGATCAAATGAATACATGATAAAAAAAAGACGAACCGTTGGCCTTTTTCATTTTTTATGAATCTTCTGGATGTATCAAATATCGCAGCATACGTTATATGGTGCAAAAAATTTCCTAATTGGAATTTAAAAAAATCAAATGAAAGAAACTTGTTTCTAAGGGCTCTTGGTGAGGAATTGATTACACCATTGATAAAAAATGGGCGAATAATCCAAAAACTTCAAACCGGGACTCGCCAAGCCAAATAGAAAGTATTGAGACATGTACAAGACATCGGCGACCAAGTTGCGGAACCAAGTTCGTCAAATGATACTGCCAAGCGTCGGAGATGTCACTTATGAAAACAATCTTGTAGCACCTGCCAAAAGAGTGTATGCAATCAGCATTCAACATCAACTCGTCAATGTTTCAATGCAACGATAAATGAATTATCCTAACTGTACTAAAAGAAAATGTTTTTTTTAATTTTATTGTTTTTTAATAAATGAATTGCTTTAAAAATATATTATACATTTACTTTTTAACTAAAACCTAATATTTACAGGCAGTTACATTATAGAGATTGAGAAGCTCTTGCTAAGAAGATTCGTTATAAAATATGTTAATAGCTTTAGGGTTAAACTGGTCCAGCCTGTCATTAAAGCAGTTCCATTCAAATTGTTATTCCATTCGAATTATATCGAGCCAAGATATAATTCCCAACTACACATATAGCAATAACCTAGAGATGAAGAGGGCGAAGCTGTGGAGAATACGAAGCTGTGGAGACTGGAGAGTGCAAAGCTGTGAAGCTTGAACCAATTTTTAATATAAATGCTAGATTCAAGAACTGTATATTTCATTATGAATGAGTTTATGCTCAAAACGGGGTGTGCAGTGCGAAAACAAAAATTATTGAAATAAATAAATAGTTTTCAGACGTGTTTTAATTTGGATTACTACCATAAATACACAGCTAAAATAAAGTAACGGCCAAAACATTGCAGTGACCGTAACGAACATTTAAAGCTTCAGATTTCAGAGATATAAGAAGTAAAGAGTTATTCAATAGGAGCTAAATTTTCTAATTGGTTTTTAAGTGGGATGCATTCAAGACCAAATCATTACCATAAATAGATTTACGCGAAAAAAACGTTTACAAATTTTGGAAATTTATGGTGTTCATAACCATCTAATGTGAATCTTATGTGTATCGATCTAATGTAAATATTGCTGCTGTAGCTTAAAGAGTACGTGAAGACCGCAATCAATTAATTCGTCACCGTTCTCAAGCTCTAGGCCTCTCATATGGCACATTGTGGCGTTTTTTGAAGAGATAACTTGGTTTGAAAGCATAACAAATACAGCTTGTCTCCGGAATAAAGCCGATTGACCTTTTGCGTGAACGATTTGGTTGAGGGCGTTGGAACAGCTTCTAAATTGATCCGTTTTCTGACCGAAAAATTGTGTTAAGTGATCAAGCTCATTTTTGGCTGAATAGCTACGTCAACAAACAAAATTGTCGTACTTGAGCTGATGAACAGCCAGAAAAAATTTAAAAGCTTTCAATACATTCAGTACTGTTTGGTGTGGTTTATGGGTAGGAGGAATAATAGGAGGCCGTACTCCTTTAAAAATGCCAAAATGTAAATTACAGAGCAATGATCAATGAATTTTTATTGTCAAAAATTCAAGATATAAGATGTAGACTTATCGTTTGAACAGGATGGTGAAAATTCTACACACCAGATCAAACAATCGATTTATTGAAAGAAAATTTAATTGGCCTCCCAGATCTTGTGATCTTACGAAATTTACTTTTTATGGGGTTTTCGGAAACCACTTGTTTATACCGATAAACCACAATCGATTCCGGCATTACATAGAATGTTAAGTCACAAATACAATTTTTGGAGAGCTTTTATTGGATCACTCTTTATAATCTTTATGTAGTTACATAAACAAATTGAAAAAAATTAATGGCAAAATATAATGCTTGGATCGATGAAAAAAGACATCCATCACATGAATCTACCGAATTTGGCAATCACTTCTCGGTTATTCAATTTATTTTTAAGTCTCTGGTGAAAATATCAAAAAAATGGGAAAACTCAGGGTGACTGGTATTTTATCACAGACAAAAGCCAATAAACTAAAAGTATTTCAAAAAAATATAAATAAATGTAAGATGCTATCTTACCAATATTTCCTCTTTTTTTTAAGTTAAAAGCAGAAAATAAATACATAAGGTGAAGATTAGTCAACTGTAGCTGTAATATTACTCCAACTATAATTATACAAATAAAGTATTGGTTTACAATTTTACAGCGGAAATGTTTTTGCTGATCAAAATTAAATTTATATAATTAGTAATATGATTATAGTCACACAAAATGTGACTATACCAAATGAAAATTCATTAAGAATGAGAAATTTTAAGATTGATTGAGATTTGCTCGGATCAATATTTTTACAACGCGATTGATATTTTTCACTTATCAAACAAATTTATAGCTGGTATAGTTTGTTTAAAATAAATATAATTTAATCCTCGAATCAAAAACGATCGTATGTCAGCGAAAAATGACATAATTTAAATGTCATATTCTCTGGTTTCTATATGAATCTCAAAATTTTAAAAACTCGGCATTTACGTTACTTTTTAAAACACCTTAAAGAAACTAATCTAATGGATATAAATCGCATGATCTGGCCGCCTAGATGTCACTATTACGTGAAATAAATCAACCTGGAAGCTAAGATCGCAAAAGCTGGTTGTTTCTTCATGTTGTGTGATTCGAGCTTCATACTGTTGAAAATAACAATAGACTGTGACTATTTGTTCAGGTTGAGGCCACACAATTTTTTAATTATTTGTCGATTGACTGTAATAGATCTTTCATTTGCATCTTCGAAGAAAATTGAACCAATGATTTCGCCAGCCCAAAAACCACAATAAAACAGTTATTTGATGATTTTCTTTGCCGATACGATAATTATACGATAATTTTGTTTGTTGATAAAACCATCCAATGGGAAAAGCTTCATCACTAAAGATGATTTTGTTTGAAAAACAAACAGGATGTTAAACTCTGTTAACTTTTCGTGTTAATGGAATTTTATAAGAATAAATGTCAATATTTCTTGAGAACAGCGTGATTTTGATATTGAAGGTTCTTCCGCGACAGTTTTGGCCACAGCAGCATTTTCTTTCAATAAAGTCAACTTGTTGGTCTGTTAGACACATTTTCGATTCTCAATAGAACCTGTAGGCCTATTTGTGAATTCGAAGAAACGAACGACGTTTTCGAATGATTGGTATTTGTGAATCTGTAAACGTATAATAAAGCAAACGAAAACGAATCATCAAGGAAACGTAGCAACGAATGAAAATTTCCCTTATCGGGTAGTTCGTTTTCGACCATAAATTTTACGTTCATGCACGAGTTTCTGTTCGTTGTTAGTTTTGTTGACGAAGCCGTACAAAGTAGTAACAAAATTTTAAAATTGAGCTACAACTAGGAGACCGGTTCAATCTAAATCTCAATCTGAGTTAATAGAAAAGCAAATATTGCAGCAAAAAACATTGTGATCGAAACATTATTAGTTGTAAGTGTGATAATGTATTCGTTTGAATTTAATCAAATTTTATTTAATAATATGATTTTAAGATAAAGAACTAACTTTGACAACACAAATGAATTAAACAAGAACATTTTATTTATAACCAATTTTTATTTATTTATAAAATGATTAAGTTATGGCGTTTAGAACGTCGTTTCTTATTCGTCGCGCTAACACGCCTTCGTCATTTCCATTTGACCCTTCCTCTTCATTTTGCATTTCATCAATTCCATTTTCTACCAAATTGTCGTCGAATCAAACTCTAAAGTGTCAGACATAGATTACTTGGGAAGCCTTTTTTGACGAATAATGTAATTGTCGGGCTCCATGAATACATCGGAAACGTGATTTTAAAATACCAATGCAACGTTCAATGATAATTCTTGTTACTCCAGCTAAGGTAACTCTGTATACGCTCATGTCTGCGTGGCTAAAGGCATGCTAAATTTCTAGTATGATGACTCCGAATTAAGTGACTTTCGGGTTTTACAACATACCCTTCTGAGAGCCGTTATAAGTAACCGTATTTCTCGTGAGAAGATAATGATACCAAACAAAAACAAATAAATCAACTATAAGCTATCAGTGGAAGTAAGAGGAAACAAAAGACAGCTCAGAGCCCAGTAGTAGTGCAGAAACAGGATCTGTCTATACAAATAGAGATCAGTACAGAGGTGCAAGTAAAGGGGGTATTCACACAAATATTACAGAATGAAACTCGCCTACATACACTCAATATATACATATCAGGATGTATTCGGGAATGACGTCGAACGAAATCAAGGAAATTGTTAAAGGAAATGAACAAAAAATGTATATTGGGGGACTGTAATGAGCCGCACCAGCCTTTTGCGATGCAGCACCTTAGTAGTTAGTACGGGGAAATTTTATAGACCCACGATGTCCATCCAACCACGATTGAGAGAAGGTTCCAGGACCTTAGTGTTTGTTGGGTGACCAATGCTTTAAAGCAGGAGAATGAAGTGGAGGCCATATAAAATGACAATACGATTTAAGTTATTGTATTTACTTATAAATTTTAGAACATAAAAAAACAACCCTGCGACAGTTTGACATGGTACATTCCGAATTCAAAGGGGTATCATAAAACAGGACTCTGTAGCGACAAACAACTCAATAGCCATGGACCACCTATTAACTTCAGATGGCTGGAAGAAAGTGTGGACCGATTTCAAATAAACGTTAAAGAATATAACGTGGAACTGTCGCACGAGAGAAACATTTAAGAAACGCAGTAAATGGAATAACTGGCACTATTTCGTTGGCTGATACACGGTGTTATGTATAAATCAACCCAATTTCACAATCAATCGAATTGATGATTCGAATCGAATAGCAATACGAATCGAATTCCCAAATAGGTCTGCAGTCGCTTACATTTTTTTCACTAACCTTTGAACTATTGTCAGATTTGGACGATTATTTAAGATACGTATTACTAAAAGATCTGAGGAAACGCGCAGTGTTACATGGAGAAATTATTTCTTTACATGTAAATGTAGATTTGGCTGGTATGTTGGGTATGATAAATTTTGTGAAACATTTGCAAATAAAGAGGCCAATTGACTTTATGGATTAATATGATCAGATCGAATTTTATTGTGATTTATAAGGATTAATTGGTCCTCACTATAAGCGTCAATCGGCAAAATTACATGATGGGACCTACGCGTTTGATATTAACATCAACATTCGAACTTTTTGTATCTATTTATAATATTTATGTACCACCCCTTATTAACACACATTAATTGCTTTTTTTACACATTGGGACTAACACTTTACAGACAACAGCTCATAGTTCTGAGCTTGATATGGATGATCCGAATTTGTCTATCGTATATATGTCTAGAGAAGTAACACCAACTTCTTCTAGTTTTTTTTATACTTTGCAACCACACTTTTTCGTGATCGCTTCGAAATCTTTTTTGAAAATAGAACAGCCAACCACAATAGATTCACTATACGAGTAGATTGATCTGAAATATAATATTTTGAAAGTTACAATTTAGAGATAATTTATGAAAGGGTTGCAAATTCTAGACTGCTAACGTACTTAGATCTTTGTTGGTGAATTGTGATACCACAGAGTACAACTGGTATTCCTAATTAAATTCAAAAGAAACGAATGTGCACATTCTTTCTGCAATATTGTGATCTCTATCTTAACGTACTACTAGCGCCTTCTATTATTGAATTTCTCTGGTTGAATTATGATATCTTCTTTCTCGGACTGACCTTTTACCCATCTATCAGATTAGCATTTCTTATTTTTCAGGTAGTGATTTGTTATTGTATTGAACAATTTATTTTGTTGCTCTCCTGGAATAGAGGAAGAAGCGTTCTTGATCTGTCATTCGGGGATCTCAGGTTCGATTCTCGGGGGTTGGTGGTGACCAAACATCAATCTCGATTGGGTGTTTATAATCTGTAAGTATATGTATGTGGGTTTAAACCGTGGTCCCTAGTGTTCTTGAATAATTTCCGCCTTCTTTAATTAATAAAAAAAATTATAACCATTCTAAAGTTTTCGTCCTTTCGGCTGATGAACAATCTTTCAATTGATTTTGGTATATTTTAAATAGCTGGATTTTATTATTTTGTCTTCTAGGCATTATATATTGGATCGAAGTTCACCTGCTTTAGAAATTTAATTCCTGCTAACAATCGACGTCAGACCATACCTTTAGTACTTCACCTAATGTGCTTTTCTATATATCCACTGATCTCTGGTCAGAACATGTAATTATAGCACCCTCTATAACATTAGACATTTATAAGTATGAAGAAGTACCCAAACCACGAACAAATATTTGTTACCTCGTTTCCTCATTTTTCTGTGAAAACGCCATTATAGGCGAGATCCGACTACTTATTACCATATGCAAATTCCAAAGCTCATTGCTAGCCTATAGTAATGATATGGGAAGAGGATTAATTTATGATTATTGGTCTTCAACATTCTTTAACAGGTCGGTACACACAGAGAAGAATTAGTTACAATTACAGATTAAGACATTCTGTTGAAATGGTTATACAGTTTGCTGCGCGTCGGTCAAAACATATTTTGAGATTATTTGGCAATGTCGTGTAGTTGATTAAACTGTTCAATTTGTATCAACTATTTATAAATACAGAAATACGCCAAATCGGTTTCGAAATAGAAACAACATTTCTCATGTGTCCTTCAGTTTTGAGACGCAGACAAAACATATAGTTTTCTGCAATAAAACAATTGGACGAATTAACCTCTCTAAATGCAACCGCAAAATGAAATAAATTACAATTGTTTGATTACTTTTTAATTGTAATTTTTTTTTGTAATTACTAAATTTTAACTTCCCTACTGTTATACATATTCTATAAAAAAAAATATGACATTTTTCATCGAAATTATAAACATTATTTAAAATTACAAAAAAATATGAATTATTATAATAATTATCGAAGAGCAAACGATAAATGTGTTGGTATAATAACCAAACAAATATAATCAGCATGAATATTTGGAAATTGGTGGTTTAAAAAATATTTTATTTATGGTCGAATCAGTAGAGTAAAAATTATATTGCCAAAACTCGTATGTGAAACTATCAATCATAATTTTGTATTTCATATAGCCATATATACAGACATAGAGACTACCCATTCTATATACATATATTGTGTTCGGGTTAATAAACCTTGCCACATAAATCAATTATCAGACATCGCATAGAGCTTTATTCTTATAAATTACTCAAATTTCTCGCCTCAAAGATTATTGGTACATGCTCACTTATTTTATACAAAAGAAACCGCATAATTAAAACCAATTTGACTTTAATAAATAATTAATTGATGCAAAAAATTTAGAATCGTCAAAAAATAATAATAAATCGAGCATATATACTTTTATTTATAATTTATAATTAATTTAATAATAAAGGAAATTAAAATGTGGCGGGTTTAAGATGTTATGCTAATTTTTTACAGTATGTGGTCGACAAAACGTTTATTGTTCTCTATTTACGAAATTTGACAATGTGATAAATAATAACATGTACTATTATACAATCGCACATAATTGTTATTATTCAATAAACAAATATTTTAACCACTGAGTGGGTGGCTTCACCAATCGAAGATGTTTAGTGTGTGCGAGGTTCAAGTTTTTTGTTTCATCGAAATTCGCTATCCGTCGATTCATAGGGCAGGGGAAGGACAATCCTTGTGTTGAATATCTCATCGATTTTCCCAGTTTATTCCATACTGAAATCAAACTAATACTGTACTCCCGAAATTAAAATGCAGCTAAAAATAGAAGAAGAATTGATGATAATTGTAAATGGCAGAATCGCTAAAAAAATATCTACTTAGAAACATGAAAATATTGGTGCTAAACTTTTCGATGTCAAAGTTGTCACGCAATGATTTAAAATTAACGAACTAATACTTCAGACAGGTTAGGGATTAATTACTCTAGATTAGCTTTTCTATATCTGTATAGACAAAATCCACGCATATTATCTTTACATATCAAAAGGATTGCCATCTACCTATAGAAATTAACTCTCGACACGTGCCATATGCAATATACACAGCTAAATATCTTGGCATGACCCTCGACGCCAAGCTCAAGTAGAGAGAGCATGTCAAAAAGAAAAAAGAAGAACTAATAGGTAGAGGCTCTGAGCTTACAATTCATAATAAGCTGCTGCTATATCGGCAAATTCCGAAACCGATATTGACCTACAGTATACAACTCTGAGGATGTACCAAGCAAACAAACGCCAAAATAATACAGACGTTTCAAAACATGGTTCTTCGTAGCATCGTCAGTGCTCCGTGGTACATATAAGAAATGAAGACCTTCACTGGGACCTTCGGATGGAATACATCAAAGATGAAATAAAAATGCATGCCACAAAACATGAAATAAGGCTCCAGGATCATGGAAACCCCTATATTCGCCATATGATAGATAATCCTATAGTTAAAAGAAGACTCCAAAGAACGAAGCCACTTGGCCTAGTGAACTCACCAAATTAAAATTAGTAAATAGGTTTTATTAATTATGGGACTAACCAGTGGGTTACATCCCAACTAAAGTGAATTGTACTAGAAACATAAAAACTTGTATTTGAAAGAAAAATTGCTAGATGAGCACAGTCTCAGTCGCAATAAAAATAAAGCAAAAAAAATCTATATCTGTATGAATCTGTTGAAGTGTGATAATGATGCTGGGTGCTGTAATCGTGACAGCTAATGATGAATGGCGGGGGAGTTAAACTTTGAACTCCACAGAGTGGCATTGATTGACAGCTAGGGCGCTGGATCAACCAGCCGATGAAGACGTTTGTCTTGGAAATGTATGGCATCTATCTTTGTATGTGGTCTGTAATATCCGTTTCGCTAGGCCGGTTTCGATCTGATGACGTCATTATTGACTCGTTGTGTGATCGAAAAGATCAAATCCATCTCATCAGGCATATGCGACCGGACTTGATGTGTGTTGCATTTCGTTTCTATATATATTGTGAGGCTATGTTGCAACAGTTCTAGCGAATTTACAGAATTTGACTCGAAATCTTTTTTCGATTATTTTTGTTTATACTTCACTATTGTGGCGTGACTATTCGTCGTATTTGTGAACGCCACAAATCCATACGTCCACGAGTGACTGTATAATTGGTCAATCATCAATATTCATTCTTTAATTATATTATTTATATAAATAAAATTTATTAATTTAATTTTTTCACGACTTTCACAAAAAACTGTCAATGATGTTATCTCACTCCTGGCTAAGTCGCTGTTTGAACTTTCATAATAGTTTTGTTTTTGGTCAAATGATGGCACCACTTGTATTTATTTAATATTAAAAAATAGTAATTTCTGTCGATAAACTACAGTTAGATATCATTAATTAATCCATGGTCTTAATTAATAAGGTAACCAAATTTTGAAAACTTAGTTTTTCGAAATGTCTCGTAAGTTTTTGTGTACATTAAAATCCAAAACTAGTTGGATTGACGGTAAGTATCATCTAAACCCTCCTGTCAATGAATAGGTCTAGCTAGACCTTTTTGAAATTCAAATTAATATTTTCAGTGACATAGTGCAGACACCTACATGAAGTTTTACTAATTTGTCAATTGACATGTTTCCTTAAAATGACGAAAATAAAAAATAAAAGTTTATGCAAGATAATATAAGAAATAACGGTTTTTCAATTTCTATACCACTTTTACATGAATAGGTCTGGCCAGACCTAGTTTTTTTCATATATTTTATATGGTTTTATACGAATAAATAAATAGATTTTTTCTCCAAACAATACGAAAAGACGCTTTATTATTTTGATTTGAACTTTTTTTGTACGAAAAGTAGCCCTTTTCGGGATTATTACTGATTATCATAGCCATTGTACAAAAATATCAAAGGAAGAACAATTGTTGCAGATCGCAGCCGAGTAGTTCATTCAAGTGCAATAAGCTTTTCAGATCACATTTCTTTGATGTTATATGTATCAAAAAAGAATAATGTAGTTTTGTTGTTGTCATCTGTTCACTTTGATACAGATGTCGTTGGTGAATCGAGAAAACCACAAGCAATAATATTTTATAACAAAAATAAAATTGGCGTAGATGAAATGAACCAAATATTTGGAGAATACAGTTGTAAACGTCAGACAAAATGATGGTCATTGGTTTTTTTTGACAATATATTAGATGTGGCCACTCTAGCATCATTCATCATTTATATCATCATTCCTTCTATGGTAGAACAATTAGTGACACCTGAGATAGAGAAGAGAATGAATAATTTGATAGTAATTGATGGGTTTAACGTCAAAAATGCAGTGGAATCATTTTTCGGAGTACCTTTAGAGCAGAAAAAAGCCTAGCCAAACAACAGCGGATTGTCAAACCAAATAAAATCGTGTGAGATTTGTAGAATCAACGACAAGTTTTAGAGAAAACTCTTTTCACATGTACTGTCTATGTCGATCCAGTATGCCTAAAACATAGCGTGTAATATTGAAAGTGTCATAACTGCTCAAACTAAATAAAAAAACAAAAGTTGAATTCTATAAAAATATGGAAAAAAGTGTTTTTATTATTTTCCATATAAATTTCGGGTATTTTCATAAAAAATATATGAAGGTCCAGCCAGACCTATTCATAGACGGAAAGATGAAAAACATTTCATTGACAGAAGGGTTAATGTCAATCAAACGAAATATATCTGTAATAAAGGAGATTCTAACCGATTGTTCAAAGTTGAAGACCATTCTTGATATAGCCATTCTTTAAACAAGATACAAATTATAGTTATATATTGTTATGGTTATCGTATCACAAGAAATTTCTCATTTGCCTCTGATCCAGTTTTTTGTTACGGATACATTTTTGGAACTACTTTATGCTTTAAGACAATTCTACAAGTCACTTTATTGAGAAAGTCTATTCTGACACATTTTATTCTCATATTGGACATAAATGGCCTCTCGAATAGATGTTCTCACTTTATGAACGAACTTTTTTGTTATTGTTTTATTTATTAAGGCTTAGCTCCAATAATACGGAGACATCTTGCCCATTTTAAATATTACAATAAATTATTTTACAATGATTTTAATTTTTTAATTTTGGATAAACTATTTAAAAAATCTCAATTTATTTAATTTATCCCACTTTTTCTCACAATCTCATATATCTCTTTAAATCCACCTACTTTCATAACACCAGTCAAACTATTTGTATTACTAAGGATATCGAAGCCTGCTCTACATTGTTCAAAATTGTTGCAGTGCAACACAAGATGTTCAATATCGTCAGTAACATTACAAATCTTAATAATGAAGCACTCTATCCAATTACCATGATTCTTTCAATCGTTCGGACCATTCTTGTATTATCTTTGAGCACATTATACAAAGGTGCTCTCAACGGGACACTACACAACTCACTATACTACTTTGCTTTCATTAAACCTAAATTTTGAAATTCATCCATCCATTTATTCCATACATTCACCTTCAACACTCGAAGTATATCTCTCACATCTCTTTTATCAAAAATGTTCACTCACACTTCCCCGTTTAGCCGACATATCAGCCCTTTCATTTCCTTCGATCTGCCTATGGGAGGGTATCCACTGGATGGTAACCTCGCAATGACAGTATCGAACACATTTATAAATCATATTCACATAAACATATCCCTCACGACCGCCATTGATTCATTAGCATTCCACTCTGAGAAATGGCCAACTTAATTCCTTCTAATATACCTATCAGTACAGCAGTCATTATACAAATGCTGTCATCAACCCGAAAACAGTTTTGAACATTCATATCTGGCACATATATTCCAACACCTACTTTGTTTCCACTCACACTAGCATCTGTATAAATAAGAATAACCCAGATTTTAACTTGTAATCATTCCATTCCTTAGTATAATCCTCCAATTTCATTCGTACGGTAAGACTATAAGGTTAGATTTTCGGCCCAATTCTATCTATTTTCACAAATTAATTAATATTTTCGAGAATTATACTAGATCTTTAAGTTAACTTATAAAATCTTCCTGTTTGTAATCTTCCCATCATTTCGTTCCAAAATACGTTATTCCTAAGCCTAACACACATTGTTACTGTTACTGGGTGAATCACCCATTTCAGAGCACAGATTGAATTTATTGGGGTTGAATTTATCCCACCCTATACCACTTCGGCACATGCATTGTTAACTTTCATTATCTGGCTTAAGGCCCCTTCCATACAAACTTAAATGATATATGTTCCAGGTGAACCAGTTTTCGTTTGAATCAAGTGATTAATTTCCAAATGTACTGGTTCGTAAGGTCTTAGTACAAAATTTTCAAAATATTTTAAAGTAAAAATATTTATGTACCACAGCATAATTATTCTAAGTATCAACTACTTCACTTTCAATAGTTTTAATGATCTTTAATTTTTTCGAGTAGTTTATTAACAATAATATCCGCTTTATAAAACACTTTAAAAAAACATAATACACCACTATAAAATAATAAAGTTAGATTTCGTTTGTTATATAAATTCATTAAGACAACCAAAAGCTTTCAATATTCTGTTATGTTACAATAATTATGTTACAACATAACGAAATCCTTAATGTTGATTGTTCGAATGATCATGAAAATGAAAAATGCCATTACACTTGGATCATTAATTATACATATATAAATATGAAAAAATAACCCGAAGCTTCACTGTTGTAATCCATTTGGTAATATGTCTGACAATTTATATACTTTGAACAGAAAGAATTGAAGCAGAACGCGTCATTTACATTTATTATATACACTGAATATTAAGAATTATTTTACCTCCCACTTCTTAGCAAAGATCAAGTTTAATCGCGCATCTTCAATAAATGTAGCAGAGGCAACTTTATCTGACAAACATTAGTTAGGTGGATGATTTGAAAATGTATTGCTATACGTTTATTTAAATGAAACTTTTTGGGATTCGGCGCCTGTCTGTTGCCTGTATTGAACTACGCAGCACCTTTACATAACGCTGAAGACACATTTTTATATTTTAAAAAACATACCTTGAATCTAAAGTTTGTAGCGAAGTGACCTTACGGCCGCATGTTAGCAGATTTACCTTAGTGTTGCCACCTGCACCAATTTGCCGTCTAAAGTAAGATAACGGTACTATAGATCAACTTAGGTACTTATATGTTTACAATACAGTATGCTTCATAACAAACTTGGTAATCAACGTATAGACGGTGGTGCAACACTGTTTACATTTCCGATTCCAGTGGCCCTATTCTGGTTTTTCCGGGGAATTGGGAATTTTTGACGTTTTTATATCAGTTGGGAGTTATTTTTTGGGCTAATGGGAAAAATATTTCGTTTGGAAAAAATAATTCCCAATTATAACAGTTTTGACGTCTATTTTTCCCCTTTTAAAATTGTTGGGAATTCATATTTCTTATGGTAAAATACTCATAATCATAATACGAGTATAAATTTAAAAAAAATGAATTATTTCTCAAAAGCAAAAACACCTATTTTTTAAAATTTGGTCTTATCTGCCCTAAAATATAAAAAAATTAGTTTATTCATAAATACTAATAATCATAATAAATAACGAATGCAGAAAATAATTCCGACCCTAAAAATTTTTTTTTAATTTGTTATTCACCCGTCAATATTTAAATCATTTTCAAATATAATAACATAGCGCACCATGAAAATAACCATGAAAAGGGTACTCTAGTGGCGAACATTTAAAACTATGTGTTTCACAGAGAGGAAATAATTCCCAGCACGCCAGAATACACTTTTGGGAATTGGGGAATAAAATATTGGGAATAATTGTAGTTGGGAATTGGGAATTTTTTTCCCCAATTTCCAGAGAAAACCAGAATAGGGCCACACGAATATTTAAATTGTTTTTTAAAGAGCATTAGGCTTCTACTGTATACACCAATAGCAAGACGGGTTATAAACTTGATTTGCATCTAGACAGTCGAGATTTTTAGTGTCTTATTTGTGTATTCTTCAGGTGGTCAAATATGTGTAACAATTGCATTGTTAAAATTCGTTCTTTAACCATTCTGACCGCCCACAGCGGATTAATCACGATTCAATAGTTATTTTATGAACTGTAATTGCAGCACAGTTGACGATTGAAGTTTTTCATTCATACGCAATAACTGGGGTTAAAACTTGTACTGTAAAGCTATGTATTTATGTATTTGTAATGAATAGCGTAATACGAACTCGATCTAAACCGGATTGATTATTTTCGGCTATTTAAACATTTTTTGCTGTTGGATTACACATAATTTTGCATATCTCATTTCTAGTCGTGGTTTACAAGTGAAATAATATAATTGCAAAATAAAAAAAATAAAAAAAGAAACAAAATTAAAAGCCATTTTTAAATTTACCAACTTAAATAATAAATAATTTTTATTATTTAAGTTGGTAAATTTTTGTGTTTCCCACATGTACATAAGTTCTCATACGAACTTACCCTTAGCCTTTTGTACATAACATTGAAACTTATCTTAATTTTTTGTGTATATAGAAGAACCCGCCAGTCGTGCAAGAAGTGGTAACAATCCATTCCAAATAAATAAAAAAAAAACTGTAAGTTATTGCATGTTAAAATACTAATTACCGCCGTGAGATAATAAATCTAATCGAACACGAGCGACACATATACCACGAAACAGCGAGTTTCTTCTTGGCAAAAATAGATATAGTTAAGCTAAAACTATTTATAAGTTTGGTAAGAATTAAATTACCGCAAAGGCGCAGAACAGTGTTTTAAGGCTACCGCATGGTAACTAATGGTAGTAACGGGCATTTTCATCAGGCGATATACAATAAACTTTAATCTAATTCGGTTTATCAATTTGTATTACGTATTTATGTTCGCATTTAAAATTTATTATAAGTGTCCATATAGCATATATTGGGAACCATGGTTCATAACGTAGGCATTTAGAATTTCATATACAAAATTATTTATTATATACATTATTATATTTATTTTTTTTATACATTATTATATTTATTTATTATTATTATATTTATTTATTTATATAAATTATTATATGCATTTATAATTGCATGAAGTCTAACAATATTAACTAACATACCATATATTTATTTATTACATTTACTTATTTACATAAAATTTATATACATCCATGCGCCTAAAAGTTGACTAGTTTTTAATATTTATATTCCATTAATAAATTGTGCTTCGTACACTGTGCAACTTAAGCTTATTGTACTGATTATTTCTATCTTTACACAAAAGTGATATAAAAAATTGTGATTATGGGTCCGCGGCAGTGATAGTGTCTAGGTTTTGAAATGAGTTATTAACTACTTATAAAGTGATGATTTAAGTTGAAGCAGTTCCATTTTTTTCATATGGGAATACACCGATATCTGTGGTGTAAAATGTTGTCGTTTCGAGTTGGGGTAAGGAAGGGGGTCATCAACAGCTGATCACCGTAATCAAGGCCACTTCAAACAACGCGTTTTCCATTTATCTATATAATAGTTTTAAAAGTCATTAACTTTTGTTGGATTAGCTGATCGTGCGGTAAGTTTAATTATACATAGCAGCATTTCAAGCTCTAATTGGATGGTGAAAGAACTCCCCCATCTGACTGCCACCTAGCCAGGCAATGTGCTGCTTCACCAAATCAATCCAATTAGAGATCTGCTAATGATGTATGGTAAACTGTCATATGGTTATGGGTAGCCATCTTTAACCAAGCCGATAAATTACCAATACATCGTTACATATGTCTATCCAGTTGCTTAACCAGATTATTGACTCAGATAAAAATGAAAACGACCAGAGTTTAGTTAAACTTATACAACTTTACTTATTTCTCGCAGTTAACTCGATTAATTACAAAAGATCTGCAGCTTGCCACTAGTGGGACTACGTCATTAATCTTGTGCGCACAACTTATTACACTAAACACTTTTTATTCAAGTCTACCGCTGCTAAGATTACGAGGAATTGCCACCCAATGCTGACAGACCACTATCTCCGAACGATACCATTATCAGTCCCAACATTATTGGCGATCAGCCTTAATAATGCTTTTACTTTACACATAATCACTTTTAATGTTCGGTACAAGTTAATTTTTGGTCAACGGCGAGGGTCGACCTCGAAACCATGTCGTGATGAGAAATTCTCTTTCCCAACTTACAGAGTAATAATATTGTGTGTGTGTGCGTATGAACAAATAATTTCTGCTACATCATTTTGTGGCAAAATATGGCTTTTCCAATTTACTTTTTTACTTTTGTTAGCGATTGTGCCTGCTACCACAGTAAGACTTTTCCGATACTGCGATTAAGTACTACTTATTTACAAATTGAAAGAATTCTCATTCTTCTCACAACAGTCAATATAGAGGTGCCTTAATTAAACATTTCAAGATATTTCCATGCGCCATTGTAGTGGTATTCTCATAATGTTAAATCCCTAGTTGTTTAGTGTAATCTATTTCTTCATCTACTTACTACTTCTCAACTTGAAAGCATCTGTCATAATCGCGATGAGGAGTCAAATAAATAACATCTCTCGCTCACCAAAACAGCTCCTGTTTTAACTACTACTATATTTACCGTGTACTCTAACCACTCGGCCATTGACTATAACAACGTTTACCGCTTTGTTTTGTAGGCACAAGAGTTTTTCTTATATTGAGTGGATCTCTTGTTTGTTCTACAAATGGGTTGTTTTTATTAATTTATTTTTTTAATGTATTTTTTACAGGCCATTGATGGCTGACAGTGACCTGAACGCCTATCGAAAGACGGCTCTTCCAAAGTTCGCTGTATCATTCGGTTTGGATTCGCACACAGAGCGTGATTTCATGCACGATGTCCGGAATTTGCTTTAATTCCCGATTTCGTGATTGAAACGTACTCGGTATGTGCCATCAACCTCGCGTTTTGGGCCATATATCACACGCATGATTTTTCTTTCGAATGTAAGAAGCCATCTCTCGTATTACTCCGCCAAGGCCCAACTCTCACATCCATACATGACAACGGGTCTGTAAAATTTAAGCTTATTCGTATTTGCAAGATATTCGGATTTCAGAAGTGGACGAAGAGGATATAAAGGCCGATTGCCAGCGGTAAGGTGAACTTTGATATGCTCTCCCAAACTATTATCGTGACTCGTGAGTAATGAGTGATCCAAGATACTTGGTTTTTCACTTCTACGAAAAATCATGTTGGACCATGAGATTAAAAAGTACCGGGAACAGCGCACCTCTAGTCAAATACCAGAAGTAGTTGCAAAAGTTTTAGATAGCCTGTTCTCAACTTTGGCACAGCATTGCGACTGCGTTACTGTCATTTTACACAGATGTATGTATTTCCTTGGTATTCCTAAATATTCAAGCACGTATAGGGATCATAGGGCTTGATATGATCACCGAAATTCTGTCGTATGAATAAGCTGCAATATTAATATTTTTTTCTATGCAATCTTTTTTGGGGCTCAAGGCTTTCCCAGCACTTTCTCGGTTCGCTCGCTTATTAACGTCCTTTTTAACGCCTGAATGGCCAAATCGAGGACGTCCAGTTATCGTAGAACCATCTGCGCATTGTATAGCTCCATGCCAACCTATAGTACTGACATGGAAGATGGGTCAGTCCATGAGTACTGCACTCCAATAGGGGTTCATAGATGTGTTCATTCACACCACCGATCATAATCAGATGGTGAAAAATCCCTTTTGCATCCTGTCCCTATCGGGATTCGAACCCGGTACCTCTCGCTCCAACTGCCACAGCTTTAACCACTGAGCCACCTGGGCGGTTTGCAATATTAATGTTTCCAAATATTTATTGGAACATTCCGCAAAACATAATGTTTCCAACACTGTACTATATAAGTACTTATATACTTTACCATTGCAAGTGATATGTAAATTAATCGTATTGTATATAATGAAGTAATATAAATATCCATTATTACTCATTGTTTTGTAATTTTAACGGGTGGGTTAAACAGCAAATTTCTCTAATGCTTTCTTTTAACAGACAACAAAACAACTTGAATCTCGATTGGAATTATTGTCTACATTTTGTTGTGCTTACGCTCATCTTTTGTACTTTTGACATTTTGTGCTAAGATTTCAAATCCTAAACATGTAATTAAATTTTTGTGTCTTTCATGTTGGCAAAATGCCTTTGACTTTATTATTTGACGTTTCTTTATATTAAAATTTAATTTTATCGTTATTGCTTATTTATTATAGCGTGTTTTTGGCGCTGCTTTTAAATTTTTTTTTCAATATCAAACGAATTCCGAAACGTATAAAAAATAAAATTGAATACAATACTTTTTTATAAAAAAAAAAATTATAATTCTTAAAATTTTATGAAATACATACGTACAAAATATGTTTCTTTATCATATACTGATAAAAAGTCACGTGCATTGTATATTTCCGTTTTGGAATTTATGAGAATAATTATTTAATGTCACTTCAATCAATTACTTCCGAGAGGCAATTTCTTTTGAATTTTCTGATTACGCTTACGAGTATAAATTTATGTTGTGTATATGATAAAATTTTTGAAGCATAAATTTAAAAGCAACATAAATAATAACTTAAATTGACTCTCGTGTTAATTTTACACGTATGAACGTATATACTCGCGCGTTACTAACCAAATTGAATAAAAAAAATGATTTTGTGTATAAGATCCTTGTTAACATCTTTCGGGGTGACTATACACTTGGTATTACTATACACTTGGTATTACATCATTTGCGAAATTTGAAACAATTTTATAATTTGATTATAATTACTCTATTTTATCATCCATCAGCTGCACCATACATAATAAAATGTGAATAGTTAAATAACTCAGCACAGCTAATTATTTAAAAGTTGGATTCGACAACGCCTTTCTATAAAAAGCTGATACACATTATAATCTATCATACTAGTATAGAAAATAACAACTTTTATCTATTACTAATGCATGACGTATTACACTTTAAAGTTCATTCGATTATCTAATGAATTCCTATTATATTTTGGGCTTGAAACTGCATTACATATGTGTACGGATATTTATTTTATTTATCTTGAAATTGGTTCAAACTGTTTCACAATTCCATCAACTAAATATTTATAATTTTGGTACGATAACAGTAGCAGACTAAGCTCTGACAATTACAATGGCTTAACTTATTTGGGAATTTTAGACTCTGAGTAAACTGTGTTAAATTAGGTCGATAAAACTTGGTTTTAATGGCTGGTTTGAGATAGCCCCACAAACAGGAATCTGGCGCAGTGAGATTTGGTAATCTGGCAGGCCAATTTATCGGACCAGCTCTACCGATCCAGCGACCAATAAAATCACGTTTAAGTATTTCACGTGCCACCACCGAATAGTGTGCAGGACAACCATCATGTTGAAACCACTAGTTCCGTCTCACTTCTAAGTTCAAGTTTTCAAGTAATATTGGCAGTTCATTTTCCAAAAAGTTTCGATACTTTTGGCCATTCAAGTTACCCTCAATTTTATTTCAAAAGTATTGCAGAATCGAATGCGTGCGTTCTAAGAAGAAGAAATTGAAAAAAATGAATTTCGTCGATTCTAACGCCATCTATCATGAACCGAACCAAATATTTCATTCAAATCATACGTACTTTTAGTCGTAGAATCCGTATCTGCAATAAAAAATATGGCTTCCTATCTTAGTTTAAAAGTTACCCCCGCCCCACCTATAAAGCGTTGGTGGGGGACTATTTTTTTGCACCAATGTATTTCTCCCGCGGTATGATTAAATTTTGATTATGGACCTTTTTTTATGTAGAGTGGCTATTTTTCGCGATATTTGATCGTCTCAGTTTAAAAGAAACACCCGGTATGTCGGCAATCATGTTGTCATCTTCAGTATTTATTATGAACAATAATAAAGATTTATTATGGAGAAGTATTTATTATGGAGTTCATAATAAATACTGAAGATGGCAACTTGATTGCCGAAATATATTTTTTTTATTTTGACTATTACAACTGAAAACAATTCATCTAGTAATTTTTCTTTCTTAATTTACTGAAATAGTCTTTGCACTTATGCCCGTATCCATTAAATCATGTGGTTTCGTTCTCTGTGATCGTCTGACTGCATGTGAAGTGTCCAACATACCCCGAAGTTCTTCGTTTACGTGTTGATAAATACGTTGTCCATGAATTATGGCAAGTTTTTTTTATTTCTTCTTCAACCGTTTGGATATTTAGGTCCCTATGGAGATCATCATTCCTAATGTACCACGGAGCGTTAATTATAACTCGTAACACTTTGTTTTGAAAAGTTTGTATTATTTAAGTATTGGTTTTCTTTGTGCAAGCCCAAAGCTGTTATCCGTAAGTCTATATAGGTTTTAACACAGGTTTTAACAGCAATTTATTTTCAATTGAGAATTTCGAGTTTTTCCCGAGCACATTTTTCGATATTTGATATTAAGTTCATCTTTTTCTTTTTAACATGCTTTTTCCACCTGAGCCTGGTATCTAAGGTCATCCCTACATATTTAGATTTATTTGCATACGGAATCTGCTGACCGTTAATGATTAGAGGTTTGTAGCTGATTTTTAGATTAGTAAAATTAACATGCGTGGATTTCGATTCATTGAGCCCGATACGCCACATTTGTGTCCATTTTAGTGTCTCCTCCTGAAAGAACTGCAGTATCATCTGCAAATGTTGCAACGGTAACTTCGTTTAATTGAGGTAAATCTCTGGTGTAGAGCAGGTAAAGAATAGGTCCCAAAACACTACCCTGCGGAACTCTTGCCGATATCTTTTTTAGCTCCGAATATTCTTCTTCATATTTCACCCGAAAGTGGCGATAAAATCATATCATATTGTTTTGGTAAATCTCTATAAAGTTTGAAGTGTAAACCTCTGTGCCACACCTTATCGAAGACCTGCACCACATCTAAGAAGATACTAGAGCAAACCGGTTTTCTCTCTAATGTATTCTCAATGACATCTGTAAGCCTATGACCTGCTCTACAGTTGAGTGCTTTTCTCTGAAACAAAACTGATGATCTGGGATAAGGTTTTTTTGTTCTATGATTCTTTTTAATCTTTTGAGCAACAGCCT
Organism: Tipula lateralis; assembly: GCA_963932295.1. Lineage (NCBI taxonomy): Eukaryota > Metazoa > Arthropoda > Insecta > Diptera > Tipulidae > Tipula > Tipula lateralis. The sequence goes on from OZ010736.1 coordinate 41,900,958, forward strand.
CTCAAACAATTCCGCTATGTTTGGTAAAAGTGAAATTGGCCGATAAGAATTCCTATCATTCGGTGGCTTGCCAGGTTTCGGAATCATTTTTACTTCTGCTACTTTCCCCCGCATTGGTACATATTTTTTCCTAAGTATCGCATTGACTGTATGTAATAATTTACGGGTGCCTTTTTCAGACAGTTCCTTCATTATTTGCCCTGTTATCAGATCGTAACCAGAAGCTTTATTTGCTTTTAAGTTCTTAATTTCAGCTTTTAGTTCTTTCAATGTTACAGGGCTGATATCTTTATAGTCAGATGTTCTATGCGTATCAGTAGTGTTTTCGTAACTGGTTGACGACTTAGAGGTTGAAATGTTTCTTCAAGATGTTCAGCAAATAGGTTAGCCTTGTCTTTCGCACTTCTAGCCCATTTTTCATTGTTTGTTTTAATTGGGGGGATCTGCGTTTTATGTTGTTCAACCCTTTTGTTGCTTTCCAGAGGGAATATTCGGTATCATTAGTTGGAGCTAGAAAACAAAGGTATTTTCCAATTGTTTCATTTTTCACTGCTTTTATAAGTGCCTTAAGTTTGATGCATAAGTTGTTTAAGGTGATTTTATCTTGCGACGAACTAGTACTTTGCCATTTCCTTGGTTTTTCGTTTCTTCTGCACTAGTTCTCTTATTTCTAATGGGTAAACAACGAAGTTTTCTTTCCTCAATGATAATTTTGGAGTGCATTCCCAAGCGGACCAATATATGACATCAAGGAGCTTGTCTACTGTCTAGTTCCTCTTCAATTTCATTTTCACTTTTGATTGGTACTTGAAGTTCTATTCTTTCCTCTACTAACAGCTTAAACAATTCCCAATTTGTTTTATTGTTTGTGGGCTGAGGTGAATTTATTTTTTCTATAACATTTTCACTAACCGTCATAATAACAGGAGAATGATCAGATATTAGATTTTCGTCAATTTCTAAGAAGATGTAGCGTTCCGATATGCCTTTAGTGATGTAGAAATCTATAAGGTCTGGGATTTTGTTAGAATCAGTTGGCCAGTACGTTCCTCCTGAGTAAAATTCACAGTTTGAGTATTGACCAGCTGCAAGTAATTCTATCCTTTTGGAGAGGTTAATCACCCCAAAAGGTATTTTTGGCATTAAAGTCACCTGTCATAATGAAGTAACTTCCTAATTTCTGGAACAAGTTAATATAGGAAATATATTTTTGATATATTAAAAATAAAATTCCACTATAAGGAATATTTTGAATAAAAAATATAAAAATTGTATTTAATTGAATTTAAAAGTGGAATAAGTCACACATACGAGAAATTCTTAAAATGAATTTCAACAAATTTAATTACGTTACTAATAATTTTTGTACAGTAAATTTTTCTCAACTATGTTAATGTTTTACAGATTATGGAAACTAGAATTGAAGCTTCTAATTAGGTCATATTTATTTATTGGTTTCTGTAAAATTTGAATATGTAATACTATTATTGAGCTCCTGCGGTTAGTCAGGAGTGAATGTTTCGTTAATATTTCACATAAAACATGGTGTCAATGGAATACCTTCACACAGTAACCAGAGAACGGTGAGCAAATTTGGTTAAATTCGAATACTATATAACTAATTATAGTCAACCTTATACCGAAACTCTAGATTAACGATTGGGATGTGCAGTTACCTGGAAAATCTTACGTGTTAGGCCAGATATATCTGATCAGATATATGAAAAAGTATCAGCTGAAACAAAATTCAAGAAACTCCAATTAATTTCTACAATTAAATTACAAGAAAAGCAACGAGTTTAAAATGATATATCTGCAAGTGTGTGAAGTTATCCCAGGATCTCATCCCAGAAAAAAAATAAAATGTTCATCAGGTAATACTAATTTCATCACATCCCAAGATTTTTCAAAATCATTCCAGAAAATTGTGCATTTGTTCAAAATTGGGAAATAAATACTCAAGATCGAACAAGTTATAAAAAAACTGACAACTCATAATCAATGAGATTTTCAATCCAGATCAAAGTTTGTGTGGAAACAAATTTAATATATCCAAAAGTATAATGGTTTTTAATCTTTCCCAAAAAGTATTAGAGTTAAAAACGATTTCAAGTCAAATCGAATTGATTTCATGTCCCCTAATTAAGAGCCAACCGACAAGATCAGCCGTATGTTGAGATTTGCGCTATTGGCCAATATGTACATGGCCCAAAGTATTTTTTTTATATAATAAAGATTTATATTGATGGTTCCTAAGAACCACGAGTGTCGTTCTCGATCTCATCTGATTTTGAATTGATATCATTGATAGTTGGGCCATGTACATATCGGCCAATAGCGCATATCTCAACATACGACTGATCTTGTCATTTTCCTGGTAATTAGTGGGCATGATAACAATTCAATTTCACATGAGATCGTTTTTAACTCTCATAATTTTTGGGAAAGATTTTTTTTCTATGGCTAAGGAGGCCGTAAATGGTCCTTACTGCGTCTCAAATGAGACCTTACGAACCAATTTTAACGATTATGGTGCACACTGTAGGTGGTCAGCCCAACGAATTTTCTTGCACACAAACGCGTTTTTATGTCATCCGGTTGCATGTTAATTTTTGGTCAACGACGGGAATCGAAATCGAGACCGCGGCGTGATGAGAAACTCTCTCAACCATTAAGCTACGGCGACAGGGAAAGATAAAAAACAATTATTCTTTTGGATATAATCAATTTGTTTTCACACAAACTTTGATCTAGATTGAAAATCTCATTGAATTGCCAGTTTTTTATTGGTTCGACCTTGAGTTTATTTCCCGATTTCGAACAAATACACAATTTTCTGGGATGATTTTGAAAAATCTTGGGATGGGATGAAACTAGTATTACCTGATGAACATTTTATTTTTTTCTGGGATGAGATCCTAGGATAATTTGACACACTTTATATCTGTCACCTTTCTACAGACGAAGATGGCGACATGGTGTAGAAAGTGAGTAAACAATAAAAGCTAGCTCGTAATCGAAATTGATGCGGGCAGATTTTGTATACCGTACGAGGCAGCAATTTCACTAAATATTTATTAGTAAATTTGTCTATGGTTTGTATTTTAACCTCGAATATTTTGTTAAAGGTCTATTTATTAATTATGCTATCCATGTTCTTAGAGCTAGATTTTTAATAGACTTACTGAAAGAATTTTGTTGATAACAAACATAATCGCTTTATAGTCGCTGGTTGTAACTTAATGGTTAAGTGAGTTTCTTATCACGCCGTGGTCTCGCCATTGTTCGATTCTCGCCATTGACCAAAAATTAAACATACACCGGATGACATAAAAAGCAATTGTGTGTAAAAACATTCGTTGAGCTGAAAGTGATTACATAAGAATCAATCAAAATTATAGATGCATCCTAAGAAGTTGTCTAGAATTAACACTTTGGCTGTCAATGTTAAAATGAGCATACCTCTAAATTCCAACCAACCATGCTAATGTTGTTCTAGACATACATTCTATAATTTTTCTTTTAGGATCAGCGTTGTTCTCAATATACATTCTAGATTATCTGTTATTTAGACGGTGTTGTTATAGTATACATACTAAATGCCATCTTACTATGCCAGTATTGTTATGCCAATTTCATATACCAACGTCATTATTCCAATGTTGTTCTAGACATACATTATTAATTCCATCCAGCCACGCTAGTTTTGTTCTGAACATACATTCCAAATTTAATTTGCCGCCACTGTTGTCATACACGTACATTCCAAAAAAATTATACTGTATATGCCGAAAATACTTTACAGGATTGTGTATCTATGGTTTAAATAAGCTGAAAGCCAAATTTTTTATTTGGCTTTCAGCTTATTATTCACTTACCGGGAATTATTCACATTTTCCGGAAATGTTCACTTCAAAGTTTTTATTTTATTGAATATGTAAAGGCAATTTCTGTAAACATTTCAATTTGGCCTGTGTAGAAATTTTCTGAAAAGTATGTCCACGTCAACACCGGCGTGGGGAAATGTAATTTAGAATGTATATGTCTACAACATCACTGGCTTAGTGAGATGAAATTTGGGATGTATGTCTATAAAAACACTGGCAAAGGAAAACATAATTGCGAATGTATGTCTAGAATAACATTGGCATGGTTGCGTGAAATTTAGAGTGTATGCTCATAATAACATTGGCAGCCAAACTTTTAATCTTCAAACCTAACATGGATTCCTAGTTACCGAAATTATTAAAATTTTGTTTGTTAGCTGAAACATAAATTGTAAAATTTATTATTTATAAAATGTATGTATATTCTTGTAAAAATTAGATTAATGATAATTATGGCGGCTAAATATGCAAATAGGGATAATTTGAGCTTATTTCTTCATACTTAATGTCAAATTTATTCTTCAATGTTTTTTTAAGAGTTACATTCTCCTAGTTACAATTTATATAGAAAGCCGCTGTACTAAAAAACTGAATCACAATTTTCTTTTGTGACGAAAGAAATTTCTTACCAATGAAATTTGATAACAACGGTCGATATTTTCATAACACTCCAAGCACGAATGTGAAACTATTTTATAAACTCTAAATAAAAATTATTAGGATAAAAAACTTGTATATATACGGTTCTGGAGGAAATAGAAAACTATAATGGCTTTGAGACACAATATTAAGTGAAATTAGGTTATTTGGTATAGTAAGTTTAGTTAAACCTGTCTAGCAAATCTACTGTCTAGTTAAATACAGTATTAAAGTCAAGAAAAGGAAGACAACTCCCTGATATTTTGTTACATAAGGACTTCTGAAAGATTTAAGAGATATGAGTAATATTCTAATGTCTGAAGATGTCATACTTTCTGAAATGCCAGTTTTTTTTACGAAACCCAATTGAAGAACCACGAAATTAAATAAAATAATTACACATAATAAATAATGAATGTAAATACATAAATAATTTTAATGTCTGGAACTAGTCATTGAGCTAGGTTGGTGATGTCGTATCTTGCAATACCAATATACCTTTTACTAAGGTAATAAAAACTAACGATAATACTGGCATTTAATACCGACCATCCAATCAAGGCCTAGCTTACTGTTTCTTGCGATATGCATGCCATATATAGATTATATATATATATATATATATATATATATATATATATATATATATATATATATATATATATATATATATATATATATATATATATATATATATATATATATAGATTAGGTTAGGTTAAAGTGGCTGCTAACGCACACTTAGACCGTTGCCGGTCCGTTTTGATACCACAGGATTTTAGTCCCCTAATACCCCTAACACTCAATTGGAACCATCCTGAGCTACTAATGTAGCGTAAAATGTCCCGCACCTTAATGTCTGCAAGATCTGAAAGGTTGTGCATTACATACTTACCCCAGTTTATTCTTAGTTCCAGTGCAGAACAAGAGCACAGGAAGTGAACAAGTGTCTCTTTCTCCTCCTCGTCCATGCAGCTTCTACAAAAGTCATTTGTTTCTAGACCCAGCCTTCTCGCATGTTCACCGAAAAGGCAGTGTCCCGTTAATATTCATACGCATAAGGCCCTGGAGCGATTCAAATCCAGCCTTGGCCACATTTGTCACGCTCTCTCTGCATGTGAGGGTGTTAGACCATCTCTCCAGTGCTGAAGCTTCTGCCCTTTTCCTCAAAGCTAGTCTAAGCTCAACTGTAGGCCTCCCCACATTGGCCCTTCCAGGTAATCTGAATATTGAAATGCTCACTCATCTCGTTAAGAGACGAGTGGCAACCCAATGCCACCCTAGACTTCAACAGTACCGCTTCCAGCGACTTGATAGCCGCCTGAATGTCCACATAAATCTTGATATCCCTCTTGGATATCACGTTATGCCTCAATCAGCTTAATGTTTCCTCAATCGCTATTATCTCCGCCTGGCACACGCTGCAGTGGTCAGGGAGACGAACGGAAGTGCTTATATTTAATGCATCACAGAACAGCCCAGCTCCGACCTTACCATCTAGCTTCGAGCCGTCCGTGTAGAATTGTATAACTTCGGTTTCCAGTGCTAGCTTATACCCCCAGAATTCTCTTGATGGGGCAAAGGTTTGAAACCCCTTTTCGAAGCATAATATATTATAAGCGGAATTTTGAATTCTGCATAACGTAGCATAACGGTATCCAGTATTTCAACATATTTATCTGCATTCATAATTACCTTAATCCAATATATCGGGCCAACACCGACCCATGAAAAACAACCCTAAACCATTTTATTTCCCCCTCCACGTTTAATAGTTTTTTACGTGTATTGCGGTCGGAATTCAGTCATCGGTGGTCTTCGGACATACTAAAGGATACTACCGCCAAAGAAAACTATTCTGGACTCGTCCATAAGTAATATATATACTTATATATATATATATATATATATATATATATATATATATATATATATATATATATATATATATATATATATATATATATATATATATATATATATATATATATATATATATATATATATATATATATATATATATATATATATATATATATATATACGCATAGCTAACTAGTCAATTCGCACACTATATATTATTTTGCAATAGATGTCTGTCTTACTCGATTTAGGATAACCTTACAAACGTGTTTATAAGTCCAATGTATTAATTCAATATAAGATTCGTTCACGTATAAAACGAATAGTTCTTCAAGTTAAGATAACTAGGTCATCTATCTAAAAAATTACAAAACATATTACATAATCTGAAGCATAGTTATAGTACGCATTTTTTCGACTACTCTAATGAAACCTAAATTGTTCTTAAACTTGAAAATAAAGTTGCTTTTCTTAAATATATAAAACATACAGTTTATTAATCTTATATATTCTCAAGACAACATTGCATACATAGAAAAGTTTATAAATAAAATATATATTATATATACGTTAAAAAAAAAAATTATAAATTTGTGTATGTATACGTGGTATGCAACATGTTGCATTGAAAACAAAATTGTTGCCGCAACAAACACCCCACTTTTAAAAGATTTATTTTATTGAGAACATAATCCAAGTTGTTTACAATTTATTGTTGGAATTAACTTAATAAAAGTCGCTAGATGAGTATATTGTATTTTAGAAGACCAAAAAAAAAGTGAATTTGATAAGTTATATACAAGCATATTGGTACAACTACAACGATATAAAGTTTCTTATATTATTTTTTATTACACTCTCCTCTTTCGAATTTTTACTTATACACATATGTATATATATACATATATGTTTGTACTCAACTATTACAATATTCTTTGGGAATCATCACCTTCGCTTTCAATTGAATTCGTGCTTTGCTTTTTGTTTTGATTTTGAATCTTCTTAACTTTTGTTTTCTTTCTTATATACGTACGCGGTTGGTAGAAAGAGGAAATAACAACAACAATAATAATCCGCGAAATATATTCGCGTTATGTCTAGATATTTGTTTAGTTTATTTCTCTTGGATTCAATTCATAGATATAGTTTTTGGTTAGTTTGCCGAGCTTTTATTGTGTCTGTGAGCTCATGTAATCTTTATGTGTGCTGCTCTTACTATTCTTGTATTTTTTCTGTATCCATCATTGAATAGGTATATGGTATACACTATACATAGAGTTAAGTAGTTACAATATTTTTTTTTTTTTTTTAAAGAAGAATATAACATTTTTGGTTTACTTTTTGGATGCAATTTTTTTCTTAAGACATTCAGTTATTGATTTTAGTTGTGGAAAGACGTTGATTTGTGTTTTTTTAGAAATAAAGTTGAACTATAAATTTTGGTTTTAGAATAGGATTTTTTTCTACACATTTTGTTTTATATATTTAATTATTTAGTTTTCTAACAAAAATTAAATAATTTAATTAATGAACTTGTGAATAAGAATATAAATTGAAATATATCTAAAAAGTGTTTTTTTTTGTGTGATCTTAACATCTAACAGTGATTTATTTTGCGTTTCTTTTCCAAATTGGATAAATATTCGTCTGGATATTAAGGATATTATTTAACCAGGATATCATAAGTTAACGTTTAGTAAAACTGGTGAGTGAAATATTTTTATATTTTAATTTATTGTCGGGTTTCCCGTTTATCATTAACAACAGTCTTTTAAAAATGCTAATTAGAAATCGTGGAATGATTAATAAAATTCAATTTTATATTTCAATTTGCACGATGATTGATATTTATAGTTTGTTAATCAATTCCAACATCTACAGTAGGTGGATATAACTATTTTATTATTTTATCTATTTATTTTATTGTGTATCTGATAGAAAACATTACTTTTCACTTTTATTTGTTTGGTTTCTGTTGAATTACTGCGATTATTGACTACACAAGTATGTACAGTCGGAGAAAATAAATCAAAACTATTGGTTCTAAACAGCAAAACAAAAATTATCTAATTTTTAATTCGTTGCCCTTTCATACTATCATTATGAAGCGAAGCGTTTAATAAAAACTTAATTTCTATAAACCTTTTCAATCACGCGTTGAAGGTTAACGCGGTGGTTTTGTTAACTTCTCGAGCACGTCTCACGTAGAAGAGTTCGAATTAAAAACAATATATAATCTTCTTTAAAACCTGCATTGGTTTTATTCAATCGGAATTGATTTTTTGTTCCAAACAAAAACACCATCTCGTTGTAAATGTAAATTGATGCAATTATACCAATATTCAACATTGAAAATTCATTAAATCAAATACCAATCAAGTTTAAAATAAAATAGCATGTAATTGTTTTTAAAATATGTAAATTCGATTGATTATCGCAATAATATTGTTATAACAATTAATTTGAATTACGTAATTTTCACTGAAAATAAAAGTGAATTTAATATCATCGCTCATCGTTTTCGCTTTTTTTCATGTACCATTCATTCATGTACCACTTGTATGATGTGTGTATCCAACAGAATACCTTTTTATTTATAGTCATCACCACAAATCATTAAGACATATAAATATATATATGTGAAATTTAGCGTTGTTTTCGTGACTATAACAAACTTTACATTATTTGTTTTCATATACACTCGTATATAGGAGAAAGATGAAACATTTCTTATTATATTTTGTAAAACTATGAAAGAAGATATTAAAGTTATTTCTTACAAACTCCCATCACATATATTATTCATGTACCCGGAATATTATTATTTATTTTCATCTTTCAACTTGTTTTTAATTGTTTTAAAAAACTAGATATATTTTAATGTTAATCGTCGGGAAGTGGAAATGTTTGCATTGTAACATATGGTATTAAATTCCTACTAATACGACTATTATGCAACCGCGTATTTCTGCCAAAGAAACAAAAAAAAAATTAGTTGAATTGTTTCAACCGCACACAAGAAAATTTGTCATTTATCAAGTCAATGCTACTGCTACCTAATATATAGTGGTATAATTTAGCACTGTTCAAAATCACCAACCACGAAAATAAATGATATTTTCTTATAAATTGAATTCTATGTCAATAAGTCAATGACAATTACTTATGTGTGTTAAATGGTATACATTGCGTAGATATAGTGATGAAACGTGATTGACGTTAAAGTTAATGTTCTAATGCCATATATAAAACCTTGTAAATGAATTATTTATTTATTTCAATTCAGTATTTTAATTTGACTGGAAAATTTATCAGACACAAAAACCCAAATACGTATATATATATATATATATATATATATATATATATATATATATATATATATATATATATATATATATATATATATATTATATATATATATATATATATATATATATATATATATATATATATATATATATATATATATATAATTTATTCATTGAATATTAATAAGATTCACATGAGAGTATTTTCGAAGGATGATGCCATATTGTCAAATGTCCTAAAAGCCGACTATATAATATAAAACTTGATTTTATTTAACTGTATCGTTTTGGACAACAAGAACATTCAAAAAATGTAAATTTAACGCAAAATAATAATATTATTCGAAATGGTTCATTAAGAATTGAAGACTTGAAATCGGTATTTATAAAATCCAAACCACAATTTATTTATTAAATAAAATTGCGATTTGCATTAATTTAATCGATTTTACTATATGAATCGTGCAATCAATAAAATATTATTAATAGTACTCTAGTGGAATTCTTCCAATGATCTGAAAAGCCGGATATATAGCTTTATCTTTATTTGACCTATTTGAATTTAATTAAATCCCTTGTTTGAAAACTGATGTTGAACCACAAACTATGTATACAGTATTATAATTTCACAAAATTGTGATTAGAAAAATATGTTATGTACCCAGGACCGTTACAAAAAATGTGTCAATTTTACACTTAATAACTATGATACTTCTGGCATTCTGAATAGTTGATTGTACCATGTTGTTAAAAATGATATCCACTGTGGCCAGAACCAGGACCGTTTGAATCAATTAGATAGGTAATTTGTAGTTAGACCAAATTTATTATATGAACGTTGTTTGAACAGATAAAAATGTAATAATTTAATCAAATTACTAAAAATTATTTTACTGTCGAAATATTTTTATTTTTAAATTTATGTGAAATTTTAAAGCAACTTGAGCACAAAAGAATTTTAACTTAAACCAGAACTGGAACGTGAACTAGAAACTGGCAAATAAAATTTGATCGGGTTTGTAACTAATTCTTCATTTACAAACTTTCATGGATTCCCTGTTAGTTTACCGTTTATATGCTTTTCGTGATTACTCCTGTTTTAAGAACTCCTATTTACGAACTCTCTCTGAGTGATACCTTCTGTGTGTTGTTCTAAGCAAAAATATCACAATTTTGCGCCTTAAAAATAGACTTTTTCATTTAAATTGACTATTTATTCCACTTCGCGGAAACTAAATTTTGTAAAACGATACATGCAAACATAACATCGACATATGAAAATATGCAGACTTAATTTTTCCTCGCCCACTATTATACTTAATTAAATTATCGGGACAGAAATCCACTTTACTTGGTTCCAATATTAAAAGAAACTTAGCGGGTCAGAATTTATCTCTTCCACATATGTTCTTATTTATAAATGTAACTTACACCTTTTTACGTGTAAAAACCGAGTAATTTACATAAGCTTATTTTTGACATTCTAGAAGTAAAAGGTTGTTTCATGGGAAAAATTTTCGCAACTGAGAATAATTTTTTCGAATGTATCCTGAATGTCACCAACATTTATTCAGAATAAGGAAGTGCAAATTTTGACGAAAATAAAAAAACGGAAGCCGAAATTCGCATTTAATCATTCTCGGAATTCGATCGAATTTCAATATATTTCTTTTGATCAATATCAAATTCAGTTAGTACTTAGTGCAGACTATCAATGTTTTAAAATGGTGTATTTTTGTTTTGTTTGCCTAAAATATGCTTTAAGAAAACAGAGATCACTTAATGCTACGTCACCTAGTTTCAATCGAACTTTTGTACAAAAGGTACCAGCAACTTAGATAGCTTGCTCGGATTCTTCGCTCGTTGGTAAAATCGAAATAAAAATGAGTATACTGACTCTAAAATATTTCCTCGTACGTCGTTCGCTTCAAAGAATTTCGTTCCGATTTAATTTTTAAAATTCAGCTCCGATTTGTTGCTTGTCAAGTTGAGCCGAAAGACAATATGTTCGATGACAAATTCGAATAAATTTGGCTCTCCATCTTTTGCTTTAATGACTGGGACTGCGCGTTGTGATTCGTGATTCAAAATTCTTATTCCAAATCGTCAGATTCTGACGAATTTTCCATACTTTTGATGAATATCAATCTTTGTGTAAAGCATTCAATAACTTTGGTTATTATATTTTTAAATGGTCTGGTGAAACAGGCATCAGTTTCACTTATTCCACCATTATGAAAATACTGAACAGAACCTGATACATTTGTTTCAATTTGAGTGACAGTTCATCACTCATCAGATCCGAAGTTCTCAAGAATAAGAGAGTACCGCATCAGCAGAGAGAAGATTTGCGTCCTCTCGGCAGAGGGTGTCAACAGTAAGCTTTACTGGGAGAAGTGCAGAAATAATGTAATTTCAACATCTGTAATAAAAAAATCAGATGAGATGTCAATCAAAGCTTTTCTAACACAGGTTTTTAGTTGATTAAATCTTTCAAGCATTAAGACTAAGCTATTCCATCTAGTTCTAGTGTCCATAATAAGTTTCAATTTTTTTCGAAATTTTTTTTAACAAAAATATAAAGACTATCATCCGATTTTCTCAAACAATTGTATTGGTTTACAATCAAAGTTTCTCAATTTTGGATGATCAAGCAAAATTTTTCCAATTCAAACGTCATCAGTATCTTGATGATGTCCATTCATCTTAACTTTAAGCAGCAAAACCGTGTTCCATTGTCTATGGCAATAATAAAGCACTGCAACATTTTACATGGAGTTTTGTGATTTTGGTAACACTTAATCTCGACCGCCTTTAGCCAAAACCATTCGGAATTCGCTATGAATATTTCGGAATTCGAAATTATATTTATATAAGTTCTCGAATTTCAAAATTCGAAAATGCAATCGCTATTTAGAATCATTATCAGTTTCATTTCGTTAAAAATCACCTTTACGTTAAAAATCACATTTATCTATGTTTGTGTTCGTTTTTAACATGTAATATACCTTTCATGAAATTTACGCGGTTTTTTACATAATTGACATAGAAATGTAAAAAAAAATGTTTACATCTAGAAACCTTAACTGTCTTGTGTTCTTACCAGCAATATAAGTTTAACAATGTGTAATCATTAGTCCATTCCCAGGATAATAATGGGGCGTTACTAATGTACGTAAACAGACTTTACTGACCTAACTTTTTTTTGTTTTTTTTTATATTTTATACTATGCAATCTGCCTTGAGCCCTAAGGCTCTCCCAGCTCTTTCGCGGTTCGCTTATTTACGTCCTACTTTACGCCTTAATGGCCAAATCGAGGACGTACGGATATAGGGATTATTTTCGTAGAACCATCTGCGCATTGAATTCTGCACTCCAACAGGGGGTGATAGATGTGTTCATTAACACAACCGATCGTAATCAGATGCATCCTGCCCCTATCGGATTCGCTTTTAGACTTTTAGTCACTGACTTAACTTATGGCAAATTTCATCGGTTTTTGAATCGCACAGTTCAAACATTTATTCCCAACTAAAATGCTATTCTGTTTTCGTGAAGTAACACTAGCGATCAGTTCAACAATCATGTCCAATAATTAATTTGTAGGTTATCACAATTGGTATAATACTCGTAATAGAGGCCATTATTCAAATGTTAAAATTTAGGCAGTAGAAATCTACGAAGCATTTTTCAAAATCATGTTGTAAATATTTATTTAATTTATAAAACATCTGCCAAGTAAAAAGTTTCCGAAAAATAGAAGAGACTATGACTATAACGAAACAAACTTTCTTTTTATTTTGAGCTAAATAATTTTCTAATTATATTCCAAATTTAAATTGAATGCAAAATCTTAGTTTCATTATGATGTAAAATGTCTTTTTAGCAATTAACCACTTAATTTAAAAAAAAATTGCATTTGCAATTTTAACATTTCGACTTCAGACAATTAGTCATTTTATTTATTTATATATATGTTATGACAAATAAATCGAAGACGGATTCAATAAATTTACTGTTTAAATGTTAAATTTTAGATCATCACTTGACACTTGATTTTCTTTGTTTATTTAATAATTATTACTATTATTTTATAGAGTGTAAATAACATTAATTAAATTTTTAATGACTTCATATGTACGTGTCTGGTATACATATCCAGAAGCTTATCTCTAGATGTTCAACCTTTTTTTTTTAGAATGGTATTACCACATCCCACTGTAGTATACTTCCAAATATATTTTAAATAAATTAATTACACCCAATTATAATTATTTAAAAATAAAACTTCTCTGACTGTAATACTTTCCGAAATAGTTTTTTTCTTTTTTTTTCTTTCAAAGCTGGTAATTTTATTGTTATGGGAAATAGCTTTAAGAAATAATTTTCTACAGCATTTTAATTATTTTCAAACTCAAAATAAGATAAAAACAGAAGTAACTTGTAAAATATGCAATTTTATGTTTTGGTAAAATTTCTAAAGACTCGAAATTGTATGTCTGTGTGTGCATGCGTTCTTATCCAAATATTTACTCGAAATGATAAATTTCTCTACTGATAAATTACACTAATTTGTATGTTTGTTTAAAAACATGATTTATATAAATTTTTTTTATTTAAACAGAAAGGGTTACCATATTTTTGCACAAGGTATACAAACGTCTGAGAAATTGCGAAATCATTTAGAATTATGCTAGTGTTTTTATACATAAATAAAATCAGTAAATAAAACATATTTATAAATTAATCATGATTATATATTTTGTTTTTTTCCTAAGTAAATAAGAAAATGGTAATAAATGAAAACAAAAAAATTGGTCTAATTAAAAAAATACTACAATTAATTGCAAACACTTTTGTTCGTTTTCTTTTATACAATTTACATTCATAATTAAGCGATAAATAAGAATGCAGATAAATTTTATCATCTTAGTGGTTCAGTTTTGATGTATGTATCTGGTAGATATTCATCATGAGTGGTGAAAATAGGTTCTAGTGCCACGTTACTACCAAGAACATAATTACTGAACCGTTTCCATTTTTGATTTTCTTGGTAGAGAATTTCTCGTCTACATGTATTTAATGTTCATCTGTCGCAAAATAAAATTATTATATCATACAAATATCATAAAGTACGTGATCTGCGTTAAAAATTAACACGAATTCAGAATATTGTTTTAACAGAATAACATAACACATTATATCTATATGTTGAGTTTTGTGCAAGAAATATAGGTTTAATGTACTTCATACCTAAAAACATGAAATCATTTTATGCTGTCATTTTATGAATTATCTTAACTTGAATTATCATACAAAGGTGTTTTACAGAAAAAGAGGGATGACCTATCAATAGGGAAAAATAGGTATAGGCCTTATGCAATCCAACAAAACATTTTGAGTGATTCAGGATTATTTATCTAACATTTAATACCATATTTGATTCAAGCTTGCCCTGATGCTTAAATTTAGATTTTTAATATATTTGAATGGGTTTGATAGTTCTAAAATATTTAGGATTATATTTTATGAATGTTAAGGGTGAGATAAAAGTAATAAATATTTTCTAACTATTTATTTTCTATCTTCCTAAGCTTATCTAAAATTTGGTCGTAAAACTGATCGTCTGAATAAAAAAATAACAGGCCGACTTACGAGCTCTTCGGTATTAAAGATCTCCCATTCAAAAATATTTATAAAGATCGCAACATCTTTTACCAACACCAATTTAGATGTGGCAAAATAATAGAGTCGAAACCAAAATAATTTTGATGGAAGGTCTGAAAACGGGTCGAACGCAATTTTTCCCAAAGTAAATCAACACACTCAATAATTACATTCCAAGGGTTGATTTAGAATTTGATCAAGCTTTCTATTCTGACGTTTTTAGTCTATCTGGCGAAAACTTTCGCATAAAATCTAAAATATCGCAATGGATGACATTAAAAGTGAGTGTGTGTAAGAACATTCGTTTGGTTGACCACCTACAATGTGGTAAGGTCTAAATGGTTCGTAAGGTCTAGGTTGAGACACGGTAATAGCCGTTTACAGCCTCTTAACCTATTATTATTATAGAGACACATCTATCGTTCGGATCAGGTGGTGGCATGAAATTCGTATTGAGACTAAACGAAATGAAATGCAAGACATCAAAGATATATATTAAGACGTTATTGGTAACAATTGAAACATCTAGGTATGTACGTAAGTATAATACAACCGATAGTGTTAATTCATTATAACCGTTTACTGGTAACATAGTAAACCTGGGTAAGCCGTCGCTCTCGTGGCTGAAAAAGTGGCGTGCTTGCTCTGTCATTCGAGAGTCTCGGTTCGATTCCCGGGGTGGTGCCGAAACATCAATCACATAATTAGGTGTTTTTAATCTGTATGTGTATGTGGGGTGAACCGTGGGCCTTAGTGGCTTGCATTGAGTTCTGGAATAATTTCCACCTTCTTTAATTATTCATAAGCCGTGAGCTGCCTGGTACAAAATCATGACCATTTGATTTATTTCTATTTAAAAATGCTGAAATCATCTGTGACTGTAAGAATCGGAATATAAGCTTATTGTTTAAAAATTTAACTAAAATTAATTTAATTTGAACAGAAAAATCATAATTTCTAATTGAGACAGAAGGGAGAATTACTCGTGAACTTCAGGTTACATCTGTTCTTTTTTGTAATGTTGTTTCGCTGGGCTAGTTTTGGTCTGATGACGTTATTAAATAATTGAATTACTGAAAAGATTCCATTGCATCGGTTTTCGCATATATGTTGTAAGTCGTGTAGCCACAATTCTAGCATATTACGAGCAGGTTTCCGATCAGTTTCAATAAATCTTCCAGAGTACACTCAACCATCGAAGCTGACACTGTTTTTGATGAGTTGCCTTTTCTTGCTGTGTGACTCCCATCGTCGTGTAATTAAATGATGTTTTGGGAACGTTTTCATGAGGTTCCTCTTTAATTCTGCTTTTGATTAATGTATGAATGTGGAGTAGTTGTTAAAACTGACTTCAACCGTTCCTAATAAATTATACCTCAACCTGAACTCTAAAAATCATTTTATTCCATTACTAGTCATTTCGGATCTGGTAGCGGTGTGATTTTTAGAATTTAGTATATTTTGCGATTAACTAATCTTTAGTTTATTAATAAACATTAAGAAGCTCTGGTATTAATTTGCAAAAGTTATTACCAGTGTGGTTTATGAATGATGTAATTCATCTGTCCATCGGTTGTTAAATACGAAATAATCTTATTGTAATTGAAAAAAAAACTACTATGTGTTAGAGTAGTTTTTATATTTCATTGAATTTAAATTTGTAATAATTATATTTATTAATAAAAATTATATATAAAAATAATATTTCTTAATTTATACTATACGTAAAAGAAAATTATCTCGAGCATTCACTTTGGTATAAATACTGTATTGTTATAATTTTCGTCTTTCACTTGAGATTTCATAAAAACATAATAATTGATTACAAATTAAAAATCTATGCTCCTTAAAAAAAACAAACGAATTATGTATAGGTATTTCTTAAATAATTTTATTTTAAACTTTTTATGAAATATCTTAAATGAGGGCGGATGAATACCATAATCTCATAACCATCATCAGAAAGTCATTTTTATTATTTAGTTAGTAGTTTTTTTTTAGTTTTAGTGGTTTCTGTTATTTTGTGTACTCACATTTAAAAACAAAAAATAAAAGTGTAATTAAATCCGCGAACGGAAAGTGAGTGTGTGAGATAAATTTGTTGTTTGTTTACTATAATTTTTAGCGTTTGTTTCTTATTTTATGTTTTCGTCGATTGTTGCTTGAAATGTAGAATACAAACAAATATAATACATCATCACTCTGTGGTAGCACGATGATAGTTTTTAATTTGATGATGACTGGTTGGTACATATATATGAGAAAGTTAGTCATGCTGCAATGGTTATTGAATATCACATAAGTTCATTGTATCGGTTGTAATTTATGATATTAAAATAATGTTTGTCGTTTGACTCGAATACCGGGATG
Organism: Tipula lateralis; assembly: GCA_963932295.1. NCBI lineage: Eukaryota > Metazoa > Arthropoda > Insecta > Diptera > Tipulidae > Tipula > Tipula lateralis. The sequence goes on from OZ010736.1 coordinate 41,918,696, forward strand.
ATGATCTACAATTGCTGTTTTAAAACAAAAGTTTGAACATATTTGGTTGACCTAGAGTGTGTAGGTGATACGGATTATCATTTGTCAAAAAAGTGTGATCTCAGTGAAATTAGAAATTAAGACTAAAATGATTTTATTTTGTGGTTCTTTGCTTGCATACCATTCATATAAAATACAGTAATACATAAAATAAAAAGGTTACAAAACTTTCAGATCTAGGCCGAAGCAATGAGTCTTGATTTTAAGTTGGTAAAATCTCTATTTTATTTCCGATTATGTACAAAATAAGACGTTATTTAAACGAATTAATTAAATTACAATATATAATTAAATAATATGCGATTCATGGTTGAATATGGAGACATTATATAACAACAAAAATAAAATATTAAAAATAGTTAAATAATAGTCATTCTGAAAATATGAAAAAACATTTAAATGTATTTAAACTGAAATTTTTTGACTATGCCGAAAAATCATCACAATGAAGACCCTTACTTTGATTAGGGCAATTCGTTTAGCCTAATTTTTCATTTGGAAGATTATTTCTTTCTTATATAATCTTAATTTATAATGAGTCCACCTTTCGACTTGGCTAGAAACAAAATCTTTTTAAGTAAAATTTGAGGCTTTAATTTGTTTTAACAAAACGTTTACTAAACATACCTTTCAACCCAACTTGAATTTTGATGGTAATGAATGACGTCCATCCTAAAACGAGTAATTATTTAATTTACCATATCATTAATTATTCTTATTTATTATCGGCAAACAAAACATGCTCACATAGTATAAACACTTAGGACATAAATTTAAGCTTAAAATAATAAGTATTAACGGCTATAATAAACACTGGATGAGATTTAAATCTGATTTAATATACCAAAGTTCGACCAGTAGAATCCAAACCGATCATAAAACCGTCAGATTTGAGAAATCGAAACTGAACGAGTTGAACGCAAATATACCAACTGGGAACAATTATTTGACCTAGTATACAATATGTCCAACATAGTTAACTGCAGGCAGATAATGAATAGATTCTATACAATTAGTCAGGTTTGTTCTAGTACAAAACCGATATTTCAAGTATACTTCCGTAGAAATCTTTGATATCATAACTAACACTTATAACCTACTAATTGGTATGTTTTGGTGGGATCGCCTGGCTGCTACACCTAGCGAATTTATATATGTTTGTCCTCAAGTACTTGACACAAACAATTTTATTCGATAAAATAATTAAAACCTGGGCTGGACTAGCATCACATGTCTGTAAATGGGTCTTCATTATGTTACAGGGTGGCTGAGACCAAGTGTTACCAAATGAAAACGCTGTAATTTTTTTAATTTTGATTATTTTTTATTGAAATTTCGTGGAATATGTTGAAAACGCAATTACATTTTATGAAAAACATGTTACTGCTCGATATAACCTCCTTTGGCTCTGATTATTTGATTCAGTCTTCCATAGAAAGCATTGCATGCTGACCGTACGTGGGCTTGCGGAATTTTATTCCATTCTCGAACAAGAGCTGACTTCAATGCATCAACACTTTCGTATTTTTAAGTGGACACCTTACTCTCCAAAATGAACCATATAAAGAAATCCATGGGATTCAAGTCTGGTGAATATGGTGGCCATTCTTTCGATGAAATCAGCCGCGGAACGCAATTTTGTAAAAATTGCTGTGTCGCTCGAGCTTTGTGTGACGGTGCCGATTCCTGTCGGAATGTCCAACGGTTCGTACCAAAGTGCTTACGTGCCCAAGGTAGCAAAGCATCGTTTAGGATATTATGGCGGTACATCTCTTGGTTTACCTTGACTGCATGTTCGATTAAAACCAGAGGAGTGCGTCCATCTGCAGTAAATGCAGCCCAAACCATAACATAAGCTGGTGATTGCTTGCGCATGGCAACTCTTGTGTCCAAATGATCGTTGGACTTGTGCTCTAACCAAACACGATCATTTTGTTTATTCACATACTGTTGAATGGTAAAATTTTCTCATCAGAAAAGACAATTTTTGGAATCTCATCACGTTCGGCCAAGGCCTTCAATGCTCGTGTTCTTTCAAGTCTAACTTTTTTTTGTGCCTCCGTAAGATCTTGAAATTTTTGTATCTTGTGGAACTTCAAGTGTAGTTCATTTTTCAATATGGTTTGAATGCTGTATCGTGAAACATGTAGACATGCGGCTAATTGATTGGCACTTTGACGAGGATTTCGTTGGATTCGTTTCTTCACCTTTCGTATCATTTCTTTTGATGTCGCTGTCTTTTTAGGACCACCTCTGTTGCGTTTAGCGATGCTACCAGTTTCGTTGTATCGAGTTATGGTTCGATACACAAACATTTTATTCACATTCAAATGCTGGAGCTGACGAACTATTGTTGTGACCGCCCCAGTGGCGCAGTGGTTAAAGCTGTGGCAGTTGGAGCGGGAGGTACCGGGTTCGAATCCCGATAGGGGCAGGTTGCAAAAGGGATTTTTCACCACTTGATTACGATCGGTGGTGTGAATGAACACAACTATGACCCCCTGTTGGAGTGCAGAATCCATGGGCCGACCCATCTTCCATGTCAGTACTATAGGCTGGCATGGAGCTATGCAAGTGCAGATGGTTAGGAAAATCGGACCTATAGCCGTTGGGAGTGCCTTGAGCCCCAAAACAGATGGCATAGAAATAAACGAAAAAAAAAACTATTGTTGTTAATTTCCACCCAAATACAGTGCAATTACACTATTACGTTTGAATTGAGATTTTTTTCTCAAGATATTAATTTAGAACAATTATTTATTGACCACATATAAACAACTAACCAAACTTCAATCTGTCAAAAAATTGACGCGCGAAAAATGACAACTACACAAGTGACAGCAGAGTGAAGTTAGTAACATTTGATTTGGTCTCAGCCACCCTGTAGTGTTGCCATGTGTATTTTTGCTTATTTTTGGGATAGAATTCTTTACTTACAGCAATTATAATTTTGCTATTAAATAAGTTGATTCGGACCCAGATACCAACAAGGTTTGGTATCGGGTCCAGATACCTACAATGTTAGCTCCATAAAGTGAAAGACTTGTGAGTGTTTCGTCTCTTAATCAAATTATTAAGATAAACCACAACACAAACTAAAGATTAAAAAAAACAAGATATCCCGATTTAAGCAAGATTGAGTATAATAAAAAGACAGATTATTTTCTAAATGGAAATTGATGCTTATCACATTATTGAAAACAACCTCGGATCAAATTTATTTTGTTTGTTAATGTACAGGTTAATGCTTAAAAAAAATATATAAATAGAATTTTATATGTTTCGTAATAAAATAATTGTTATGTAAAATAAAATAAAAACATTAAATCATTTGTAGAACGAAAAATCGTTGACACAAATAGAAATGCATGATAAAAAATTATATGGTTAATTAATTCACGAATAATAAAGTGGAATTCTAATTTTCCAACCTTCAACCTTAACCAAGTTAATCAAACTAATAGTAATAATAATACATTTTAATTGAATCAATATATAACCTTCCAAAAGTCTAAGCTTGGAAAATTTTTTAAAATTTTCAAACACAATAAAATAACAAGTTTTTATCTTTCCTTGATAAATATCTTTTATGTTATTTTTAAAGTTTTAGAATAATTAAGAAACATTAACCTAAAGCTTATTTTTAATTACACTTACTCAAATAAATTTTTATGATGAATATCATAAATAAGACGGTTTTGTATTTTAAGCAAACGATCATCATCCATGCGATGTTTTGAAGGTCACGTGTAAAATTTAAATGGGTTAACGTAAAAAATTTAATTAATTATTTAACAGAAGAAGCGGACATAAATTAACAAATAAAATTATTATCCATGTGAATTATGGTTATTTATTTTGTTTTAACAAAAAATCACTTACCATAGAAACTGGAAATAATCATTTCTATTTTAGAGATTAATTTAATTTTTTAACAAATTAATTATTTTGTCTCATCATACTAAATACAATAATAGAGAAAATAGTTATTTTCAAAATTGTTACACTCCATAAATTATCAACTCATGCATTCAATATTTTGTCAGTGAATTATATAGTTGAATAGCAACAAATATTTATAGTTTTAATTAAAAGTAAAAAAAAAAATAATAATAAATTTAATTGAAAACTTTTTTAAGTTCATCAAAATAAATTTGTTTCGCCCTAAAGCCAAGATTTTATGACTTTATATAAATATTCGAATTTAATTTAATTTAAAAAAAAATGTTAATTGTTATATTCGTTACTTGATTTAGCCAAATAATAATACAATTTTGTGTGCTGCTTGATTCCATAAAACAAAACTACATACTATATTATATAATTTGGCAGCCAGACGGCAAATATAAAAACTATAACATTAAATTAAATTACACCCTTAATAAAATAAGTTGTATGTTGCCTTGTGTTTTTCAATTTAAATTAATTAAAAATTTTCTTTATATAAAAGTATTTAAACTGTGCCGTAGTTAAATATTTAACATATATATGCTATATGGTATTAAATTGCTAACGGGTAACTTTTTTCGTTTTAAAATTTATTTAAAAATTGAAGAATGATATAATCTTTTCCAATTAAAAAAAAAAAAAAAACGTAAGCTGTTTATTTTGTGTGATAAGTTTATCGATTACTTATCACACAGAATATGAAATTATCTCATCAAATAAAATTTCGCTTTTTATTTTGTTTAATTCTTGAATTATTTATGTGGCTTAAGCATTTTGAATTTATTAATAAATTATATATTATACAAATAAGTTTTTAGTCATATTAGTCTTTTTGTTTATTTTATATATGTATGTGTTGATCAATAAATTGTACATATGTCGACATGTTCTCGAAGACACATATTTACTTAACTTGGGATTTTAGATTTTCAAGCACGTGTCAAAATCAACATTCTTTAATTTTCTAATAAGAATTCGAAGTTGGATATGATTATATAAAAAAAAAAAAATACGAACCGATAGAACTGCTAGCATCGTTTCTACTGTCGGTATGTCAGTAATGTAGGGCAGGGTTGTCGTTTTCAATAAATCAAAAGTAGCAGAAATTGCGTGACAATGGTAGTATTTTGGAAGGAGAGGAGCATATAAAAAAAATCAAAATAGATTTCGTTATTTCATAGTTTATAAAAAATTCAAAATTAAAAAACATATCTTTGAAATAAAATGTATAATTTTTCTTCCATAAATAATAAACAAAGTGCAATTCATTGCAATTAACAAAATTAAATTAATGAATTAGAAATTAGGAACACAGTTCTTATCCATATGTAGACAAGTAATGAAATTCATAATAAGTGTTATTTATTGTATTTAGTTAACAGTGCTGGTTTCTTTCCGTCCAATAACTCCTGCGCCATAAGAATAGCATTTACTGTTGAGGTTAACAATTTATTTCGTTTTTTATCTTTGATAAGGTTTACTTGAGAAAATATACGCTCGGCAGTTGTGATGCTATGCAGAAAACTTAAAATATATCCTACGAAATTTCTAAGGTTTGGATACATTTTCTCTTTGGCAGCATTTGTCATATTACATATACATCGCCAAAAATATTCGAAATTTTTTAGAATATCAACCGTCTCTTGCAAGTACCCCCAATCAAATACGATGACGGGTCATGGGCCAAAAGTGCTAAGCAAAAAGCAGACTTATTTGCAGAACATCTTGAACGCATATTTCAACCGCTCCCGAGACAAACAGCAGAAGAAAATATAGCTTCTGCTCCAAAAAGCTATCTGAAGAGCATTCGACCTATAAAATTACCAGAATTGAAAGAGGAAATCAACAAAAACCTAAGCGCAAAGAAGAGTCCTGGTTATGATCAAATCACGGGGCAGATTGTTAAGGAACTACCCAAAAAGGGTTTGCAAAAGCTGCTGCATATTATAAATGCTGTACTCAGACTGAAACACGTCCCATCTCAATGGAAGGTTGCCGAGGTAATTATGATACTTAAGCCAAACAAACCACCCAACAATAAAAACTCATATAGACCGATTTCTTTGCTCCCAACGATTTCAAAGTTATTCGAAAAATTATTTCTCAAGAGACTGAAAGAAATAATAGAAGAAAGAAATTTAATCCCATCCCACCAATTTGGATTCAGAGAAAACCACTCAACTGTCCAACAGGTGCACAGAATTACAAATATTATAGCAGGTTTGTTCGACTGTTTTCTTGGATGTGGCCCATGCCTTTGATAAAGTATGGCATCAAGGCTTGGAATATAAATTGAACCGAGATCTTCCCAAACAATTCTATTTGGTATTGAAATCGTATACCGCCGATCGACACTTTCGTGTTAAATATCAAGACGAATACTCAGAGTTAAAGAAAATATCAGCAGGAGTACCACAAGGAAGTGTGCTTGGGCCAATTTTATATAATCTATATACTAGAGATATGCCAGTTGTGGATGATACAACTATAGCAACATTTGCTGATGATACTGCAGTTCTAGCAGTTGGAAAAGATGTGGAAGAGACGAGTTATAAACTGCAGAAAACCACTAATACATTATACCGTTGGACGAAAAAATGGAGAATTAAACTAAATGAATCAAAATCTGTTCATATTAATTTTACTAACAGGAAAGTTAAACGGATACCCATTCGTATTAACTCTCAAGTTATTCCTAAATGGAATATAAGCTTAAATGGAAAGAACATGTTAAGACAAAAGTAGTGGAGAGTAACATTAAATACAAAAAAATGTACTGGCTCTTAGGGCGGAGATCTGAGCTTACACTGCACAACAAACTGCTTCTATACCGGCAAATCGTAAAACCAGTTTGGACTTATGGTATTCAGCTATGGGGCTGCACTAAGAAGACAAATGTAAAAATGATACAAACATTTCAAAATAAGGTTCTACGGAACATGGTGAATGCTCCGTGGTACATTAAAAACGCCAACATTCACAGGGATCTAAAAGTGGAAACCGTCGATGAAGAAATAAAAAAACATGCAAGGAAACATGTGAAACGCCTGGCTCACCATCAAAATGATGAGATACGTTGCATGTTATTGAATTGAGACTCATTAAGACGGCTACAAACGATAAAACCGTTAGACTTGGGAGATTAAAATTAGATTGGTAAAATTGACTGATGTGATTTTTTATTGGGACTAACCAATGGGTTATAACCCTCCAAACGTGTATACACTTATGATAGTTAAATTACTAGATGATTTGTTAATATCAGTTGTAATATATATAAAATAAAAAAAAAACCGTCTCTTGATTGATTAAAAAGCGCCATTCGTCGTCTAATTCTTCTATAGAGTCATAATCAATCAAATTCGGAAACAACCGAATAAGTGGTGTTAGGCTTTCTGCCTTACGTTTCGGATCCAAACACTGCACAGCCACTAAAACTTCATCGTCGAATTTTATTCGAGTGTGAATTCCTTACACTGCTGACTGCGTCTTGTGAAATTGTCCCACCTTTGATCATTATTTCGGCTTTTGCGCCAATATAAATCTTATCTTCATCTAAAATGTTATATAAATTTAAAAAATCGGGTTTATCTAACGTCTCGTCATTAATTATATAAGGTTTAACAAAGTTTGTTTAAAAGAGTTTTCAAATAGGTCTTAATGGTTGGCAATAACACGTGGAACCGAGGAGTTTCTAACTGGTATTCTATATTAATTTTATTAGTTATTTTTAAAATATATGAGATAAAATTAAAGTAGATCAAGTTTTCGTCGGTCATTTCATTATAGATGCTTTGGGCCATGTCGACATTCAATTCCTGCTGATACGATAGGAAAAAATGCTAACTTTTCCAAATGGATGGGGAGTTTTTTTGCCGCAGCGCTCGACCAAAGATGTAGCGAATGGCATGTGCATTCCATAACATATAAATTAGGTTAAATATTTTTCAGCAACGTTATTACACCATTTTTATTGCTCATCATAACACTGGCATTATCAGATGCAAACCCGATTAAATTGTTGATTGGCACTTTAACACGTTCGAAATGTTTTATAATTTGTTTTAGTGTCAGAACTATTTAGTTTTAGAAGTCCGAAAAATCTGTCTCGAACTTTTCCTAAGGTGAAATCAAAATATCGCACAATCAAAACTAAACATTTATTGACACTAACATCTGTCGATAATCATTGAGAACTTTTGTTCTCTTAAATGGTATGCGATTCTATCTTCTTGTAGAAAATATTCATTCGTAGTTAATATTGCCTTAGTTTTACCGCACTTGAGATCTTTGACGATTGCAGAATCTGAAGCCACTGACTTGATCAACAAAATTAAAGGTGTTATTAAGCTGAAAGCTAAATTATGTTGAATAATAAACATAATAATACGCAGTTCTGCGATTTAAGTTTGAACAATTTTCTTCTTAAAAACATTGCATTGATCTAAATTCAGTATTGCGGGTTGATGTTTTAAAGATTTTATTGTGTTGTTATGAAAATCGGATTTACCATGCCGAGCAATGTGTACAATGTTCTTAGATAAAACCAGGTGGCACTACATTTTGGTTTCTCGATTCTATTTGAGTCAATCATTTTCTCTAGCCAACTATACTTTTGCATCCAAATAGGACGAAATTTTTGTTTTTTATAAGTTGAAGCGCGCTTTTTATCATCACCATCACCAGTATTACAGCCCAAATTGGTTACATTACATGCCTGCTCAATTGATACACCAGAATTTGAATTACCATCCATTTTTTCGGCAGAAAACTTACGGTTTTTAGTTTCTGTTGTTCGAGATGATTCTGCGTTTGAACTATTTGCTATTTCTTGAGCTCCCGATGACGAACAAGCGACGGTATCGATTTCGTTTCTTGCGTTTGTATTTTTATTTAATTTAATTAAATACTTCTCCATTTTTGTTTGTAAAGCGAAAATTATGAACACAACTGATTAATTTAAATTTTTAATTGAAATTTGAACAATAGCGATTAGCGAGGGACATAAAAGGACAATAGTCAAACAGGCATGTAGGGTGGTTATAGTATAGGTTCTAATGACTCACACAGAGCAAACAATTTACATATTTGTAAATGGTTTACAATTGATTGAGACAAACGTTAACTCCGCGTCTTACACATATTTTAGAATACTGCTTTTAGTTACTTCTATTGGAAAATCTTTTTTAAAACCTTAGGTGAAAGTCGTTTGCAAACTTATCGTAGGAAAGCTTTAGGTTCGATTTTTAAATTTTCTTAACCATTGGTATCAAAATATAATATAAATTTATTTTTCGGTAAACTTCTTTTTAACATTTGTCCACCGGTTGCAGCTAAGTGGTTAAAAGAGTTCCTCATCACGCGGTGGTCTCGAGTTCGATTATCGCCGTTGACTCAAACTTAACAGACTCCGGATGATATAAAAAGCGTTTTTATTTAAAAACATTCGGTGGCTAACTACCACCAAATATGCACCAATACGTATTAATGGTTCGAAAAATCTGATATAAGAGGCGGTTAGGGATGTTTACGCCCATTAGTTATATGTTTTTCATCAGAAACAATAAACAATACAAAAGTGTTGATTCCAGTTATTGTTCAAGATAATACATAAATTGATAATATTCACTTCATCTGGAAAATCTGACGCCATAATCATCTCTGCCGAATGAACCATTGTTTGTTTTTCTTTGTTTTCATTCTTGTTTCCTATTTATAATGTGAAAAGAATAGCTACTGTGACCATGTTGGCATTAATTGACAGTTGTGTCAAATAATGTCTGAAATAGATGATTTAGACGTTAAGTTTGTTTGAATTAAAATCAATCGAACTGATCTGATTAAATAAGCGTATGATCGAAAAGATCAAATCAATCGCATCATGAGAATTCTATTTGAACATTGACAACAAATGCAGCAACCGCCTTCCTCACAACAGTATAGGAATATACTATTAGGAACAAGCCTTCTGTCGTTGCAGTACTTCAAATATTTCAAATTTGCTAAAAATCAATTTGTACTCTTAAAATGGTTCCTCTAAGTTTTTGATAGCTTACTCAATTGAATCTGTGAAATACAACTAAAAACAATATCTTAACAACGTAGCTTTCAAACTGTCGGAAATCCAATGAATAATTCTATATCTAAACATATATGTGGTGAACCAATGCCGTAGTGAACCCATTTGTATATCTACTACAAATATGCATCCTATACATATTTTTATTTGTCTTCTAAAAAATAATATTTTGTGCTTCAAACTACAAAAATACTAAACCGTTTCCCACGCGTCAAACCCTCTTTGTATTTGACATAAGCCCCACCTATTAGTTTCTACTCAAATTAACTTAATCTCAACATATGAAGTTTATATCTCCTTCTACTATTAACTGTCAGAAAAAATATGTTAAAAACCGAATAATACAAAACAGTATTGGTTCAGGTAAATTGATCAGATTTCCTTGATCAGCGTCACTACTCATTTTACGCTTTGTTATGCTTTAGTTCCAAATAATTTTATTAGAATAGTTTGATTTTCTTTAATTTTTTATTGTTAATTTTATAATTATTTTTAAATCAATTATAAAATTAATATTTAATCTATGTACCGTAGTTATAAAATTAACACTAGCTAACATTTATTTCTCGGGGGTAAAGGTAAGAAATTCAGTAACCATCAGAAGTATACGGTTACATCGGCCTTTACTTTGTGCGATATTAACCATGGTAAAAAGAAAAGAAATTCATCTTTAATATTTTAAATTATTTGTCCATATATTGAATTTAAGGCAGTCTTTGCTAACGAAACCCACTCTGTCCCTAAAACCATCTTCGAACCCATTCGTAAGCTATACCGTAGCCTACAATAAAGTCCAAATATTTGCAGGTTTAGAAAAGCGTAATTTCGTAAATATTTCGTAATAGTTTATATCCATTTTCGATTAGGATCCTGTATCTTAATTGGTTCTCTCAAAGATATTGGTCATTGTTTCAAACATTAATATTCTTATCATCTATCAATAATTTCAGTTTCTAAGTCATTATCTGTTTGATTACGTTTATTCACTTCAAATCTCTATATAAAATAGAGGTATAGGCAGCTACAAAAAGGAACTTTGATAAAATACTTTGCAAATTTGCTGTGGCCGAAAGATTGGTTAGCTCGATCGGCTAGCGATGAAAAATGTTATCTATCCTGTTTATTAATTGAAAAAGTTTTGGTATACTGTCTAGAGATATGCTTCTGTTTCGCAATTAACTATCTAGATTATTACCTAATTAATTTCTGAGAAAGAGAGTAGTTTTTATTAAGTGGAAGTGTTCCATTAGATAGGCGTTCAACGCAAAAGAGATTTTTTATCAGTGATGGAGATGAACCAATATATGACTCCCTTGTTTGAAGTAATGTTAGGTGTAGAAAGTTTTCAGAAATCCACCCTAAAGCTAGGGGTTTTAAATTTACCGATTTTTTCATTTACCGGTAAATTATAAAAGTTCGCTCGGTTTACCGATTTGCCAGTAATTTATCTTTAAAATGTAAGCTTTTATATTTTTTTGTAGTTCAGAAAGATTTCTGGATATTCATCAGATGAATTAGTGCTATTATCAGAAATATTAAAATCTGCAATTTTCATACTTAAACGCTCAATAATGCCTTTTTGACAATTGCAGTTTTACTTAGTAACTTAAATAAACCAAAATTGTTAATATCAGTTGTACTGCCATGAACTATCGGTTTAGGATATTATATGGTATTGTATGGAACTTGTGAATCATCTGTTATTATTACATTTAAGCCCTCAGAGAAATCATGATCCCTCTCGTCCTCTTCATTAACTTCAGATTCAGAATAAGTTGCTTCATTTTCTAATTTAAATAACGCATCATTTTTCTTGTACAATGCTGTAATTACCGCCAGTTGGGTACCATGCAGAAAACATAACTGATGATAAGTATTTAAACATGATCCCATCTTTTTATCACTGTGTTATTGCAACAACATTATTAAAATTGATTCCAAATTCTTGCCATTGGTTTTCTAGAGTTTGATGCAATTTCTTTTCTAGAGTTATTTGCAAGTAAATTTCCATGTAGCCGTGCGAGTCCTTAATTACAAAATTTTGTTTGACTATGAGAAAATTGATATTTATGTCGGTGGTTTTTGATTGACTTCCATCCGTTGATTGTGAGGCTAAAATTGGATTACGAAATTCATCACGAATTTTATCTCAGTAACCCATTACAATATTTCTTATTGAATTTTTAAATCATAAGAGGTACAACATTTTATGAATGGTAGACTACCACCTTTGGCTATTTTTGAAATTACAGCCGGTAGTAATTCAGTTGTTTCAAAATTGATAAACTTAAATTTATCGGTAAATATTTGATTTTTTATCGGTAATTCGGTAAAGAAAGTTGGACGGTAAAACCGGTTAATCGATTTAACGTTTACCGATAATGCAAGCCCTACCTATAGTCCAGCGTCATCAATATGGTTCGGCGACCAGATGGATATTTAAAGGCATTAAAGTTTCAAAATAGATTATTATAGCTATTGTTTTAATAAACGGAATTAAGTTCTATTGGATGCTGGTCTCAAAATCACGCATTCTCTAATGCTTGATTTGAAAATGTAGTAGGAAAACTTCCAAACAGCCAACAAACAAGTTTTTTTGTTTTCAAAACGGTCGATATATGGGTTCCATTACTTTAGTTAAGCAACTAGTTTGAGCAGGCCCAATTTGTACATATACTGGTATGTACAAAAAAAATTGATTGGGTTGTTGACCTTTACTATTAAAAACCGCGTATCTCAATCAATGTTATATGTACTTTTATATCATAATTCAATTTCTACTATTTCACAGAGTAAAACGCTTTTCGAATTTCGACCTACATCTTAAAGCAAGACATCCTATATACATATTTGTATTTAGCTTCTTGTACGATTATTAAGTGTTATTTGTTTAAGTTCTATATTATACATCTACATTATGTTCAAGACTCACATATACATATATTTCTCGAGGAATTAGGCCAAAGAGTTAGAGAAACATAAATATAAGATTGAACATACACATAGCGTAATGAATAAAATAGAAACTTAACACGAGAATTATCAAGCACAAATTCAACGTCACGTTTTTCGCCGATGGGAATCTTGGAATATATTTTTATTATTCGTTTATTTATAGATTCTTGCGCTTAGTTGTTATCTTCAACATTATTTTTAATGTATTTAGTTTTAAATTTACGATGTTTTGATAAGTTGTCAAGGACTCAACGAATAATTTTGCAGGAATTATTTATTATAATTATGACATTGTATTAAAGTCTTATATGTGCAAACATTAAAATTGTCTTTCTATACTTGTACATTTAAGACATAATTTTTATCAAATTTATTACACAAAAATGTGATTTAATGTTACACCCGGGGGAATTATATTTAATCTTAGTTGAACTCATTTCATACACGTTGACATTTACACGTATTGTCTATGCAGTTTTGACGTCTTTACATGAACTTTGACCATTAATCGAATAATGTATAGTATATTATTCACAAAAACTTGTATATTAGATCCGGCAAATTGTTTTTTTTTTCGTTATATGATTTTCTAATTATAACAACGACCCTGTGTCAGATGATATTAAACAACATTTGTGAAAGATTGTGTAAAGTTTAAAATAATTTTATTTTCTACATATAGTTGTTTTCAGCAGATGTTTACGATCCATCAACGTTTTTTATTATTTAATTACATGTGCATTCGAAATTCAATGATTTTTTCACTTGTCCAAATAACGATGAATTCAAGATCGTTTTAAAAGTTAGATTGCATATCCACTAAATATCGAGTTGAATGTCACGAGAACTGATTTAGGTTATATTTAAAAAAAAGTAATTATAAGCAAATTATTTACATTATTAATTAATTTATATACATATATTTCATAATTTTGTTTTAAAAATTATTTTATTGTTGGCTTTGGACCAATGTTAAACTTATTCTTTGTACCATAATTGGAACAAAATTGACATAATCTAATCGATAAACTCAAAAAGTGTGGAAGTTTGTTTTTTGGCACTCATAGATAACTTTTGTTAACACTGTAAAGGTATGTGAATTTTCTAACCGATTCCTGAAGTGCATTTTTCAAAAAATTGTACTTTGATCGTTTCTATAAATCGATATAATATTTCAATCAATTATTTTAATAAATAAATTAACTAACTCGTCTGGGTTTTATGCTTCAAAATTCTGAAATTGATGATACATGAATAGAAAATATTGATAATATGGATTTTTTCCAAGAATTTTATTTTAAAGAAACCCTAAGGGCTTATTATATTTTTAAGACAAATTTTTTTGTCTTTAAATTTCATAACATTTCCGTTCTTGATTTATAAAACGTAGACTAATTTAACATTTTGTTAATTATATATGCATTCACTTGTAAGGAGTTCAAATACCTTATTGACTCTAAACTGTTTGATCTTTTACGGGTTCTGATCTAATTTCACGTTTATGTTAGAAAATCTAAATGCAGTCAATTTATTTGGATTTATTAATCCATCTATAAACTATCGTTTGAAACTACACTAAAATAAAAAAATTAGGGTAATTGTGAACCAAACCAAAGGTTAAGTCTATCGAGAGTTATTTATATGTTTTGTATTGGTATATTATTAAGTTATACTAACAAGGTTTATATGCTTACTTAACTTAACTTGTAGGTTAAAATTAAACATAAAAAACGCAAACCTAACCTAACTGACATGTTAAAATAAACCTTGCAATATGTGTTAAAATAACTAGTCATTACAGTTAACCTAAACTAATTGTTTAAATATTTGCTAGGTTAAATTATCTTGGCAATACATTTAATTTAACTAAAGCATACAAGTTAATTAAATATAAGTTAAAACTTCGCATTAGGTTCATCTAATCCTTGCATTTTTATAGTTAAATTAACTATAAATTTACGAAGCAGATGTTTCATATTAACTAGGATACATATATATATATATATATATATATATATATATATATATATATATATATATATATATATATATATATATATATATATAGCGATATTTGAAAACTTTTATTTCTATGTTTTTGAAGAAATAATCTTCTTAAAATAATACATAAAAAGAGGAAAACTCTGGAGCATGAGCATTCTTATACAATGGCCACCGGACTGCTCAGATATTAAACGAACAATAGAATCTTCATTGAACTGTATGTCCTTAATTCTAAATTCGACGATTTCTTTTCACAACTTAAGCACTTTGTTCCACGGTGTTTTCATATCCTTCAAACGGGTTTTGATGATTTCACTATCTCTATTCGTCTGAGAAATATCTTGAGAGAACCTATTGTAAAATAATGCAAGAAAAATAATTAATAATATAAATTAAATGGTTTTTATAAAACATAAGCACAACTAGAATCAGTTTTAGATTAGAAGGTAAAAGAGATAATTTCCGAAACTGGTATCATAAGACCAATTTAAAATGAAAAGATTTAAAACATTGAAGTAACTAAAGTTACATAAACATGTCAGAATGAAAATATGAATTCAAACTATTTTTTTTTAATAATTATTTTATGTTTTACCTGATAAAGTCGATGATTTTTGGACTGGAAGTAGTTTATTTCTAATTTGTCTTTGGGCAGCAAATGATCTCTCCATAATAAAAGCACTCTGAAATTAAAAGGAAAATCAGATTAAATTTTAGTTCATAATTACTTACCAATAAAATTGCGATGATAATTTTCATAGTGTTTTGATTTGCAATTATTTTCATCGGTAGCCATTTTAAGAAATAAAAAATACAATCAAATGCGGTTTGGAGAAACTATCCATACGTTGTAATGCACACAAAATTAAATAAATAGTCATATAAATTGTATCCTCATTAAATTTAAAGAAGAATTAAAGATCACTTTCAAAATAAAAGTTATATTTTTTTTGCAACTAGGTAAAATTTTAAACACGTGGTGCTATCGTATTTATTTCACACTCACCCTATATAATAATATATTGAAGTAATTATTTATTTAATTATTTTAAATTTTAAATTAATTTTAAATTCATTAAGTTTTAAATTTATTTTTAAAAACTTAAAATTGATTTAATTTATTTTAAAAAATAAATTATTTAATTTTAAACAAACTGAAACGTTTTTACTTCGTCTTTTCGCCTGTGAATTCCAATCTTAAATGATGCAGCAAATACGAAATTAATGGTATTCGAAAGCTTGTAAGGTAAATTTAAACATTCGCTTAGTAGAATTTACTAATGCATATATGTAAAGTTCACTTAAGCTTAGTTTAGTTTAACCACGCCAATTTTATTACAATTTTATAAGTCTCATAGTGTTAAATGTACAGTTATTCAACTTAAACCAAGCGTATATAGCAAATAAGCAAAGTTTGTTTTACTAAACACAAACCGTTTTTAGAATTTATTTATTGAACCATACATCCATGTGTTCTGAAAATGAGTCTTTGGAGATCTCACAGTAACTAAATAGTAAAATATTTATAACTAAGGAATAAATTTAAATCTAGCTTTCTCTAAGCTGTTTATTAAAACTCAAAAATTACATTATAAGTACGTTCATGTTAAATATATTTGGCGTCAGATAAAGAAAATAAATCAACTTAGCCAATTTTGTACTATGAAACATGCATGGTTAAAACAAACCACCGCAATTGGTATTTAAATTGAACAAAATCTGGTTTATTTTTGAGTGTAAATGACTTTTGATATGGTTTAAGTTTTTACAATCATATAAGGAACATGCCGTCTGAATTGAACAAAATATTCGCACCCAGCTATAGTTTTCATACAGATCATTTTTAAGTATTATAATGGATATAGTCCATCTACGTTTTCAATTTAAACTAACAACAGCTTGTGCAATTATATAGCGTTCAACCGAGAACATATTAGTTATTGCTTAGAATCTGTCTTAACTCAGATATATCACAATATAACTCACTATTGTTTTCAAGAAATAAACATTTCACGCGGCTCTGTGATGTGTAAAGTGCAATTAGTGCAGGAACTGAACAGAAAATTTGGGTGTTGAACTATTGGAAGATTATGAACATTGTTACTAAAAAAAAATCAAGCAATGACAAAAATCAAAATTGTTACATTTCAGGGTTAGAAAACCCACACGTTATCATTAAGAACTCGATGCTTTCACACTGAGTGACTGTTGATGAGAGCCCATACAATCAAAATCGTTTTTAAAAATATGGTTGTAAAGCTTGTCGTGGAAGTTTGAATGATATTGTAGTCGATACTTGATGGCAAGTAAGGCATACTCTTTCTAATAAAATATTTATAACACTTTAAAAATTGTCCACTCGTGTTTGAATTTCGAGTCAAATTGACTTGCAAATGTTACATGGGCAACTCTTTAGTAAATAGCTGAAATTAGTTCTATGAGAAGTTCGTTATCAGATAATAAAAATAATTGCTTACGTCGAGCTTATATCAATGTGTTCATCTGGTATCATCCGCTCTCCAAGTGAAGTAGTTTTTAACAGTGCATCATTTGGTGGATATTGACATAATTTAACTGACATTTTAACTTTACTTATGGTGCCTAATTTTTATAAAATCGTTGGTTAACACGTTTATATTCACCGTCAGTAAGAGTGAACGGAACCGGGTTGAAGTCTGAGTTGGAGCGAGATGCAAATGAATTTTTTAGAACAGAATTTATAGGACAACCCACGAAAGGAGGCAATCTGCAAATCTTTTAGATAGATTTGGTAACCCTCTCAGGAAGAACGTTAAACAGTAAAGTGCGGATGACTTGACATATAGAGCTCGAACACATATCGAATGGGAAATATAGTTACAATTTTTTGTTGTAACAGTGATTTATATCGCGATATCAACAATTCCAAACAATAGATATTAACATTCATTATTATAAACTAAGAAGAAAATACTATAAAATTACTATGATTTATTATAAAATAATGTGTGAATATTATTAAATATAAGAACAATATGATAAATTACATATATCGGAATCAATAACATATAATTTGTTGAATTGATTACGACAATTTTATAAAATTTAACTGATATTCGATACATTAAATTGCATTTTTATCAATGAATTTTATTATTTACCGCGTCAATGTACATTTAACAGCGCTTAATGCTAAAGTGCTGATAATTGGTAGTATAATAGATCAATTATTATTAGTTATTGCATATTAATGATTTTTTATTATTATTTTTTTTTATTACAGATACGAGACTAAACGTGTAATAAAATTTATAAGCAGCATAATGTATGTATAAAACTATAAATTATTATAAAAATGTGTATTAATGAATGTTACGTAACCGTCAGCATAAGTATTTAAAATATATCTTCGTCATGGTGATAATTAATTGTTGGTATATTGGCTTTATGCACATATATCACATTGTTAGGTTTATATGTATAAAACAACAACCAGAGTAATTAATAAAAGTTATAAAGAATGACTAATCATAATGTTATTTGGTTTCTTATGTAACACAAAAGTACTGTTCAATTGAATATTATTCTTTCTAGAATAAAATGCGTTTTCATGTCAAATATTCTTATTTATCTCAAAATATTATAATTTTCTCAAAGTTTTGCTTAAACTCATCGTTGTTTTTTATAATTGAAATTTCTACTCCTAAAGCATCTCAATATTCTCTGAAGTCCACTAATTTTCATAACACTATGATAAACTGGCACTAATTTTTGGTCATTTTCTTCTTAACGCATGTAATCATTAGTAGGTCATCATTAAAACTTGGGTGGTGTATATTGTGCCACATTCCATTACACGACACCTATTTAGTAATAAATATTTTCAGGCGACAAATAGTTATTTCTCTACACGCACCCAATATGTAGATATGATACATAGGCACGTTTATTTTAAAAATAATTGTAAACAAAAGACTGAAGAATTCCATTATCATTGCAGAGTTACATTAGAAGCCTAAGTACCAGTAGCTAATTATGTTTCTTTAATGTGCCACCATTTATACAATCTATCTCTTCGGTTTCGATCACTAGCTTATCCTCTTGCAAACCATCAAAAATGTCCGGTCCTTTTCTATCTCTTTGAACCATCCTCGCTAACTAAGATTTAATCTTAACCTCATGAAATGTGCCCGAGTTAGGATACCCTAGCAGTTTGGAGGTTAGAAACAATTTGTTCAACTTGTAAATGCTATTTACTTTACGTTTTTAAGTCTATGGCTGTGTAGGATGGACCTTCAATGTTCAATTCTGTGTATGATATTACAAAATATTAAATTATTGCCGAAAACTTTTAACATTAAGTATAACTCAATTAATCCTAAGCCGACAATTTGCTGAGTCGAATGAATAACCATGGTTTCAATAGTTTCCCGATATTTTTTTTGAGTAACAGACTAGAAATAAGATAACGAAATACTATATCTAAAGAGGTCTTGAATCTTGATTTATAAAACATCGTTTAGCTTATTATCTTACCCTTTCTGAAATATACAAATATTAGCAGTAACTAGAGTTGTGCAGTTTCGTTACTATGAGTAATCACGAGTACTCGTTACTTTTATTGCAAATACTCGTTACTTTTTATTCGTTACAAAGTAACCACTTTCGAATACTTACTAGACATGAATGATTACCAAAAAATTGATACTGTGATGCTATGTTTTTCATGCGAATTCTACTGCCAATTTTATTATTAACATATCTAAAAATATTAGATAAATGTATTATAAATGGTGTATATTGGTATGTATTATAGTAAACAAAAACCAAATTAAATTAAAAGGAACATTTCATTTACAATCAGAAACTTTGAAAATATTCGCTCTGCCGGAACAGATGTTGCGACTATAGAGAGGTGTTTTTTCGTTAGCTTTGTTGGTCGTGGATATACCAGCTTTCTAGATTGCCACTATTTTAACGGGTCGCCGAAGACAGAGGTGTGGTGATAGTTTGGTTTCGATTATTAAAATCATCCCAAATCAAGTTTTTTTCTCAGAACTTGTGCTAACAGAGTCAATTGCTAATAATGAACTAAATAAAGTAACGCCACACGTACTATGCACATTTGTTTTTACATTATAGAGAGCTTTAGTGAGACCATCAATAAGGGCCATGACCTTTGATATGGTAACATTTTGGGCTGCACTTAGCTCGACTAGCTCGACTAGCTCGAGAGGTTCGAGCATGCGGCATAATTCATCGAGTATATGCGATTCTTCAAAATTTAATCTGTCAATAGAAACTATCGAGGACACCCAATGTAGCATTTATTCATTCTTTTATGTGGCACATGCGTTGAACTACTAAATTAAGCGAGTTGGCAAAACCAGATACGTGGTTGAATTTAGGTAACCTACATGCTGCTAAATAATTTTTTTGTATATTCGACTGCTCCAATATGCCTACTATTTTGAGTTTGATATTTTCAGCGATGGGAATAGTTGTCTACTTAGAGTTGTTCGATGAGTCTCGTATATAAGGGGTCAAAACAGCTGGTGATATCTGTATTCTGATTGCGGCCCAATACGACCATATTTTTCAAAAACTCCTTTGAAGAACGAATGTGCTTGGTACTTTAACGAGATAATCGGGCACACAGAACATTATTCTTTTACCATCTTATGATGTAAACTAATCATATTTCTACTAGCTTATGGATAAAAGACATAATATCGTGCGCTGTTATAGAACTTGGTCACTCCTTGTCCTAGGGTTAAATAGATTGCCACGAATAGGAAATATATGGTGCAGCAGCGGATAGCTGTGAACACAGAGTCAAAACATTCGAACTGTTGGGTTACTTCGATACTGAGAAAATAGCTATTGCAATATACGAACTTTAATGCTTTGATTTGAAATCAAATATAAAAACTGAATATATCTTCTACTATTGAAAAATAATCCAAAATATAAATTATTAAAATTTTTATTGATTATAATGCGAACGAAAAACATAAATTTTATTGATAAACCAATTCAATTGTCAATTATTTTACAATTAATGAGGTAATTAATGAGAATTGAATTTTAGAATAGTGCTCGAACGAATATGGATGGAATATGATTATATCGAATTTTAACGAAATCACATAAAACCATCATTCAAATCATGAATTGTGATTATATAGGTAAAATAAAACTGCTCTGCTGTACCACTGTGATTGAATTTGTCAATCGCTTAAAATTATTCAAAAACTTTTTCAGAATACGCAGAAATTTCTAAATATTTTTCTTCTTCACTTGGTTTAAAAAATAAATTTAATTGATCAAAGTAACATAATTTCAAATCATTGAAATGGTTCATTTACCCAAAATAATATGCTTATTCACGTTATTTGACAACGTTGATTCAACTAACACTACGTACTCCACCCTAAACAGTATAAATAAAATTTGTAATATGTTTGTTTCGCCTGTGTTAATTAAGAAGTAAATAAATATTTGCTTAAATTATTGTTTGCCCTAGCAGCTACAAAGCATGTAATTTGAAAATAGTAAAATAAACAATTGGCAAATAATTATTCACATAATTTAGAATTTATATCCATGCATTCATTGAATTTCATCACATTCGCAGACAGTCCCGATTTATATGGTGAAAAATTTACTTTACAATTACCACATCATATCAGATCAAATAACTTACTTTTACCACACAGATTCCAGTTAGTTGTTGGTGAAAATTATAGACATATACATTTATTTTTTTTGTTAGTTACACTTTAATTATAATTTACTCAATCAATTTCTGCAAGCGCACAAATCTAGCCTGCTATTATATAACCAATATGCATCATTATCTGTTCCGATTCATTTTCGTCTATGACGAGTATTGCAAAATTTTTTTCATTTATAATTTAATTCAAATTTTATGTGAATCATCTTAAACCGTTGTTAAAACAACTTATAAAATAATATCGGCTTCGCATCATTAACTTAGACACCAAAAAGAAAAAAAATCTTATTATATTAAGAAATTTTAACCTTAAACCATTCTCTCACAAAACTAAGTTGAATAAAAACCGAATTAAAATTAAATTGTTTTTTGGGAAATAATTTTAAAATTACAGTATAATTTTTAGATTAAAGTTCAATTACAAATATAACTTTGGATTTTCTTAAAGGAATAATATATTGTAATAGAAAGGTTAGATAAAAATGTGTAACTGTTTAATATCAGATATGTACACATTTATAAGAATTTTGTAAGCTAAATTTTAATTTATGACAAATTCTCGTGTTAAAAACGAATATATTTTTAAAATTTATTTTTATGGGAATATTTTTCAAAATCATAAATAAATTTCAAAACAATAAATATTACCGAATACACACAGAGAAGGTATTCAATGTCATTTGGGTGTTAAGATATTATAATAATAATATAAGACGCGCGATTACAACAATGCTAAAAATATGAATTTCTAATTAATAAAAAAATATATATAAATTATAAAAATAGGTAATGCCACCATTAATTCATTTCAACGTGACAATGTACATTTTTTTGCCATTGTATGATGTAATCATATATGTACATATCAATGTATAAGATATAAAAAAGACGAAATGAGTAGTGATTGCAAAGTTGAATGATATTATAAAACCGGTTTTTCGGTTTTATTTACAAACCAAAACCGGTTTCCGGTTTTAAACCGGTTTTTTTTAACAAAATATATTTTTAATTTGTACAAAATGGTTACCACAATTTAAAAAAACAATAGTTTAAAAAAAATCTATTATATTATATTTGTATTTGAAATAGTTTTTTTCAAATGCAAATAATAAACAATTTAGCCAAAAAAATAATAATACAAAATAATAATTTAATTATTTTTTGGTTTTAAAAAGTGTGATCTCACTAAACACAACATGTCTATTGTGTTATCCACTAGACCTGATCGAATTTCATGCATACTTCCTGACGCCGAAAAGGCTCTTTCTGGTTCCATGCTGGTCGGTAGAATCGAAAGTAGAAAATTGTACACTATCTTGAGTTCCAGGTCTCTGATCCCATTAAGATGAGCGTTAGTGTTTAGACCTTTATGAATAATCTCACAACCACTGTTGGAGGTTCTTATTTCTGTGTTGGTTTAATAGATTGGGATTGTTTTTCTTCTACTTCGATAATTATCGTCATCGCCTGACAACATTTTTACATTTTTTATTGTGCCAGACATTCTTTCGATTATTAAACAATCAGTTTAACAATGATTTAGCAAGATTCCAGAAAATATTAGCATGTTCATATTTTTCGGCATCCGGCACTTGGTATTTGTAATGAAGATACTACAGTAAGCAAGATAAATCAGTTCGTCTTTCTATAATTCGGCATTTATATAATTCGGCTCCATTTTCATGTAAATTGCCTGTTGGCCACTATGTTTGTCCAAATCTGACAACATAATATTCATAAAATTTTATAAAATAAATTTAAAAGGTCGCATCGGCAGTCAGAAGAAGAGCATATTGCCGACAAAGTGACTCGACTCCCAATTTCATTGGTAAAAGAACAGCAATAGGGTCTGTTAGAATTTAAAATTCATCTTCAGAAAAAGATACGATGATTTCAGATCAACTAAAGGATATTGAACGCATGTTCGTAATTTATAAAATCGCTCCCACATGAAAAGGAAACTGTCGCGTTTTCGAGTCCAAGACTAAATTTTTTCTTTTCCGAATTCTAATACAACATATTTTTGAAGATTGTCGTCGTTTTTCACTGGTGTATTTCTAAGAAATTCTATAACTTTTCGTACTTTATGAAACGGTAAAATTATGTTGATCAGAATTTACTGCATTGTTCAGAAAGTTATCATCATCACCGTCTGACTCGGAAACATCATACATATCAAACATACCATCATTTTCTGTCTGTTTAAATTCGAGTCTGTTAAGTCTGTTAAAATTAAGTATTCGAGCTATAGAAGATTTATCTTTACAATATAACACATTCAAAATAGCCAATAAATTATGTTGTGAAACACTGTCGAGTCTGCGGCGTGATGAGAAACTCTCTTAACCATTAAGCTACAATCGGAAAACTAATCGATCTTTAATTAGTCTTTCAATTTTTCTCATAATTATCTGTTCTTATGCAAATAATGCCACTTGCAACACAAGTACCAAATTTCATTAGCTATTATTATGAAAATGTAAAATAAGGCCAATTTTTTGTAACATATGAAACCGGTTTTAAAATGTAATAAAAACCGGGTTTTCGGTGATGTAAAATAACAAAAATAACCGGTTTTTCGGATACCGGAAAACCGGTGTTGCAATCACTAGAAATGAGTGAAAGTGTAATGTATATGAAATTCACACTGTCTTTTTATAGTGTTACATTGTTCATTTGATAATCCAGAAGATGAATTTAATATCTTGCATGAAATGAATTTCGAGCAGATAAATTTTCTATGTGAAAAATAAGATCAATTATAATATTTTAAGAAATGAAATAGTAAATAAATAAATAAATACAAAATACTCATGTTTCATCATTAAAAATTATATATAATTGAACATCAATTTGTTGAAACCAAAAAAATTAGCAAATATTTTTTTTTATTGCTTTGTAATTTTGACTTTTATTTTGTGTACAACACAACTCGTCTTGGGTTTTCAAAAGAAAACGCTACGAAAACTGGGTGGGAGGCGTTGAGGCAGAGAAAAAACACAATACCGAATTAGATCGTATATATGTATGTATGTATATACATGTATAGTTATGACTTCATAATTGGGCGTCAATTTCATTAGGTTTTTGTGAGCGCGCTTAAAACCGTTTGATGTAAATCTTTCATAATAATACTTAATCATATCTCATTAGAACAGACGATGGTTTATTTGTCTTACAAACAGCAAAATAATAATTAAAACTTTCTTTCCAAGCAGAATTGCAAAAGATTACTAAACAAATATAATTTTCAGTCTTAACTCATCGTGAGGTATATTTTGCAAGCATGCATGCATTTTTCATCTTTATAGTTTTTGTTTGTTATCTAAATCTTATTAATTGCAAATGAGTTGTACACAAGATGGATAACTTTTATTGTTTGCATTTTTAAAGGTATAATAGGTTGGTTCTGTAAAGATATATATTAGCGTGTAAAAGGTTAATTTTGTAGTAAGTTTTGCGAACAGTTTAAATTATCATATTTTGTCTTGTGATTTTCTTCCGGATTCAATCCCGATAATAAAGGTTTTTACTATAAGTACACCATTCTTTCTCCATTTTTGGTCACAGTTTCATGAACTATTGTTATTACATAAGTGAATCTGATTTTTGCCAGACCATCATATACTATATAGATGCAATCATATACTATCCCAAATTATTCTTTGTCTTTATTATTAAAGCTTACACATCTGATAATCGACTGCCTGAAAGTTCAAGATAGCGTTTTAACAACGCGATTTAATCATCTTTACGACAAGCTCTGGTTACTGTATTGTGTAATAATTTTAAAACAACCCTTTTCTAGAGCCTGGATTTCCTGATTTTTCAACTATTCATTTTTTAAAACAAAGTTGAGAGGCATAGTAAATGCATCATGGTTAGGGGTTACAAATTTACCGAATTTTTCATTTACCGGTAAATAATAAAATTTACCGGTTTGTAAATTTTTGAACTTTTTGGTATGAATCGCTCCCATAGTTAAAATTTATTTCATGGTTTCTTCTGAATAGCGATTTGTAATCCTTCTTTGATCGTGATCGGTTGTAGTTCAGAAAGTATTTCTGGAAATTCATCAGATGAGTCTACTGTTATTGTCAACAATATTACAATCTGAAATTTTCATGCTTAAAGCTCAATTATACTCACAATATTTTTGACAGTTAGAAAATAAAATAAAACATAATTTTTATTATCAGTTGTTCTGCCATGATCCATCGAATTTTATAGAAACTGTAATACATCTATATAATTGGTGCTACGCTATTTTATTTAAATTATTAATGAATGTGGTGAATTCTGTGCAAATAATTCATCTATCATGAATTCAAGTGTGACATCTACAGTTAATAATATAAAATCTGATAAGTTAACAATTCAACTGCCAATTTTTCAGGTTCCAGTGCCTTTATAATTTATCTTATTAGGTTTAGTTCATGTTGGAAAACTTGATGCCGATATTTAAGTCTATCGAACTTTTTCGAACAGCAGTCTTAATTTGAGGAACCGTTCCAGCATAGCCAATAAGTTGTTCCGATGGGGTTTGCTATCCAGAAATGGGTGAATGTCAAATATTTTTACTACTCGTCGTATTTTATTGATAACCGGATATAAATCGCCATGGGATATATTTTTTGGAATCGAATCAGTTTTAAACTCCTAGATTATGTTTGACTAGATATTCATGTATCGGCGGTTTTCGATGATCTCCATTCGTCGAGTAAACGAATTTCATAACGAATTGTTTCTCCGTATAAGCCATTACAATATTTCTTATTGAATTTGACGATTTTTTGACGGAATATCCTTTGGCGGTTTGTAACATTCTTAAATCATAAGAGGTACAAAATTTTACGAATGTTAGATTATATCTTTGGCTTATATTATTGAATATATGTTAGATAATATCTTTGGCTTATATTATTATTTACCGCTAATTCGGTAAAGAAATTTGGATGATAAACCCGGTTAATCGATTTGCCATTTACCGATAATGCAAGCCCTAATCATGGTACATTAAGAATGCCAATTTCCATAAAGATCTTCAAATGGAATACGTGTAGTGGTTCTGTCAACATCTAAATACTGATTTGCCTAGTATGCCGACCCAGTCAAATAGCTTGGAAGGACAAAAAAGTTAACTCGTATAGTCAACTTGGAGCTAACCAAAAGGTTACAATTAAAATTCAGTTGATTACAACATTTTATCTATCGAAGTCGAGGTTCAAACTTAAGTGAGAATTTAAGCATATAAGTGCTCAGCATAGTTTATAGTTAAACTATATTTGTGATTCCAGGACTTTCTTGATTTGAATTTATCGATATGCCAAACTTAATTATTTTCGTAAAAAGCATGAAGTTGCGCCAAATTCAATTTTGTGACAAAAAATGGAAAGTCTTAAAACTATTATGTTAAGCATGGTATTGACAAAACTGTAACAAATTGTAAATTACAAAACGAAGGTTGAAGGCATTAAGGTATAATTCCAAATAATCCAATCAAATATGATAAAACCATTACAAAATGGCACCACTGTTCAGATTCGTATGACTTATAATAATGGTGCACATTGTAGATGGTCAGCCCAACTAATTTTTCTGAACACAACCACTTTTATGCCATCCGGTGCATTTTAATTTTTGGTCAACGGGGAGAGTTGAACTCGAGACCTCGGCGAGATGAGAAACTTTCTTAACCATTAAGTTACGACTTATTACTTTCAATTTATTAAGCTACACCAAAACTAAACTGAGGCTGTATATTTCATCAAATACTTAAACTAGCATATTAAGCAAATTAAGATATCTTCTTAAATTCTAGTTTGTTTGGACATATTTCATCCACTTTTATAAGTGAACCCTCTTTATCTTATAAAATTATTAGCTTTGATTTTAAATTTCTTTAAAATGGATCGATTGTTTAGTGTTAGTACGTCAACTTTTTGGTACCAAATTTCTCGGGGTATTTTAAATTTTTGAAACGTGTCATTTTATAATTCAGACTTAAAGCTGAAGGATGCGACGTCATGACATTATTTCCTTGCTCTATTATCACTTAACCTTTCACTAAAATTCTATAAGAATTATTGTTCTTATCTATCAATTCTTGGACTGCCCCTCTGATCTAGAAAACTGTGAGGTGAGATACTTAGCACGCTACATAAGTAGCTCGAACTGCTTCTTATAAAGGGTAATCGGGAAGTAAGATTCTGTGGTTTTTGCTGTAGCAGCCACTTAACCTAACCTAACCTATCAAGCCTTCGTACTTCAAACTGCGTTTGAATTAAATAGATATAATAACTTAAACTATATTATTTATACAAATATTGCTAATTATAGTATATTGAAGAAAAAACCTTATAGTACAATAATTTACGCATGGGAAGCCGGAAAATCAACATTATTGAGTTTAAAGGTATAACGCTAAAATGGAGAGTCAAAACATTTCTATGTGTGATCTAATGACGCAAAGTTTATTCGAAACACTAATTATCTTTAATTACTTTCACTGGCTCATTATAGTAATAGTGCTATTCTTTCAAATTTCTAACTTAAAGCATTAATTTTTGCCAGCCTGAACTATATAATTAAATTTTGGGTAGTAAAAATCGATGGTACCGAGGTTGTCATCTCGTATCATCGAATATCGTCACATAATCGTATCAGGTCAATTCATAGTGTGCTACTCTTAAGATATTTATATATATATATATATATATATATATATATATATATATATATATATATATATATATATATATATATATATATATATATATATATATATATATATATATATATAAATATATATATATATATATATATATATATATATATATATATATATATATATATATATATATATACTATATATAAATAATATTTTGGCAATCTTTTATGGGTTTTAATATTTGTTGCCAATTATAAGTACTGTTTCAATTAATCTTTAGTTAAATTAACATTATATAGTACAAACAAAAAATCGTATCTGTAGTACATACATATTTGAGTTCAAATCAAATCCGATTCATAAAAATGACAATAGAAATCTTTCATTGGCATTTCAAATTGTTGTTTGTGGGTGCACAAAAGAAGCCTCTCAAGTTCATAATAATGAACTTTCAACTACAATTGAAAATAGTTTTAGTGGATTAAACGATATTAAGTACAGGGTGAGCTGTCTGTCCTTTTTCTATTTGTTAATAAAAATATCGTTTTTTTTCAATAACCCTACGAAAAATAAAATTTTGTTGACAATAAATGGATTGTTGCACGACATATGTAGCATATTGCTTCGTCTTGTTGAAACCAAAGGTCGTTGGCGCGCAATTCATTCAAATAAGGCTAAAACAAATCAGTTTTGCATACGTTTTCAGAGAAAAACATTCCAATGAACCTACCAGCCAATAATCCACACAAAATACTTATAAATAAAGGACCACCAGATGGCCCACCTCGTAGATATTTTTTGGTGTATTAATAAAAAACATCATGTAAGATTGAATTACGTCACACGCGAAATATGATTAATTTATACATACCATTGTGT
Source organism: Tipula lateralis (assembly GCA_963932295.1). Taxonomy (NCBI): domain Eukaryota; kingdom Metazoa; phylum Arthropoda; class Insecta; order Diptera; family Tipulidae; genus Tipula; species Tipula lateralis. The sequence continues at coordinate 41,947,985 of OZ010736.1, forward strand.
TTACAACTTATTTGTCAATAACTCAAATACCCACATAAATTATCACTGTGCATGTTCCGAAATAATTAAGAAATACAAACGACCATTTAGGTTTTGTATTTCAAAATAGAAGATTACTATAATCCAGTCTGTTTTAGTTTATATTCCAAATTAATTAAATTTTCTTGTATATAATGGATTTGGTTCGAAAGCTTTGTATATAATGACATAGAGTTGATAATGTCTGCAGAAATGTGTACTTGTTTTAACCTACATATACATCTATCATATTTTTCATTAACACTTCTATTTATATATCTGTCTATGTATATAATCTCAAAAGAAATTCATCTCAGTATCATTTATAAGAAGATAAATTTTCTTTTAATGTATTATATTTTTATGTAAGATTTCTTAAATATCAATAATCTTTATGTATTGAATGGTATAAGAATATTAAAAATTACATAAAAAAATAATAATATTTCTTTAGAGTCGTAAAAATTATTTATTTCAATAGATTTAAATTGGATTAAAAAAGAATTATAAACAGATAGTTTACCTATATCGTATGTATTGTTAAAAAAAGTTAATACAGTGGCCAAATAAATAATATAGATGGCAGTTATTTTAATCCCAGTACCACATAAACACATCTTCTTACTTTCTTCATGTATTTATTATACTTCTTTAGTTTCCCGAACCTAAAACTAGTTATTGAACTTTATGGCATTTCGTTCACTGTACACATACATTCTTTTAAAATTTTCTCTTATTTTATTACAAGCAATTTAACACTAAAAATACTTTTTATACATAAACACACAAATAAAATGACAAATTGTGATTAAGTTGAATAAGAAGTGAAATGTTGTTTGCCATTGAAGAGATCTTTTGAATTATTATACTATTGAACTTGTGATTGTTGTAAATACAATTTTATTGTGTTTTTTGTGGTAAAGCAACCTGTTCATACCAGAAGCTGAATGTATTGAATTGAGCTTTAGTCCAGTCCAATATTTGTGTTTATGTAATCGTTTTTGTATGTATACTTATTCATTAAATTATTGATCAATAGAATAACAGTAATGCTCTTAAAATGTACATAAGATTTATTGATGTATGTGCTGGACTTTTAAAAAACATTATACAAAATGAGTATAGTAGGAAGACTTCTGTTTCAATCTTCTTCGCAAATCAAACAAATAGTTAATTGATGACCAATCATATCCATGTCCAAATATGTAATGAGAATAAAACTATTGCTTTTGAAGACATTGTAAAATTAATTTACCAAGCGGACTTATCATCAAACTATACGGATAAGATTAGACTTATAACGTGTACAGTTCGTAAACGGTCGAGTCGATTGACACGAAAATCCGAAATGCTATTTCGAAGTCTCACCATTTTTTATTTTTAACTTCAGTTAAAATTTTTGAAGTACAAAATTGTAATTGTAAATTGTAATTAGTATAAAGGTTCACCGAAACAAAAAACGTCAAGCTAAAATTATAATTATATTTAATTCAGCTTATGACTTTTCTCATTTGAGATAAACGAAGCATTTGCTTGATGCCACTTTCATCGTCACAAAAATTGTCACGGTGTCTACATACAGGATTTACTGTTTGGATTCAATCGATAAAGTTGAACGAAATTCAAAACAAACAATTTAATATTTAATCTCATTTCCATTAGGTGCATGGTCGTTTTAAAAAGAATCAATTCAGCCCATTGAAAAAGAACTTCAGTATGATTTGTTTGATTTCGGAAACAACTTTCATTTGCCTGGTCGGTATTTAATATTTCATTTAGAACGTCCGAACTCCGGAAGAATTCATTTTGATGTAAAATCCAGACCAGTTTTTGCCTTTTAGCAACACTTTACAGAAAAATAAGAAATTGTGTCAGAATCGTTAAAACTATTCCACGCTGTTGCTGTAAGAACTTATTTAAGAAGAAATGCAACAAAAATAGCAAAAGTTTATCACACTGAAAATAATAATTGTTCAAACTGACCCAAATTACATTCACATTGAAAAATTCCTTATCAATATACAAGCGACAAAGATTCCGATCAATGAGATTTACGAATTTATAACTAGCTAAAAAATTCAACAAATATATTATCAATAAGAAAAGTGAATTTATCGATTGGAATATTTTATAGTTTGATTTTAATAGCTTTCTTTTTTAATAATTCTGTTAAACTAACTTCAGTTGTTTTAGTATGCACATAAGTATGTTATATAGCAATTTATGAATTTAATTTAAATACATAAAAATACATGCTTAAAAATATATTATAAAAGAAAAAGCTTTCCTAATTTGGAACATTCTTATAGATCAAATAAATCAAATCCATCTCTTTAGGTGTATTACTTTCGTATACTTTCAGTATACTTTCAGTCGAGTACGTTCAGTGCTAGCGAACAACAAGAATGTACGCGAAATATTGGCCATTTTCGCAAAATTCTATTTCCTTATCGATCTAGATTGAAGTTCACTTTGATAGCAAACTGATCAGTTAGACCATTCAAAAAAAACTGATAAATTTATCATAAAGAATACTTTTTATCATATAATGATAATGTTCATTAAGAATAATAAAAAATTATATTTTTCTTGAAAAATATAAATGAAGATATAACTGTAATATTCTAATTCGAAATGAAAATAAATTATCAGAATGAAATAATTTAATCATAATAACAATAAAAATACCGACAAATATTTATCAATATTTTTGTTACTAAAATTTGTTAGATTGAGTGGTACAATAGGTTCAGTGCAGCATTGGGATTTTGCGATCTAATAAACACTTTAACTGGAAAGTATTTTAAACCTCGGTTTTCGATAACGCCTAGCAAACTCTCGATATAATGAAAACTAGGCCAAAAAATATTTGGTTTGATGAAGAGAGCCGTCTTGCCGTTGTATAATAACAGACGATTCAATCTTCAAAAAGGTTGATCGCATAAAATTCTCGAATAATTCACGCTTTAGCTAAGAATTAATCTTGAGTCGGAGAAACATTACTCCTCTGGTGGATAACTATCAATGTCGATTTCGTTCAAATCGATCAGCTACTGATCACGTTTTTCACTATGATTCTTTCTAAGTACTATTATTAAATATCAAGCTAGCCAATCGAGAAAGAGGCTTTGGTATGCAATTGAATTTTAAGAAATACCAAATGTCAATAATCACCCCGGTGTAAAATGACAGAGACGCAACACAATGATTTGTGTAAGTTAAAAAATTTTGCAAATCGTTCTGGTGGTCGACAAGCTTGTGCGCTATCGCCGGTGGAAAACCGCATTCTGACAATCCAATAAATCACTAGAACCAAAATATTCAATCAACGCCTCTAAAGCTCGTGATCGAAGTTAGAATTTTGGCGCGATACCGGTCAAATGGTCTGTAAAAACCGTTAAAATAAAATAAAACCGGAAGTACTTAATATTTGGGAGAGACGACTAATTTATTTTAAAACTTGGAATGTCAAGAAATTTACAACACATTCCTCAATCCATTTTTCATTCCTATATTAAGGAAATTTTAGTGCTCGTAAAAGGACGTTTGGATGACCTTATGCAAGTAACTGAATATTTTGTTTGGACACATTTAGAGCTGTCTAAATTAAAAGGCCCATTTATGTTGTATCTTTAAAAGTACCAGCATTTTGAAACAATCGAACGAAACAGTTTTTCTCGATTTTGAGGCTACTTTTGAAATAAGAAAACTTTACCTGCACATTATCCTCACCGATTGAACATTTTCGATAACTATCTCGATAGCTATAAACATGTTGAGAACAGCGGCGCCGGTACAATTTATCACGGTCATCGCGTACACTCTCAACTATCGTCACTATATTTGCTTCACTACGCGCTGTCCAGTGATAAAAATTGGCTTTCAAATTTTTCAATAGGATTGTGCGTTCGGTAAACTAATTATATGGATCTTTAGTTGCTCTAAGCGCATGAAACAAATTCCTTGTAAAAAGTACCTCCAAATGAGTCGCCTCTTATAATCGATTTACTGTGAAATTAACTTTCGAAAATTATTTACTGACTAATTCGGCGATTGTTATATTTTCTTCGTTTCACCAGGAATAACATGTAAATATACACAATATGGCCTATTTATTTACCCGTGACATCTTAGTAAGTATATATCAATCCAATTTATATAACATTAAACTTTAACGTCAATACAAACAATCTTGGAGATGAAAATACATACTTGACAAATTTATAATTATTTTTTTATTCCTTACGATTTTTCACTACTATTTTCCTCTAGAAAATCGATGTAATTAAATTAAAACGAAATCTTCGTCAACCTTTTCATTCCAACCTTTAAATTGTACTTGACAAATATATTGGAAACCACCACCCCTATATATCGTTATAAATAAATATAAAATTAAATTATCATGTCAATCAGATGAAAATATGTAAAGTAAAATATTGTAACTACCACTTTTTCACACAATGCAAAACATGTCGTGTAAATACATCTCAGAAAACGAGAAGAAAATCAATACCAACCAGAACCATATCGCAGATTATCAATGCCAACGAAGACAAAAATTTATAAAAAACTCAAAATTTTTCAATTGAAATAAACATTTAATTTAGAAATATTGAGTATACGAGTATATTCAATGTTTGAAATATAAAGATGACTCTTGACATTGCCAATACATAAAGACAGACACAAAGGCCGACATAATTATTCTGAACGAAAAAGTGAATTTCTTAAAAATTTATATTTGTTATTCCAAGATAATCGTTATTTACATACAAGGACCAGATTCATCATTATTATCAGCACAAGAGTTTTTGTCCAATCACCATTTCTAATATAAAAGAAATGCAAATACAAGATTATAAAACTTTGACAGTTGAAATAAAAAATACGAAATTGTTTTGATTTATTTTACTGATCAAAAATTGTTTCTTTTTTAAAAGACTTTCGTAGAAGAATTCATCAATTTTAATTTGTATTTTGGCATTGTTGTTGTTGCATTTATCATGATTCGGTTTTGACCATAAAACATAAGAAAAAAAATCGTGCACGAAAATTACATAAATATTTCATTTTCTCTCAAATTAATCAAGATTCTAGCGAATTCCGGAAATTAAAATTTTTTTTTGTTGTGTTTTCTTGTTGTTGTTGAAAAATAAAATTAATTAATTTTGAATTTCTAGATTAGAAGAATACAGCATAATATAAAATGTGATGTTACTTTTTGTGTATACACACTACCTAAAATAACATAATAATTCATTATAACGTTATTAGATTACAACCGAGGTGTGATGGTGGGTGGTGAATGTGTGCATGTTTTTCACTAGTAATTTAACATAAATATAGCATCCGATGGCATGGTTGATTAAGTCATTTTAATCTCGGTATGAATTTATCATACCCTACGTAATGTAATTTGAAAAGAAAGTAACGAATCTGGAAAGATTATATATGTGCAGACCAGACCACATTATACTAAAAAAACACTAAGTTTGGTTAAAATCCGTTTTCGAGCCAAAATCAATAGGCAATCGTCAGTATATTCAATTGATTAATAATATTGCCACCAACAAATCAAATTATTGAGTTATTTCAACCGAATGATCAATATTAATAAAAGTATTCATGCTTCACAGGCAAATTGGAGTAGACGACCCCTGTAAACCAATTTAATTATAACAGTTTATAAAGGAAAATCTTTATGTTTTTTCTTTGAATGTACTTTTTATAAAAAAGCATCAAGGTTTAAAAAGGTTTCCGACATTTAATTATTTTCAGGGGCTTGTGTAAATATATTTGTCTTACATTGAGTTTTATTGCTAAAACTTTGTGCTTAATGTATGCGAAGTTAGCCCAGAATTCATCCCAGAAAAAAGCGATGGCAACACTAATTTCAACTATCATGACACTTTGTACTCTCAGCCTCGAGAAATCAACTTTCATGATAGTTTTCGTATACTCCGCCCACAAAAATTTACTATCAAAATTCTGGAAAAATCACATATATTTGATCAAACCTTTCTTAACTCAAATCATTAACCAGTTGGCCCGTTCACCGAATGGTTCCTATGTTTGAGGGACGAATGGTTCCTATGGTTCCTATGTTTGAGGTTAGGTTAGGTTGTTGTGGCTGCTATCGCACACTTAAACCGGCGATTGGTCCGTTGTGATACCACTCTATGTACGGCTATAGGTCCGAGTTTTTTTTCGTAGTATCATCTGCGCATTGCAAAGCTCCATGTCAGCCTATAGTACTGACTTGGAAGATGGGTCGGCCCATGGATTCTTAACACGACAGGGGATCCAGATATATGTTCATTTTTCACGGTGGGGATGAAATTCTGGGCTAACTTCACAAAGGTTGTGCTTATACGATAAATGTTTATTTTGAGTGTAGCTAGCTTTTGAGTAAAAAATGTACTAAACATAATTTATAATATCTGTTATATGGAAGGAAACTCTTTAAATCTAACCTGATATCGTTGGCCAACAAATCAATTTTACGTAGTTGTCTAGTTTAACGATTTTTCCATTTAAAAGTTTTGGTAAATCCGTTTACCAATATATAGTACTGATAAGGATTATATTGCCTCTTGTGTTCTGAAATCAACAGAGAATCTAAGTTCTTCCATTCCAGAGGGCATCTTTTAAACCATTTGTATTTATTTCGATGAACTGTTAGGTTTTAATTTTACTGAATAGCCTATGATTTATGAATTATAGGTCGAAATTTATATGACCCAAAACTTAATATTGGCCAAACTCGAGTTCAAGTTATATAAAATGCGGCTATAATCATATGATTCCAAAGGGTTAAACACAACTATTAATTTTTAGAGGCATAAAAAATGGTTACCGTTGTTGAATAGCCATAACTTTACTGTTGTATGTATTATTTAAGGCCAAAAACATACAAAAGTTACAAAAACATATGTAATTAAATAGAAATTGAAGGTAATTTTATATTACTGTTTTAAGTTGTACTTTATTTCATAACAAAGTTTTTACTGTTTTTAATAAGATCTAACATTTTATTGTAATAATAACGATATAAGTTTATTATTTCAAGTTCGATGGTGTGGTTCTTGTAATAGATAAAAAGGGCATTTCATTATATTGTCACCATTCCCTTGAGATTTTCACAACCATATAAGTACCCTGTGTTGTATGAAAACAGTTTAGGTTTATCCTTTGAAACGACTAAGTGACGTTTGATAATTTGAAACAGCTAAAAATTGATTTATCTTAATTTCAGATGAATGTTTTTTGCCCAGGTGATACCAATTAATAATATTGAAGGGTTTTTTAACACAGTTTCAGAATGTTACTTATAAAATATTTGATTGAGCTTGGTTGTGATATTTCCAAAAATATCTCTAATGTTTCAGTTGAGGGTAAGGATAAGCGTTGTTTACGGCCTTCAAGCCATAGATTATGTAGCCCTTTCAATTATTTTGCTCAACATGTAGAATTCTGCTTTGGGTCTCTATTTCCAATTTCTTTTATCAGAATCAGGCCGACACTACGTATAATTTACAAAAATGTAATTCGTGGCTAAGTTCAGTGTTTTTCATTAGAGTTTTCTGTTTTAGAAAATATCGGTATAAATTGACCGCGTCCATAGCCTTCTATTTTTATTTTTTGACTAAATAACTTAACAACATTGAGATAAGCCCAATTCATAAATGTGACATTATAATTTTATTAAAATAAACATATTTTATTACAACACTAATGATAATTTTATTTTATCTTCGAAATATTAATAACAAAACAGTTAGACTGCTCGGTGACAAATAAAACAGAAATAGTTCTGCGTTGACGCGTTAGAAAAATTAGTAGGCATAAATTATGCCCATCTGTTTTCAGTATAAAATACCATTTATAAAGCTTTGTTCTAGGGACTTTGTTCTAGCTTTGTTCTAGGGACTTGTTGATTTTGGACTTTTCCGTTGATATTTACATTGTTCAACAGCAAAGTTTTAAATATATTTTGTAACTTTTTATTTTATTTCTTTAGTAAATCAATTATATGTAAATCATAAGTATCTTCTATCGGGTTAAACCACACCCAAGTCTTTCGTGGTTCAGTCATTACGCCATTGCACCCAAACCGAAGACGTACGGATAAAGGTCCCATTGAAGTTGAACTATGGGTACATTGCATAGTTCCACATCAGGTTATATAAATATATATATATATATATATAATATATATATATATATATATATATATATATATATATATATATATATATATATATATATATATATAATTTATATATATATATACACTCATGCGAATAATTTTCCGGACAAGATAAATTCTAAAAAACAAACTGCAATTTAACAATGATTGTTGCGTTTTTACATTTTTTTCTGATCAAACTTCGCTAATACACTAATGAGCATGTCTTAACCTAAACATAAAATGTTAAATTACCGTAACTTTCCGGCTTATCGGTAGAAACGTGAATTCTCCTACCAAAATTAATGAGAAAAATTATCCGGACAAAATTATATTTCAAAATATATTCACGCTACAGAATTATTTTACAGTAAAATTATAGGTTTAATATGTATTAATATCTAGTATGTAATCCATTATTATCCAGCACAGCTTGTAGTTTACGTGGCATAGATTCCAACAAATTTTGCAAAATTCTAGTGTCAACGTTTTCCCATTCATGCTCAATTGCCGATCTTAATGTGGTTTTGTTGGTTATTCGGTGGTTGCTTCGAATTTGTTTGTCCAAGTGGTGCCACAAATGCTCTATAGGATTCAGATCCGGGCTTTGTGGAGGAGTTTCCAGGACATGTGGTCAGTTATACAATGTCCATGATTTTACAATATATGCTTTGTGTTTTGGGTCATTGTCTTGATACAAGTAATATGCCGTTCCACAATGGTTAATTTCAGCCGATGCCCGTAAATTTTCGTTTAAAATATTTAAATACACTCTACTATTCTTGGTGCTTTCAATAAATTAAAGATTTCCTTAGCCATAATATCCCATTGCACCCCATATCATTATGTTTCCACCCCGTGTTTTATCGTTAAATTGATATTTTTTAATTGTAATTCGTGATTCGGTTTTCTCCAGACTCTCTACTGGTTTACCATCATTATGAAAGATGTAAAACTTACTCTCGTCAACAAATATCACCTTTTTCCAAAAATCAATTGAGTGATTTCGGTATTTTAAGGCGAAATCGCGACTTTTTATTCTATTTGCTGCACTTAACAACTCTGCAATTTTTTGCGCACTGCTGAATCAGACACGGTTGTACCATTGAATGCTACTAATTTTTTTATTTAACTCAAAAGCAGTTTGTTTGGGATTTTCCTTTATTTCCCGCAACATAAATTTTTCGTTCGAATTTGTGATTTTTCTTTTTCTCCCAGCACCTGATTTAACCTGTATAATTTACAAAAATGTAATTCGTGGCTAAGTTCAGTGTTTTTCATTAGAGTTTTCTGTTTTAGAAAATATCGGTATAAATTGACCGCGTCCATAGCCTTCTATTTTTATTTTTTGACTAAATAACTTAACAACATTGAGATAAGCCCAATTCATAAATGTGACATTATAATTTTATTAAAATAAACATATTTTATTACAACACTAATGATAATTTTATTTTATCTTCGAAATATTAATAACAAAACAGTTAGACTGCTCGGTGACAAATAAAACAGAAATAGTTCTGCGTTGACGCGTTAGAAAAATTAGTAGGCATAAATTATGCCCATCTGTTTTCAGTATAAAATACCATTTATAAAGCTTTGTTCTAGGGACTTTGTTCTAGCTTTGTTCTAGGGACTTGTTGATTTTGGACTTTTCCGTTGATATTTACATTGTTCAACAGCAAAGTTTTAAATATATTTTGTAACTTTTTATTTTATTTCTTTAGTAAATCAATTATATGTAAATCATAAGTATCTTCTATCGGGTTAAACCACACCCAAGTCTTTCGTGGTTCAGTCATTACGCCATTGCACCCAAACCGAAGACGTACGGATAAAGGTCCCATTGAAGTTGAACTATGGGTACATTGCATAGTTCCACATCAGGTTATATAAATATATATATATATATATATAATATATATATATATATATATATATATATATATATATATATATATATATATATATATATAATTTATATATATATATACACTCATGCGAATAATTTTCCGGACAAGATAAATTCTAAAAAACAAACTGCAATTTAACAATGATTGTTGCGTTTTTACATTTTTTTCTGATCAAACTTCGCTAATACACTAATGAGCATGTCTTAACCTAAACATAAAATGTTAAATTACCGTAACTTTCCGGCTTATCGGTAGAAACGTGAATTCTCCTACCAAAATTAATGAGAAAAATTATCCGGACAAAATTATATTTCAAAATATATTCACGCTACAGAATTATTTTACAGTAAAATTATAGGTTTAATATGTATTAATATCTAGTATGTAATCCATTATTATCCAGCACAGCTTGTAGTTTACGTGGCATAGATTCCAACAAATTTGGCAAAATTCTAGTGTCAACGTTTTCCCATTCATGCTCAATTGCCGATCTTAATGTGGTTTTGTTGGTTATTCGGTGGTTGCTTCGAATTTGTTTGTCCAAGTGGTGCCACAAATGCTCTATAGGATTCAGATCCGGGCTTTGTGGAGGAGTTTCCAGGACATGTGGTCAGTTATACAATGTCCATGATTTTACAATATATGCTTTGTGTTTTGGGTCATTGTCTTGATACAAGTAATATGCCGTTCCACAATGGTTAATTTCAGCCGATGCCCGTAAATTTTCGTTTAAAATATTTAAATACACTCTACTATTCTTGGTGCTTTCAATAAATTAAAGATTTCCTTAGCCATAATATCCCATTGCACCCCATATCATTATGTTTCCACCCCGTGTTTTATCGTTAAATTGATATTTTTTAATTGTAATTCGTGATTCGGTTTTCTCCAGACTCTCTACTGGTTTACCATCATTATGAAAGATGTAAAACTTACTCTCGTCAACAAATATCACCTTTTTCCAAAAATCAATTGAGTGATTTCGGTATTTTAAGGCGAAATCGCGACTTTTTATTCTATTTGCTGCACTTAACAACTCTGCAATTTTTTGCGCACTGCTGAATCAGACACGGTTGTACCATTGAATGCTACTAATTTTTTTATTTAACTCAAAAGCAGTTTGTTTGGGATTTTCCTTTATTTCCCGCAACATAAATTTTTCGTTCGAATTTGTGATTTTTCTTTTTCTCCCAGCACCTGATTTATGTTCAATTCGGTCTTCACTGTAATATCGATTGCATATATCAAAAACAATTGAACGGCTTACGTTTAATAGCTCCCTATTTCACGGATTGTTTTTCCCTTTTCGCGATATTAGTTGAAGTGTTTTTACCAACTTTAACGATTTTAACAAAAATTATCAAAAATATTGGCAATGTTTCAACTTTAATTACTTCAAATGAACTGACAATAATAATACAAAAGGCTACTACGGTACAAAAAAATAAATTAGAACTGTTAAATATTTGTATTTTTGTTACTAGCGCCAATAAAATTATATGAAATTTATTGTTGTCCGGATAATTTTTCTCATCGATTTTAGTTGGTAAATTCACTTTTCTACTGATAAGCGGCAAAGTTAAGGTACTTTAACATTTTATGTTTAGATTAGGACATGCTCATTGGTGCATCTGTGAAGTCTGATCAGAAAAAATTATAAAAACGCGAACAATCATTGTTAAATTACAGTTTGTTTTTTAGAATTTAGGTTGTCCGGAAAATTATTCGCATGAGTGTATATATATATATATATATATATATATATATATATATATATATATATATATATATATATATATATATATATTTATATATATATATATATATATATATATATATATATATATATATATATATATATATATACATATATATATATATAGGATGGTGGATAATCCGTTTCTAATCTGGTCCCTATCACGCCCTATCAGTTTTGAACTGTGACAACGACGAACTAAACCAAGGAAGAATGCTTATTCATGCTTGTTTAAGATCTAAACAAGCAGTTAGATATACTTAAAATTTGGTATACTCAAGTTAGAGCTAAGTGTTATGCTTCTAATTAATAGTTGTAACGTATAAATTATTTGGAAGTCAATTTTAAACGAAATCTGGTTTCTCATTATTTTATATAATTGCCGTCGCTCAACGTCACTATATCTCAAAACTTGATAGAAAATCGTTTACCTCAGTAACAATCAAATGTACATTTTTTTTAAAATTCATATTGTGTATCAAAAGAATGTGTATTATTTATAATAAAAGAAAACAAATTTATTGCAACACACAAAAGCATATCCAAACTTCTTTGCGGATAAATTTGATTATTGCAAATCAAATTTATATCAATATACCTTTATAATTATAACCAACACTTTCGATTTTTTTTTAACACACGGCCGGAGTATATACTTTCATTTACTTTATTCGCCTAATTAGATTGTTGTATATATTCTTATGTAGATACATAAGATGTGTATTATATTTTAATTCCGTTTAGTATGTACATATCTTAAAAATCTTAAGAGGTATAAGGCAATCGCACTTCTTGCATGTATAGACATTTAAAACAATGAAACAAAAAAAAATATATGTGTGAGAATTTTAATAAACATTATGTTGGAGGTTTTATGTAATATGGTTTTATTACAAGAAAAACTTGAGTATAATAGAAGTAAAACAACAAAGAAAATGAGTGAAGGAATTTTTTTTTGCATTAAATAAATTAATTATAATTTTAAAACCATCCCAAACTAAATCAACTTCATAATTTTATTTAGATAACGAAAATTATGTTATGTATAATCAGATGTTTATTTATTATAATCTTATGTGTTTTTATTTATATAACATTATTATTTGTAATGTAATGCTATCCGATTACCTAAGGAATTATTGATAATGCATAAGCTTAAAGCTTTCATTCTAATTCCTTTTAAAGACGTGTTGAATAATTATTCGAATTAAAAATATGATAATTTATTCGAGTCTTTAAACATAAACTCATTAGCGGAAATAAGAATATATCGTGATTAAATCGTATATGCGATTATATAATTCAGAAGATCATACTGATCACCATCGGATAAGCAACAATAGTAAAAGTCGTGAAATGTTGTGAGATAAAAAAAAACTAAGTAATTAGAGGCGGGGTACATTGTATATTATGATGTATGTTTAGAATTTAATTAGTTAACGTAATACAACAATTCGAAAGGGCCTATGTACATTTTTGGTGTTTCCGGTTACTGCCGTCATAACCACATGCATTGGTAAAATTCGACATGTCACGATTTGAAAAGCATTATAATTTGTATTCGATTGATGAAAAAAAAATGAAGAGAGCATCGTCAGTTAATTAATATTGTTGATTTCTATATGTCTACGTGTTTATGACAATAAAAAAAATTGCTTACTAATTAAATTCGAATAATTAATTTTAATATTTATTTGGTATTATTATTTATTTATAAAGAACTGCTAATACTTTTTTAGTTCTTTTATACTGTTCTACCTCGGTTGTAAACATAAGGCCACAAAATTTCCTGAAACAAGAACTGATGTTTTTCCTGATAGGAAAAAAAGCTTGGTGATTTGAAATTGGTTTAATCTCTTTCTCTCTCTTTTTCCGCATTTCTCCTATGGTGATGTTTGTCTTATTTGGAGCTTGTTTTTTGGTCGCAGTTTAACTTGTTTTTGTGTCTCGGGTTTGCGCATTTATAAGGAAACTTAATTATTTAGCAGGTCGCATTACGCCAATATTCGATTGCTCCCTGCTCGAAATTCTTCTAGCTCATTAATTTCGTTAATTTTAGCTTGAATTATTTTCAGGTATTTCTCTATGGAATTCTGTTTCTTTCAGTATTAGAAGTTTTAGATCTGTCGAGACGTTTTAAGCAAAATGCCTTTAATGGCGTGCTAGAATGACAATATAGGTAGTTTAAAGTTAATTGTAAAGATTTGTTTAACATTTAATGTGGAATGTGTGTAAAAGGTGTTAAAAGCGGTTTATGCCTAAATATTTCTTACATGTTGCTTCCAGATGTGCTTTTCCTTCTTGATTTAAACAATAGGCCTTAAAAAAATCCAGAATATAGGTTCTAAAACTTTATGGTTCGTTATATAATTTTTTTAATGAATTTTGCAATTTTCGTAGCTACAAGAAATATAATAACTTATTGATAAATGGTGGCTTATGTAAATTAGAATGTTATAATTATCGTTTGCTCAGTAGTTGTTAGAATTTCGTTGTTAGAAATGAATTCTTAACTGGAATCGTTATTTTTGATAAGTATTATATATAGTCATCTTAAGTAATAATTGTTTGTCCTAACGCTTATACCGACCAATTGGCGCAGTGGTTTAACCTGCTGCAATTTGAGCGGCAGGGACCGAGTTTGAGTCTCAATAAGAGCACGATGGAAACGGGAATCTTAATAATGTAAACTGATGATAAATAATAAAAATAATGTAATAGTGTAAATTACATGCTTATGCAAAATGTTAAAAATTCCTAAATCGCGCTCTATCATTGGATGTCGTGGTCGACTGTGTTTAGTATCCAAAATATGATTGAATTGTTAAGAAGATTGAAAGTAAAGGCTGATAAATCTTCAACATCATGTAGATTCCATGTTCAATATATGCTACACAGAAATCAAATGGGTTAAAAAAACTATGTCAGCGTCGTGGGGATTATAAAGTCGTGGTCTATCTGTTAGTATATATAGTCCGTCGCTTAGCTCATACCGAGATTATCGGGTTTTAAATAACGTAACTTACCTGACCACACTTTCACAACTTAACATATCAGCCTGCTGGTATATATACATATTATTAAGTCAAGTACGAGGACACCATCATGGATAACAATTTTTGTGATTTAGGCGATGTGTTAATATCATCTGCTTTATTCGAACAGTAATTAAACTACTTATGTCGAAATAACTTCTTCTAAAAAGTTGTCGGATTTTGATCTGTCATTTGGATAAATGTGCATTTGTAAATTCTAACATTCGATTTTTTAGCCATGTCAAATCGGTAGAGCTGGTGCGTTCACTCGAACGAGTTTAGGCGATTGCTGATTACAAACAGTCTGATAATGTAGATCAATTGATATTTGCCTTTAAGTGCCATCTAGTTTGCAGCACATTCTATGTAAGCCAACGATAGTATAATTGGTTACATTAGCAGTATTTGAATAAAACGTCACGGTAAAGTTTATATAATTTATGTAACAGTTGTCATGGAAACTGTCAAAAATATATCAAAATATTTTATTATTTTGTCCCCTGGATTTAAACACTGCAACTAGCGGAATGAAATTATTCCAAAACCTACTGAAAGTTGGAATGAAACCATTCATTCCGGAATTAAATTATATGGCATTGTTGTTGTACAATTGCCAATAAAACACTACTATTATTAAATTGCCTGCCCAAATATATTTATTTATGAAAATTACCATTATTGGTGTTTTCTTTTTAAATATTTCCCTAGACGGAACACACTTTAAATTAAAAGGTAATATTAGTCGAAAATGTTGTTGAGCTTCTCATTAACCAACTTCTGGTGATGATGTAAATAAGAAGTCCAAAATTTATCGATGATTTTTTTACGGCGGATTGGTTAAGAACGGACGAAGAACTTCTGGAACATTAAAGTAGGAAGGATGACCTTAAAAGGATTTCAATATCGTTTAATTTTGTAATGTATCTGCCAAAGAACCAAGATCATATTTCAAAGAATGTAAAAATGTGTGTTTTTAGATCATTTCACTGCATATTACAACCTGGGGGCTATTATGAAATAATCCGTCATCGAATTTTTTCCTTTATCAAAAAATCCGATCCGTCGCGAATTTTGCTATTATGAAATTGTTTGGTCGAATTTGTCAAATGTAAACATGAAGTAAGCAATAATGTGTTTTATAGTTCACTAAGACTTGCTAAATTTTATGTTTTTGTGTGATTTAATGGACCGCAATGACTTGTCAGATGAAATCTAAATGAAATTTTGCTCCTTAAACTGTGAAATATTCAAAATATACTAATTTGATAACACAAAATGAAATTCGCCTACTTCATAAAAGTCGGATTTTGACGATTTTCGGATTACGTTTTGTCGTTTAAGCTTCATTATAACAAAATTCGCTTGCGAATCCTATATCGAGTTTTAAGGACACATATGCATAACATTCTTAAAATATAATTGTTCAAAATTGGTTTGAAAATATCAAATAACCTTCTGTAAAAACCGTATAAACTACATTATATAGTTTACGAACCCAACATTAATATTAAGCAATCAGTAACAGAAATTAGTGTCAATAATAGCCGTGTTTCATGACTCCAACTGATTCAGATCAGATCACATTTTCCATACAAACCAAAGACACGTTTTGAGCCAAACTGAAATTTGGTTTGCATGGAAAATGTGATCTGATCTGAATCAGTTGAAGCCATGAAACGCGGATAATATTAATTATACATTCCAAAAACTAACCGGATATTTGGCAACAAAGTTAGCCTGACTTATTTCTACATCAATTCCGCACGTAAACGTATCCTATTTCTTTAATCCCTTTTTGTAATGTGATTAATTCATTTTCTATTTACAATTATTATTGGCAAAAGTCGTTAGAATGGCAATTATCATCGGCAAACCAAATTAAGTTGTCATATGTGAACGCATTTCAATCAGAAGTGAGAAATAATAAAAGACATTTTGAGAAAAACTTTCTTCATGTGACTGAGATGTCTACCAATTTAAGAGAATTTTATTTTCGGCCATTCATTACCGGTGGTGGCTTTTCTCTCAATATATTCGAATATGAACGACCGGTAATCTTATTTGAACGTCCTAGCCCTTAAGCTTGTACGATATACAATCACATTTTACATACCCCAAGGAATAAAATGAATTATATTAATTATACAACCCTTAGACATATTTGTAAAATGTAAAGGTCTAAAGTTAAGGATGCTGGTCATTGGTACATATCATTTTAAAATAATTAATCAATATTCAATTATTTTACAAAATAATCCATGCCTTTAATAGTCTTCAAAAAAAGAATATTTATGTCCATCACTCACAAAAACAATGGATAGTTTCACATTTTCAATTTTATTTCGCGTTATCGTCATGACAACAAGTATTCTCATGTACAGCAGCTAACTAGATTAAAACTTATAGTTTTGTAATCTCCAGCAATATAGTTTTTTTGTCTACTAAGTCGAAACAGACACAGAATAATAATTCAAGGTTTAATTAATAATGACGGATTGTGTTTAGAAAACAAAATATAAATCTTGTTCACACCATTTGATGATCTTTTCTAGTAAATCAATTTAAGGTTAAAACTGTCTATTAGTATACATGTGTGTAGAAGATACATATACATGCTTATGGTGTAAAGTGCAATGTCATAAATAAAGTTTAGATCATTTATTTCTCGATTTGAAAAACGTTCGAATAGATCCGTAATTAGAATGTCATGTTTGCTAATCCCAAAACGATGTACCAAATAGTTTAGAAAAAATGATGGTTACATTTTTTTGAGTTTTTTAATTAGATATATGTTAGGCGAATTATGGATGGTAGTTTAATGAATTCCCAACAATAATATATAATAATTTTTGTTCTACAACTATACATATGTGAACACACAAAACATTTTTGGCATTTATAACACAATGTTATAATTTTGATCAATCAAATATTTTATAGCCTTGATGTGTTTGTACATAGTTTAATATAAATTTATCAAAAAGTAGTACGACTAGTTGCAACAAAATACCGCGGGAGAAAATTATAATTTTTTTTTAGTTTTACTATAACTACATATTCACAATAATTGCTAGAAAGATAATATTTTGACCAGTTTGAAATGTCATATTTAAATAATAACTTTGGCATTTAAAATAAATACTAGATTATTTTGAGACAACAAATGCTAATCTTTGGTTGAAGTGTTGATCCGCACTTTTACAAACGAAATATCTATTGACATTTTTGATGGTACCAAAACTCTTTGGGTTTATATTTATATAAGCTGTTTGAATATAGTTTGGAAAAGGTTAAATTTATTTATAGAGGTATATAATTGTAGCTTACAATTTTCGGAAATTTTACCCTTTTGCCATCCGATTTTAAATTATAGTCTTAAATAAAGTTAAAACTATCTTTTTATTTCCCGCTAAATGCATTAAAATTATTTACAAATATATTCGAATAAGTCATTTACTGTCGAAATTTAATTCAGATATATTGTTTGACAAGATTATGGCTTCGCTTGGAGATCTTGTTGATCGTAATTAAAAAAGTCTTAAGCTTTTTCGACTCTATATATAAGTGTACTTACTGTTGGTATTTTACATGTAAAAAACGTTTTTTTACATTTTTTATGTAAATTTTGTAAGAAACAGTTACATGTAAACAACCAAGGCAACATCATTCGCAGTGCCATCTATTTGAAAATGTCAAAAATTTACTGACTTAAATATTTTTATCTAAATCATAAATTATTGTGACATTTTGACATTCAATATATAAGAGTAGTCGACAAAAATTCTACACAGTTAATTAGTTTATTAATTCTATTCGTAAATTAGTAAGAAGATTTTTTAACAGATGGGGCTTTAGTAACAATGAGATTAATATGAGATGGTGTGTCCGTTTTTTACGTAAAGTTTTTACATATAGAGTGTAATTGTTACTATTTATAATGATAATTGTTCTTACGATCTACTGAAGTATGAAATGATCAGTACTATCTTTTAATGATCAGTACTACCTTCTTTCATAAAATAGTTTTAAAAGTTCATTGAAACCTCGAATTAGATGACTCAGAAATAATCCAGTCGACAAATCTAGTAGAAAGGTTTGTGTCTTTACTATGGTCAATTAAAACGATTAGAAATGAATGAGCCAGACAACTTATGTTTTATTGTGTCAAAACATCTATCAACACTTCTGTGAATCAAAACGGTCAACTATCAAAACTGTCAAAAAAAACTTTATTCGTTTGAGCAAAATTGATGTGTTTTTGGAGTTCTGATGTTTTCGGATTGTGTAAAAATGAGTGGTATTTGGGAAAAATTTATGTGTCAGTCACCATAATCAACCTATATGTTACATCGTCAGTTTTATGAAAAGATTATCATTTAAGCCATGGTCTAGGGTATAGTGAATTCAGCAAAATAGTTTACTGAATTTAGTAGATTTTTTTACTGGCGTAGGTCTTCTTGGCTTGTTTTAAATTCGTGGTTAATCACTCGGTCAGTACTGATCTTCAGTGAGTGGTGACCTGGTGTGAAATAGGTTCAGCGTGCGTTAGATTATCTCGTCACTATAATGATTTGATTTTTTTCATTCGGTATTTATTTTGCTTGTTTGAAGTTGGAACATATTCGGACACAAGAAAAGGCATCAAATCAAACTATTTTTTTTATCAATCATGCCTTTGAAAACATAACCATACCTAGAAGGTAACTCAAATTATAATGAAAAAATTTGACAAAAAATATACAAGGTATATATAAATAGTTAGAAGTTGATTATGAATGAAAGTGTCTGTCAACATAAGATCTCAATATTTTAATAAATTTTATAGCCTTAATGATTATCTCGTTCATTTATAAGTATTGCTGTTTGTCATAACACAATTGTTTATAGTATCTCGCTTTTCATCGATTAATTTCAATTTATTGATAGTAAAATATCGCTTACTCTAAATTGATTATGTTTTCGACACTTTCACTATTTTTAATGTCGTTTGAGACATTCATAAACGCTCGTCACTAGTTGTAATTTTTATATTCTTATATAACTTTAAAGTGTTATGTTGCTCAACATACTTGTACAAGTACATCCTTCTTTCTATGATTAAGCAAAATTACTTGCTAAATCATTAAAAGAAGAATGTTTAATAATTTGATCAATTTCGTATTACAAAATAAAAATTGAAATACTTCCACCGACTGTTTATATATGTACCTTTTGTTTTAAACTTTAAAGCATAACTGAGAAGGCAGCTTTTCCATGGGCTCAAGCTCATTTTCAATTTATATTTTAGTTAAGATTATAAAATTAATTTAACCAAGTCCTTGTATTTATTTTCAGACGAAGACTCGAAAGTTACAAAGCTGACTCCATCCTACCTTTTCAAGGTAAGTTTGAAAATGACAAACTTTTGTACCTTTCACGAATACATGCAATAAATTATTTGCATAAACTTAATAAAGTACATTTTTCATCCTGCTAAAACCTTGTGAAAATCAAGGTGTTTTAATCTTACACTCGTGCTTATGATATCATTTTTTTTAAAATAGTGAATATATACGTGTATTTTATATAAACATTTTCTTTTGAGCTTTGACGTAATTAGACGCATGTAAAATATCGACATATTGCATGTTGGCCGCACATACCTTTAATATTGTTATTTGATTATATCGATGAGAACGGAAAAAGAGTTTATTGTACGCTAGACTCGTGTTTCTTTCTTCAGGTTGTATTCATATAAACATTTTTGTTAAAGTAAAAGTTAGCTGAACAAAAAATCTTCATTTAATTGCTTATGGATAGCTTCTCTCATAAATTTCATTTTCTTTTAAATTGTACAAAAATAAAAATTTCATTTCATTTGCCTAAAACAAAGGTCATCATGAGAAGCGAATAGAGAATATTATTTAAAACTTGTGTTTGTCAATTGTTAGTTTCTTAATATATGAATATTTGAAAGTAAAATTTCATTCTTGTACAGTTTTTGGCGTATATTATTTTGACTGATGATATAATTGATGTAATCCATAGTAAATTAGAATGTAATTTTTAATTTATACAAAATGCTTAATTATAGAAATAAAATATTATAATTATGTGTGTATGTACCGGTTGACAATATGGCCGTTAAGTTTTTTCACTCACCAATAAATTTAATGAAATATTAGGGCTTTTCTTATTATGATGACATTTTGTGGAGTGCAGAACTACTAAATCAAACAACTTTTCATGTTAGTTCTCCAAACTGTCTGAAACAATACAATATTCAGATAAGGGGTTGCGAATGACTACTTAAACGCTGAATAATGCTTACAATATTTTCGACTATTGCAGTTTTTGTTAGTAAATTAAATAAACCATAATTCAAGGAATTTTGTAGAAACTTAAATGAGATTAACGATTCTACTGCCAATTTTACATGTTCCAGTGCCTTTATATTTTCTTTAATTACATAGGTTTAATTCATGTTTTGAAAAGCTGATGTCGAAATTTAAGTCTATCAAACTTTATCGAACAGCAGATTTTAATTTGAAGAATTTTTCCGCATAGCCAATAAACTGTTCCAACGGGTTTTGCTATCCAGAATTACAACCATTTTCTTTCTAAATTCATTAATGGCGTGCTTTTAAAGTATATCATCGTTGTTGGTGAGTGAACGCCGAAATATCTTTACTACTCATCGTATTTTATTGATAACCGGATATAGTCTTGCGAATCATCTGTTGTTATTACATTTAAACACCCAGAACCTCTCGACTTCTTCATAGCCTTCAGAAAAGGTCGCTTGGTTTTCTAACGCATCATTGTTCTTATGCAAAACTGTAATTACCACCCGGTAATTACAGTTTTGCCACTTACAGTTTTTGGATACATAACTGATGATGATTGTTATTGCAAAAAAGTTGCTAAAATTGATTCCAAATTCTTGCCATTTGTTTCCTAGAACTTCGACGCACTTGCTTTTACGCATGATATACCATCTTTGAATACCATTCTTAAATCATCAATTGAACTCTTGAAATAATTTTTAATTAGCCGACTGTGTTTTGGTTTGATTGAATGATGTGTAAGGAATTGGCTCATCTCGTTTTAACAAACTATTTGTTTTATTTTATCTAAAATTGTTAAACTTAAATTTATCGGTAAATATTTAATTTACCGGTAATTCGGTGAATATATTTGGATGGAAAACCCGGTAAATTGATTTATCGTTTACCGGTAATGCAAGCCCTAATCCAGATGTTTAATGTAAAGTGGAATGATACTTCTCCGTTGAAAGATACTACCTGAGAAAGACTTGGCGGTACTTCAGCACTATAAAATATTGGTTATAAAATAAAACGCAACTAATCTGACTCATAAATGGTTTGTCGTCGTGATCTAGGTTGTTATATATGTTGAATGATTTAGCCCTAAAGCTGCATATAGTGCCAATATATAGTATTTTATTGCCAATATAGTATATTTATATGCCCAATCTTCAAAGAATTATATTTGAAATATAAGTTTATCAAAGAACTCTGACAAAAGACTAAAACTGGGGATGAAAATTAAAGAAAATACGGTTACAATTTGGGATAATCTTTTTTGTCAGAGACAACAGGATCCGTCAACATCAAGTGAAATTGACACAGAGCTATTTGTTGACATCAATGAATGGTTTGAGAAATGTAAGTAAAGATACATCTTAGACTTTATTAAAAAACAGGAGAAGCAGCAAGTGCTGACAACAAACCTGCAGCAAAGTATATTCAAGAATTAAAAATGTTATAAAACTCCAGAGCACTGAAAGTCATTCAAAAAAAATCATTATTGATTATTTTCAAATCAAACGCAAATACTTGAATGTCTTGTGATGATTACGTTAAGAATTATCTTAACAAAAAGATTAAGAATAAAATCGATCCTCAAAAAACTATAATAATTACATTGGGATTTTGTGGGCACAGATGAAAGGTAGCACAATGAATGCGGTTTGGCATAAATAATGGCGTAAAGCAGTATTCGATGTAGTCGATATGTAACAATTTCAATCAATCTCGGTTCACCCTATTTATTAATGTATCGGTTATGGTAATAATGATTTACCTGTGTAATGCCAGATGTAAATTATTATATATTTAAAATAAAACAAAAGAAAAAAAAAATTAAAAAAATTAAGCATAGAAGTGGGAGGAAGAAAAAAACGGGAGGTTGATGGTCAGTAGTTGATAAGAGATCAACCAAAAATATCATTTTTAAAATCTATGTAGATACTGATACATAGAAAAATAATGTGATAAATGATAAACATTAAAATCAAGACTCCATAATTATATATTGGTGAAAAATTGTATTTTTTTTTGGGTGTTAATCGAAATCCCAGCAGTGCATATACACAGTAATCATAATAATAAATATAAAAAAAAATATATATGAATAATGAATATTGTATATTAATAAAATAAAATTCTGATAAAAAAAAAAACTAATATATGTTATAACAAAATAAAATAAAACAAAATGGAAATTAAAATTAAGTTATATTAATAAATACAAAAACAAAATTTGTATAAATAAAAATTATATATATAGTGCTTAAAATTAATATATATACATATATAAACTTTGAATTAAAATAAATATAATTTAAAATAAAAATAAAAAAATAAAAAACTGTTTTGAACAAGTTCATTGGAGTTCGGTGATCAGCTGATTAAGAATGCGGGGCCTATAAAGAATCCGCAATAATTTGATTGTTGGCGTTCAGATCAACAGTAACGAGACCATTTGGAAACACATGGATTTTGGAATACAAATGGATGAAGGTTAACCTCTTTACAACACGGAGTAAAACTTAAGTATATGTCTTTAAATTTTTTTTATGTTTAGTCATATATATATATATGTATTTGATATTGAATGTATATGCATCTGGAGACCTACAGTCATATAAATAATTTTTTTGCATATAATTTTCAAAAATAATAATATGGATTTTGGTTTTGGGAATAAAAATTAATTTAGTAATGGCGAATTAATTGCGATATGAGGTGATATGAGAGTTGTGTAACCGAATGTAGAGTTCCACCAGAAAATGATATTTGTAACAGCAATTCCAATAGTTTTGACCAACGAACCCTATTCTGACCAGAGCTTATCCGCATTTACTGGTGGGGTCAAAACTGGATTGATTACAAAATGGCGCCGAAACAGGGACTTGAAGTAGAACACGTGTAAATTTTCCAAACATGTTTAAGTTTTAGATGGTGTTTTATCGATAACCCGTTGAATATTCGTTCGGTTGCGATTTCCGGTTATCGGGTAAGATGAATTCAATATTTTTTTTAAATCGATCACATATATAATATATATCAGCATAATATCAACAATCATTGATTATCATTTATAAATTGATTTCTGAACAGTTTGACATTGCGGTGGTTGTATTTTATTTTGTGGTCAGATTTTATTTAGCTGTTTCTCGATATGACAGTAATTGATTTAGATATCAACAATTATCGATGACGCTCTGGGTGAACCAGTTATCTCGTTAACTCTTGATTACTCTTCTTATTGTCATATTGTGTTAAAATTAGTAAATTCAAATCTATCTTCAGTGCCTTAGTTTAAGTTGGCTTTCTCCCTCATTACATGTCATGGTTATAAATCTCTCATATCACCTTCACCTTCTATTCCTAATTTATATTTTTCTTTTCTTTCCTATATTTTTCATATCAAATATTAACTACCCTTATAATTTTTCTTTAATCATATGATTCATTAATTTCATTATCAATTTATTAATTTTTTTTTGAATTTACCATTAATGAAATATTGAATATTGAAATTTATTTTTATTAAATTTAAAAAAAAAAAAAAAAAAAAAAAAAAAAAAATAATAATAAAAATACAATATAATATTGAATTATATTATATCAAATTATAATATTGATCATAGTATATTGCTCCAATTCAGCTTTTGCAGTGCTTTGACCCAAGTATATTTCGAATTTCGATCATAAACCCAATTCAGTCGAATATTTCTGGTTTTGGTAGTATTAACATTTAGCTTAGTTTTTTTTACAAGTTACAATTCTAATTTTTCTTAACAAAATGAGTGATTCCGATAATCAGTGGAATCGCCTGCAGGGTTTGAATGACGATGAAATTCAAGTAGAATGCACTGTGAGAGACATTGATAAGTCTAACGAGAATTGGAATCAATTACTGTTAGACGCGTTCAAACTTGAAAATAAAAATCCATCTTTCGTCCCTACACGTACTCATGATGATAACTACACTCGCGAATTCAATTCATGCAACAATCAAGTAATAGTTCTTAGTAAAATTTTAGAGGATGAACGAATATCCAAGTCAGATAATTTCAAAAATTTAAAAGCCCAAATTAAACATTGGCGTGATAGAACACATAGATTAAAGGGGTGTTTTCATCAGGATAATGATGTTGACCGATTAATTAATCATTGGCGTAGACTAGAAAGGTTATACGATATTCGACTGTCCGAATTACATGATAGCCAAGAACAGATCAAAGGATCTCGTCACGCAATAGTCTCCTCTGATGTTGGTACTAAACCTAAATCTAAGGATGTTAATAAAAATACAAAAGCAAAAGAAGACTCACTTCCCATTAAAACCACAACAACTGCTGGAGGTACATTTGCGGAAACGACTATCTCTGATAGCTCTTCTCAAGCCCAAAACTTTTATACTAATCCTTACATTTCTAAGAGTAATCCAACAATGACATTAGAGCCTTTAACAACAAAGACCGAAAATGTATATTTTCAATATTCTGAGTGTAACACAATTCCGAAGGACGAAGCAAGTAACAACAATGTGAAACCTACCCACATTAACTATAGTCAGTTATATAACCAGGTGCCACAAGATACTATGCATTTAACATCACGAAGTTTAAATGAGCTACCACAAGTTGCTCCATCTTATCTTTTACCGCCTCACAAATATGACCCACAATGGAATATATCTTTCTCTGGTACGCCACAAGGCTTAGACGTCCATGATTTTTTGTTCCGTTTGGAATCATTTGCGTCAAGAGAGCAAATGCAAATGAATAGATTATATGCAATTCTGCCTAGATTTCTGAAGGATTTAGCCGAAAAATGGTATTGGGTTTTCACTCAAAAATATCCTACTGCAACATACCCCCAAATTAAACATGCGTTACTAGATCGTTTTAGTAGTAATGAATCAGATCGAGCTACTCGACGTTTTATAGAAACTAGGAAACAACGAAATATTGAATCTATTGGTGAATTTATATTAGAGATAGAAAGCTTAAACCACCGTTTGAATCGCCCTTTCTCTGAATTCGAACTTCTAGATATTGTACGAGAAAATGTAATTTTTGATTTACAACAAATGACTCTTCATCTGACGGTTACGTCAATCGAAGAATTTAGAAAAATATGTCAGCGTTATGAGCGTTTATGGAGTAGCAAACGACAAGACAGAGAACTACCATCAGATAGACGATCTAGGTATATCAATGAAATTCAACAGGCAGATCTTAACCCAACCTTCTATGTTGGACATCCATCAACATATAATTTAGAAGCAGCAACAGATGGTCAAAATCAATTTAACGATAACTATTTAGACGTTGTTGACAAACCACTCTCAAATAAACCAATTACAAAAGTCGAGCATATCAAAAGGAATTTAATTTGCTGGAATTGTCGAAATCCAGACCATAGTTACCAAGACTGTCATTTGCCGCCGCAAGGTATATTTTGTTATGGTTGTGGAGCAAAGAATATAATCAAGCCTCAATGTATACATTGCCAAAAGAAAACTTATCCGGAAAACTCAATGCCGGTAGTGCACAGATCGGGGATGACACGACCGGTATACAACTTAACCCGACAGCAAACAAATCACACTTTTCCTCGGCATCAAACTCAGGCAACATCACACTCCAATGTTTAAAAACTCGACCATATATTAAAGACCTTACAATTCCAACTTCAGTACCCATTTCATCAGTCACTTACCGTGGTAATAGTACTACAATAAACGCCAAATCTCTTAAAAGAAACATTATTTATTGGCGAAATAGAAGAAATCTTTTACGAGCTTGCTCCGAGACCATGATAAGCTGTCTAACAGATAATCGACCATATGCTGTTATTGACATAAATGGCATCCAGCTTCGAGGTTTATTAGATAGCGGTGCTTCGCTAACAATTCTTGGTCAAGGATCTTTGGAGTTTTTACAGAAACTTAATGTAAAACATCATCCTATCTCTAGTGAAATATCTACAGCTGATGGTACTAAAAAGAAAATCATTGGATTTGTTGATCTGCCCGTAGTATTCAATAATGTTTTAAAAACGGTGAGATTTTACATTGTTCCTTCTTTACAAGGTCCAGTCTACCTGGGTATTGACTTTTGGAATTCATTTCAAATCGTTCCTCATATTTTCAATATTGACAGTATCGCACTTACTTCTTCCAAAGAAAATAATGTTCATCAACTAACTAATGAGCAAAACTATACATTTAAACAAATATTAGAACGTTTTCCTTCATTCGAGAAAAATGGCTTAGGTTGCACTTCAATATTGGAACATCATATTGACGTTGGTGATAGTTTACCAATAAAACAGCGACACTATGCTGTATCACCAGCGATACAGGAACTTATGTACAATGAACTTGACAGAATGATATCTCTAGGGGTCATTGAAGAGAGCTCGAGTTCATGGTCATCTCCAGTTGTGCTGATTCGAAAACCAAATAAGGTTCGTTTATGTTTAGATTCACGCAAGGTCAATGCTGTGACAAAAAAGGATGCATATCCTTTGCCATTAATTAATGGTTTATTGGGTAGATTAAATGCCACCCGTTATATTTCCAGCATTGATCTTAAAGACGCTTTCTGGCAGATACCACTCGCTCCAGCCTCTAGAAACAAAACAGCTTTCACAGTCCCTGGTCGACCGTTATACCAGTTTCGAGTCATGCCTTTCGGTTTATGTAATTCTCCACAGACTATGTGTCGTCTAATGGATAAAGTAATCCCACATTGTTTTCATCAACAAATTTTTGTATACTTGGATGACCTGTTAATAACATCTGCAACCATTGAGGAGCATTTCACCTTGCTAGAAATAGTAGCTCAACGACTTACCGATGCAGGGTTAACGATAAATGTGACTAAAAGTCACTTTTTAATGAAGAGTATAAAATACTTAGGCTATATCGTCGGAGATGGCTGTTTAAAAACAGATCCTGAAAAGGTGGAAGCCATACGAAATTTCCCCACACCTACGTCTACAAAACAAACACGAAGATTGTTGGGAATGACGGGTTGGTACCAAAGGTTTATCCCAAACTACGCCAAAATAACAACTCCAATCACAAATCTTTTGAAAAAAGGAAGCAAATTCATTTGGACAGCAGAGGCTCAAAAATCATTTGAAAAGCTCAAGTATCTTTTAACAACTGCACCGTTGCTCGTAAACCCAGATTATTCTAAACCTTTTTTCATACGTTGTGATGCATCAAACACTGGTATTGGAAGCGTACTTTACCAAAAAGATTCCGAAGGTAATGAATGTCCAATAGCATTCATGTCAAAAAAATTAAATAGTGCGCAATCGAACTACAACACAACTGAACTAGAATGTATGGCGGCTGTCTTAAGTGTGGCAAAATTTCGTCCCTACATAGAGGGATATAAATTTACAATTATAACAGACCATGCCAGTCTTAAGTGGCTCATGTCGCAAAACGACCTAAATGGCAGACTAGCACGTTGGAGCCTTAAGCTTCAGGCTTTTGATTTTCAAATTCAACATCAACGGGGCGCTGAAAACATTGTTCCTGACACTCTATCTAGAATGTTTTGCGACTCGATTAATCTTGACCTAGCATCCGCACTCGACATTTCATCCAGTAGTTTCGAAGACCTAGAATATGTAACCCTCAAGCAAAAAATTTCTCAATTTCCATCAAGATATCCAGCTTTCAAAGTAAAGAATGACCGAGTCTATATTAAGATTGGAAACCAAATAGATCCAGCTATAACGGACCTTTCATTGTGGAAGCTGTGGATCCCACAAAGCATGACCGAAACAGTTATCAAACAAAATCATGACATACCTTTAGCGGCTCATGGAGGTATCGTAAAAACATTAGAACGTATTCGAAGGTACTACTACTGGCCAGGAATGCGAAAACAAGTTTATGACTTGGTCAGGCAATGTCAAATCTGCAAGACTACTAAAAGTCCCAACTGTATATCCAAACCCCCTTTAGGACAAACTGTTTATGCATCAAGACCTTGGGAACGAGTATATGTAGACCTCATGGGACCATACCCTCGATCGAAACAGGGCAATACATTCATTTTAGTAGTTTTGGATCAGTTTACCAAATTCGTATTACTAAAACCCTTGCGTAATAGTACAACCCACAAAATTATCGACTACCTAAGAAATGAAGTCTTTTTATTGTTTGGTGTACCTAAACAAGTCCGCACCGACAATGGACCTCAATTTTGTAGTAAAGCCTTCAATAATCTTATTAATGAATTTAATATATCTCATAGTAAGACGGCGGCATACTCACCTCAAGCAAACGCCTCTGAACGAGTAAATCGTTCTATTGTTGCTGCTATTCGTGCCTATATAAAAAACGAACACAAGACTTGGGATTGTCATCTGTCCGAAATTGCATGCGCATTACGTACGTCCATCCACCAGTCGACAAAACACTCGCCGTTCTTTTTAATGTTCAGTCATCATATGATAACCAACGGACAAACATATGAACTTTTACGCGACATGCATTCGTTAGACGAAGATATAGAAATGTTATCATCCTCTGATCGAATTTCGATTGTACGATCCACCATAGTAAAACATCTTCACACAGCTTATGAAAAATATGCTAAATATTACAATCTCAGAACTCGTTATATCAATTTTCAACCTGAACAAGTAGTTTACATCTTACAACATCCTCAAAGTAATGCTACTAAAAATATTTGTTCAAAATTCTGCCCTAAATACATAAAAGGTAAAATTCACCAAAAGATCGGAAATGTAAACTATATGTGTAAAGACGAAACTGGAAAAATACTTGGTACATTTCACGCAAAAGATTTAAAAGTTTAGAATTACAAGAAGGATAAAACTCAGATTCGACAAGTATCTTGTACTTTCGAATCTGCCCTGTAACAATTTCAATCAATCTCGGTTCACCCTATTTATTAATGTATCGGTTATGGTAATAATGATTTACCTGTGTAATGCCAGATGTAAATTATTATATATTTAAAATAAAACAAAAGAAAAAAAAAATTAAAAAAATTAAGCATAGAAGTGGGAGGAAGAAAAAAACGGGAGGTTGATGGTCAGTAGTTGATAAGAGATCAACCAAAAATATCATTTTTAAAATCTATGTAGATACTGATACATAGAAAAATAATGTGATAAATGATAAACATTAAAATCAAGACTCCATAATTATATATTGGTGAAAAATTGTATTTTTTTTTGGGTGTTAATCGAAATCCCAGCAGTGCATATACACAGTAATCATAATAATAAATATAAAAAAAAATATATATGAATAATGAATATTGTATATTAATAAAATAAAATTCTGATAAAAAAAAAAACTAATATATGTTATAACAAAATAAAATAAAACAAAATGGAAATTAAAATTAAGTTATATTAATAAATACAAAAACAAAATTTGTATAAATAAAAATTATATATATAGTGCTTAAAATTAATATATATACATATATAAACTTTGAATTAAAATAAATATAATTTAAAATAAAAATAAAAAAATAAAAAACTGTTTTGAACAAGTTCATTGGAGTTCGGTGATCAGCTGATTAAGAATGCGGGGCCTATAAAGAATCCGCAATAATTTGATTGTTGGCGTTCAGATCAACAGTAACGAGACCATTTGGAAACACATGGATTTTGGAATACAAATGGATGAAGGTTAACCTCTTTACAACACGGAGTAAAACTTAAGTATATGTCTTTAAATTTTTTTTATGTTTAGTCATATATATATATATGTATTTGATATTGAATGTATATGCATCTGGAGACCTACAGTCATATAAATAATTTTTTTGCATATAATTTTCAAAAATAATAATATGGATTTTGGTTTTGGGAATAAAAATTAATTTAGTAATGGCGAATTAATTGCGATATGAGGTGATATGAGAGTTGTGTAACCGAATGTAGAGTTCCACCAGAAAATGATATTTGTAACAGCAATTCCAATAGTTTTGACCAACGAACCCTATTCTGACCAGAGCTTATCCGCATTTACTGGTGGGGTCAAAACTGGATTGATTACAGATACTAACAAGAAACCAGAGATATTGTGATATAGATAACGCAAGCCGGTATTACTGAATTATTCGATATAAAATCGCATACCTCGATTAAGTGAGATTTACCAGTATAAGATCGTTCAAAAATCTTTTTAAGCCAAACACCTCGTTCGGTTTAAAAAATCGAATTTTATTGCTCACCTAAATCAATTAAATAATCTTGAAATTTGAAGCGTCTTGTAGTAGTTAGCAGATCTTCTTAAATAATTGAATGGCTTTAATTTCTGAATTATTTTAATTTTACAATCATTCAAATGCTTGCATAAATCTTTATCCAAATCACGTTTCCTTCACTAAAAGCATCAAGGAGATGCAAAGGTTATCTACACGCGTAAAACTATGTCATGTACTGCATGGTATTATAAATTGTACGCTCAGATAATTTTATTAGTTTATATTTATACTGTAATTCAATATGTATGCAGACGGCTAACTCTTTGTTCTACCCAACATTTCAAATAACTTCATACAACCTGCTTGAGATGGAGTCATACAAAGATTTTAAATAATCTAAAGAAATTTGGTTCCAGGCTTCATTTATCGCCTTAATAAGGCTTTCTTTACTGTCGAATTGTCGACCACCTTCGTAAACTTTCCGGGATAGCCAACCCCACACGTTTTCCATGATATTGAGATCAGGAGAATACGGAGGCCACGGCAAAAGCTCCACATTTTGCTGCGATATCCATGATTTCATTGTGTTAGCTGTTGGATAGGGGCATTATCTTGCTGATATATCCATGGCAATGGCCTAAAAGTATCATTGAAACGGGGAAATGTGCCCTTGTAAGTTGCTGCGGTCATTTTTCCGGTTAGAAGTGACAAATCTCCCGGAACTTAAAATGATAAAGCCCCCCACACCATAAAGCCTCCTTTCCGGCTGTGGTGTTTTGCTAAAAACTTTTCCTCCTTTCGAAGGTCGTGAAAATAATAATTAAACCCATCGGGGCCATCGAGGTTAAATTTCTTCTCCTCAGAAAAAACGACACGTTTCCATTTTTCACCCCATGTCATATGCACCTTCGACAAATCTAACCTTTTCTGTTTCCTCTCCTGATTTAGAGGTGGTTTCTTTTGAAACTTTCTTCGAATAAGGTGATCTCCTTTTTAATCACTCTCCATACTGTTATTCGGCTGGCCTCCACACCAACTCTAGCTTTAATTTTTGCACGATATAGTGCGCAATTGGATGCTGCCCTTAGTATGACCCGCTTGTCGGCTGCAGATGTGGCCTCAACAGTTCGGCCTTTATTGTTTGAGCCATATTCTCTTGGATTTGTTGTAAAATTGAAGATAACAGTCTTACTTCTCAGATAACAGTCTTAGAGAATAATTTTCGCTATGTAGTACTTGAACTTGGGCTGTTTGTTCCTTACTAAGTTTTTTCCTCGACCATACACACATATATATATATATATATATATATATATATATATATATATATATATATATATATATTATATATATATATATATATATATATATATATATATATATATATATATGTATATATATATATATATATATATATATATATATATATGTATATATATATATAATATAATATATGTATATATATATATATATATATATATATATATATATATATATGTATATATATATATATATATATATATATATATATATATATGTATATATATATACATATATATAAATATTTATATATATATATATATATATATATGTATATATATATATATATATATATATATATATATATATATATATATATATATATATATATATATATATATATATATATAAATATGCTATGCTATTTAAATATGATCGAAAATCAAATGAACCATTTGGGATTTTTTTAAAGAGTTAAGACACGTCTTAAGGCATACTATACTTAATTTGATGAAAAAGAAGGTTGCTATTATAGCAAACTCAACACATTGCATTGCTCCATGGCTGCCTATGAGCTATATGACGTTATTGTCTAGAAAATCTTGAACTGATGATGTGATTGTAATCAGCTAATGTAAAATGTTTTTCTCTTACTGTCCCTATTGGGATGCTCGGCCACTGAGAAATGAAAATTCTCTAAATCTACTTTTAGATCTCCGGAAATTGAAAAATTTTCACTCAACAACCAACGATAACTTTCTGTCGTTGCACAAACAATGCAGTTTAAAAAGCAACTGCGGGTATTACGTGTGAGATCTTTTAAAATCCCGTTTCTTAATAGTAATAATTTTTTATGTTTAATTGGCTGAGAAAATAGAGACGAACCTTACATTTATGAACAAAATTATCGTATTTATAAGAAAATGTAGAAAAATCGAATTCTTTTCGCTTCCTTCGAGAACTAAAAAACCCGAGAATGTGATAACACATATGATACTACGAAAGCACTAATGAAATAAATTGTGTTAAAATCTAAAGATATATAATACAATAATATAAGACGTACAACATAATAGTACATGAACGAGAACAAATTCACTAATCCTATTGAGCTTCAATAAATCAAGGTAAAGATGCTATTGGACTTACCATAAAACTAAGATCAATTAGATGCATCGATCTGATTTTGAAAAAAATTTACTCATGTTCAAGTATATAGCTATCCATTAAAATATAATAATTACTATTCGTATGCTAAAACTTCATCCATACTTAATTGTATTTATATTACCTTGAATTTACATAAAAAAAATCTCGAAAAACCTCTTTAAAATATCACTTGATCAGTTAGTTGATTTACATTACTTTCAAACCCAGCCAATTGTATTTTCTGTTCACATAGAAGATCAACTTCAGTTGACTATGAATTTGATTTTTTTTTTGTAAGTTACAATCCTCACGATTCATTTCTTCAAGATTTTGTTTTACATTTTATTTTTATCTTAATCTGTATACATACACACATACAGCTAAATGTATGTAACTCTTACTCTCAATTCTGATTAAATTATAATTATTATATATTTTATTGAATTGATCGATCGTCTTCATTCGATCTTCTTAATTTCTCAGATGTTCGCTGTCAAAAACGTTTTTTTTTCTCGTACTCCGTCAATTTGTTTATTACTTATTTTCATGTTTCAGCTGAATCATATATAAATTGAGTAAGGTCGTTTTTTTAAATGTAAACAATCTTTAAATCATATGGTCTTAAGTGTTGCATTGTAAAGCAAACTATTACATTTATAGTTAAGAATGAATGTTGTTATTTAATGAGAATGAGATGGGTTTTGTTTTTTATTTGTAAAATGTGGGATGATGTTTAATGTGAAATCTGTAAATATAATGTGTTCAAGGAGGTTTACATTTCTACTGTTTCTACTCTTACATAACGAAATGATCTACTTTTTCATCATTTTTTACTTTAATTACATAAATAATATGTATAGTTGTGTTTAATAAGAATGATTGCATCTAGCCGCTTCAATTTATTCCTTGTAATGTATATGCACGAGTATTGGTGCTATATAGCAATACTTTACCAGACTAAAGAGATCTTCCTTGTCATTGTAAAACGAAATGTATCCTTACAATATTGTACTCTCGGAAAAAGGTGGAGAATGTTATTGATTAAGTAATACTCTTAAGTCTATGTATCTTTACAAAAATTATGTTGAATGAAAACTCCATAAAATGTGTACTAAATTTGTTGAATGCTATAGAGTTTAACGAGATATTTATTTGTTTCAGAAAGTATTGCATTTGCACCCTTATCTAACTTCCATAAACAGAATGGATTTAATCGTAGAGGATATAATCGGAAAACTATGTTTCGATATCAATCAGAAACTATTAGTACCGTACAGGCAGAAGCTGTGCATTAGTTCAGTAGATATCATTTACATATGTCTGAACATCCCATTGGATTACTATGAATGTACTATAAATGGATTATCTGCTGCACTTACGTTCTTCCAACGTTCTCTTCTGGAGTGAGTCAAGATTGCTGATGTGCGGTTGGCGACCAATGTTGGCCATTTTTTCAGATGAGATGCTAACCAATCAAGAACGATTTTTGAGCCACGCCATAGAGTAATACCTTCAATATTGAATATTTACCTTTCGTTAGTAAAAACGCACCATTTAGTTCCAATTATGGAACGCTCAGTGGGTTGAGAGCGCAACTTTAGTCTTGGCTGTTATTAGACACGTGACAGTTCTCCGCGTGACAGTTAGTAGTGCGTCAATATACGACTGCAGCATATGCCCATTGACTGGCGTCACAGAACCCATGTAGATGTCTTTATGAGATTCAGGCCACCGTGGAATTCGTATATGTTTCAAATTTTCTAGATCTCGACGCAAATATTCCCAGCGACTACGCGTTGGTGCTGAAAATTCATCATTCCAAACAATACCTTGTAGCCAGATGCTTTGGAACATCAGTTTTATTCGCACTGTCGTAGCCGACCAAATGGGCCGAAATTCTACTGGATTCCGATAACATTGTTCGTTTCGTGTGCTTCGCGTGACATGCAAAATTCGTGAAAAAGTAGAATTTATCCGTTTGAGGACTCCGTTCCAATCCCAAAAGTTTTGTTGAATCCGGATGCTCTGTTTTTCTTAAAGTGCTTGCGTTCTCATATCCATCACAGTCACAAATGGCTCGCCGAATTTCTTCATTATTTGAAGACCACTTCTTCATATTGAACCTGGCGGATTGAAAATTTTTCTCAATGCTGGCGTTTAATTGTATTACCTCTTGCGTTGAATCTGTCCCTGTCGATATCGCTACTTCTTTCAGGCACCTCGTGGACAGAAAGGCTGCGGATGCTATTCCGTACGTTAGAGTCTTCAATCGATAATGTCTTAATTGGTTGCTTTTTATCACTTCGCCAAACAATATTCTGCATTCTTGCACTCTCATTATCGACTAACACCTAGCGATACATTCTTTCGATGTCGCAAATCGATATAAATTAATGCTGGCGAAACCGCAAGAGTATGTCCCTTAAAGATGACTTGGCTAAAGCATCAAAGACGACACACAACTTCATCGTCGTGCTAGAGGTTTTAATGACTCCATGATGAGGGAGATAATACTGATGTAGGGAAAATTGGTCTCTAGATATTTCCTCCATATGAACCAATTCTTCGTACTCACTCATAAAATCAATGTATGCTTCTCGGAACGCGCTCTCTCGGTCAAATGCTCATTACATAGCTCTCAATCGGCATTCTGCTAGGTGTAATGATAAACCCATCTTATTCGTAGACTCGGAGAATGGCAAACGAACGATGAATTTCCCGTCTGTGCTTCTCTTTGTTGTTGTGCGCATCTCTGCTCGCATGACTCCTCGCATCCCTGCTCTTCATGCCAGTTGAGGTTTAGTTGGCACCGATTAAACATTCCAAAATGCGCGTAATAACGCATCAAAATCGATCAGTACATTGAAGCAAGCTGCGGATCAACGAACCTTCCAGCTAACACCCACTCCAGAGAGGCATCCTCTGATATTAACCGATTACTTAATTGTAGTCTTTTGCCCCTCGTTACGGCATAATATACTTCGGTGCCAAGCAACACATTCACTGATAAAAAATTAAATTTACACAATATTATTCATACCTTCCAATTATCGCACATACCTTATAAATACGATCAAAGCACAGTTCTACAGTAGATATCTTTTCCAGAATATTTAATGTATTGCTCAAACTGGCTATTTTTCAGTTTCTACGTGATTTTCTACGCGATTCATCCTTTGACATATCCTTATTGAGAGAATCAAATTTAATCGCGGTTCGCATAAACTATCAAGTTCCTCTTTAATATTAGTTCAAAGGTGTTCAGCATGTACTCGAACAACTGCTGATTTGGTTCCGTTTCATTTTAATTTGTACTCCACCGAGAATTCTCTAGTGAAATTCAAAATGTTAAACACTTTCCCAAGAGAGGTTACTTCATCGGACTAGTAGTCTGATTTGTATGTTTTCCCTGACTTGTATGAATATTTAAATTATTTATTTGCAGCATACGATGCTCATTAATTTTAAAGTTAGTATTAGGCAGACACAGTTATATATGTTGAATAACTCGAGTATAGGATTCAACACGTCTGTGGCGTCTAAAACTAACCCAAATATTCGTAAATACCAATTATCATCACACCACAATCAAATCAATTAATAAATTGATATTTCGAGTTCAGTTCTTGTAATTCGCTAGCACTGTCAGCATACAGCCGGTCTCATATGCCTGATGAGATAGATTTGATCTTTTCGATCGCAGTAGTTAAATGGCGTCATCATCAGATCGAAATCCCGGCCTTAGCGAATTACAACAACAAAACAAAAACTCGAATCGGAAGTACGCCACGTTTACTGGCGACCCCATGGACTCTATTTTTTTGAATACGACCTCTCACTATTTCCAAGTGCAATGATTTAGGAAACACACACACACCTCTCCTGCCAACACAGGATTCTTAACAAGCATATAGATACACTACAAAAACTAATTCATCCAACAATTGGCCACAGTTGGCGTTTACAGCAAAGTTTGTACAAAATAATCTCGATTCACACAAAACAATACAATGAAAGTCACGTCACAAATTATTGAAATCGAAATATAGTTTCTTTATCTGTAATTCGCTAGCTAGCACTGTTGCAACAAAAACTCACAACATCCATAAACACACAATAATTCATCAGGTCCGGTCGCATATGCATACAGAATACAATAAGGATGGCATATATATATATATATATATATATATATATATATATATATATATATATATATATATATATATACATTTCAAAAAAAGCTCAACGACTCCCAAAGGCCTTAGCTGTCATATATTACCACATTAGAGTTCTAGTATAACTTCCATCAACTGTGTGAGTTCACAGCTATTCAAGCATCGATTATTTCATGTACTACATTGGTGACCCCAAAGTGGATGGGGTTTTATATAGTCCATATCATGTTTACACACATGTGTTAAGTTAGCAAAATAGTTTAACGGTCCATAAACAATGCTGTCTATTCAATGAACAAACCATGCGAGTATAAGTGAATTAATTGAATAAAAATTAATTTCTTATTCACCCTAAATTAACGTTTGCTATACCACCAACATATCGCAACAAAATAACAAACTATTCATATAAGCAAGTATTTAACCTTTTCTGTAGTTTTGTTAGATTTGACCTTAACCCAGTAAGTTTTTAACATTAATTAAATCTGAAAATATATATGCTTAAGATATAAACTCTCTTGGTAACATTATATAGCTCATTGTCAAGAAATTTATTATATATTCTAGCTAAAGAACTACTCGTATGTTGTATTCAACGATACCTTTATATAATCATTTGACTGCAGTCCTCATGTCAAGATCGAAATATAAATTAATTCTATTAAAATACCAAAATCGTTTATTGCCAAACAATTTGGCTGTTGAAAGTTTTAACAGCGTCAATTATAATAGTGATCAATGCTAATTTCATTTTAATTATTTGAAAGAGATTATTGTCGTACTGTTGCTACGAAATAGTTTGCGTTTTTAAATTTATTGCTGACCATTGTTTACTCTATAATTGATTAGAGACGGTTTGATTATAATTGTTGGTAACAAATTTGAAGAAGAAGAAGACGAGTACAAAACTTTAAAATTACTGCTTAATCATCCAATTAAAATTCAATATTGTATAATGAAAGTCTTTTTCATTCGCGTTTCGGATTTTACTCATATATAACATGGTTGGTGATTTTTTTTTTGTAATTTAATTAATTATTATTTCACATTTTTATTAATATTTTTTATTGGGCGTCAGAATCAATACTTTGTACATACCAATTCACATTTCCTTTTTTATTTCGTTTTCGAAGAGTCACGCAAATACCAATTTTGTAATCTTAACTTATATTTTAAGTTCGACGTTCTTTACCGTGCGAAGACAATAAATAATACATAAATAAAATAATCAAAACAAACATGATATTTAAATGGAGGTTATTGTTATTAATAATCATAATAATTTTGTAAAACAAAAACCAATTTGACAATACTTAATCGCGGTATGGTGTCAAGAAAATTTATGTTAATTTAATTGGAACATAAAAAAGATTAGGAGATGTTTTCGTTTTAATTTATGTATCTGCTGTAACACATTTCACATATGTCCATGTGCAGTTTATATCGCAGTGAATCTGTGGATTTTTGAGGTGCAGAATTCGAATCCTGAAAAGGACGAGTTAGATTGCATTCATTGGTGAAGAGCAATGAAATCGATGTAAAGTGGAACTATAACGAAATGTTCTCAATTGAGTAAAAGAGAATTGTTAAATACATAATTAGAAGTGCTAACCAGATAGTAGAGATACAACAGAGAGTCAAAACAATAAGTAAAATATAGCAGGTCTCATAATGTAGTTCTAGTGACGGGTGTGAAGAATTCCACATTTTCCATAAAATTTCAATGTGTTAGTAATACAATGTTAAATTTAATTCCAATAAGAAAAATTATTTGAGATTTAAATAGATTTTAATTATATGAGTTGAGTAAGTGATTAAACTTAAAAATTATTTTCAAATAGCCAATAATAAATTGTAAACTAAAATAAAAGCAAACATTTTGCGTAATTAAAGTACGCTTTGTCAAGCCAATAAGATAGTTTTCAACAAATAAAATATTTGTTAAAAATATCTTATAATGAACCGCCCATGTAGCGCAGTGGTTAAAAGCTGCGGCAGTTGAAGCGGGAGGTACCGGGTTCGGATCCCGATTCGGGGCAAGATGCATATCGGTTTTTCATCTTCGGTCGTTTGGGCGGTGCGATCGGTGGTGTAAAAATGGTGCAGTTGGTTCTAAGAAAAAACTCAGACCTATAGCCGTACATAGAGTGTTATCACAACGGACCGATCGCCTGCCTAAGTGTGCGATAGCAGCCACAATAACCCAACCTTAACTAACCTTATAATGAAAATACAATAATACATTTTATTTCAAACTAAATTAAAGCAAATTAAAAATGACAGCGAAAAATTATCATAAATCATAAAATCCTTAATATCTCCGTAAATAAATCCCGTAGAGCGATTTTAGCTATAATCTGAATGTGATTTGTTTTTTGTTGAAATAATTTCATTGAAAAATATCTGAGTGCTCAAACCTTTTGAATTTTACTGTATAAGTAGATAATTTCAACATCTATAGGAATGTCCGATCATTGCTATGGAATGTGGAAAAATTGAGTGTGATTTGGAACTAATAGAAATAATTCCATAACAAAATATCTGAACGCTCAAACCTTTTGATCAATTGTGTATAATCGTATAATTTCAATATTTACACTCAGAAGTTAAACTTGAGTCAACATCTATAGGGATGGCCGATAATGGCTATAGAATGTGGAAAATTTGAGTGTTATTTTTTATGTGTGGAAATAGTTACATATAGAATATTAATTCCAAGAAAGAGGTTGGGTTTTGTTTATTATAGATATTAGAATTATTTAATTACACTCCAAAATTCAAAAGCCTGGGACGTGCAAATAATTAACACAAACATATTATATTTGTGGAAGATTCCAATTGGAATTTTATTTTTTATGTACTCATGACTATCCACTTTCAACTCCAGTGTGATTTTATTTGCCAAGTTAAATTTAATTTAATACCACAGATAAAAATAATACATTTTTATGTTATAATTTAAGCTAAGTCAGTTGAATAATTACATTACCTAAAGTATTTTTGCCACATTGTTTTTTAAAGATTTTTTTTATCAGTCCTATCATTCGTACATTCATATTTTGTAAATGACGATCAATTTTACAACCAATATATCTATTTCATATTATTTTTATTTCAAATTAATCAACTATCTTTATTATTAACTATTGATTAAATTACAATTTTTACTGAAAAACATACAATTTATAAATCATAACAGTCTAAATTACCACAGCAATCAGAATTAGTAACTATTCCAATTGGATTCATATACATATACATGTGGAAGAATTGTGGAATACCTCACAGGCTCCTTCTCGTGATACAATTGAGAGAGACAGTTTTATAATTGTAACTCGCATGACATCAAATCTCATTTACATTCATTGGATGTGGAGCTAGGCACTTCATAACCTGCCATAGAAACTAGGTCAGGTCATATGATTCAGTATGCATGCTCTGTTTTATCAATTATAGCTTTATAAGATATCTGAAAGTTTAGACTAGGTGTTTCTATGCCGTGCAATACGTACGTTGAGTTTGGATGAAAATTTTTTATTCTGTTTCATGGATTCGACGTTTTTACAATACAACTATTGGATTTTCAGTAACGACATATTAGTTACTATATGATTATGTTTCTCTCTGTATGCTGAATGTAATCAATAACGAATAAATAACCAGCAACCACTGTTTGATTAGTTGATCATTACTTAGAAAAGGATTAAACCCAATGAAACACACACCCAAACGAAAAATATTATTTATTGAACTACCATATTCCCGGAGCTAGAACCTAACGATTGGCGAATAGCAGCAGATAAGAAATTAAAACTTGGAAGATGTTCCATTTTTCAATATACATTCATTAAAAAGGATTCCTTAATTGTATATGCTGATAATCATATATGCTTGCCCACATGCAGCAAAAGCTACAAAAGTTATCAAAAATAGCACAAGATGTCGGGCTCAAGATAGACATAAGAAAGACAAAGGCCCTGAGACTGAACACAAGCATTAGTACACCGCTTTGCATCGACGAAAACACAATAGAGGATGTCGAAAAATGTGTATACCTTGACTGCGAGAGCCACTTTCAATATGCTTAATAAAATCTGGAATTCATCCTTCTGTCAAAAAAACATCAAGATTCGAATGTTCAATGCCTGTGTAAAATCAGTACTGCTGTATGGATGTGAAACGTGAAAACATTCGCAGTAAATCACAAGAAGTCTCCAAGTGTTTGTAAGTAAATGCCTTAGGTGATTAATCAAATGCTTCTGGCCAAATAAGATCACAAATGAAGAATTACTGCGACAAACAAACCAAGTGGACATTGAGAAGGAGATCAGGAAGTGGAAATGGATAGGATACAGGCTGAGAAAGACACCAAATGACATAACCAGGATGTCGTTGAAATGGAATCCGCAAGGAAAACGGAAAGTTGGAAGGCCAACCGAGACTTGAAAAAGAACGGTGCTAACTAAAGCAAAACATCTTGGAAATACATGGGGAGCACTAAAGAGAATAGCCCCAAATAGAGTTCAATGATCCAGTCTAGTAGACGCCCTATGCTCCAAAGAATGGAGATAAATGAAAAAAATATGCTGGCCTAAATTTGATATTGTATTGGTACAGTTCGTTAAAATTAAAGGTTCATTTACCAAAATTATCTATGTAGACAACTAAACAGCCGAATCGAAAAGTCGCAATAAAATACTTAAATAGCTGATACTTTTTATTTTTATCTCTAATCTGTTTTGAGGCTCAAGGCACTTCTTACTTGTTTACGTCCTGACTTTTACGCCATTACAGCCAATATGAGAACATACGGCTATTGGTCTGATTTTTCTAATCATCTGCACATAGCATAGCTCCATGCCAGCCTATAGTGCTGGGTCTGCCCATGAGTTCTGAACTCCAAGGGTCATAGTTGTGTTCATTCACACCACAGATCGTAATGTCAAGGTGAAAAATTCCTTTTGCATCCGGGCCCTATCAGGATTCGAACCTGGTACCTCCCGCTACAACTGCCGCAGCTTTAACCACTGCGCCACCTGGGCGTAGCTGATACTCAAATGCAGCTTTATTACACTTTAACAATATATAATCATTTTGAACCGCTATTTACCATGCATACAAAGGCAGAGTATTGCAAGAATGTCGTCTTTAGTAAAAAGAGTAATGATGATTTACTTGTACTTGAAACGTCAACTATTTAATATTTGGCAACAAAA
The DNA here is from genome assembly GCA_963932295.1 of Tipula lateralis. NCBI lineage: Eukaryota > Metazoa > Arthropoda > Insecta > Diptera > Tipulidae > Tipula > Tipula lateralis. The sequence goes on from OZ010736.1 coordinate 41,991,214, forward strand.
TGGGTTACCTTAACACTTTGAAAAGTTTGCTTAGTTTGGAAGAAGTTCACCAACAAATAATTGGTTTTATGTCAATTTATTTTTCTTATTGGTCGTCTGAGATGCACATCCTATATAAACCTTCAAAATTTAGCAAAATAATCTATGTCGATTTTGGCTTAATTGCAATTTGTTTGTATAGAGTAAAGCTTAAGCTATAAATATCAAGAATTCAAATTTTCAATGGTGAAATATCAAAAGAGATGGAGTCTAACTATCTCTCGGAACAATCATCTGACACAAAGCTTATGTAACCCATATTTCAAAAAAGTTTACTTTTTCGATATTGCACTAAATATAGTGAATATCACTAATAACGGACTAGGTCATAAGTAAAAATTAAGTCCAAAATTCAATCTTACTAATTTTTATCCCACAAAGTTGACTCCAAAAGATTAAAATCTCCAATAACTAAAAAACTTTAAAGCCAGAAAATCGAAAACCAGAAAATTTAAAGCCAGAAAAGTTGATATACAAACCACGTGCCTATAAATTAATCACAATAGTCATTATTTACATAGAAAGTTTATAATTGAATACCCATGAGGTTGGGACACGATAAAGGTCTAATTAAAATGCGTATTGAGTTTTCTTACAGCAAAGTACACAATAAACAAGATTTACATTGAATCGGCCTCAATATTATAATTATGTACATGTACCCTAATTATGCTATCAACTTTAAAAAAAAAATCGATGAACAGTAGATAAAAAAACGCTTTTATTATTTCATGTTAAAAGCTTCACTTATTCAAATAAATTATAATTTTTAAAATTTCCATTTCACAGACGAAGGTACAAATATTTGAGTATTTATAATAATTATTATTCCTCTTCCCTATATTCCTTATACAAAAGTATATTAAATTCACAGATTCGGGGAGAGATCCAATCCTCATTTATTAGGAAAAGCATTTTTTTTTGTTCATGCTTGAGTGATTCTTAAATAAAATATTTGAAACTTTCTTTCTAAATATAATTTTAATACGTTCCAAAGATTTGTTTTCATTTTTAAGTCGGCAGTGTTGTCCATTTTTTTTTTTGGTACGTTAAATTGTTTATTGGTTCTAATGAGTCTCATAGTATCTTACATATTTATGTATATGTTTACTAATTATAGACAAAACAACATATTTATGTATATGATAATTAAAGCTATAAATAATCACAAATAAACAATTAATTAAATTTAAATATTTAATTATTGGTCAAAATCTGCAATTATATATTATTTGGAAGGAAACTACTAGTATGAACCTGCCTTTATATTAATAGACACAAGACCTTTTACTTATAATTATTTATTAAGGTAGTTTTATAAAATTTTCAGTTGTTGAAATTAATCTTGGACAAGGCGATGGTACCTCTTATAGTTGCAATACAATTATGTAATCATAGATTGAGTGATTAACAGATTAATCCAGATGATTTGTATGCTTCTAATCAAGGGTAGTCATCTTAAAACAGATCAAAGTAAAAAACACGATATGGGGTGAATCGGTTCTCTTATTTCAATTTTTTTTTATATCAGCTACTTTACATTCGGGCAAGGATTATTTGTGGCGTTCAGAACCAATAACGAATTTGTTCTTTTTCGTCATCCTATCACAAATAAAATTATCATTACGCCATAATATAATTTAATAAATCAAACAAATATTTCGAATAAAAAATATGTAATTCGCTAGAATTGTTGCAACACAACTTACACTATAGTTTAAGGAAAAATTAAACCGTCATAAGCTAATATGCTTTCAATCGCCGATTTTGGCTTATTTTCTTCTGGTACTTGATTATACTGCCATAATTCAAATTCAGATTTAAACTTCTGAAATTCTTCATCTTATATGTGTCACTTATTTTTTGAAATATTTCTGGGTTTACATCTTTATTTTCATTTGGGATAATTAGTTGTAGTTGGGCAATCAATTTGTTATGTGGTGAGAAACGTTCCCTTAACTCAATTAAAAAATGGTCAAGAAGTGGTATAAATAAATTTCGTCGATAGTATTCGTTTGCACTACTTGATGGGGCATTTGGACGATGTGATTATCTTTCCACTACTCTAGGGATTTTCATTTCATTTCCAACATCTTTTAACGTACGTTCAGCTAAACAATATATGTTATTGAATGAATTTTCACTGCTATCACGCATTTTTTGTAACAACCCAACAACTAAATCAACATGCTCACAACATTGGACTAAATCCACATTTATTTTTTGAAGACTTTTGCATAAATTTGATGTGTAAGAAATCACTTTATGCAAACAAATACTGATAGCTTGGTCGGTGGTTTCTTTGGTTCCACATTTTTTTAGTTCATTTAGACTCTCTTAAATTTAATAATATAACTCGACAAAAAGGGATACTGAGTCATGCTTTTCTGGCCATCTTGTCTCACATAAACCAAGTATTGATTTATGAGATAGGTTTGAATTACTTTTGGTAATTTTTTCTAGAATACTATATCTTTGTGAAGATATTCGGAAGTATTTAATCACAGATTTTATAACACCAATATAATTTTTAATAACAGTCAGCTCACAAGAGCGGCCAGTAACTAAATTCAAAACGTGAGCACTGCACTGCACAAATTGTGGTTTGGGATATGTTTCAGATATAAGCGCGCGTACTCCTTTGCACTTTCCACTCATTACAGCAGCGCCATCGTACCCCTGACCAAGGATGAAATTTAAATTAATTACCATTTTAGTAAAATCTAAGGCAGACACGTCAGATACTGCTATAAAACATACAAAAATCCTTTCGAATAAGACTTTCTTTACTATCGAAATATCGAACTCAAATTGCCAACTGTTCTGTCCTGGAAATATCTTGCGTTTCGTCAGCCAACAATGAAAAATATTTGGCCTCATTTATTCGTGAAACTATTATATTCTGTATTAATTCTCCGTAAATTTCTATTAGCCCATTTTGCATGGTGGGACTTGTATACATACTTTTGGAACCCGCTGATTTAGTAAAAAAAAAATCTATGGCTTAGAGGCCGTAAACGGCCCTCACCGCGTCTCAACTGAGACCTTACGAACCATTTTAACGATTGGTGCACATTGTATGTGGTCAGCCCAACGAATGTTTTTACACACAACCGCATTTTATGTCATCCGGTGGCATTGAACTCGAGACCGCGGCGTGGTAAGAAACACTCTTAACCATTAAGGTACGACCGGCGATTCAATAAGATGATTTGAAAGATTTGCATTTCCACCTTTCGCCCGGGAACGACGCGTGTTCGTACATTCGAGTTACATATTTTAATTAAAAAGGAATGATTAAAACAACGAAAAAAAATGTGAACAGTTAAGTAGGGGGGGGGGGGGTTGGTTTGAATCCCTCAATCCCCTTCCCTCCTTATAAACGGCCTTGAATTGTACTAGAACCAATTCCTAACGATGGGATGATTGAATGGAAATTTTGATATAAGTAGTACACCAATTCCTAGCTCCAGTTTAGGTTTTTCCTAAATATTGATTATTCATGTGTATGAACGGAAGTAGTCAATATAACCACCAAACAACCAATCAAACACGAATAACTTGCGACAACGAAAATCCAGAACTGGTGAATAGAAAATTTAGTCGTTTTCAACCTTGATGGTCGCTGATTGTATAGCTAGTGGTTAGAATACTTTTTAATCACACCACCTGGTCTTGAGTTGAATTCTCGCTGTTGACCAAAACTTAAATACTCTGGATGACATAAAAAGTCATTGTGTGTCAAAGCATTCGTTTGACTGGGAGTCCACCAGTTGGCAATCTGAATCAAACCATTTTACCATTTATAGTCACCCTTAATGTTGTAGCTTAAATACATATTCTTTATAAATCATATTTCATTAGTTTCCTAATCTATATGCATACTATCAGTCGAGCACCACCAAACCTATTTCAAAATTCCTAGGTAATTAAAAGCCAATGGGTATTATATTACATACAAGTGTTCACTGAATGGTTATTAAATTTTAACCACCTTCTTAATCATTAATCATTACATTATAATGATAATTTCTTTGACCGACGTATAAATTATTAACATTAGGAAATTGTACTTGACATAAATTCACCTGTTGATCTCGCAAAACACATTCAAGAGATTAACATATGGTATTTCCTCATGTATATTCATAATGACAAATAAACAATGTCACAATAAAATAATTTCCCAATCAAATTGATAAATTTGTCAATTTTAATGATATATCGCGGCAATGATATTGAATTGTGATTAAATTAATTGATTATTATTGTTTATTTATAAATAAATGATTGTTAAATGTTTATTGTTCCGAAATCTATTCAATATATGAATTAATCATAAATTTGTGGCGTTTTAATCGAGCGGGTGTAACCGGGTTCGAATCATAGGGGCAAGATGCGAAAAGAGATTTTCACCATCGATCGTTCAGGCGGTGCAATCGGTGGTGAGAATGAAATCATCTGAGATCTAGTTGAGGTTATAATCCGCGTGCCGTTCCATCTTCAATGTCAGTAGTATAGGCTGGCATGGAGCTATGCAGATGGTTTCGACGTAAATCGGACCAATAACCGTAACGTTAAGTAATATAGTGGGATGTCACAATGGGCCAATAAAGCCTGAATGACGGATAACACTAAACAAAAAAATATAAAAATACGCGAAAGTATAAAAACGGTTTCTTGAAGTTAATTAAAAGTTAACTTGCAACCGATGCAACCGGAACTATATTAGATTAGTTAATTTACTTAATATAAATGCATGTTAATTTGATAAATTTATAAATGAACCTAACCATAAGTTGGATATCATTTTTTATCAAGTTTCTTGTACCGAGTCAGGTTTGAGGTAAGGTTTTCTGAAGTTAAATTCAACGTAAATCCATATTGTTTTCACAAAGAATTTAAATTGAGTTAAAAATCTTCTTATATTTAGCACGCAAAAGTATACAACAATGACAGAATATAATGGTAACACTTCCCAGATAATTTTAGAAAAAATAACTGTCTAAAAATTATTTATCTGAACTTAATGTTGGAACTTGTTTGAAAATTGAAAGTAAGATTGTGCTTTGCTCATGATTGGAATAAATTGCCACATTTGATCAAAAATTTAGCTAATTTGAATAAGCTAATTTGAATTTTTAACGCAAGTTAACTCTTATTTGACTTCCATACATATAAACCAGAGTTAATTTGAACTAATTCTGGCATTAAACATAACTGATTTATTTATACCAGAACAGTTCACAATTACGTCTGACTCATAGTGTAATTTCGAATTTAAGTTGTCTTGTTTGCCATCAACTTGAGTACCGGTAACTATGTTCAGATGGTAGCACGAGTAATTTGACGATCAACCTCTCTTTTTAAACAAAACTTAATACATTACGACAATCATTTTCAATTGTTATTAAACTAACCATAATAATTAAAGAAGGCGGAAATAATTCCAGAACTCAATGCCACTAGAGACCCACGGTTCAACCCACATACACATACAGATTAAAAGCACCCAATCATGATTGATGAATCGTCAATCGGAAATCGAACCAGGGACCCCCGAATGACAGAGCAAGTATGCTACCTTCTCTGCCACGAGAGTGTCAACCATTGTTGAAAAAAAAATAATTCTTTCGTAATATGTATTCTAATAAGAATTTAGTTATATTCTAATAATTTTGACTGAAAATTATATTAAAGGATTTTGGTATAAATCGTTCAAAACTACGTTCAAATGGATAAATAATGAATAAAAACACCAAAAAAATATAAATTTATATTTTTTTTTGGTCATTTAATTCAAATTATTTCCATTTGAACGTCATTTTGAATGATTTCTACAGATATCCTACCAAAGCGTGTGTTTAATAGAATTAAACAAAATTATATATTTGTAATAATTAACAAATAAATAATTTAATGAACATTGTACGAAAAAATAAATAACATCATGAAGGGAACATATGATAAAATGTGAGATTCGATGAGTGTTTTCATAATCGGTCATTAACAAGACATCCAGGAGATTTTTCGATAATTTCTGTTATGTAATTTACTTCATCAATTTCTTACAAGGATTTTTATTTTTGCTTGCTAAGTTCTAAGGAAACGCGACAAAAGTTAGTAAATTTAAACAAATTCCATATTCCACGTGTGCAGAATATTTAACGTTAAATTGATAGAATTATAATGTAAATTTAAGACTAAGCTTCTTGATTTTACTGTCGTTGATTTTAGGTAAGTGTGGCTACAAAAAATATAATTAGAAGTAAAAAAAAGGAGATTATTTTTAGATCAAGGTGTTTTGAAATATATTTTCAATTTAATACCTAAAAATAATTGTTCATCAGATTAAGGGTATACCCTGGTTAATGATTTTTATTGGTTGACTTCACATCGTAAACGTTATTAGATTGAAAGGATATTTGTATAACTTAATAGTTTGACCCAAATACAAATTCATAGGAGTTAAATTTCTGGTTAATATTTTTTTTTGTAAATGTAACCAGAACGGTAGAACATATATTCAAGCGTAAGTGCTAATAAATTGGATAGAATATCGACATTTGAGTGAGGTTTACCATGGAGTTGTGTAATGTAGATCTAATTACAACGAACATCCGATCTAGCAACTTACATTTGCCTTTGCAGTGCGCTACATTATTGACTATTAAGGTCAATTACAGAAAGCTGATTTAAAAGTTCTGTAACTGACTAGCATAAATGTCTGTTTGCAGTTGGGTGGCTTTAATCTTTGTTTTTACATCAATGTCAAATTATCGACTCGGTGTTTGTCAGCAAGCATTCCTCTTCGTTTCAATCAACTTATTTTTTATATGTTTTTATTAAGAAATTTGGATTTCTGTATAATATTACAACTAATCTCAGTGATTATCTAGTAAATGTTCTGAATTTTCAAGCGGTGTAGCATCTTACGGGATGAGTACAATCGGTTCGTCCCAGATCATCCAGTCCTTTAGTTTCAGTAGTTTAGGGAACCACGAATTCTAAAAGCTTTGTTATTTTAGTCGCTTTGGTCCATTCCTGTAATCCAGTAGGTTGCGCAGCTCCTCGATGTTATGCTGCTGCAGTAGCAGTACATGACTCCTTGCAAATTTAAATATTTAATCGATTAAGTATTCCACGGAGATCTCGATGGAGGTTGTCATTTCTAATATACCATGGAACATTCACAATGCTACGTAGTACTTTGTTTTGAAATATTTGTATGATCTTAGCTGTAGTTTTTTTTTCAAAGACCCAAAATCACAGACCCCATTTCTCTGAATTTAAAATTCAATTTTTTTAACATGCGCTTTCCACCTGAGCTTAGTGTGTGGTGTCATGCCCAATACGCATCGTCAGAGTACGGAATTTGTTGGATATTCAGTCTAATCGGAATGTGTTCTATAAGGTTGGCAACTAGGAAATTGAGGATTTCAATCACAGATGGCTTCAGTTGAATTTTTAGGTTTGCAGACGTAGTACAAATTTAAAACGCAATTTGTTATTTGACAGTAATCCAGCTGTCAATCAGTAAAAAAAATTTTTTTATCGGTTTCGTCGTTTTCGTTTGGCGTTCGTTGAAAAATAGAAAATCAAAAGGAAGAACACAACGTTATATTTTGCTTTTTTATTTCCGCAAAGGGAAAAACGCATCGAAATCTCACAAAAACTTATTGTTGTTTATAGTGAGAAGCCTTAAAAGAACGTCAGTGTCAAAATTGGTTTACCAAATTTCATTCTGGTGATTTTTCACTCAAAGATGAAAACCGCTCTGTTCGTCCAGTTGAATTTGATGACAACTTAATCAAAGCAATAATCGATTCGGATCGTCACAGTACAAAGCGTGATCCTGCAGAAAAAATGTATCACAAACATGCATTGAAAATCACTTAAAACAACTTGACTATGTTCAAAAAATCGATACATGGCTTCCTTACGAACTGAAACAAAATGCATTTAACACAACGCATTAACAGCTGCGATTTGTTAAAGAAACGTAATGAAAATGATCCATTTTTAAATCGACTGATAACTGGCGATGATAAATGGGTTGTTCTCAACAAGATCGAGTAGAAAATATCGTGGAGCAGGCCAGGTGAACCAACTCAAACAACATCAAAAGCTGAAATTCATCAAAAGAAGGTTTTGTTATCAGTTTGGTGTGATTACAAAAGAATTTACTACTTTGAACTCTTACCACCCAACCGAACGATCAATTCTGATGTGTACATTGGTTAACTTACGAAATTAAACAATTTCGGTTTTTAAACAATGCAACAATGAAATTAAACAATGCAGTTGATGAAATTAAACAAGCACACTACTTTGTGGGACTCTTGCCAATATTTTCTTTATATTATAGTACTCCTCTTCCTGCCTCACCCGAAAAAACGGTCATTTATGTATGACTTAAGCTATTCAAAATATTGTTTTGGTAGATCTCATTGAAGCTTAAATTCCAGACCATGGTGCCAAACTTTATCAAATGCTTGGGGGCTACGTATAGAAATACTACTGAACATACCTTTTCTCCTATGTACCTATTCTATTGTTGTGGCGATCTCGAAACCCAAAGTCTCTTGAGAAACAATCGAAAAAATTTGATGTGGTTGTTAATAAAGAGAGTGGCTTGTTTGAAGTTTTGTCATTTAACGGTTAACTAAGCTTAGGAATCATTATAATTTCCATTATAAATCATTCAATGTTATCAGGTCGTATCCAGGAGCTTTTTTATCTTTAAGATTTTTTACTTTTTGTTTGATTTATTTCACAGGGACTGGTAGAACAAGAACATCGTCTATTTTGGTGACCGGTGTTAGATCTTCATTCTTTCCCTGACTAGTTGGTGGTTTGAAGGTAATTTCTAAGTGTTCGGCATACAGATCAGCCTTTTTTTTATCACTGCGAGCCCAGGTTCCATCAATCAGTTTTATGGCTGGCACTTGCAGTTTAGGTCTTTTCAGACCTTTAGTGTCCTTTCACAACGAGTAGTCCATGTCAGGTTTAGCTGTCTGGTTACTTAGAAAGCTACCTACTGACTCAGTCTTGATCTCTTTTAAAAGCAGTTTGTGTTTTGCACAAATTGTTTAGGGTAGTTTTCGATGAGAAGCTTTCGTTTATCAAAACTCTCACTTCAACTGGGTAGCTTATACCTTTCTTGCTGGATTGAATTACTTTCCCGTGGTTTCTGTATACCTTCAATAATATTTTCCCGCTCTTCTATCATATAAGCGTTCGAGATTGGCACTTGTAGATTTACGCTTTCTTCGACTAGCTATCGAAAGTATTCCTAGTTTGTTTTGTTGTTTGTGTGTCTTGGGGGGCTTGTTTTCCTTATTACCGTGGAACTTATTGTCATTAAAACCTCTTGATATATAGAAGTCTAGAAGGTCAGGGATTTTCGTAGGTCAGTAGGTTGGCTCTCTACTGGAGTGGAATTAACATTTTAATATTCTGCCTGCTTCAAATAACTCTTTTCCATTGGGAGTAGTTCTATTTGATCCCCAACATATGTTTTTTGCATTAAAGTCGCCTCCAATAATGAATCTGTTACCCAGCGATTAAAAAAGTTTGATGTAGTCATCCTAAACAGTTGTTACTTGCACAGCTTCTTCCTCTATTTTAAGTTCTTCTTGATGTTTAATATTTTCCTTGATGAAGATTGTTTGTTTTTATCTCTACAATATGTTTCGGGGCTCGAGGCACTTTCAACTCTTTCGTGGTTTGCTTATTTACGTCCTTATACCTAACGCCATTACAGTCAAATCGAGGACGTACGGCTATAGGTCCGATACGGCTATATGACTGCCTATAGTGCTGAAATGGAAGATGGGTTGGCCCTTGTGTTCTGCACTCCAACGGGGGTCATAGATGTGTTCATTTACACCACCGATCGTCATCGTATGGTGCAAAATCTTTTTTGTATCCCGCCCCTATAGGGATGCGAACCCGGTACCTCCCGCTCCAACTGCCACAACTTTAATCACTGCGCCACCTGGGCGGTCTTGATGAAGATTGCTGTGCTGTTTCTTCTGGGTGAAGAGCTTGATAGTCCACGAATTTTGAAATACGATCTATTAGTAGAGTGACTTTCTGAGATAAGGCATATATCAAGTTTTTTTGTGTTTAAAAATACTTCTAATTCTGAAATGCGTTGCGCAAGACCATTTGCGTTCCAGGTAGCAATTTTTAAATAGTGTGTCATTCAAATGAAAATTAAAGATTGTGTGTGTTTGTTGTTTATTAAGTAAATAACGCGTTAGAGAGTATAAATTGTTTGTATAATTATTCACAAAAAACGATCTTTATTATTGGATCTGATATGCATTCATTTATTAAGAATGAGTTTGTTAATTTCATAATCCAAAAACTAAAGTCAAGAGCTTTAATGTTAGTGATATTTATTTACATCATAAAATTGCAGTGATGATTATTTAAATCGAATTTAAATTAAATCTTCTATTTGGATCAGTCATTTTTTTTCTTATCCAAATTACGTCAAAAATTTCATTCCCTCCCGAGCTTCAATTTCATAATGTTTATCGACTAATGATTTTATAAATGACATTGTACTTATAGCATTACGATTTCCCCTAAACTAATTTTGTGGAAAAGATACTTCAAAGTTTGATAAATCAGTTCACTTATCGCGCTTAGTCACTTATCTAGGAATAAAACGAGATTTGCTTATTTTTAGATTTTAATTGTATAATCCCGCTCAGTCTTAAGCAACATTTAATCGATTATCAACTTAATACAATTATAGTGAGAGAATTGGTTTAAAGATCAAAAATACTATCTTTAATAATTACATATATCCACTACCAGTAATTTTATGTTATTTCCAAAACTTTTTTTCATTACATTCTCTTCTTAAATCTGTGAACATAATTCAAAATTTCTCAATTCGCGTTTTCGAATGACCTTCGTATAGTCGATTTTGTAGTAACAAATCATAAATAAAATATTAAAATTAGCCTCATCAATCATTTATGGTAACATGCTAGTTGGGTTATGTTTTAACGTAAAAAACAACGAATGGTAGATTGGGCATATTAAATCGTCGGAGTGGTGAGTAGCTCGATAGTATTGGAGTTCAAGGCATCCGGAAGCTTTCCAAATACATATTTTGATAATACTTTAAAATCGAACGACTTTTCATCACAACTATAATAATTGAAAACGACCAACATCGTTAGGCTCCCGTTTTATTTGGATTATTCACATCAGCAAATACTTTAAGTAAAAGCACATTTCAATTGTTATTATTATTCCGAAGATAATTGAATATTTTTACAATTTCTAGTCTTCTTTCGTTGTACTAAAAGAAATATAAAATAATTTTAACTTTTCAATTATTAAAAAAAAATTTATTGCTTAATTCCAAAAACTTTAGTATTATCATAAAAAAAAATTTAAATAATAATTACGTTAATAATTCATTTTTCATATTTTCATTAAAAATAAAAATACATAAAACAAAAATTAATTTGAAATCGATATGATATTTTAAATTTTATTATAAATTAATTTCTACTTATAAACTTATTATTTTTGTTTTATTTTTCAGATACATAATATACTTATATATAAATACAGTATATACATATATATTTAGAATATTTATGTATTTATTTATTTCTCTAATTAAAAAATTAGAGATATATTAAAAAAAAAAATTTAAATTGAAAACAACAAAAAAAAATTAAATCAATTAGAAATATAATAATAGTAAAAAATAATAAATAAACCAGAGATGAAAAGCTCATCGAAACGGAAGCTGTTTTATTATATTGGTAAGTGTTACACTTATAAATTTTTATATTTTAATATTATTGTATAATGAAATTTATGTAAGCGTTTTTTTTCGTTATTTATATAAGCGACATGTAAAGTGGCAGATGTTTAAATTTTTTTTTGTCGATATATTGGTGATGCGAAACCGAATCGTCAAAAAATCATATAATTCTGCTGCCATACATATATGAACTGTTGCGACTTTCAAATTGAGTTATCTTTAAAATGTATAGAAAGTATGTACATATATATGCAGAATATATGTGATTTTTATGTACATATTCGATATTTGCGGTTTAAATTGTAATATACTGTTGTGTATGCTCGTACCAACGCCAATATGCACAGCATGAATGTAAGTTATGACTTGAAAAGAAAATGGATTACATTTATTTTGATGATGATTTTTTTAAGATAATATCATTTTATTTTCGACATTTATGTTATGATGTGATAGCTTTTGATCTTGGTTACTTCACTCAACCGAAAATGTTATTTAAGCATCATGATTTTAGTTTTTTTTTGACTACATATAGTTTTATTTATTATATATTGATTTTTGGACGGAGATGGGAGTTAACTCCACTTGAGCTTAATTACATGTAGAAAATTTAGAGAAAATACAGTGGAAAAATTGGGTATAGTGGAAAAGCATTAGTTGTGCTCAATACAAATATAATTTTGCAAACGTCCTTCTACTGATTTTTAAATTCATCAACAAGTTTCATACATGTTTTTCAAATATTATTATTATTTTTTTATTATCTAATCTCTAATCTGTTTTGGGGCTCAAGGCACTCCCTACTTGTTCGAGGTTCGCTTGGTCTTAGTTGTGTTCCTTCACACCACAAATCGTAATCTCATAGTGAAAAATCCCTTTTGCATCCTGTCCCTATCGGGGAATAATAATTTCAACTATTTTCTTTCTTTAATAAATTTAATATGTATTGGGAACAAAACCTGCTCAACTTCATTAATGACCTCCATTTTAAGTACTAGATCATTCACAATGCATCGAGCCGATAACATTTAAAAACCTTGTAACATATATATCCATGTTACCAATTGTGTCATGCATCGTGCCAAATAAATTTTTGAGAACTAAATGGTTCTATAATGAACCAAACAAAATTCCATAACAATACCGCTAACAATCCTGCCTAATTAAAGTAGTACACTTCAATGGATTAGTTTGGGTGTTAAAAAAAATGTTGGTTCACTATCCTTGTGTCCAAGATATTTTCCTAAAGGTTTCCGATTGCATCAGCGCTATTAATTAAGATTTGAGGTTAATAATAGGTAGCACTATTTTTTTCACCAACTGTCTGTGTCATATTGATAATAATATTATCATAGACTCAGAAAAGTTAATATGACCAAAGTCTTAGTAATACAACTTGGTTACTTTAACACAAATTTTTTTTGGATATATTGACCAATTCTCTAATTTTAAATAAAAAATAAAAATTTTACTACTTGGTTAAAGTAATAATTGGTCAAAATTTAGTTAACCAAAATATTGGTACTTGAATTTGATTAAAATATTTTAATTGTTTTAAAATAACAACGCTTAGTTTTTTCATTAGTTAATAGTTAGTAGTTTTGACCAAACAATTTAACAGTGTAAACTAAGTTTTTAGTAACATTGACCAAACAATAACTATTTGTAAGAAAAATTTTAAGACAATTTTGGTAAAATATACCTTTTTTAGTTCATTTATTTAATTCGCATCAAAAAAATTCTAGAAAACCCTATTTTATTAGAAATGCAATTTTATATGTCAGATTGTGTTGTTTTTATTCTGTGAAAACACTTTTGTGCTTCTCAATTTTGGAGGATACTCCAAAAATAAATAACCAATTTTATAATGAATCAAAAATTATGAGTTGTATATGGATTTATTCGGTAAGCAACGTCTTAGTTTTCAGTTTAAATAAGATTCGGCTTTACTCACATTTAGAAAATATTGTAGCTGGACAGAAATAATTGATTTAAGCAAAATGGTACCAATGAGACTCGTCGGTCGTCACTCAAAGCTTCAGCATCGTTAATTGTGAGCTACCACTCTAAAATAGTCAATAACCATTCCAGTATAAATTTACGATTTAGATGGAAATTGAGCTCTGGAAAATGTCTTAAGACACTAGAAGGGAACAATAACTAGGTATTTTGTTGTAATTTCAAATTTTACGGGCAGTTTCGTTGAGTTGGTAAGAATATGGGATGTACGAACGGGTAAATGTTTAAAAACACTTCCGGCCCATTCAGGTCCTGTATTGGCGGTGCATTTCAATCGTGAAAATTTTTACCACACAATTGTTTCGTTTAAATATTTACCCTGAATTTACCCTAGCCAATTGTTGAAATGTACTAAATTTTTGCTAAATTTAAACAAGTAGTTGATCTGTACAACCAAATAATCTCAAATATTGACTAAATTTGGGATTATATAAAACTGTAATAAAACTGTTTAAACTAACTAAGTCGTATGTGAAATTTATTTATTTTTTTGGTTAATTTAACTTTTTTATTTGGTTATTATAAACAATTATTTTTTTTATATTTAAAAAATAACCAAATACTTTTGGTTAAGGTAACTAAATATTTATTTTAATAACCCAAATTAAAAATTATTTTAACCAAGAGTTAAGTTATTTATTTTACTAAGACATTTGGTTGGTTGAAATATACTAAATTTTTGGTTTAACTGGCCGGCCTAGTTTTTTGGTGTTTTTGACCCAAGTTTTTCCCTGAGTGTATCAATACTGACATGAAATATGTTCATTTACATCACCGATCGTAATCAAATGATGTAAAATTGGGTTTGAATCCAGCTCCTATAAAGATTCGAATCGGGTACCTTCTGTTCCAAATGCTCAGATTTAACCACTTGGCCATTTGAATGAATACATGATATCTGAATACATGATACCCGAATAATCTTTATATCATGTATTCAGATATCATCTTAAATGGTACTGAAAGGCTCAGGTCCAAATATATGGGCTCTTAAAATAACCGAATTATGGAAAACATCATGAATAGCATTGAAGCTATTAAAAAGCAACTAGATGACCAAAGTGATCTGAACAACACGATATTTGATCAACTGAAGAAAATGCAAATCCCACAACGCAATCCGATAAAAAATGTTAAGTAAGAACTTAACTTTCCGAATAGCAATCTGGAATGCGAATGGGGTTATGCAACACATTCCAGAAATAGAAATATTTTTAAATACATAAAAAATCAACATTTTCCTAATATCCGAAAGTCATTTTGTTAAATCTTCATTTGTTAAAATCCGGGGTTATATTCCATCCATCCAGCGGAAAGAGCAAGAGGTGGTTCGGCAAAACTATAATAAAAGAAAATATAAAACACTATGTAGAACCAAAAATCGAAGAAGAATCAATGCAAGTCGCTACTGTAAGGATTCACATTAAACACAGACAGCTTATTGTCTCTGCAATATACTGTCCTCCCGGTATAACTTGAAAAGGGAGGTGACTTTAATGCGAAAAACACCTATTGGGGATCTAGACTTACGATGTCAAAGGGTAAAGAATTGTTTCAAGCAGGTCAGACATCAAAATGTGAATTTTACTCTGGTGGTTAGCCAACATACTGGCCCAGTGACGAAGCTAAGATACCGGACCTAATAGACTTTTATGTAGCAAGAGGTATATCTCAGAACTATAATACATTCACATTGAAAACAGCAATTCTCTAGTATCGAATCACTCACCGGTTATCATGATAGTCAGTGAAACGGTAATTCAAAGGGAAAGTGCTTAGATTAACAAATTTAAAAACAAACTGGGATCTCTTTCGTAAATTAATGGAGGAGAAAATCAATCTTCAGGGACCGATAAGAAATTCTCGACAGTTGGAAGACGAATGGGAACAACTCAATGACGTAATTCACTATGCTGCGTTGGCAAGTACCCCCACTTTACAAAATAAAAAGACACTTAACGTATCCTTCCCAATGGAAGTTAGAGAGTTGGTAAGACAAAAGTGACGGGCTCGTAAAACCTGGCAAATTAATCAAACATCGGAGAACAAAACAATTCTTAATAATTTTTGTAACAGTCTTAAATCCCTTCTTAAAGAAGTTAAAAATGAACCAATCAACAGATATCTAGTTAGCCTAACTAATGAAAAAAATTATGATTATTCACTGTGGAAGGCGACGAAGGGACTTAAAACACCAAAAATTCAAGTACCTCCACATGAAAAGGATGATGGGACCTGGGCAACAGGTCACAAAGAGAAGGCTGATTTGTTTGCGGAGTATATCCAGGAAACCTTCCAATCGCTACCAAGACAAACTGCCAATGAAAATATAATGCCAATTCACAAGCTGGATGAGTTTCACATTCCGCCAGTAACTCTCAAAGAACTAAAAGAAGAAGTGAAAAGTAACATGAATGTTAAGAAAGCCCCAGGGGTATGACTTGATTATTTGCCCAATTATCAAAGCTCTACCAGACAAAGGATTTCGTAAGCTACTACACATAATCATTGCGACCCTTCGGTTAAAATATGTGCGGCATCAATGTAAAGTAGCAGAAGTAATCATGATACCAAAACCTGATGAACCACCTAACGATAGAAAATCATACAGTCCAATTTCTCTGCTGCCAGTTATGTCAAAACTTTTTGAAAAATTATTACTAAAGAGACCTAAACCAATAATTGAGGACCGACAATTAATTCCTCCACATCAATTTGGATTCAGAGAAAAGCAATCTAGTATTGAACAGATGCATAGAATAACAAATATAATTGAAAGAACGTTAGAACATCGCGCAAGCATTCGATAAAGTTTGGCACAGTGGTCTGGAACACAAGCTGCATCGAGATGTGCCGAGGCAATTCTACGCCATACTAAGATCTTATTTATCCAATACACTTTTTCGAGTGAAATATGAGGATGAATACTCTGAGCCAAAGAAAATCTCGACTAGTGTCCCGCAGGGGAGTGTATTAGGACCAATCCTGTATTTACTATATACAACAGACATACCAACCACAAATGAAGGGACCATAGCCAAGTTTGCAGATGACACAGCAATTATGGCAATTGGAAGTAATGTCGCCGATGCAACGAGCAAACTCCAGAGGATGACCAATGCGGTTTATAACTGGACAAAGTGTTGGCGAATCAAGCTTAATGAAACAAAATACACGCATATTAACTTTACATATCAAAAGGATTACCATTTACCTATAGAAAGTAACTCGCGACACGTGCCATATGCAAATACAGCTAAATATCTTGGCATGACCCTCGACGCCAAGCTCAAGCGGAGAGAGTATGTCAAAAAGAAAAAAGAAGAACTTAAAGTTCAGACAAATTAAGTTCAGAAAAATGAATTGGCACATAGGTAGAGGCTCTGAGCTTAAAAAAAAACTTAGTAAATAGGTTTAATTAATTAATTAATTATGGGACTAACCATTGGGTTGCATCCCACCTAAAGTGATTTGTACTAGAAACATAAAAATTTGTATTTGAAAGAAAATTGCTAGATGAGCGCAGTCTCAGTCGCATTCAATCTTGAATGGTACAATATTAGCACAGGTTTTGTCCCCATTTAATGGTACCTCTTGATCCGCTTCGTTGCAGGTTTGGCTCGTTCTGTTACTTTCATTCGGTGTGTTGACCTATTGTGATAGTTGCTGATAGCCATAGCAGTACCACTCTCTGATTTCAGTAATTTTCTGTTTTGTTGTAATTCATTAAAGATGAGCTAATTTAAATCTTGTTTTTGTCTGCTAATGACTTATGAATCTGTTTTTTATAAAATACTACAAATCATAACTATCAGCGATAGTATAAAACAAAATACATTACCATAACTGATATTATTAGATCATCAGATTACAATCTTAATGGTATTTTATTTAACCCAAATTAATTCTGTCAATAATCAAAGCTTTTTTTTTTATTTATTATCAAACACTTCTTAAATATTATGATGGTACATCATAAAACGGTTATATATTATATAATAGAAGCGTGCAGTAGGAAATATTGTTAAATATAAATAAATCAAAATCTTAAATTAAATTAATAATGTAAGATGTGCCGCGCGCATTCAACAGTTAAAAACACAGTAGGGTGGCTTCACATACATATTTTATAAATTCTTCCCGTGGGTTCTTTTTTACAAAAATAAAAAAAATTATTATATAACACTTAAATTATCCGTGGCATCTGATCGCATTTAAAATTTTCGATATATAAATCAATTTCTCAAAAGGTCGAGTCGAACAGAAGAGTATTATAAAAAGCTAATTGTAATTGCTTTCAATTTTGATAATAAATATCGATAAAAAAAAAATTAAACACACCATCACTTTCTTTAATGGAAAAGGTCAGTTTACAGAAATTTAAAAGAATTCATTGCAATTGTTGTATTATGAAAAGATGATCTGGTTTTCAAGTTTAATTTATCGTCTTTTGAAAGGTACGCGCTATTAATGATATTTTAATAAATTTAAAATAATTTAAACAATTTAATATTGATGATATAAATATATCTTATGTAATTGGAGTACATTATAGTTTTGAGCTTCTCGTAAGTTGTATAAAAAAAAACAAGAATGCTGAAGGCAATCGATGGTCATTACTCATTGTTTCACGCTTTTAAGATAAATTTGTTTTGAAATTCCATGAACTACATAATCAAATCTAGAATTGTATGGAAAATTACATCATATTACATATTTTTATTATGTATACATATGTTATGATGTGTGATGATATATTAATTTTCGATATTGTTTTTATTTTTTACTAAAGGATTCAACAAAAAATTATGCTAAGCTAATTAGCCATGGTTGACATTTAATAATAACAAACAAATTATGAAAAATAATTTAATTTTAATTAGTTCTTGGTATACACAACACATAATGTTTGATTGAAATCATCAATCTTTATATTATGGCATTATGCAAATCAAAAATGCAATATTAATGGATTTTTTTCTTAAATCATAAATTTCTTTTATACTCATGTTTGGATGGGTTCAGAATATCATATTATAATATTATGTTCATTTAATACATGTCATTACACTATAACTTCCCAACTATGACAAATTTGACATGTTTACGATGTTAATTAAGGATTGTGCAATGAATGTGATACATGTATAGTGTATACCCTAGATATATAGATTTCATAACATATAGCACGCGTAGTACGATAAATTCCTTTATCTTATACGACCTATACTAAGGCCCAGGTTGCGCAGTGGTTCCGACAGGGGCTGGATGCTATAAGGAATTTTCACCATCGATCGTTTGGGCGGTGCGATCGGTGGTGCGAATGATCTCATCTGAGACCCAGTAGAGCTTAAAATCCGTGTACCGTCCTCTCTTCCATGTCAGTATTTTAGGCTGGCATGGAGCTATGCAGATGGTTTCTACGTAAATCGGACCTATAGCCGTAACGTAAAGTAATACAGTGGGATGTCAGTAACACGGTGATGACACACACATATATATCCAAACATATTTACGAGACTCATAGAATCATGAAATTAAGAGAAAGATCCGAAAATATGCCAGATTGTTGTTTATAAATAGTACCATGCAGACATACTGTTAATACAACACAAGCCAACAATCCATATGACTTAAATAATAATAAATTAAATCGAAATGTTTTTGTCATTATATATTACTTGCAACCAACCAGTTCGAGTTGCTATGTTACTATAAATTTTTTAATAATGAATAATTTATATTTAAAATTTTTAATCTCGACATCATAATTACATAAAGTTAGAATTATGTTTTGTTGTAAATTATTTGACGACAGAATGATATGCAACAATGGTATACATAACAATCGAAGAGCTAATAATTAATATACATTTTTTAATTAAATAATCGTGGTATTATTCTCTACCATGCTAGTCGAACCATTGGTCTTTCTGCAAAATGTGATTTAAAATTTTATGAAATTGAATGTTGGGCAAAAAATTATTTTTAATTTATATTTTTGTACTAACTACTAGTTTTCTAAAGATTTTGATGTCCATTATATACATTTTGTTATAATTCTCAATAATTCTCAGCCTAAGTATCGGGGTATTATGGTGACAATATCTGTTAAAATAGTATAGTTGTTTTTATTCTACAACCGTTGAAAGAAAAAATTAGGACATGGGATTATATGTCCAGTCTACGTAGACTTTCACTTGCACGATTAAAGATAACAACACCTTGCCCATTTTTTAGGAAAAATATAGGTTATATCATAATAAAACTTGTTTAAGTCTAAGAATCTTTTTTTACACGGCAAAAAATTATTTAATTTTTTTCCATTTATGTATTTATTTTTGCAGTGTTTGATATTGTTAGGGGATTCCTATTCCACGTTCAATAATTCGTTGTTTCGTCTGCTTTGTATTTTATTCTGAGTAGTTCTGTCGTCGAATAAGGTTCTAAACTTAGCTCTAAGATGTCTTCGTATTAAGGAAATGTGGATTTGGAACAAATAGAGAAAGCATTAATAACTTGGATCGAGGATAACACTAAAAACCGGATTTTGGTAGATGGTTACATTATTTTTTAGAAAGGCATGCCTTGTACATCGTCAAAATAAAGTCTTTGTTAATACGGAAGCTGCTAGAGAATATCCTGCGAAAGTGGCAAAATTAATTGAAGAAGTTGAATATAATAGTTGTTTTGGAAAAATGTGCTAGGTAGAACCTATATCGCTAAAACACAGAAACGTGCTTTCCCATTCCACTGGATAGCGAACAAAAAAGGGTGGGTCACTTCAGCTATTTTTACTGATTGTTGCACAATTGTTTTATTTATGATGTCAGGCGATACTTAAAGAACAAATGTCACTTATCCAACCGTTGGATCAATTTATTATCGCTACCGTTATTTTTTCAATTCATATAGAATAAAATCGATAGTGAAACTAACATGACGGTAATTGAAGCCCGAAGCAATTTGGCATTGTTTGAAATAAAGTCATCCGCCCTAAATGCCTATTGGAAGGCTTTTTGGCCAGAATGTGCGACAGATAACATTTCTCAGCTTGAAGCTCCCATTAATGATGTCAATTCAGAAATATTAACGTTAGCTCAAACGATTTGGTGTTGATGATATAACCAAATTGATTAAAGACAGAGCGATTAATGAGGCAGAGCTTACTCTTGAAGAGGCTTACTCAGAAGTTAGTAGCGATCCACCTGAATTAACATCTATTTTAATTCTTGAAGGCATCTTAATTGCAAACAAATTAGAAATTCATTTATTATGAAATGAACTTGCTGATGAACGTGGAAAAAAATGGTTCGACACAAGGAATTATCCAAAGAGCTTTCCAAAATAGGTTTTCTACGATTTATTTCAGAATTTACGGTTAAAATTGGCGACATCCAGTCCTAAGAATGTAATTTTATTTATGTTTTAATATTAAAAACATATAATTTAATTTTGCAATAACAAAATATATGTATTTACTTTAATTTGAAACCAAAAACAAGTCTTGGAACGTATCTATTATTCCACCATATAACCTTTGTCTTTTTTTACACTTTTTTTTACACGACTTAGTCTGGAACGTATCTACCGCGTAAAACGAGGATTAGGTGTATATCCTAACCGCTCTTAACTCCATGTATAATAATTTATGGATATATAACATGTAAATCTTGACACAAATGAGCATTAAACACAGGCGCAATAATCGTAACCTGTTGAGGGCAATCAAACAATAAAGCAACGATCCTCCCTCACATGTCTTATGTATATAAAACTTTAGCTATAAAACAGATAATGAATATTATGCCTTGTATGGCTAGTATATTTGACAGTGTACTAAACCGGATGATTTATGCAGAGCTTTATAGAACAAGGAGTCACTTATTAATATTTCGTTTGGATTAGTATTTGTGCTTACACTTATATCTAGCTTGAGTAATGTTTAACCTCATTGCTGGTAAGTTTAATTTGGATAATAACCAGTGGTAGAAGGTTTAGTGAAAGCTTAATAACAACAATGATGCTATACGTTTTTTTTCATAATGTCAACTTTTGGCTCATCTGTATTTTCACGGATTGACGTGATGTAATTTAACAAAAAATATGCACCATAATTAAAGTTTTCAATTATTAGGTAAGAGACAATTGTTTGGTAGTTATTTTTTATTGTTTGAAACAAATTTTCCCTTGAGGTCAGAAAGTGGGTTTTTATAAGGAGAACAAAATTATTGTTTATATTAGTTTATGGTTGTTGATTAATAAACAAGCCATAAGGTGGTTGGGAGAAACCGTACATTTTAAAATACGATGCCAGCCTTAAACGTTCGATTTAGGATCGTCCTCATATATTGAATCTGCGTTTTGAAGTTGTCGCTTAATTTGCTAAATCCATAACCACAATCACAGTTGGTTCAAACTTAATTGATTAGTTTTATTTATTTTGTTTAAAACTTACAATTTCTAACTACTCTCATCGATACAATTAAATCATAAAAGAGAAGTTAATGAAAATTTAATTAACAAAAAATTATTATTAAATAATATTAAATTAAAACCTTGAAGAAATTGAAATAAAAATGCATTTCTAAAATTTCAATGTTGTGTCCAATGGCAAGCGAACCGAATTGTTAAAACACTCTAAACTGTTGTACGATTCAGCTTAGAGACGTCTTTTCTGTTAAAAAAATGTTTATCGTAAACTGTTAAACGATGCTAAACTACATTAAGATACTCAACTCTGCTCTATGTATTTGATATATATGAGGAGAGCTGGAAAAATAGCGCCCAATAGAACCAAATGGTCCAGTAGACGCCAAATTTTAACATCGAGTGATTCACCTCACACCAAAATTGATCCCGCCATTTAAATTTGGTCACCTTGTTTGTTGTTTTCTTTGCAATCTTGTTATTGGGCCAACTTTTAGTTTTGATATGGAAGATGAGCCGGTCCATGAAATCTTTACTGCAATAAGGAGTCATAGTAGTGTATTCACTCCATCAAGCGTATGCAGATCGCAATTCCGCCTCTATCGGGATTGTGGCCAGACTACGATTGGTGGAGTGAATGAACACAACTATGATATATGCATAAGGTGCTTTACATCTTGATCTACAATCAGATGTAACATCTTGATTTGTGATTTCTGTGGCAGCACAGCTACATAAAGCTCTTTTACAGCTTAAGTATATAGTGAATAGTTCTTATAAGATATTCAGATATTGCTTCTTTTACATCAATTCTTCGGCAATTAATTAGTAGCCAATTTCACAAGTATCAATAAAAAATATTTGGGTGCTCTCTGATATTCATTAAAACAGTAAATAAATAAGCAAGTCTCATTTCAAATAAACCGATTTGATTTACTGTGTCGTTTTCAAACAGTAAAGCGTAAAACAAGCATTGAATTCTTTCGTTCAATATGGTATAAAAAAATATATGGCTTAAAGCCCCTTATACCCCTAACCGTGTCTCAATTGAGACCTTCAATTGAAACCCAATTAGGGCTGTTTACATCCCATTGTAGGTGGTCAGCCAAACGAATGCTTTTTACGCACAATCGCGTTTTATCGAACTCTAGCCTGGGTGACTTGATAATAAACTCTCTTAACCGTTAAGCTACAACCAATGACATCATAGTATATACGAGAACAACTATTTTTTCTGTATTAGCTTCCTGATTTCATAACTTCATCATTTTAGAACAACATTAAAATTGTAGGGACTCAATCTCTAAATTGGAAAACCTAAATTTTTCCTGTCCATATATCAAACCTGCAGTTTACTACTGTCTTTGAAATAATCAGTTGATGATTATTTTGCCTAACAACGAACTACACATACTACCTAGCCTATTTTGGCAAAGTTGTCGCGACCAGAAGTTCTTAAGTCAAAACAAATGAAATCTCAAGTCAAAACAAATGAAGTCATTTGTCTCATTTAAAAAAAAACAATATACATAAGAACAATAAGGAAGTCTAACATTTTATTAATTTTTTTTTGGTCTATCATTTCTGCCATTTCATAAATCTATTATTCCTTAAGTATCTAATTAAGTTTGATTAATGTTTCGTGTATTACGTAGACTTATCACTTCAACGTGTTAGAGTTTATTGAATAAAATATAATTTCGGTAGCCGTACAATGATTTCTAAGGAACAAGCTAACCATTTACATATCCTAAATCCACAAAAATGTATAAATCAATTTTTTGTTGCGCCGATTCAAATCCTAAAGAGATTATTCAAAATATTAATACTCGAGTACAATTGACATTCCATTTCTAAATTTTTTATTTTATTAATACTTATTGATTTTTCATTTTACAATCAATTGTTATTCATTTGTTTTTGTTTTGTGGAGAATTTAAACCTCGACATCTAAGTAAATAATACAACATACTCATCCGAAAATGTCATGATAGTTAATTTCAATTCATAAAAAAAATAGTTAAGGTCAAGGTTTAATTTGACATTTGTAATATTTAAAAATAGTTGTTGTAGTGAAATGCATACTATGCGTTCTAAAATATATTAAATAAATATTAATAAAAAATTACAAAATAAATAAAATCTTTCATTCAACAAAATTAATTTAGAAAACCCAATCAAAAAAAAAATAAATAAAAATATTTGATTTTTTAATAAATAAACACTTTAACATGCTGACAGTATCAAACAGCAAACAAACTTCAGTTTTGTTATTTAATTATAAAATAAATTTAATTAAAATTAAATTTACCATTTCACATTATAATTGCATATTGGTCAATATATATGTATTTATGTATTATATATATTCCATCAGAACTAAGTTAAAAATAATGTTTTTATAAAATTTAATATTTTATTTTATTAAATATAAATCAATATTTTGTTCGTAAATTGGTGAATGGAAATTTGATTTAATATTTAATTGAGTATAAATTGAAATAAAACAAATAATTTGATTATGATATGTATGTAAACGGTTTGAACCAAGTCAAATATGACTTTGCTATCTATTTCTAGAAATTATATATATATTTTTATACATATTTGTTTATTTAATATTTAAGATGAAATGATTGATCTTTTCTTATTACATTAATGTATATTTTATGAAAGTTTCTGTTTCTGATATTTTTCCATATTTAATGTTTGTTTTTGTTGTAAAGAAAATTATTGTGAAAGGCATTGTATGTGGGTGGTATATGGAAATTTAATCACAGTTTTTGGCTTAAAAGTTTTAATTGAATTATTATAGTCAATGTTTTATTTCATATAATTAATATAAATATGTATCCAGAAATGATTAAGGGTCCGATTTATTATATTATTACGTAGCATATATATATATATATATATATATATATATATATATATATATATATATATATATATATATATATATATATATATATATATACATATATATATATATATATATATATATATATATATATATATATATATATATATATATACATATTTATATATATCGTCACTTGAAAATTGGTTTGGTCCATACACCATTTACTTTATTCTCGAGAAGTGGACGTTTTATGTTTGAAACGAAATATACCAAAAAGTACCCGATAGAATTTTTTTATTTTTTTTTTTGTAAAATTTAACTGCATACGTAGAGCTTAATATCTATTTAATAGAAAAGATGTTGCTTACATTAGGGTGCAATAATTGGAATTTTCCAGAAACACAAATTTTTCAAATTGGTCCAAATCCACACTTTTACACTAATTTGTTTCTTTATGTAGGATATGGACCAAACTGAATTTGATATGGAACAATCTAGTTTTAATAAAGTTGTTAAATTTCATGCCAAAATTTATTTTATTTTTGATTTATTTTATTAAATAAATATAATTTGTCCACAGTATTTATATAATCATAAAATAAAAATTTTGATCACAATGTTTCTCACAGCTTCAAGTTAAATAAATTAAAATATAAACAGACTTCATTGTCTTGTCTCCAAAATTGTTTGTTATACCAGTACAGACTATAATATGGATTAGCTAAACTGCATCTATTTTGTTTTATTATTTTTGAAAAGACCCTTAAGACATTGTACATTTTCCGTTGGCAGAAAAGGGAAAACATCAGAAATATCTTTCATTTTTTCCTTGGCAATTGGGTGTGCTGGTAACGTACCAATTTCAGTACTAAAAAGATTTTTTGGAGTGGGAATCACATTTCTAGTTCTTTTTTTTGTAGTGAGCAAGAATTGCATGTTATTTTTTGAAATAAAAATTGGAATTTTAATGTGGAAAAACCACTTTCCTCTTGCTCGTACAAAATAGATTTAATTTAAAAAATGGAACTCTACTAAAATCTAGTTTGCCAGCCGGATTTGAATATACTTTCTTTGATTTGAATATAAAGTCTGTATGCTTCATTTGCATTATGACCAGTGAAACGTTTGTAAAATTCATTTTTTAAGTAGTCGAACAAAACGAAGAGGACTGTGTATTTCCAGATTCTTCAAATATCGATCAATAGTCGAGTGTACACAATCAACTTCCTGTATATTCAAGTGGCCTGGTACTGAATTTTTTTGAATTATTGTCTCTAAATTTTTAATGGAGTTCAAAAATATTTTAAGTGCTGTTGTGTTGATTTTGTTGCGATTTTGTGGTACACAAGAATCGCTCCACAACGTAAAACATTTAATAAACGGAAAATCAGTAATCGTTACCAGATCGCCCACTATGCCTCAGTCCATATGACACAGTAAGTTATTTTTTTATTATTCAGAATTATGACTGTACCTGTGAAAAAAAAAATACTTTGCCTTTTCATTTTGATGTTGTTAAGAACAATGACGGAGAAAAAAAAATTGCTTCTCTTTATATACATTTGCGTTTTTGCATTCTGTGAGATGGATATGGAACAAATGTTATGCAATTTTTTGATTTTTCCGCTTGTTCCGTATCCAATGCAAATATATTCGTGGAACAAACTAATTCTTATAATATTATTGAAAAATTGTTCCAGTAGGCGTTTGGCTCAAACTAATCGCAAAAATTTTTTTTTTCTAAATTTATTAGTTTTTTATTCCATACGTCAAAAAACGGGATATGGACCAAATGATTATTATAAATTATTAAAAATGTGGATATGGAACAAACTGAGTAGCCAATATCTCAACAACTGTTCCGAAAATTGTACCTTATTCTTCATTATTAGTTCAAAAAACACAAATTTGGCGTATGGACCAAACTAATAGTCAGGTGACGATATACTGCAGTGCCAAAAATGTATAAGTTTTTAACATATTCAGAGATATACGCAAAGTATGCCCGTTTGGTAAAGATGTTCCTGCAAAATGTCATAATTGCTTTCAGCCACATCCGGCAAATTACAGGGATATTAAACAGATAAAGAAAATATCTATAAAGCGCGATAAATAATTATAAAGCGCGAAAGCAAAATCTAGTAATACCGGACAAAACTAATCAAGCTTTCACCAAAGAGGAATCAAATAATACGGGAGAACGGAAATTATTCGCAAGTAATGCCGAAATCAATAATTTCAAGGAGCACTGAGGATACAACCGTGCTTCAAAAGATACTTTTTAGCATGGAAGCACTTAACATTAGACTAGCTAAACAAGAAAAATGTCTTGAAGCCCTAAGTATAATAGGCTAGACAAGCAAGCCTCTCAAAATGAAATAGCTTCCATTCTCTGTTAAAATGTCTCAAACAGCATTAAATAAAACATTAAGAATAGTAATCTGGAATGCAAACGGGCTAATCAGCATCTTCCACAACTAGAAGTTTTTCTAAATTCCGGCAAATAGATTATATGGCTGTTACCATACCGTTCATCCAGCAGCAACAGCAAGAGGTGGATCGTCAGTGGCAATTAAAGAAAATAATAAACATAATAAAGAACTTAAAATTGAAGAAGAATTTACGCAAGTAGTAACAATTAAATTATATTTAAACAACTCAAAGAATATAGCGACCGTCAATAAATGTCCTTCCAAGATCTGCTAAAGGAAGAAGTTTGTACATTATTTGAGGTGATTTTAACACTAAGAACACATACTGGGGATCAAGAGTCACCTCTAAAATAGGAAGAGAGTTGTTTGCAGCAGGACAACAAAGCAGCCGCGAGCTTTACTCCGAAGATCAACAAGCTTATTGGCCAAAAAATAGAAACAAATTATCCGTTTTATAGACTTCTTTATCACCAAAGGTATAGACGAAAATTACCTAGAAAACATATACCTAAAAAACAGTAACGCGATTATGTCAGATAACACACCTGTTATTTTGACAGTCAGTGCAACGATTGTTAAGAAAACTAGTCCACCCTGGCTAACAAATAACCAAACCTGCTGGGGAAAAAATTTCAGAATTTAATTGAGGATAACGTTAATCTCCAACTGCTAATTACAAATCCGATACAGCTAGAAGAAGAACTAAAACAACTCATCTGCGTTATAAAACAAGCGGCGTGAAGTAGTACACCATCCAGACTTTACCTAGACAAACACGACAAAAACTCGCAAGACTGATTTCCTTTCTCCAATAATTGCAAAATTTTTCGAAAAATTACTGCTTTAGCCACTCAAAACAACAATTGAAGAAACATCAATTTGGCTTTAGAGAAAACCATTCAACAATCGAGCAAGTGCATCGGATTACAAACATAGATGTACTCGAAAAAAAGAAAGTTTGTTCTAGAATTTTTTTGGATGTAGCACAGGCTTTCGATAAAGTTTGGCATCAAAAATCAACCGACATTCGATTTGGTCCCTAACAATTAAAACGGATGTATGTGTATTTAAAACATCTATTACTTTTTTCTCCACGTTATCAGTTGGAAAAGGATTTTTTTTACCTTCGCCCTGGCCCGAGGTGGTTTTTAACGGAATAAACCTATAGAAAACAAAAATTTTTTTGACATTAAGTCGAAAAAATTGTACTCAGTTAATTATTTCATAAATTCTTTTCGTAAATAGTAAGAACATTTTTTAACAGATGTGCTTTAGTTACAATTAGATTTGATAAGAGATGGTGCGTCAATTACACACAATAACCAACGTTTTTTACATATAGAATCTATAAAGTAACTTTATGCAAATTACACATTTTTACATCTAAAAAACCGTGTAATTGACACACTCAACAGTGATTCCAATTGTTGGTAAATATTTGATTTCTAACTTGGGAAGATGCCAACTTTGCCACCTGTTAAAATGTAAATCATCTTTGAATTATTCCCTTACTAGTCACCTTGGATAACCAAATTTTAACTGAGGAAAAAATGACAACTTGGTTTTACTCAATTGCTATCAAACTCGTCATGGAATGAAACCCAAGCGGTAAGAAATCTAAATTTGAATTGAAAAATGACCCCAAAGAAACAGACAACGTTTACAGTTTTCTTCTGATTGTTTTTATGTATTATGTTATTTTTCTATTAGGATCCTGAACAATTTCACTAGGTGGTAATTAATTCTACTCTGTTTTGAATTTTGTACTTATAAGTTTTTGTAACTGCGAAATATGATCGCAAAATTTAGACTTCATAGGAGACTATAATCAATAATTTTTTAATTTAATCTACTGCCAAATATTCAATACATCATAAACAGAGATCACTTCATCAGACGCCAGTTTTGCTATTTCTGATAAGGGCATGGTATTCCAGTTAGATTTCTTAATTTATCAAACCTTCAGGAGGATCATTTTTTGAACTCTCCTTTCCATTGTAACTTCGACAGGTACTATCGAAGCACTCCAATTTTTTATAGGTGATGGTTACTTTCTACGTAATATATTGCAAATTAATACAATCTTATATCCGGTAAACCCGATCAGTTTGAGTTTGGAAAATTCTTACGACGCTAATATTTTAACGATGAAATGATTAATAAAAAACGGCCTGCCTAAACATCGCTTAAACATCGAATTCAGTCAAAAATTTAAAAAATCGTTCTTTCAACCTATTTTTGTACATGGATCTATACTATCCGTTCAGAAGGTGATTTTAAATCAGGCCTGAAGTCTTTCGTCGTTTATTTGACTGGCAACGTGCATGGAAGTACAGTAAAACAGAACCTTGGCGAAGTTTGGAGTTATTTGGCTGACTTAAAAGATAGAAACAAACCGCTAAATTAAAATTTTGTTTTTAAGTGACGTTTCAGCCATTTGGAATGTTTACAATTTTATCATCGTGAGATATACGCAAGAACAACGTTTTTCAAACTATTCAGTTTTATTATCAAAATAATTGTTCTTCAAATGCAACTTTTCGTGCATTTTTTCCGTTTTATAGTCGTAATAATCCAAGTGTGCTCGCTGCTCATATTGCTGCCGTTCAGGCAAGTGTTGCTGAAGACCGTAATTTGTCGATTCCAAGACGTTCTCAAGAATTGGGATTGTCTCAAACCAACTTTTTATGGCTAAAATTAGAAAAAATTGATCTTGACATCATTTGGTTCCAACAAGAAGGTGCTACGTGTCACACAGCAAGTGCAACAATACAATTATTGCGAGGAAAGTGTTTACATTCGATTATTTCAAGAAATAGTGATATTGAATGGCCTCCAAGAATTTGTGATTTAACACCATTCAACTATTTCTTGTACGGTTATTTGAAAACATTGGTCTTTAGCAATAAACCAAACGTGATTTTCATGACACATGACTTGATTTAGTGGAAAAAGTGCCCGAAATTGGGTTCATCGAATTCTTTCCTGCAGAAGAAGTCGTAGAGCCCATTTGAATGAAGTTTTATTTAGAGCTTAGTTGTTTCGATTGTACTTCACATTAAATAAAAAAAATCAATTTCCTTAACAATTAGCGGTTTTTAAAAATCATATAACTCTTATTGAAAAACCCTGTATAAAATTTTATCGCCTGAAGATAACTCTTTAATTATCTGGCTAATATATAAGACTTTGGTTCGTTAGTATCCATGTGATTGTAGTTTTCTGTATACAATATTCAAAACTTTTCACCAGTATTGTTATAAGTGTTAATTAATTACTCATGTTTATTGACCCTAGTGGCTTTAATGAGGACTGTAGGTTTCTTGTAAGATAAGGTAAACAAAACTTAAAGTTTTGGTAAAGGCAACATTTATTTAGCTTTCCAATCCTGTTTTGCATTCACTCGTACGAGAATTGTAGTAACAAAGTTTATAGATGAAAACTATAGTATGGTGATTCTTATCTATGACTTTAAGCGAGTAAACGGCCCTAGCGGAGACTTACGAACTAATATTCGTATTGGTACACATTGTAGGTGGTCAATCCAACGATTTCGTTTCAGCGTTACTCGTATGTCTAAACAATCTTCACAATAAGGAAATAGAGATCGATACCGACATACTTATAGTTTTCAATTAATTGGTTTTATACCAAAACTTCTAATCAATCAATCAAAAATGGTTATGAGTTCAACAAACTACAAACAACATATATTTAGCATAAAATAATTACAAATGAAAGTGAACCAAAATTCAACCCAATAATTAATTGTAGACAGTAAAATTATTAACCGCACAAAAGGGTACAGATATAAATCGCACATACACTTAAGTGTTATACTTCCAATTAACTCGGTAAAAATCAAAAAATTATGTCTTAGGTTTCTTGTTAAATTAATTTTCTTGATATATCAATCTATTTCTACACAGAATGTTCCAATTAAGTCATTTCAAATTTGGGTGAAAAATAAAATACATTTTCGTAGACAATAATTACCGCCCACCAAAACTTACATCACTTAATAAAAGTTATAACAAATAAACCGCTGCGAGACAAACGAAACAAAAAACAATTCCATTAACAAAGTGTAATATGTGTTAATATATATTATTAATACATAAAAATAAATATTATCTTCAATTCGAAATATTAATTTCATTATTATTTCTAACAACAATATATATTGAAAACTTAATTTACTTTTTTCTTAAAGAAAAACAAAAACTAGAAATATGATTTAAAGTTTTTAATTTAATAATTTTTTATCTATACTCGTATAGTTAGTTTCGTTTGTGTGGAAAAATGCTAGACATGATTAATTGGGTTTCCAGGTTAACATTTTATGGTTTTTCGTATTATAAGCATAATAGAGGTTAAATTTGTTATGAAACGTAACTTAAGTTAAAAATACAGATTAAAAGAAAATCTTTGAAATTATATCAATTATTTTATTATCACATACATAACTACAAAAGATTAAAAAAAAAATTCGATCAGAATTTATGGTTTATGTTTTTCATGATAATCATTATAATAATTGCGATTTTTGCACTTTTATTATTATTCATCATGTAACCTATTCGTTATGTTGATTAGAGAGAGCATTGTCGCTATGTGAAATTAACTTTGAATGAGGTTAGTAAAAGTGATATTTAGTTTAAATATTTCGAATTATATTTGTAAATGATTAATTCTTGTTACTAACCAGACGATAATAGATGTGATCACCTCATGTTGAATTATGTATAGCTTTAGAACTGACGTGCTTTAGATCTTTTTAAATTCAGAATACGAAATAATATTTCAAAATATCATTAAACTTGCCAAACGAAAATTTTATACCGTAATGCCAAAAGGCTTAAAATATCATTTTATTCCATATAATTTTAAAATAATTGGCCATATAATTTTAAAATAATGGAATTTGAAATTTGTGCTTTTCTTTATTAACACAACATATATAGTGTTAGACTAAAGTGTAATGATTTTGTAATCGATTAATCGGGATTGAATCGAATAATCAATTTGTCGGTTCTCCTCATCGGCTCGAAAGCCTAAATCTACTATTCCTCAAATCACAGATTTTTTTCTTAAATCTAAGGAAATTGCAATTTACTAATGCTGTATAAGATAGCAGAACAAAATCCAGCAGAAACTATTTTTTTTACTCACCACCAGAGGC
Source organism: Tipula lateralis (assembly GCA_963932295.1). Taxonomy (NCBI): domain Eukaryota; kingdom Metazoa; phylum Arthropoda; class Insecta; order Diptera; family Tipulidae; genus Tipula; species Tipula lateralis. Next base: position 42,023,982 of record OZ010736.1, read on the forward strand.
ACTTCAATCGCTAAAGAGATTTTTCTGCTGTCATTTTTGAAACCAGCAGAATTTTTTCGGGAATATTTATAAAATATTAAAAAATATATCCGAATTTGAAGTTTAAGGATAACATCCGAATATGAAGTTTGAGGATAATCGTCAGGGTCAGAGGACCTCCATAATTTTTTGAAGTTTTGGCCCATACATAAAAATCAGTTTTTTCACTGTGAGCTATGGAAGGATCCCCGAGTTACCAATATGCCATTATGATTTTCTGATAGCTTAGGTCATAATACATCCGAATATGAAGTTTGAGGATCATCATCTGGGTCAGAGGACCTCTAGATTTTTTGAAGTTTTGGCCCATAGTGAAAAAACTATTTTTAATGTAAAGGCCAAAACTTCAAAAAATTATGGAGGCGTTCTGTCCCAGACCATTTTGTCTTAACTTCATATTCGGATGTATTATGGTCTAAGCTATCAGAAAATCATAATAGTATATTGGTTACACGGGGGTTCATTTGTAGCTCACAGTAAAACAACTACATATAATAATATTTGTATATATAGTTAAAAAAATATATATTTAATTCGTATGAAAAAAATTTACAGATTTTATGTGAAATCTTAAATATATATTTATTAATATTTTGTCAATATTCACGGACAAATTCCGCTGGTTTCAAAAATGACAGCGGAAAAATCTCTTTAGCAACTGTAGTGCATCTGGTGGTGAATAGAAAAAATTTTTTTCTGCTGTCTTATACAGCATTATTTACTATAGAATTTCAGAAAATTCCATAATCCGCAAACACAGTACGTCATATAATTTCCGATAATGCAGCAAAACTACAAATAAAAATTAAACTAGAAATTTCTGACTATAATGTAGCCTAATTATAGATTAGTAGACTTCAACGCATAACTGCAGATACCTTAACATAAATTTACAATTACATTAAAAAGTAGGCAACTTAATTCCAGCTTCACAGCAGTTGTGTATTGCAATCCAATTTGCCATGTCTAGTAGAATGTCTGCGATTATCAAATATTGAAGAATTTGATTCATCCGATGACACTGACGCAGATTTTAATGAAAACCAAGAGAATTTTGCGATTTCGATTGCCCTTAATATAGTTGAGAAAGCGATTGCTATATCACATTTACACTCATGCCATTAATAGTGAAAATACGCAAAGTAATCAAACTTTTTCACCAACAAGGTGGACCAAATATTGCAAAAACATTTTAAGGACTCTTTTGGAAAAGAGTGTGATATTGGATGCAAACACTCGTTGAAACCACTTATTAGTAATATGTTGGAGTGGTTCAACAGAGACCTGCTATTCAGAATGCATTAATTGTCATCAGACATTCTATTTTCGAATAAAAATTTACTCTGTTTATAGAAAGCATTTCTGTTTTGATGTCAATTAAAGATGCAGTCGAAGCACTATGTGGTTAAGACGCCTATCTATTAATCGCAGACGCAGCATTAAAATTCTTTTTTAATACCCTGACAAAAATAGACGGTGACCTTACTACGAACATTAACAATGCTTTAGAAATAAGAATAAAAAAAACGCAATTATTTATCAGGACAATTGCAATATTTGTTAACACTTTGGCTGCCAATGTTGTAATGAGCATACACTCTAAATTCTACCCAACCATGCCAATGTTGTTCTAGACAGACATTCGAAATCTTTCTCATAGGGCCAGTGTTATTCTCAACATATATTCTACAGTACGTGTTTCTATTCAAGTGTATTAACACTAGTGTATGTATGTCTAGAACAACACTAGCTTAGTGAGATGTAATTTTGAATGTATGTCCATAACAACTCTGGCGTGATAACACTGGCACAGTAAAATAGAATTTGGAATGAATGTATAGAACAATATTGGCATGGTTGGGTGGAATTTAGAGTGTATGCTCATTATAACATAGGCAGCTTAAGTGTTAGTGGTAAAGTAGATTATGCTTCTAATTCTAATGACGAATTTCCTCCTTTGAAAAAACGACTTACCAAAAACCTTTTGTTAGCAACATTAAAGCAATTATTTAGTTCAATAAGTAGTAGAAGGAAGCTGAACATAAAGAAGCTGAATCAATCAAAGACCAAATGCAAAAGGCTATTGAAAACGAAATATCCATGTCTGAAAAAGAGAATAAGACACTATTTTCTATGACTTAAACTATTGAAAAAACCTACGCGAACAAGCTTATGAAGAAATATGTTACACTTTGCTATAACGCCTTAAAGTCTATTCCGCTTACTTCGATATATGAAAGAGCATTTTCAGTATCCGGCTATTTGTGCACGAAACTAAGATCACTGCTTGGTGACAAAATCCTAGATGATTTATGGTTTCTTCTCCATATTATTTATTTTATTAAATGAAATTAGCTAGATCGCGAAGTGTCGGCTTTATAATTATTTTTCTATAATTTCAAATTTTGCAATCACTAATCTGAAGCATCTTAGTTAGCAAGTATGATGGATGATGTATATGAAGTTCATGTCAATGGTCAATGATATATTGTGTGAACATTACAAGACATGATTGGTCTGTCGTTTCTATTAAAATCTTTACAATAAAAGAATAGTTTAAATTAGCGTATGTTTAACCTATGTTCATCCACTTCGATCAAATTGTCTGGCGACAAGTTTCAATCAATTAATTAGTAAATAAGTCTAGTCTGACTAAGTCGATGTGAAACCCAATTAAATGCTACATCGGGACCAACTCAGCAGTTTCGAAGATAAATTAATTAGTTAAGTTGAGTGAAATACTCGTTATTCGTAGTTGATTGTCGCTCACATCAAAATAAAACTATCACGTCATAAGAAAGCTAGAACTTCCATATACTCTTAAAAAATAATTAAATTCCATTGTGTGTTTTGTAATTCCTTCAAATAAGAAGAATTAAATTAGAAATAAAATTAAAGCGAAAAAATTGTTCAATCTTAAATTTAGTAAGAAGTTTCTTTTGTATCATATTCCTACTGGGACATTTCCATCCAATATAACTTCTACAATTTCCACAATTTTTTTTGCTGAAGATAAAACAAAAGGAACGTTTTTGTACAAAAAGTTAAAATATAAAAAAAAGGATTAAAAAAATTATAATTATAAATAAGACGAGTCGCTCCATAAAAAAAAGTTTGACTATACACTCTAACAAAATCCTAGTTGATTTTAATTGAAAAGTTTAACAATATATTAATTAATAATTAAAAGTTTATATTGCATTGGTCAAAAATGAACGAATAGATAGAAAAGTTGGACACATATTTGATGTGTAGTTAGGTTCTTTAATTGCCAATTAACGAGTACATTTTTATATCCTCAAATAAAAATCGTGATCCAAAGTATTGAAGTCTATAGACAGAGTATGAAAGACAGAAGTACAGAGGTGCTCAATAGTTGAGACGGAACAATGACCCGTGAGAATACGCAGCAAAATCCTTGCAGTGTCCCTGTCATAATTCAAGAAGTATTAGGATCTTCGATGATTTATTGTTTCAATGAAGATTTTGAATAATCAACGAGAGATAAGGTTGTCTCATCTCGTCTGGAGCAGAACTCAAAGCTTAAGAGATAACAACGTCACTCCTAGAGTGGGCTCAAGTATTTCGTTGGTTTCCATGTGGCTGGGTATCTAGTGAACTCTAACTTTATTCAGACAACTTAGTTGAATCAAGGCAATTACCGTCTTACAGAAACCTATAGTTAATATATAATAAAAAAATTCCAGTTCTGATTATTATCCGTTTGACAGTTAAATTATGTTACTTCAATAAACAGTCATCATTTCAATTGAACTGTTAGTTAATATGTCATTGATTAACTATTGTTAGAATAGTTATGTTATTATATTAATAATATAGTTATGTCATTTGGATATCGTTCGATTGCATTATGATTTTGTCAGAGAGAGCAATTTAAATTATGATTAGGGTTTCATACTAGTATATACAAGTTTCGAGTACATGAAATATAATAAGAACTAACCGACAAGGACTTCCTTAAAGTATAATTGTACTGAACTAGCTCTGTTAGAATTTTTGGATTTTTTGAGGGCATTCGCAGTTACTCTTTCAATGTCCTACTACCAAATCGAAGACGTTGCGTATATTATATGTACATTGCGTTACTCCATGTTAACTCAAATGAAGGAAAACTCGTTTTACGATCCAGCTCCTATCGAAATTAAACCTCTCCAACTAACAGCTTTAACCACTGCACCGTTTTATATAGTGAAGTAAAATTTTTATGTCTTTCAAAATTTCTGAAACCACAGCAGCTGTGCTTGGCCGTTTACCACATTTGGACAAAAATCATACTAGCTTGAGCTTTCAGCTAAACCATCGAAAACTAAATCCTCATCTAAATATTGAGCAACTAAACTAAAATCAATAGCATCAAAATGTTCTATCGAGTATAAAACTGAAATTGAGATGTGACCAAACATTGTAAAAGCATGCTGCGCTCATTTTATATTAGGAGCCTGTGTTAACCATTAAACATTTTATTAGCTAGTTGCACATCCTTAAAACGAATGAGCTTAGAAATATGGTATGGCCCAATATGGATTAGTCTGTTTAGTTTTTATCCTACTTCAAATACTTCGAAAACAAGTACTATATGAGGTGTCTATTTCCAAAACTGTCCAAAAAATGTTTTTTAAAATATTGAGTGTTATACATTTAATTAAGGCTCACGAAAACTGCTATCCTTTGGTATCAAAAAACAAAACCAGATAATTTTCCAGAGCTATCCATATTGTAGGTGCCCTGTGTTCCAAAGCTATCTATTTATCTAAAATTTGTTCCAAAATACTGCAATGAGAGGTATGTTCAAAACTCTATAAATGTTCGTTTAACCAACAACTATAACTACATGACTAGGGAATCCAATACCGGTTTTCGGTAAACCGGTTTTACCGTAAATTTTTCATTACCGAAAAACCGGTAAATTTTCAAAATTTTACCGAAAATACCGAAAATTAAAAAATTCAAAAAAATTAGTATAATATCTTTTCATACTTTCACTGTATAAAATAAAATATATTCACTTATTCAATTTAATAAGAAATGTTCTTATTATATTCATTCTTTTTATTTATGGATCTATATGAATAGGGATTTTGATTTAATTTTATACCGATATTTTTAAACGTGCTGATATAAATCTGCTTCATCTCATTCATTTCATTACGCAGATGTGACTAGACTTAAGGTTAATTCATGGTTAATTCGAGTGTGTCAACACTAACTTCTATCGTCCTATGAAATTTAATTTCTTTAATGCTTGAAATTAACGGTACGGGTTATTTTACCCCTAATTAAAATCAGAAGTATTCTACCCAAACTGTAGGAAATTTAGGTGGTTAATTCAGTAGAAATAAAATAACTGCAAGACAATTAGTGAAAAGAGTCGCCATCCTGCTCAAGAATTTCTCGCTGTTTTGTGATGCGCATTTTGTATTTCGGTTGTCCGTTCGTAAATTGGGCTGTGGAACGCACAAATAATTGGAAGGAAATGAACTGTTTTACTAAAAAATCTTTAGAAAAAAGTAGCAAATAGCCGCTCTTACATTAATACGCGGCGTTACCAGGCAATGATAAACGAGTTTTTGCTATACCCTAAGTTCTTAAAATAGACAAGCAGAATATTTGGAAACAACAAATAAGCAGTCGTAACGGAGATGTCAAAATGACATGAAGCATCTACGATTTGACTCTGAACGACTTTTTTGGTAGGAAGTCGTTAAGGATAATAAGTGTTACGCTTATCATCTAGAGATTATCCAAGATTTAGTAGATCAAATTATATTAACCATTATCGTGATAAAATGTATACATTCGAAAATATTCTGAAAAATAGGGGTTGGCAGAATGTAAAGCTATTAGTCATTTGAATGAAATGGTGTTTTATTCTTAATGACAATGTATCTCTTTCTAATAAAACAAACCGCTTTAAAAAACATTCGTTCGTCTTTGTATTTAGAGCCAAATTAATTTATGGGCCACCCTTTATGCTATGAGGTTATCTTATACCAAGAAATGAGTTATCTGTTAAGCTTTTTTCTCTCTCACAATACAAATAGAATATACAGCCATTTCAGTTCGAAATATTAGAAGCTCAATTTTTACTTTGAGTTTCATGAAATTAAGCTCCCTTTTCAAATTTCGGTTATATACTAACTTAAAAATGTCTTTTTTCTCAAAAAAACAAAAATAATAAGTAAATAATTAAGATATATTACATGTTTCAATGATGTTTTTGTAGATTAAACAATTACCGAAATTTACCGGGAAACCGGTAAATTAAGAAAAAACAAATACCGAAACCGGTAAATGAAATTTTCGGTAAATTTGGATTCCCTATACATGACTAAATAATAAGGAAAATTTATTGTGAATAATACTTTATTTAACTTTTAAATGAATTGTGAAGAGTCTGAGCGTGTCGATGAAAAAGCCGTGTTGTGCGAACCAGGAAAAGGTATGAAAAAGATTCTAAACAAAATATGGTATGAATGAATAATGGGGCATAATAAATTTTGTTGGTTAAACTTAAAACATTCTGCAAGAGCCTAACCGATCAAACCGAATTGCAATCACCGAATATTGTCGAGTTTCAAATGCAATACTTTGTCAATGCAAGACATATACGTCAAAAGTTTTATGAAAATAAAATAAAAATTGTCTTGTTCAATTTTTATTACATCCTCAAATTTGGCGATACATCTGCTGCAATTCATGTCTACGAATTATCAAATTCCGAAACTACGTGAAAATAGGCAAATGATTAATACTGAGGTATGCCAAATATTTATTTTAGACGGTCTAAAAAGGTCCGTGAAATGCTACAAAGAATTTACCGAAATTTCCATTCGAGGTGGATAATGATTTTCACAAATATTTAAAATAATTCCGATTCGGTAATTAAATTTACTAGCAATTTAAATACGTTATTGCCGATACTCGAACATTACTAAGCAGTTTCTACTTATCGATTGGAGCATCACAGCGCTTTCCAAACAGCATAATATTGAAAAACTACTACATACTCCGTGAAATATGAGTTTTTCGGAAAAATTTTGTCAGTAATTTCAATTAAAGCTTTTCCTCCCCATCAATCGAAGTTTGTTCTAGGTGTTTATGTTTAAAGGAAACTATTAAAAATATAACCTAGCTCATAAAGATTTGGCAGAAAGGCAATTAATGACTGACCTGCACATCTATAAATTAAGAGCGAGAGTCTTTCAAAAAATCAAATTCTATCGAAAATTCCAGACCAGTCACCTTAGTTTTTACGTCAACTCTACCAATATAATTATGCAGAGGGCCATCAATGGCTCGACAATCATGGGATAACATTTTTTGTTTCACATCGAATGAAACAAAGAGACCAAAAGGTTAAAATAAAATAGTATCGGCAATTAATCACCAATTAAATCTCACAAATTTTCAAGACGGATGTGACGGGCAAAATAAGCTCGTCACATCCGTCTTGACTAAACAATGCCCCAAAAAAATCAAACGTGTTACCATAACATTTCCGACACCAGGACACTCCTTTATACCTCCCGACCGAGTATTTGGACAGATTGAGAACGTAAGGAAAACTTTTTTGCAGCCAGAAGAATATATAGAAATATTTTATATTATGGAACGGTTTTCAATTAAGAGAAGCTGCCTGTGTACAGTAAGAAAACTGAAACAAAACAATTATTTAAGCCCTTAGTTAGCTGGCATTATAAGTTTGCCATAATTCACATTCAAACTACAAGATGGAATTATGTAATCTAAAATCCGTTTTTAAAAGATTTTGTTCTCCGAATGACATTAAGCTAATTGAAGTACTCGTTAGAGCAGTAGTGACAAACGCTAAATTGAATTATGTTAGAATGGAGAAGTAATGAATCACTTGGACACTTTAAGATGGGCCCTTTAAAAGTTTAAATTTAAAAATGAAATAAAACAAAAACGGGTTTAAATTTTGGCAAATTTAGTTTTTTGTTTCGATCGGATCGGATCAATTTTCGAGAACTTTTTCGAGTGTATAGTGTATGGATCGTATCTCGGCGATAGCATCACGAATGTTGTAACGTGCCGTTCCGCGTTGGTTGTGGTTTGGGTAGACAACTTAAAAAAAAACTCGAAGTTGGGCGCCAGTCTACCAGCACGTATGTCCGGCTTTGCTCTTATAGTATATGAGCGAGTGGACTCGGGCGGGGTATCCAAAAATTTCACCAGAAAAACCACCAAGCAACTTTAATTATATCAAAGTGATTGTGTGGATCAGAAAGATAATTTGGGATCGGGAGTGAGGATGTGGGAAAGCTTAGTTAATGGACGCTCACCTGTATTGCATTTCTGCAGCGTGTACTTCTCTGCTGACACGTTGTCTCGATTGCTCCAGCACATAGACACCATCACTGTCTGCTACTTCTTGTTAATATGTATTCATATACTGTCTCCAATAAACAATCACAGTTGTTCATAAACGTATTTATTGTCTTATTTATAGGGGCTATTATCACACTCCAAACACAGTTCACAAATAATTTGAGTGTTGCAGTCTTCTTCTTTTTTATTACCACAACACTCTTATGGCGCACTCTTATACCGGGTTCGAATCCCGATAGGGGCAGGATTGTAAAGGGATTTTTCGCCATACGATTACGATCGGTGGTGTAAATGAACACATCTATGACCCCCTGTTGGAAAGCAGAATTCGTTGGCCCCATCTTCCATGTCAGTACTATAGGCTGTCATGTTGCAATGTGCAGATGGTTCTACGTAGATCGGACCTATAGCCGTACGTCCTCGATTTGGCTGTAATGGCGTTGGGTAAGAACGTAAATAAGCGAACCGCGAAAGAGTAAGAAGTGCCTCGAGCCCCAAAACAGATTGTAGAGAGAGAGATTGCACACTCTTTACACACACAAAAAAATGCAAATATCTAAACGAAAGAAGAAAAAAAACACCAAAACTAAGACATTTCAAATTCGCATTTATTACATTATATGACATTATAATAAGATTTTAGCGATAGAAAAAATATTACAAAATAGCTAGTCTGGATATTTTCTGACCGTCATCCAACTTTTCACTTTCCTATCTTCTTATTTATTTCTCTCGTTACGTGTTTTTTCGCCATCCACTTTGACGGTTTAAATTATAATGCCTCTCTCCAGTTTATTCCGCTGACCATCACGGCTCTTGTTTTGCCCACCCTGGTAAGTGTTCCGCGAATCTCTATTTTCAGCAACTCGAGATTTTCGCGCAACATTTTGAAAATCTCGAGCGTGACTTGGCACATTTTCTACCGCATCCATATCTGCCATCTATTTTTTTGTATTTCTTCCGATTTATGCTCTCCGCCGGAATCGTGGCTATTAATTCTTCTTACGGTTTCTGACACCTCTCTCGGTGGTTTCTCGCAGAAGTTTTTTTGCATGGAAAATACAAAAATAGTTACACACTGGCTCAAGCCCAACATCGATATTTGTTTTTTTTTCGATGCTATACAGGTGAACTCAGTGTAGCGGGAACGTAAGGTCTTAAGAAATGGATGAGGGAATTGACTGGATGTGGGAATTGATTAAAACAAAAGAGTCTACAATTCGAGCTTGCTTGTTGGCTTTGTTTAACCGATTTAGCATACCATACCAAGCAACGCTACAATGTTAGTCTTCGAATGCTCAATTTCTCTGGTTTCTCGGCATAACACTTGTCTTTAATGGTGCTTCACAGAAAATAGTCCAATGTGTTAAATCACAGCTTCTTGCCAGCCAATTTTCATCACCATTTTAGCTAATTAAACGGCCACCAAACGCAATAAATCGATTGTGGCGTCAGATGTGTGGCAAGTTGCACCATTCTGTTGAAACCAAACATCGTTCAATCAATAACATGAAGAGCGGGCGCAAAAAACTCGGTTATCAAGTTGCGATAGGTGTCTCAATTGACCGTTATGGTTGCGCCGTCCTCATTCGATATTTTCGGGTGTACGCAATGTACGAGCACGCTCACGTATTGGCGCTTCAACAATGAAACCAGTTTCACGAACTTTAACAATGAACTTACGTATACCGTGCACTACTGGCGACCAAATTTTGCACGACATTTTTGTGCAATTTCCGACCAATTGTCTTTTTTTGGAAATAAATTCGCCAATAAATCCCAACGTTGCTCAAGCGTAAATCGATTTATTTCGTTCAGTGGATATAATATATTGAATTTTGAGAATGAATAGAATTACCAGATTCAAAATAACCGGTGGTTCAAATTTAGACCGAAAAATGACCCACACGTTAGAAGAAAATTTACATTGATAAAACGCTGCAAATGAAAGATAGATAACGGTCACCAATAATAAGTCCAAAATTAGCTTTCCTTACCTGAGCGGGCTTAAAAACTAAGACACAATGGTATTAAGTAGGGATGAGAGAGTTCGTGAATACCATATGAACCCTGTACTATTTTTAATAAATTACAATTTATAATTTATAACAAATACATAAAATACAAAAATCTCTCAGGTTCCGAATCCAACAGCTTTAAACAATTCATCTTTCATTCATACAAAATAAATTGCATTGAAATGCGCATACATAATTATGTATCTATACATATGCATGTATGTATATTTTTTAGGTGCCAAAATCATTATCATTTTGCCACATTGTTTTTGTCTCGTTGTTGTTGAATGTAATTTAAAATTCATCGAACATTGTATGATACGATGCTGGAATGATTAAATTATATAATTTAACAAATGATTGATTTTAAAATAAAAAAATTATTTTTTATCTATACAAGTGATATGATAATTACAGTCACTCAATATGTAATTATTGATTTTAAAGGCATCCATGATCTTGATTCATATATGTAATATCGTCGAGAATTATTTACCAACATTGTTTATTGTTTGTACCCTAGCTACATATTCTCGTATGCAAATACACAATTGTGTATAAAGAAATTGAATATTAATATGTCTTTAATGAGTTTTTTTTTACATACCTTTTGATTTATGAACACCTAATGTCTTAAGGCATAAAAAATATTTTTTAATGTTCACATACGGTTCAAAATTTTGGGAAGAAATTAGAAAGTGAAAATAGAATTTAATTTATATATTTTATTTTATTAAATGATACATAATATATCATCAAGTATATTTCTACACCGAAAGTATTTATCAAGGAATCTTTAACGTAACAAAAAGACTGTCGAAATTAATAAATTGCTCTTATGGGTAAATAAGGGGTTTTTTAATTAAAAATTCTATGAAACCTTTATATACGAGTATTAATGTCTGTAAATCGATTAGAAATATGTTGTCATTATTAACTGCGTAGGAGTTGAAACAGTTTTATTGAAACCAATGTTTTGGGTTGATTTGTGGAAAAACCCAGACTGTATATAAGCTGGATTAGAAGAATCGATTTTATGGTTTCTTTCAAATAATGATAACATCTTAAATAATATTCGGTAATGAATCATCACCATAATCCTTTTTGAATTTGGTATAAATCATTATATTGATACATTTTTAAATATTTTTATAAATTTTCCAGACTTTTGAGTTTATCTACCTCTTGTCTTGCGATTCGATTAGAAGTAGTTGACTCATAGTAAACTCAATAAATGAATTTTCACTTAAGATTTAATTTACTTTATTTCGTACACTCAAATAGTGTATCCAAAATATTAACTGAAGCGATTTTATAACTCTCATACCAATTGTATATATTCTGTTAGCACACAGCAGTAAACTCCTTGACTTGTTAAACAGTGTACTCTAAGATTCCGATATATTTAAATGTAGAGACAAATTATTATGGTTTCAAGACATGTATTGTCGACGAGTTGGTTCCAAAATCGACGAGTCTAAAACCAGATATCTACTCTCTGGATTTAAAGACGACGACGTAATTGATTTCAGTAGTGGTAACCATACTTTTGAAGGAGTGATGAGATTGAAGTATCTTGGATATCTCATTACTCATGATAATATGTAGATATAAGCTGAAATTGCACAGTGTGTTCATTAGACTCGTTGTCATGTATAGGGTGTGAGAGTTGGACATTGATGGCTGAGTATGAAAGATGGCTTCTAACATTCGAGAGGTATGGCCTAGAATGCGACGTTATGGCAGATACCGAGTTCTGTTTAATTACGTGATCAGGAAATTAATGTGAATTAAAGACGTTCTGTGTGCTGATCCCAACCGAATGATACAGCGATCTTTAACGGGAGAGACCCTCCTTAGTATTCGATGAGGTCGCAGTCGACGAGGATGGCTCATGCTTTGGAGCGGTTGCTGAACAATAAGCCGCTGTAATAATTATGTGGCAATAAGGCAAAACGAGCACCTTATTTTCCTTACTTGATTTCATAGATCTATTTCGTTTTCACAGGGTTTTGAACACCATCTAAAAATCCAGAAAAAACGGTTTAAGTCATTTCAGTTCATAAAAGTGGTCCGTTAAGTAGTAATTACAGGCCTCATTGGCCGAGAAAGTAACATGCTGGCTATGTTATTCGGAAATCTCTCTTGGCTTCGATTTGCGGTACTGACTTAAAACACGATTGGGTGTTTATATTGTGTAAGTATGTGTGTGAATTAAAAAAAATACCTCTAACTTGGTTGATTCCTTGGACTGTAATAAATTATTTTACTCTTTTCAATATGGCTTTGGAAAAGTAACTGATTCAAGGAAACATAGCTCCATGGCAGCCTATAGTGCTGACATGGAAGATGGGTCGGCCCGTGAGTTCTGCACTCCAACAGGGGTTCATAGTTGTGTTCATTCACACCACAGATCGCAATCTCATGGTGAATAATCTATTTTTGCATCCTGCCCCTATCGGGATTTGAACCCGGTACCCGGTAAGATTTTGCCCATTTTAAGTCCCAAATATAATTATATTTGTAGAAAAAAATAACAATTTCTAGTTGCAATTTATAATGAGAATAGAACCATGATAGCCATTTTCTATACACAACAAGTATTAATTTCAAATTGAAGCTGATGAAAATATGAGAGTGTCTTTTTTGTACTCTAAGCACATATCTTAAGTTCAAATCCGAATAACGATTAGAATTTATCAAATCCATAATAAACAAATAACAAAATATCATTAAATCTCACTTCGCTATTAATATAAAGTCCTTAATATATGTATATAGTTATATATATATATATATATATATATATATATATATATATATATATAAATATATATATATATATATATATATATATATATATATATATATATATATATACATATATATATACATATATATATACATATATATATATATATATATATATATATATATATATATATATATATATATATATATAAATATATATATATATATATATATATATATATATATATATATATATATATATATATATATATATATATATATATATATATATATATATGTATATATATATATATATATATATATATATATATATATATATATATATATATATATATATATATATCTGTGGTCACAATGCAAAAGGGAAAAACTCTTTTTTTGAGGTTTTTAGGGGAGCAGATTTCAGTTAAAAATTGAATTTTGAAAAAATGTAAGAAACCAATTGATTGTGCAACTAATATAGGGCTTAAATATGCTTTATTTTCTTGCGGTACTCACTCTAACTTGCACTTAATATTTTAGCAGATATATGAAATTTATGAAGTTGTGGCCTTTTGCAAAATCAACTTACTAGAAATTGGAAATATTAAATAATTTAATTCATTTTTCCAAAATCTATTTAATTGAGTTTATTATTTTAAGTGAAACAATCACGTTTTGGTAAAACAATATTATGCTAACATGATGCCAATATTATTCACTTTATTGGCAAATAAATTATCACAAATTATAATATTTCATAACAAATAAACTATTAGATATATAAATTCATACAAAACAAGTGTTTTACAAAGGCAAATGTTATTGAGATTGCTATGCTTATTCTGTTTCAAAAGATTCTGTCAGGTCCGGATGGTTATTTAAAATATTATCATCTTGAAGGTTTTTATAAAAATCGTGAAACATTGGATCGATTAAGGGCAAAACGTCCAGAAGGTCTGTTTTTCTTTTCCTTGCTTATCTAAATCGGACCGTCATAGTGTTTGTTGATATTATCTAGCACGATTGTATTTATCCCTCGTCGTCTTACATTGAGGGTTTTAAATTCCTTGTATTGGACTTTTTGTATTGGACGATTCTACGTTCCTTCATTTATTGTTTGTCCAAAGTGATCGCTTGTAGAAAGATATATTCGTCTGCAAATATGGTTGGTAAACATTGCTGTAAGTCAAAGCTGAATACTTTGAATGAATCATCTTCTTTAACTTTATTTTTGTCGCGTTCTTTACATTTATAAGCTTTAACTGCATGTACAGTTGGCAATGAACTCCGTTGACACTCTGTGGAGCTGGTTAGTTCGCCGTGCTTTTCAGCCCAATTCACTGATTGAGGCTCAGATACAGCGTTCAATGCACTGTAAAAATCTGGATTATCCAAACCAGAAATAGCACCAATTATATGATCCGTGTTTTTTCTCTCGTGTCCAAGGTTAAGGCAAAGGTCCAAATTTATCGTGAGTTGCGTGTCGTATCAAAAATATAGCGGTGGTCGAAAATATGTTGAAGCGGTGTTTCTCGTATCCAAATAGTATAGCAGGGGTCGTAAATGTATCTAAGCTGTATCCAATCGTGTTCCAAGGTATGTTCCGGGTCAGTAATAAAAATAATCACTATGGGTATTTCATTTTGATTTTTTATTCACTGTCACTGTTTATGCTTTCGCAGCTCGCTTTATAATAATTTTTTAATTTCAAGATAAAAAATTGTGTACATAAAAAATCGCGCCCTTTGCTAATTACAATATAACAAATATTATATAGTCATGAGAGGCATCTCTGTTTTCAAATTGTAATTAGAAGAAACAACCATAATTAAGGTTGTTTCCTAATTAGCTTTAAGATTAATGTTTTTTCCAATTTGATTATTATAAATTGAATATAAACAATGATCAGCTGATTATACGAAATTTGACAATATCAGAGTTATATCACAGAGTTTTTTTATAATTAAATTCAATATTTTAAATAATTAAGGAAAGAAAATTTAAATTACAATGT
This sequence comes from Tipula lateralis, assembly GCA_963932295.1. Lineage (NCBI taxonomy): Eukaryota > Metazoa > Arthropoda > Insecta > Diptera > Tipulidae > Tipula > Tipula lateralis. The sequence continues at coordinate 42,039,177 of OZ010736.1, forward strand.
TTAAGTTTTAGAATAAATAAATATAAAAATGATGATAAATAAAATAATAAATTCAAAAGATTAATTCCGTCAAGGTCGTTCATTGACCTCTCACAATGTCAGCTGTTGTTTCAGATAGGTATATAATTTCACATTTATATAGAGCTGATTTATTATACACATTTATTATAGTTTTAGGTATCCACAACACTGCATTTTCATGATGTTGGTTTTGTTCAATAATTAAAGCTTGTTTTGATTCGTCATTTGCAATATCAATTTTAGCTTATAAAATTTCGCAAGTGTTACATGTATCGACCTTCGGCTGCTTGAACTTTAAATTCATTGTGTGGATCACTTCGGTAAATTTGGTCAACGAAATGGGTTTTTCTCCACAATATTGACGATACATTATCGCAATATTTAAATCAGCGGACTAGTATTTTTTCGAAGTATCCCTACGCGTGTAATGGCTTTCGTAAGCCGGATGCTCATTGATGTGGGTTTTTATGCCATTAATAATCCTGTCAGCCAATTTATTACTAGGAGTATGTTTACCTCTTAAATCACTTACGATAGTTGTCACTGGTGTATTTATCCGTTTCTCCGGGTGTGATTCAAAAACATTTTTTGCAAACCTCTTTGTTTTCTCCTCGTATTGGGAAATGATATTTGCAATAAAATCGCCGATTGCGAGACGCTTTTTGAATGAGAGAAGTTGACTTCTTGTCCGCAATTCAGCTTTTTCAATGTGCTATATTTTGATTATGAAAAGAGTTATGTCTAAATGAGTAAAATTGGGATATTGAAAAAACTTGTGAGTTTTAAGAACGACAAAATGCCAAAGGGCATAACTCGATTTACTACTTTTTAGAATATTGCCACAGATATATATATGAATATATATCTCATATATATGAATAATATATATGAGATATATATATATGAGATATATATATGGATCCCCTATATATATATATTCATATATATATAGGGGATCCATTGACATAACTCTCTGATTGATAATGTTACTTTGGAAGACAATCGTTAGGGATAAAAGTCAGTCCATATGGCACGATAGTAGTCACCATTAGCTTTTCTCATTCTTAATCGAATTAGACTGGCCTGAAGATGCCTTTATTTTGGGTATATTAGCTTTTCAATTGTTACGTGTTGCGTTTTCAACGAACAGAACCGCAGCGAAACGGGGTGATCGGAATTTGACCCAAATTTATAGCTCCAATATTTTCCATCGAATTTTACTTAATTTTTTACACATGTTGCTGCAATTGACTCTCTACTTTGGAAATAAATTTTCTTATATTTCCTTACATTGATTAAGCGTATCATTTGGTGTACCGGAAAATTCTGATGACATAAAAACTATAAATTATATCAGCTATTTTATATGTGTTCAATTTGTGTACTGTACCAATCTCTCATATATCAAGAGTTTCATATGTTGTAATGGCTAAACTATGGTAAACCCGATTTGTGCATAACTTAACAAATATAAGACAGTTATACCCGATTTTAAACTTAATCAATCACATGTACTTATTCAAATCAGAAAAGACAGAATATACTAAGCAATTTATGTATTTGTTGGTTTTTATCACGTATGTTACATATGACAGATTTGCGACACTACTATGTACGAACCAAGAACGATTACGAAGAATTAAGACTATATAATTTATATAATTGTCGCAGTAATAATGTATATTATAATCTGTTCTATATTCAGCAGATGGGTAAAATAATAAACTCAAATATTTGTACGAGTAACCATATTCAGATTTACAGTTTGATTGAATTCTTTGAACTAAACCAAATCATATTATCGGAGTATCGACTCGCGTATTTTAAAAATTGGAAATTGTTTTGTTCACTGACGTAAATATGTCCTATTCCGCTATAAATTCAAATGTTATCAATGGAAAATACAACAAAAACCAACTAAATTATATTTATTTTCAATAAATCGAGATGCATATATAGATGGAAAATATACATATTTTATTTAATAAAAAGGAATCATTCAAGCGCGGAAAATAAAACATTTTTACATGATTTTGTGCTCACATTGCCGGTAGTTATATACCGATTTTGTATTATTTATTTATTTTTGCATTTTGAATATTTATTTATTTGCTTATTATTTATTTATTTTTTTTAAATAAAAATGTAAATATTTTATTCGTGTTTTTCTTATTTTCAAATCGTGAGGAAAATGAAAAAAATATTTGTTATTTGAGATTCTTGAGTTATCTAAAATGTTCACACTTTTCAAACAACATTATACACACATAAAGGAAAATGATTGTATTATTGTGTATGGAGAGCGGAAGACACTAAAAATGTTAAATAATATATAAATAATAAAGTAAGTGGATAAATTTTATAGTAACATACTCGTATCATGTTTCTGTTTACGTATGATTTTTTTTGCCTAATTCTTATAATCTCGTGATAATCTTGAATATGATGACTGTAGTTAACAAATAATTCTATATATGTACTCACATATACAAACAGTATTATAACCATCATCACATATCGCTCTTCTTCATTTCTTATATATAGTTTTTATTGAGTATGTACATATACAGTAAGTTAGATAAATAATGATGATTAATGATAGAGTTATTTTATATTATGGCAATTTCACTTTCAGAATCTCTGCTCAAGTTTTATCATTTTTTTCATGTAGCCATTTTCATATTGATGGTTGATCAACAGCAGCATCATTGGAAAATATAAACAAACACGCACATCATAAAAAAATAAAAGTCTCCAACAACAACAACTACAACAAAAATCATCGATGTGTTTAAAATGTAAATTACATGAGATAATAGAATTTTGATTGATTAACATCGAATTTTGTTGTTGCGATTGTTTTAAATGTAAATATTTTGTTTTAAAGTGGAAAACATATATTATATGAAGTGAGGTCCAAAAGTATTCGTCTATAATTTATATACTATAAAATGAATCGTTTTGCTGAAAAGTATAGACCAGTGATAGCCAAATTTTGCCATGCGTAAATCCAAATTCTTTGGATTGCCAATAATCTGTTGAGCCGAATATGGACAGTATTCTGCTAGTAGCTTTCTTACAAATTTTATTATAATATTTAGAGAATATATTTTTCAGACGAGAAAATTGATTGAACATTTGTGTAGGTAACTAAAAAGCTAATCGCGGTTAAACAGCTAATTTTTTTAAATAAAACTCAGAATAGTTTGAATAAGACGTGAATTAGAACAGTAATAAATATATTTTTCCTTGTAATGCTAGATTGAAAAATTATAGATGCTTCAAGGAGATACAGCCATTAATTCATTCAACACCCTAAATTCTGAATAGTGATTTTCTTTTCCTTTAAGAAAATTACTGATAGGTTCCATTAAATCAACAAATCGAAAAAAAAAATTATAGATGAGTCATCAAACATCGCACGCACAACTATCGCCCAACTAATGAAATGGTGAAAAATCAACTGCACCAGCTTTAACCACTAATATTTCTAATTCTGGTACTCTCTTGGAAAAAAAACTCTTTAACAGATACAATATGTTTTGGATTATAAAACTATATTAAATATTATAAAATAATATATACATAAATAACCATTCTTAATTGAATTTACATGCGTCATAGATGCTAAAAAATATGTCAGACTTTGAATTATGTCATCAATTTTTTTTAATTTAATAAGTAAAAGAGCATACGGTGTAAATCATGTTAGTCATTCCAGCAAGTGCTTATCTTCTTTAACTCTTTCTAATATGGCTTTAGAAAAAACTCAAAGAAGTTATCACAGTCCAAGAAATTAATCAAGCGAGTAGCAAATCGAATTTTTTATGAAATATCGACAGAGTAAAAAAACGGGCTAACAAACAACTGTGATTTTCAGTCTCCAATGGGAAGCGAACCGAGAGATCACAATGAAAAAACAAGTACGCTACTTTCTCGACCAACGCCATATCAGAGTTTTCAGGCAAACAGACATAAAACTAATATAAAGCCTTTACAATACTCCCAACTTCGATTGACCCGCAAAATGTATTCTCAATTATATATATATATATATATATATATATATATATATATATATATATATATATATATATATATATATATATATATATATATATAACGGATCCCCTGCGATTTGACTTCGCAGTTCGTTGGAGTATTATTTTTTGAAAAACCCATCAACTGTATTTTAATCGCTTAAAGACGGTTGAGGTTTTGAAAAAAAGAAGACTTATGTAAAATAAAGGCTCAACCGATTTTAAATGTACTAGTAGGTAGTTGCTTCCATATAAGTTAATATGTAGTAAAATGATACCATCTTAGAAAACTCAGAAAAAAATTATTAACATGAAGTTTTGGGTCCGGTTTCTTAAATATGATAATTAACGTAAATGGGTGATTTTTCAATTTATTATTAATTAAATTTGATCTACCCAATACAATGCTTTAGTAAAATCGATGAAGACCGCATCAACTTGGTGCTCTAATAAAAAAAAAACTTAATAATACTAGACAAGTTACGGTTGAACGAAAAAGGATAAAACCGGTGATTTATACCGAAATCAAATTCTATATTTTTTTGATAATTTTGGGTTATTTTTCCACTGTAATTTTAGATTATTTTTTGTAGTTCAGATCTGGCTAATTAAGCGGAAGTAATCAGTTTTAATTTCGTATTTATATATTTAGCAATATCTTCATGCACCATCCCGCTATATGGTCTTGATTGTATTAAATTATGCAGTTCAATGGTTATCAATTCAACGCTTATTATATAGACTTGGTTCATTGAACCATTGTCCATGTGATGCTGAGTCGTTTTACTGAGTGCGCTCTCACTCTATTATCGTGTTCTCGAACTGTGATTTGCCTTATCGAAATATAAGAACACGATTGAGCTATACAATGTGCAGATGGTTCATTACATTGGCTATGTAATGGCATAAATAAGCAAACTGCGAAGAGTTGGGAGTGCCTTGAGCCTCAAAAAAATGGCAAAGCTAGAAACAAACCAACAAGAACACGATTAAATATTATTAAACTCAATATATTCGTTTAAGCTATTAAGATTTAAGTACAAGACTAGTTATGTGGATGTTAAAATCCTCCACTATATAATCCATTTGGCTCCATATGGCTCAATTTTTAGTGATGTATAACACAATGTATCATGCTAAAATAATTTTTCTTATTGTTCGGTGCATGCATCTAGTCTAAATGTTCATTTTTCCATCGTCTTCAACATATTTTCTATCATTTGTGGTTTCATCAATCATTCAAATTCACTGGTATTATGAAACCCTATAGTTTTGTTATTACTTTCCAAGTTCCTAGTAATCTTAAAATATTAAACAGTTTAAAATATTTCAACTCAGTTTATTCATCTGATCTATCTTGTGTTTGACTGTTTGCCAAACGATGAACTTTCATCATTTCACATTTAGCAAATACTGCATATATAACGCCGGCTTACGATAACTCATTTTAATTTACGGCCAAAATAATTTTATGTCAATAAAAAATCGAAGGATTATAATACGGAATTTAATAAAATATTTTGCAAAATTTATTTTAATTAATTCATTTTTTAATTTAATATAATTATTTACACAACAGTCTGCGATGATCCAGGTCACGTCTTATCAACAGACAAACATAATACTTTGAACGTAAATTTTCGAAAGTTATTATCAATTTAGATGAAAATAAAATTGATTTTACCGAAATATATACGATTGTACCCAATTAAGTACTTTCGATTTTAAAAAGTTGTCATTCTAGCACTTGGGTAAATTTATAATAATAGTTTTACAATCACTTTCACATAAACACTCATCATTTGATTGTTATCAATTTGCTAATCCAACGATTTTTTTTTATATTTCACAGGTGCTTTACTGTGCTTCAGTATTACACAATGTTCCGGGTCAAAGGTAAGAATAATATTATATAAGCGTAAATGACTTAGAGTCCTATAATAGATCCAAACTTATAGTGTATATACTCGTATTTATTCATTACCGCAGTTAACATTTACGAAGGTTGTCTTTATAGTTGCAAGAAGAAAAAGAAAATAATTCAGACCAATGTCATTGTAACTTTTTACATTTTACCATACCAATTAACATGCAGACAAAATAAATTGTGTGTTGGTGGTTTATACAAAAAAAACTTTTTGTTGAAAATGAAAACCTTCGATTTATATTAAGAAAAAAAAACTGGTCTGTCTGATTTGCAACAAGTGCAATTTTTTACTACAGACGATAAAAATCTTTTTGACATAACTTTGACATTTTCAAATTTCAATTATTTACTATACTGAACTAGTAACATTTTATAATTAATGTTTGATGCATACGACTTGGATTGATGAATTATGGTTTTACGAAATGTTCTCAAAGTGTCGCAACTAAACATGAATGATTTATTGAATTAACTTGAGTTTAAGACGAAAACATATTTGATGTACCAAACCCTTAAATCAGCAATATATATAAAATCGACTGTCAATTTACGTGTATGAATATACAAAGACATGCCATTATGTAATGTATGTAGTATGCGGTAATGAAAATATAATTAATAATGATGCCTTAAACATTAAGACGCCTTCTAAAATTTTTATAAAAGTTCAATTCGCTCATTATACATTAAGTATGTACCCATAATGCGATCGATAATTTTGTAATCATAACATCATTTAGACAACTAACTGATAATTGATTTAAAACCTACTCGTAAGTGTTACGGTTTTCAGATTAATTATAATTGAAATGATGTTGGTAAACACGAAAATATTAAGAAATGAGTTTCTGTCTTAAGCGTATAAATTTAATAAGCGGCGGATGTTCACAATCAATCTTTATAATTATGTGTGTGTATGTACGTGTGTTAAATTTACTTAACTAATGTTATGTTGGAAACTATTATTAGACTAATAGCGATATAATAACGATTCATTGAGGTTAATAGCAAGTATTGAAATTTGTCTAAAATTGCGGCATAATGTGAATCGGTCTCTTGATGTCAAAACTTTCAATTAAGCCCAGTTTAAAGTAAATCTTAGGAAAGTAGATCTAAGAAGAGTGTTTTGGTTCATTATACTTAGTTTGGTTATAGACAAATTATGTAAAATTATTTAAATTATGATTTGTCTGCGAAAAATCTTTATGACTCCAATTTGATATTCCAACATAAGTATGTCGCTTGAGTCGGGGTTAATAGCACTAATACATAACTTTACAGTAACTTATCAAGCTATATGTTACTCTGTAATTTTTTTATTTGTGTTGTTCAATCCTTCGCAAGAATTCTTAAATGATATGTTCTATCTTACATTTTGAACCGCGCTTTTCTACAACAAAAGCTTAATCCAAAAAAGCTTTACGATACAGTTGTATCAGTTGTGCTTTTGGTCATTTTTTTTATAAATTCCAGAATTCTTACATGATATGTTCTTTCCTACATTCTTACCCATCGACATACGTCGAGAAATATTTTTAACCGCGCTTTTCTAAAACAAAAACTTAATCCAAAAAAGCTTTACGCTACAGTTGTATTAGTTGGGCTTTCGGTCATTTTTTTTTATAAATTATTCATTTTCCTAAATTTTTGGTTCATTTCAATCATTATAAATACAAACATGGTGTATCTGGCTTTACTTAATTCTTTGTTTCGAAACGCAAGGTGTCTAAAAACATGTCAATTATGTCGATCAATCTACGAGGTTTTTTTAAATCACTGAATTAAAGCTATAGTTGCGTGGCAACTTCCCATTCTTTTCCAAATCTAGTGAATGTCGACCAACCGTATTTCACGGAAATATCATTCTTCAATGATACTGGGTTGTCACTTACTTCCGGTATGATATTGTCACTTACTTTACCAATTTCTTTCTATATTCATAATTCCACCACTGTTTATCAGTTATCAACTATATATTTTATTACTTTAGTGTTGAATTCGATCACTGGATCAAAATCGACAGACGTTGTTCAAGTGATAATCCAATCAAACTTGTTGTTCTAAAATTACTTTGAAAATATTTGCTTCTATAATTTTGCATTTGCAATGGCTAATTCTGAAGCTTATTGACTTACACTCTTTCAAATAGTATAAACCATTTCAAAATTTAAAATATATTTTATATCGAGCCAGGGCTATGATATATGAATATGATCGTCAACCGTGCTATGCGCAATTATTATTTTATGGTGTTGATACTGCGATTCAGTATAAAATGTGTGAAAGAGCAAATGTTGAGTGTTACTTGGATTTCATTCGTATATTAGGTGTAAAATTAGATTACATGAATGCTTTTGTCCGATGCTTCTGATATAATTGGCCGAATATTGAAAATAGCCTGAAACATTGCTTCTAATAGTTGTACGGTGATAAAACTTAATCGATATGAAAATATGTACCATTTCGATGGTTCTGTCCAATTTATAGTGTTACCATTATTGTTTCTAAATTGTGATACTGGCTGGCATGTCAATAAAGCACTTATCATAGCTATACAACTTCTTCAACAGTACCTCCAAGCAAAGCTACAATGCTTCTCATCGAGTCACAATTCGTGATCGATTTATAGCCTTTTGCATTGCATTTCTGCGATTTGTGGTTGATATGAATGTGCGGATTGAAGGCACAAGGTTGCATTTTGTTCACCAAAACCAAACTGATTTACGTGCTGAAATGTATATACTCATAGAAAACTTATTGAATTATTATTCTATGTGCCATAGTATATTCATTTATGACGAGATTTCCTATTATTTTTAGAACCTAGAAGTTGAATGAATTTAACCGAATTTCATAAACCAGACCCTCTGGACAACTCTAGGATCAACGATTCCAAGTTGTGATGCAATAAATTTGACAACATTTTAAAGTACTGGAATTCATTGTTAATCTCGTCACAATTTAATGTCCGTTACTCCGTTCCGTCATGGAATGGAAATTAATTGAGGTATTCGAAAGTATTGGACATCTCTAGGAATGGCAAAACCTACGTTTTTATTTCAATTTATTTGCTGATTTTTATTACATCGTAAAACATAATTATGGTTTTTAAAATTGGTTATATGTTACAACATACCACGTTTAATGATTTGGCTATTCGAAAATCTACTAGACAAGTTTGAACCTTCACTTAAACTAGCAAAACTCTCAGTTTTTAATCATTGCTTAGTTTTCAATTTTGATATATTTTTCAATTCTTGGAAAAAATAAAATTTAACAGTGTAATTTTTTGTTATTAATTCTAGCACTAACTTCACACTCATACTGTGAACCATTAAGTCATTTTACCATCATCTTTTCGGCAACCTTTTATTATTTATAACTATGCCATGTAACCCATAATGGCCATAAGCATTATTGAAGCTCTTAAAGGTTGTACTGCTAATTTTTGTCCTGATATTATAATTCGTGCATTTAGAAGTAAACTTTAGAAAATTATTTATTTAATTTTCCAAACATTGATTTTCGGTAAAGTAAATGCTCTTATTTATACTATTTTGATCACTTTAGATAGGTATGACAGAATAGATGGGGTTGCTTATATTGATTAGATTGTGTGTGTGCTGAACTACCTGATATTTAATCACATCCGATATATTAAATTGTTAGGCGTCATATCATTCATGGACATGCGGTCTACTTAATCCATATCCAAACTCAGTCTGCATGATAGAAGCACAATTCAACAAAAAAATGTCCATAAGATTTCTATGATTACACGTGAATGAATATTCTATTATTAAACGATATAATAATGGTACGAATGTTGATGTTAGTGCCCATGCTGTTGATAATCGATTTATCGTTACATATACAATCCATATATTTTAGCGAAATTCAATTGTCATTTGAAATAAATTTATAAGTACGTGTATACAGGGTATGACAAAATTCAGGTAGATAAGATACAAAATTTCTTAAATGGGCGGTATGGTGGTTGCGCTGATGCTTTATAGTGTATAAATGCACTTTAAATTACTTACAATTACTAATGATTTTCACTTGCCCAATCGACAAAATGTTGTTTTACGGGAAGATTCTAAGAATGAAGCTGCTGCAAATTCATCAATGATAAAATTATTGACATTTTTTCAGCTAATATTACCAATCAATACCCACTGTGCATTATTATTTAGTTCATCATACAAGGCTGATTACCTCCTGAATCTCTTTGATCTTTCTCAGGTCTGGCTTAATTCGTGTGAAGACCAAACTTTGAAGTAAATCAAACTAAGATTTAACGAACATATGAAAAATATTGGTAAAATAAAAGCTGAATCAAGATTTGCTCCCCATATCAATGATACACAACACAACTACACAAATATGGATACAAACATAAAATTTCTCTACAAGATTAATGAAAACGAGTCAACAAACAGGCGAAAAATGTTTGCAAAATTAATACTATGACGAACCATCTTTACGAACTAATTTTGCAAAATATGTCATAAAATCAACCTTTGTCAAGTTGACCCAAAATTATTCCCAAAAAAACACGATTTTTGATGTTGGCAACACCAACCTCTATAATGAAACGTGTTAATCGAAAGAAACTAATGATGTTTACAGCATGAATACCACACCATTCAGTTGTTTTAAGTGGATGCAATGATGTTTGACGAATTAATTGAAGATTCTGTGTTCCTCAAATCCGGCTGTTCTGTTTATTGACGTAGCCACTGAGAAATTGATGTTTCTGGAGACTCTGCAACTCTATCAGGCATCAGAGCCACATTTTCAGCGTTACGAGACGTCCGTTGTCTTCCAGAACGAGGTCTGTCTGCTGTCGTATAATACTGTCGAAAATTCGCATGTAAACGATAAATTGTGGTTCTGTGGGGCACTGGATTAGGATATTTTTGATGCAATTTCCGCTGACTGGAAATAATGGAACGATTATTTTTCAATAAATATTGTCACCATTTCTGCTTATTCTTGTACCATATATTTTTTTATTATAAAATTGGGGTGTCTACACAACACAATGTGTAAAGCAAAACAGGACCAAAAATGCACGCTATTCAAATGGGACTTTTGCCCCATCCTGTGGATATTCATGGAAATCGTCATATATACTTTGCACTGGTCAATCATAGCAAAATCAATACATACTTTTGAACGATGTATAGTTTTACTGATTTGGGTTGAGAGTATTATGTATGACTGCAAATTTTACTGTCGACAATTTTTTTTGGGCTGACAATGTTTATATATCACGATTAATATAGTTTTTGGGCTGACATCAATAATATGTCGTAATATAATTATTTTTTTGGACTGACACTAAAATTTGATAGAAATATTATTAGTATTTCCAAAGCATTTTTGGGTTGGCTTTTGGGCCCATCGAGAAAAATTGTAGAGAAGTTGATTGCTAAATTTAAATGTGGTCGTACTAGCACGAATGATATAGAGCGCAGTGGACGCCTTAATGAGACTGTTATTCCAGTAAACATAAAAATCAAAAAATCCACAAATTGGTTATGAATGATCGTAAATTGAAGGTGCACGAGCCAGCTGACATTATAAAGATATCAGATGGTAGTGTTTTTATCATTGTACACGAATATTTGGCTATGCGAAAGCTCTATGCAAAGTGGGTGCCGCGTGAGCTCAACCTCAATAAAAACCGCAATAAAATGAAACTCTATCGTGGATATATGACAATGGATGAGACATTGCTTCACAATTATACACCAGAATCCAAAAGACAGTCAGCTGATGGCGTCTGTATTTTGTGATGCGAACAGAATAATATTCATCGACTATCTTCAAAAAGCGACTATTACTGTGCACTTTTGGATCGATTGAAGGCTGAAATCGTAAGGAAACTACCACATTTGTAAACGAAAAAAGTGTTGTTGCATCAAGACTATGCACCGTGTCACAGATCGAATAAAACGATGGCAAAATTGCATGATTTGGGTTTCGAATTGCTTACCCACCCGCAATAATCGCCAGATGCAACGCCGAGCGACTTTTTCCTCTTTTCAGATCTTAAGCGAATGCTTGACAGAAATTTTAAGTCAAATAATGAAGTAATCGCTGAAACTGAGGCCTATTTAGACGAGATAGATAAGTCGTACTATAAAAGTGGTATCGAAAAGTTGGAAAATCACTTTACTCGTTGTATCGCTCTCGAATGCAACTGGTATGTTGAATAATAAAATCGAGTCTTTGGTTTTTTCTTAATTATCCTACGGACTTATTGAATGACCTGTTATATATAAAAAATAATTAATTCCACTATTTTTTAAATTAAAATATTTTATTTGATCGAAACTAAACTGTTATTATAAGTAAATTTATGTAATGCAATTTTAACCTTAAACTTTATTTAAAGCTTCCAGTCATTCACAATAATATCCGTTTAGTTGCATTTCAATCAATTTAATTGTCACAAATGAATTATACGTGTCGCAAATCATAAAATACACCTGTTATATTGATTTGTATAAATTCTAATATTTTCAATCCAAAATACTCGATATATGATTATGGTATAACTAACCAACCAACAAACCGATTTTTACATAAATTTTACAATCGGAAAACACAACACAATAATAATAATATTATTATTATAGTATCATGCATACTTTCAATTTCCTATTTCGATATTGTGCCAAAACTATTAAATTTATATAACACATGCCAAAAATATAGCAAAAAAAATTTTACCATACAACTTCCCCTATAATTAGGTCCATTTTGATCAGAATAAATTATAATTTTTTTTATACTGTCTATTTACTGCCTGCATGTAATATTTTGTAGACACGTATATTATAGGTAATAGGTAAGAGGTAACACATCGAAAGTGAATTTTTAAATTATGTTGATGAGAATGAACGATTATGAAATTAAAATTCGAAATTATATACAGTTTTCGGTCATAAAATTGAACAAAACGAACGATAAAAGTTATCGAAAATAAAAACAAACGAGTTGCGAAGAAGACTTTAAAATAATTACTTTTAGTTTTTAGCACTCGATTTGGTAATAAAATGGATATGCACATCTCTTCTCATTGTACAAATAACCTAAAAGCAATTAACATAAATTTCATGTTTATACGGCCGACTGAACTATTTTATGTATCAGGTCATTTTAAAAGCAGTATGCTCTTTCGTATATATCGAAATTGGACTATAATAATCCAACGATGCGTCTAATATATCCAGTGTGTGATGGCACATCCAGTAATTTTCATTTCATTTCGTTTACACTACCTCGATACAACAATATTATATAGTCAGTAGACTTTAAACCGAGTATCTTGTATACGAGTTTGTTTTGTCTAGTTTAACAAAGTGTTACTGAATTGTTATATGTACTTATTGTATCTTCGTATGACTAGACTTGAAAATCGTATCTATATATATATGTATGTATTTTATCTACTTTTATAACAATGTGAAATTGTTTTGTCTTTTATGATCTTATGTAAAAAAAAAACTATTTTACTTTATTATTATTTAAGAAGTTGGAATGTTGAAAGAATTGTAAAGAAAATGATTATTTAATGTATGAGAATAAGTTTACGATTGTACAGATATACATTGTGTTGTTGTGGTTTTCTTTTTGTGGGCGATAATGATAATTATAATGATGGTATTATGTACATGTTTAATAAAAAATGAAATTTAAATTTATTAAAACCGATTTACTTTTTATATCTAGTTTGCAAACACTTTAAATTTATTAATTCTTAACGGTTATATTATTTTGGGAATAAATTTTGCAAACTATTATTGCACTCGCCTTAGACCTCTCGCATCCGGTGAATTGACAAATTTCTAGCTTGCCAAATAATTTTCACATAATTATGTAATTAACGCTTGTTGGTAAAAAATTAAGTTTACATGTTGATAGATGAACACGTGTGCTAAACGTAAATTTGTGTAACATCAAAGTCTTTTTAGAAATTTAGGTCGATGTAATGAACCTTCTCAAATTTAAGATATTATCGTTTTGTAAATTTTATTTGTTTGACATTTTATAATGTAAGGGTTTGTACACATATTTTAAGTTATTATAACTATGAAAATATTTACGACACAATATCAGTTTGCATCTTGCGCCTTTTGGAGTTTGAACCTAGTACCTCGTATTTCAAAGGATACAGTGTCTACCACTACGTCATATTTATGGTAAACGGATAGGTGTAAGTGTCCTTTACGACCTTATCTGAATGGATCAAACTTATTTAATATATAATGGTATATATTCTGTCGGTTTCTTACTATGCAATCTTAATAGTGACCAAAGACACTCCCAATTCTTTCAGGGTTCTCATATTTACGTCTTAATTTACGCCAAAACATAGCCAAATTGAGGCCTGTAGAACCGATTTAGCTCTATGCTAGCCTATAGTATTACATGACAGATGGATCGACCATGAATTTTGCACTTCAACAGATATTTTATTCACAGTACCGTTCAAATTCAGTCCTATAAATTTATCTGAAAGGCGTCTTAGAGCAATACAAGAATATATGTGTTCTGGACAGAGAGAGGTAAGGACGGAAGTCCCACAAGGTAGCGTTCTGGGCCCAGTCCTATACCTACTTTATGCGTAAGTGATATACCACACTCCATTTACCTAAGCTTAGAAAACTTTGCTGACGACACTGATATACTTGCAACAGAGCAATAGACGGCGCATAAACTTCACTTTGCATGTACCAAGTGATGAAAAATCAAACTTAATTAATTTTAATCTGCCCAATTCAGGTTTACGAACAATTCATCAAACTTATACAAAACTTCCAGAATAAGGTACTGCGGAGTAGAGTCAATGGATATAAAACGAATTTTGGATTGTTCACCAATCACACTATAGAAGAAAATCTATCGAAGTCTATTATAGAAATCTTTACGTTTGCGACGAAAACGTGAATTGGTTTTCTTTCAAGATCACCGATCGTTTCTAGCTCTCGAATTCTTATACTGTTTATTGGGTATGTTGATAGTTTTAACCACGTTGGACCTCCCTACCAGAGTGGATGGTTAATATAAGTTGTTTGGCGTTTAAGCCCCTTGAATCGGAGTTTGATTGTATTTCTGTTATTCTGTTGGCCACAAAAGTTTTATGTTGTTGGTTGAAATCGATATATTAAATAACAAACAAGGTTTATCGAAAGATAGTACAATAATAACACTTAATCCATTTGTCAATGGCGAAGATCTACTAAGAGTAGGAGGAAGACTCGGCAATGCTCATTTGATGAGAAATATCAAATAATATTGCCTAGAACTCATCAGTTCACGAAATTTATCATCAAAGAAGCACACCATAAAACACTTCATGGTGGAAACCAGGTCACTTTAGCCTACTTAAGACGGAACTATTGGATAATAAATGCAAAAAACTCAATGCGTTATATAATTCACAACTGCCTGTTATGTAGTAGAACAAAAGCATCGACCTCACAACAATTAATGGGAATATTACCAGCTGAAAGAGTCCTGCCATCATCCCCATTCACCAAAAGTGGAGTTGATAACGCAGGTCCTATAAGTTTGAAGCTATACAAAGGGCGCTGCAACAAAAACTGCAAGGGAGACATCGCTGTATTATGCATGGCCACAAAGGTGGTTCACCTTGAACTTGTCAGCGATCTAACAACGGAAGCTTTTCTAGAGGCTTTTAAACGCTTCACATCCAGAAGAGGTCTGTGCCTAAAACTATTCAGTGATTGTGGCACTAAATTTGTGGGTGCGAGTAATACACTTAAGAAGCAAGCTCAACAACAATGTAAGGAATTAGGAGCCAGACTAGCAGAAAAGGAACCTAATGGCACTTTCTTCCTCCGGGCAGTCTCCACTTTGGTGGACTATGGGTAGCCGGATAGCAATACCAAAGCCAGACATGACGAATGTAAAATATGTCGGCAGGTGGCATTTACTTGTTAAATTAACCCAACTATTTTGAAGAAGTGGAGCTCGGAATATAGTTATGATAAAGGATGAACTACTTCCTACAACAAGATGGCCGCTCGCAAGAATTATTAAACTACATCGTGGTTCAGATGATCTTGTAAGAGTTGTTACAGTAAAACAAGGTGATAAGTTTCTGACAAGGAACATAGTCAAAATATGCAGACTACCAATATCTGGTGAATCAGAGGAGGCAGTCAACCAAAACAACTCGGTTACACTAGAAAATCTAGTACCAGAAACAACACTAAACGAGCCTTTAATACCAGAAGTACAACAACCACCAGCAAAAGCTTAAGCTTTACAACAAAAATAAACAGAGTTTTGTGTTTTCTGGCAATGCTCATGGTAATTGCCCCACTTAATGTAAAGGCAACAGAAGACTACCAAGTATCACTCTGGAATAATACACCTGGCATCTACTTTGAAGAAATAGGAACCATCAGACATCTAGCATCGAAATGGAAAATTTTAGTACATTATGGCCATAATGGGTACTTTAAAGAAATTAGTAACATTATGGGCTACATTCATACACTTAATAAAATATGCAACTATCTACGGTCTGAAGAAAATAGACACAACTATAACTATAAATCAACAAAATAAGTAAATTCAGAACAAACAGCTTCGTCGTCCCAAAAGGGGGATCGGCGATTCTGTGGGTTTTGTGCTTGGTGACATGTTCGGAGCAATTAACCAACAGAGAGAACGATATATTCCAATTTCTCAACCAGAATTCGATGAATGTATTTTCTTCAGAGAAAATCAATACCTATGCGCTGCCTCTGCTATATAAAATAAACAATCATCGATCAGTGCATGTGAACGTAACTTCCTATAGCATAATACAAATATTCATCAATATCCATATTTATTGTTCTCTTCGCCGTGGTGTACCTGAAATTTAAAGGATTGGCACAGCCTCTGGAACCTCTTCCAAGGCCCGACATGGGATATCAAGTTTAGATAGCTGCAGAAATTCGATCATCATCGCTGCCCCGAAATATGTTAACACAGCTATCTATGCATAAATACAAAATAACATGTCAATGTAGTAGCTTCTCCGGCTACTGGATAATGAACATTTCATTATAAGACTAAAAAGAAACAAACCCTTAGAGCTCGCTAGTATATGAACAGCTACCTATCAACGCACAGACATTGGTGAATTGCTGGATTAACAGTGACCACATTTTAGTTTAGTTTTTGAACAATTGATGGTTAGTCTGGAAAGAGTAGATTCAATATAAAAAAAATCCTAAATAAGAAAACAGAATAAATCTAAAAAAATTGTACTGGGCTTTATCTCACACTTCTTGAGAGAAATTACCGGATTGTAGCATTAAGATCACGGCCAACTGCCACTTGCGAGCTGGATGGAAACCTTTTTTGTCAAAACTGATATTTTCGAATATATTTAAATTTTTGGTCCACAAATATGATCTTAATACAGTAAAGCATATTTTAATCATAAAACGGAGAATGAGACTTAGTTGGAATTTTAAATGTAAAAAACATTTTTTACATTTTTATGTAAATTGTGTAAAAGGAAGCGTAAATTACATAAAACGTAAATTACATCTAAAAAAACGAAGACAACACCATTCGCAGTGTCATCTGTTTAAAATCTACTGACCCTCGTTTGGTCACTAACATATACTTTTTGACATTCAGTAGCTGGTCAAAAATAATAGTACACAGTTTATTACTTCTATTACTAAAATACTAAGAATTTTTTTAATATATGGTGGTTGAGTCACAATTAAATTTGATAAGAGATCAGTTTTTTTACAAGAAATTTTTAATGTAAAAAATAACTTTGTGTAAAACTACATCGTATAATTTACAAGACCAACTATGAATTTCAATTTTGTTAATACTCTTCGCCAGCGTGATTATAGGCTTATTGTATCTATAGTTTGGTCTGTAGGCATCTCTTCTGAATATTCTAGTTGTGATCTAATGTTAAGATGTTTATTGTCTCTATATATCCCAGTTCGACGTTTAATAAAAACCAAACATGGTATTAGCTATAGCACAGTTCTGTGTGAATAGAGAACTTTATATTTCCATTTATGTCATGCTGTTGGACAACGTAGTTTTTTTCGATGATTGGATAAGGTTCAACCTTTATTGAACCGATTTAATTTACGAAAAATCACTCTGTTGTCGATATCAAATTGCAGTAAGAACATCCATTAGCCAATATGGGAACCTATATAATGAAGATGGCTGAAATTAACTCGCACTTTTGGTTTCTAATTTCGATAAACCAATATATACAAACTGATATAGTCAAATCTTTAAGCAACGTGTGTCACATAATTTGCTAGTGATAAACTCGATGAGGTTGGTTGCAGTTGATACGTAAAATGAATTTCTATAAATGAATTCCGTATTATACCAGTTCAAATACCTTTTGAACGTGGAATATCATTCCTATCTCCAGTTATGAATATTGGTGTCACTTTGATCACCGAATGTTTCTGGCGCTTGATGCATATGTATGTAACATGGATACATTGCTGTTGCCTAACTAGGTTAAATATACCTATCGATGTCTTCAGGGATATATACCGATTTTAAGAACCGAGAGAACTTGTTAGACATGACTTGCAGTGCAAATGATTTCCCTCCTTTTCAAGTCTTATATTCTGGATATAGCCGTTAATTTCGATGTGAAGTGGTTCCAAAAATATTTTGGATCATACCTTAATTTTTGTTCAACACAAGAGAAGTAATTTTTGTATTTGGGTTATTATTATTATTAACATTGGGTGGAAACGTTAGAGGTTTCGCACTCAATGCCACAGAGGGCCCATGGTGCTAACCTATAGGATTCATCAAAGCGCACATGCGCGCTTAGCAAACTGGAAAATTTTGAACCAGAGAGTGTAGAGACGACAGTTGATTTATAGGAATAATCCTGGAGTTGAACACAAGGGATCTAATTCGGTCAAAAGCCGGAAAGCTGCTGATGAAGTGTAATTGGGTTCGAAGTTATGTTTCCTTTTCTTAGAATAAAATGTCACTATCTCCTTATTTTTCAAGCTATAATTAGCTTAATATCGTAGCAAGGATGATACCTGTCAAGTTAAGTCACAGTGCTCGGGATAAATGGATATTTTAAATTTTAAAAAGGAGACGCTATCGTTGTATCGTTGACCAGAACACAATAAAATTATACCTGCGACTTCTGTTCTCATCTAGAATATTCCAATTACCCTTTATAAGGAAACTCGAGATACGCCTGTGAAATCATAAAGAGATAATAATTTCAACTACCTATTTTATTATTTGTACAAGTAAGAGGTGTGATAAAATTGCAACAAAGGGCGTCATAATCACAAATCCCAGATGTTATGTGTCACTAGACCAAAATAAAATTTTCAAACAGATCTGTTATTTAGTTCAGTTAGTGATTTCCTTTGTGGTTGTATAAGCAAAAATGGTTGACAAAACCCATGATACGGTACTGGCAGACCGCAGAGTGAAATTCACGAGATAGCAGGCTTCTCAGATTAACTTGTACGTAATATATTACACGAACATTTACATATGAAGAAAAGCTATCCGCGCATTGGGTGCTGCGTTTGCTTACAATCGACCAAAATCGCAAACGTGTAATAACTTCACAGGCAGGTTTAGCGATGTTCAACCGTATCATTCATAACTGTGGATGAAACATCGATCCAGCACTATACACCGGACACCAATGAATAGCCTAAACAATGGATTTCTACTGGTGAATCTGCGTCGAATAAGATAAAGGTGGTTTTATCAGCCAACAAATATTTTGAAGGGTTGAAAAACGATGGACGAAGTGTATCGAGCGACTACATTGGAAATATTGTTTTTCCACACCTCTCCTCCTCCCGCTTTATAATTTATGATATATATAATGTTTATAATTTTTTAGAGTGTAAAAATTTGTAAGCGTCACGAGATCCTTCCTATTCGGAACAGTCTTTTAATGTCAAAGTAGCAGGTTCTGTTTGAAAATACACTTCTCGTAGCCAGCTAAGCGTAGTTGAGTGGTTTATCTTTGGTACCCATAATTAAAATTTCTTACAAACCATCTATATAGATCAATATAATTTGTCGTAAACGAAACATTATATTTGATGGGAAAATTTCCCCATCATGTCGTTAAAATGTTTTATGTCAAAAGTTGAAAGACAATACGGTTAAATCAAGCTAATCTTTTAAACCTTCTACATATATCATATCTCAAATTTTTGTAATTGCACACATATGAATTATATAGTAATTTTATAACAATGTGCAATCAAAATAACAATATATAAAACGGTGTGGTGTAACACTATCTAACCTTCAGTGTGCACACCGGTAATCACTAATCACTAATTTTGTTTTTACCTTTTTGTACACCATCATCATCAAATTAACTTCAATTTAGATTACAAAGTATAATTTTCTATATATAGAAAGTATCCAGCAGGTAAGATAATATAATACCATTGATCGACTTAAGTAATAAAGTTAACAGTTCATGCTGTAGCAAGCATCACGCTATTTAATAAGAATATATAAAATTTGTATGGTTCGACTTTTACCCTTCTTAAAGATTAGAATGTTGTTATGTATACGGTTGTTTAGCTCTTATCAGTGAGAATATCATATAGATTACATGAATTTTCCGTGATGATGCAATTACTTGTTATTGTTGGGTACGTTATAAACATTTTTGTGTTCATCTCTTTGTAGGTAATACGGACATCAGCTCGATCAATAGCTGTTAGAGCTGGAGCATCTCAGTTCAAAGAAAGTATCGAAGAGTTTGATCATGCTACACGGCGAGACCGTCGATTAGCTGATACGCACGACCAAGATGATAACCTCGATGAAGATTATGAAGTATATCAAGGAGTTGTTGGACGACCAGGAATTGATTTCCCCGTATTGGTTGGAATACCAATAACTGGATTTAATTGTCGGCGCATGGGTAATGGTTATTTTGCTGATTTGGAAACCGATTGTCAAGTAAGTATACTAGCTCAAACATATAGAACCATCCTAATTATTATCCACATTTATTTTAGGTTTTCCACATTTGTGACTCGGGACGTAAAATCTCATTTTTATGTCCGAACGGAACAATTTTTAAACAGAACGAACTCATTTGTGATTGGTGGTTTAAAGTAGATTGTTTACAATCACCACGACAGTATGCTGAAAGTTCAGAATTGTTACAACGTCACAGAACAAGAGATCGCCCCTCTAAATTTTCAACAACTGTTTTATATGATCGTGACTCCACAACTAAAACTTCGCAACGTTCCCAAAAAGAACAACCACTTCCACAGCAGAATCAAAACCAAATTAGATCGAGGACGAGACCAACTCAAGTGACACCGTCACCAACACCAAAACAAAATATAGAACTTTTGGTCGATCAAGATTATGATTTTGAAGACGTTAATACTGTTGCATCAAGAAGTACAACTCGAAAACCAGGTACTTTCACACGTTCCACAGTTAGACCACGCCAACAAGAAGACGAAACTCCGGTTACATTTTTTGATGATCAAATTGACTATTCAACGGAAACACAAGAGGTAGCCGAATCGGGATCATTCGTTCAACCAAATGGTGGCTATTCATTAAATCGTCCCAATGACGAAGAAGATAATCGCAAAATCGCTAATAAAAGCGAAAAGAAACCCGAAAAGGTCGTAATTGTAGTTGAGGATGATTTTATAGAAGTTCCTGTTCCTACATCACGTTCAACTACAACATCAACTACCTCTAGTACAACAACTACTACTACTACGCCTGTGCCAACTACAGCTTCGACAAGACTCCCAGTAAAAACCACCACAGTAGGAGCAACAACCTTTTCTCGCCGCGGTACAGCCAAATACCGCGGTAGTTCGGCCCAATCCGAATTATCATTGACCACATCAACACCCAGCTTCGATAATGAAAATTCATACACTACGGCGAAACGGTTAGGAACAACCAAGTCAAATATTTCACCATTTTACACGCCAACTGTTCCTACTATTAAAAATCGTAACGACAACGATAATATAGTAAGCTCAACTATTGCAACACCGATTCAATTAAGCACCACCGAATCTACACCCGCTGAACACGCAATGGAAATGATTAAAACTCTTAAAACATTAGAATCAATCGATGATGATATTTTACCGCCATTCGAAAACGTAAAACCAGTCGAAAGCCAATCTAGAGCAGGACTAAATATTCCACCATCTTCAGGACCTGATACGTTAAACTCACTTGCTAATTATTTTGCCACAGCTGTTGATTCCTTAACCAAATCTAATGTGACTGACGCAACACCATTCGATGGAAATTCAACCGATAAAGCAACTGTTGATGCAGGTCTGTTGAGTTTAAAGACAATTGTCAAATATGACCAATTGTTTGGGAAAGAATCAAATGTTACAGATGAATTACCACAGCAACCAGAAATAATTAAAACAAATACAGAAATAAATTTGGACTCGCGCATTAGCTCGATTGAAGATCATACAGAAGACTTAATTGATTTGAAGACAGAATTTTCGACCAATTCATTATTTTCGTCGTCAACACCTCAGGTTCGTGAACTTGCTCAAGTATTTACTCATGCCTTATCGGCTTATTTGCACGATCCAGAAGAATTTAGACAAATTTTAACTGGTATTCGGCCAACAGAACCACCAGCACTATTAAATAATGATCAGTTGGATGAAATTTTATCGAATAGAATTGGGCGTACAGATGTTTATGGCAATCCAACTGTTAGCACAAACGGTGCTTCATATTTACCAACCAGTACACCATCACCGATTACAACCGAGATACCAGCATCGACATCTGATGATTTAGAAGTACTTGATTTCTCTGATGTAACGGTAGCCAATCCGTTGAAGAAAGACACCACTGAATCAGGCATTAACCCTACAACTTATAAGGGAGATGATGTGACTACTTCAAGTTCGTTAAACGAAATTACAACGTTTGCTGGTCTTACCTCAACCGTGTATCCAATTAAAGAGAAAAAACCATTCAATATAAACGCTGAGAAAACACCGGGCTCGAATTTTATCGCCAGAGATTTATCGATTGATTTGACCACAACAACCGACAGCTTCACCGCTGCAACCGGAAATCCTTTAGCGATGGAAGTTAACAAAATTATATTAAACCCAACCGCATTCCCTTATTTAGATGGAGAAAATGATAAAACTGATAGTTCGGACATAGGCAATTATTTCCCAGATGAAAATGTAGATAACAATAGAACGGCCTACAAACCGTATGGAAACGAACTAACTCTTAACAGCACTCCAATTTCTGACGAAAACTTATTCACAAATACACAGTCTATTCCATTGAGATGGAACGACGAAGAATCATCTACTGTTTCGGCCAATAGCGAATACCAGTCGACTACAATACCCAGTTTAATATCAGATCTTGTGCCGCCAAAATCATCTTTATCTGTTGCAAAGATCTCACTAACTGATACTGATGTTGAAGATGCAACCGTTGTTGACGATGAGCAGCTACAACGTGCACACAGTCAATCAATTGTGGCTGGTGTAAATCAATTAAATGATCGCAACGCACATAAAATAAGTATTGGGAAAAGTGATAATTTGATCGAAAACATTGTGGTATCCTCAACTGGTAATCCCATCGCATCTAGATTATATCCAATTCGTGGACATTATATAACACAAACATATCCAGCAACTACCGAAGCGAATAGATTTGAATTATTAAAATCGACAATTACTACTACTGAAGCATCAACAACAACTGATGTTAGTTCGAGTGAATCGACGACTTCATATCCCGACACTGACAAATATAGTCCAAATCCATGGCAATCACTAGCGTATACTGTATATTTGAATCCAATGACTATAAATGATGAACTAATGGATGATTTACGAGGAACAACAACAGAAACCAATATCATTACAACCAATGGTGTAAAATCGTACTCTGCAGAAATAACCACCAGCACTCCAATTAAAAATGATAAATTGAAATCAGAAAGCACTTCATTTACAACTGAATCAACAACCAAAATCACAGCTAATGATGCAGCACAACCGTCCGAGAGACGCGGAAAAACATTCCCCACAACATCGTTTCCATCATCACGGCTAAGCGTCGATCGAAATATAAACGATGACGATCTACAATCGATCGACGAACCGATGGAGATTATGAGAGAACGGGCAAACGAAATTTTTGGAAATTTAAACGAAACTCAAGCCAATTCTTTAATGAACGTGATGAAAACGGCTGATGAAAATAAAACAGTTCGCCGATTGATATTGTTGCTCATTCAAACTTGTGACGACGACTACAATAAAACCGTAGAAGAATCACGTAATGCTTTGTTGAATGCACTTATTGGTATGGATCATTCGTTTGATGGTGAACCAGAAATAAAAATTATAAATACAAGACGTTCGTTGAAACAATCTGCATCGATTATTCCAGTTACTACATTATTACAAAGTAGTACAACAACTAGTTCACCAATAACGCAAACCACATCCAGTAGTAATAGTGAAGAGACATCAACAGTGAATACGGAATTTAGAATTGATTTATCCGATGAAAATGATTTTTATAGTACATCGACACAAAATAGTCAAGAACAGACAACAACAAATCAACCGACAACGACGAATATACCAACTACTGTCGAAACCACGACAGCAACAAGTAGTACGACAACAGTATTAGATAGTCGAGAAGAAAGTACAACAACATTTATTTCCACAACTATAACGCCAACAACAACCACACCACAATCGACAACCACTGTAACAGAGGAAATCACAACAGTACGATCTAAAAAACGTACTGGCAAAAGTTTAGACAGTTCATTAGGGATTGCTGATTTACAAACATCGGATAATAGTAGCAAGCATTCCGATGAGAGGGCGTTAGAACTACTAAAATCACTATATTCCCTCGCATCGAAATGGGGAAAACGATAATAATTTAAATTAATTTTTATTATTATTATTATTTTGTTTTCCTATTTATCCTTATTTTATGATTATTATTTTTTTTGTAAATTAATTTAATTTTCTCAAAATTTTACTCGTAACACGAAAACAATTGTATTATTATTATATTGTACTTGTATACTATTTTTGGGTCAGGGTATTAAAATTTTAATGCCCAACTTTTTTTCACTCTTCCTCTCTCTCTCTCTGTTTTTTTTCTCTTTTTATTATTATAATATTTCGTTAATCTTCCATCCAGTTCCTTTAAGACGATTTATAAGAAATTTTGCTTTTAATTTTTATATATAAACGAAAAAGTGTATTTATTTTTCTATCTTGAGCTCAAAACAAAAAAATAACCTTGTTTTAATGTCGTGACAATAAAATATTGTAATTGTTTGCCCTAAGTCCCAAGAGACTATAACTATATAGATTTTTTTTTTTAAACATTAACTTCTTATCATAAGACTAAAACAACGAAGGCAACCCTTTCCTCGAGAAGAATCATAAATAAAATAATTTAAAGCAAAAAAAAAACAAATACCTTATTATATAAATATATACATAAAATTAACTAAAATAAATAAATAAGGCAACTGAAAACAAAAAAAAAAATTAAATTAAAAATTGTAAGAATAAATCTTTTATTTTTTAATTATTCTTCTATTTTATTTGTTAATTTATAATTAAGATGTTTATTTTGTTTTTAGGCCAAAATAAAAATATATATTATTTTTTTAAATTTATATCTATTGCGATTATTTTTATAACTATTATTATTATAATTTTGAAATTTATGTTATATTTATAAACCAAGTGTAAGAAAACTGATTCAGACTGTATCTGAATTAAAAGAAAAATTTGGATAAATAAATTGTAAATTAAGAATGCTTATACATATTTTCATTTATAATTTTATAGTAATTAAGGAAATTATTTTTGTAAAAATTAATTAAGATAAATAAATAAATAAACAAATAAATCTATATATAAAACTTTTATCTAATTCCAATTGATACAACGAGCAGGTGGGTTCAAACGGCTTTCAATTGGTTAAAAACTGTATTCGTCTCCTTCTAACAGCGAGTTCTCCAATTTTTGAAGAAAATAACGTTTTGCGCACTTTACGCTTTAAGTGTGGTCCTGATGCTGAGGCAATGTTTATTTATCATATTGTATTTTGTTCTACAAAACACGTACTATTATCAGAAATAATGTTAAGTCCAAAATAGGTTCTTAAATTATTTTCCTTGGACAAATTGAGCCAAATATCCAAATAAAAAGTGAACCCCAATATTGTAACACGGAAGCGCGCGCACTAATAAAAAAAATCGATAATGCAGATAGTGTGCTATTCCAGGCTGAAGTTGCAACCGATAGATTTCTCTAGCCAAAAAATTTTTATACATCGAAATATTACCAAACTTAACAGACAAAATACTCATATGTAATATGATATGATATGATATGATA
Organism: Tipula lateralis; assembly: GCA_963932295.1. Taxonomy (NCBI): domain Eukaryota; kingdom Metazoa; phylum Arthropoda; class Insecta; order Diptera; family Tipulidae; genus Tipula; species Tipula lateralis. Next base: position 42,065,657 of record OZ010736.1, read on the forward strand.
GGAGAAGTACAAGCCAACCAGTTACGGTGAATCTGAGATTGTTACCATAATCCTGGAGTATATTCAGCAGAGTTCCATATAGATATCTGAGAATTTTTACTCTAAAATTATGCGGGCCCAGTCCCTGCTTGCATCTCAACATATAAGGTTTAGGAAAAGGAAACAATCACAGAAACCACTAAGGTGATAATACACTGCACTAGTCATTGCTAACTACATTATTAGTAAATTATATATTGTAGTATAAGTATATATTGTTAGCATAATCATTTTCACATTTGGATTTGAGTTTGTTATTATTGTTAGTTGGATAGGTAAGGACTATTCTGCCGTGCTAATTAAGAAAGCGGTTACTCAAAAAAAATGAATTTTTTGGTTTATATAGCTTTAGATAGCGCGTAGCAAACGGCATCTTTTCAAATTAACAGTATAGCGGTATCTCGATTAGAAAATGCCTAAAAAACTATAAGAAACAATTGCGTATCTCAATTTTCAATCATTAATCTAAGCAAATACGGCGTATCTACAATTTATTGAGCTTAGAAGCCGTAATTCAATAAATGTCTAATTCTCTTTAGACATTCCCAATAATTGCCTATACTTATCATAAGCAATAATATCGTAAGTCAGAAATACTTAACAATAATAGTGGTAACTTTTCCATCTTGTGGGATATGCCTTTCTCACTTAGAAAACTATAGTTACCGCTCGATCAGCACTAATTTCAATAACAATATTTAAATAGTATTACAAAGCAATACAGCGCTAACTTTTCTGAGCGAAGAGAATGTGCTTATATGTGCCGTTTTTGCTTAGTAAAACCTAGATACGGCTCCGTTCTGTTTTATTTTCAATGTTATTTTACCAAAATACTAAACCATTAATTAGTTACCTTTATTTGGGCTATGAGATAAACCCTTTTCGCGAAGCAAATTATTGATACGTTTCGACCTAGTATTAATTTCTCATTTAATTGAGAACGTTCTTATATAAAGTACCGCTATATTTTTGCTTGTTTAGAAAGAAACATGTGCAGGTGGGCTTAGTTTCGATATAATGTCGTATAATTCGGGTGTTGATTTTTTACGTGATTAAGTGATTTTGGTTTGTGCATAGTAAATTTACCGAGAAAGTGAACGATTTATTGCATAATATTATGAACGGTAAGTTATGAATCAATTATATAAAGTATGTAGTTTGGTCGGTTAAAAAAACATTCATTTTGTTTGTTACAAGCTTGAGAAACATCTTTCTTTAAAAGATCAATTTTTTTCTCAGATTCAGGAAACATGTCACAAAGAAGTACACAAATGTTAATGATACTGGCGAAAAAAACAAATTACTAAGAGACAAATTTCGAAAAGAAACAAAACTGAAAATCAACATTGAATCTATTGCCCCTGAATTTTTTCCAACCGACGATGAATCAGAAGACGACCTAGAAGTGCAATATCAAACCGAGCAAACGATTGAAACATCGACAGCAAAAAATTATGAGCCAAAATTATTGCAAAAGGATATAATACGTATAAAAGAGTCAACTGATGTATTGCGAAATGTAACCTCTTCACCAATTGAATTGGTATCGGTACCAATGGAATTGGTATCGGTACCAATTGATACAATGAAAGAAACTTTGACAAATGATAACCAACCAATTATTATAGAAGTACCAAACACACAGCCTTTTAAACACCTCTGATATAAGGCGAAATTATATTAATTCACCGACGTTAATGGAATTGGTATCAATACCAAATAAAGAAATTGAAAACAAAACATTGACAACAAAGCCTTTTCAACCGAAAGTGTTAGAAGATAACACAGCACAGCATTTTGAGGATACTTGTGATATTCGTCAAAATAACATATCATCATCAATGTACCATGAACTCAAAACGAAACCAATGGAAACTCTAAACATCCAACCTTTTGAAATCCATTAAATGTTTCCAGCTTTAGTTTCTCCAAATATGATTCGGAAAATATGGAAGGTATTACTGAACTTACGACAACCGAAGAGTTTGCAACTTTTAAAACTAACGAGGAGACAGAGACATTTGTTTAAATATACATACCACAGAAGAAACAAGTATTGAGAAAACTGATAATGATATATTGACGGAGTTGGACCATTTAGGGGAATTGCAATCAAACGAGTTAATGGGGTTGGAGAAAAATTTGAATTCGGAAAATATCGAAAAAGCAGCAATAGATTATACCAAAAAAGGGACAGTTAGGAAAAGGAAGAAGTATGAAACATCAGTGAAAGAAAGAAATTCTGATAAAAAACTAAAACAAATAGAAAACCATCCACTTCAACCACCGAAAAGTTCTTGCAAAAAAAAGTGTCTGCAAAATGTATGTGAAGATCGTCGAAAGGCGTTAAACGAGTCATTCTGGGAGTTAAATATTTCAGAGAGAAAATCGTTCATGTTACATCACACATCATCTCAACCAGTGAAACAAAGAACAGTAAGAGAATCATTAGATGAACTGTACCGCAGGCAAAAATCTTATTCCTATACTTTAAAGGACGCAAATGGTACAGCGCATATAGTATGCAAACGATTTTTTTTAAGCACCTTAGGATTTAAACCATCAAACAATAAGCCCTTGCAAAATGCAAACTGCTTTAAAAAATTATAGGAACTCGGTTAAAGCTCCAATATATTACAGAGGGCATTCCTCTCATAATAAAGTTGATGATGCGCCTATCAAACAGCACATATTAGGATTTAATCCTGATGTTTCGCATTATAGAAGAGAACATGCGCCGAATCGCCTGTATTTGCCAAGCGATCTATCAGTTAAGACATTGCACGAACATTTTATAAAGAACAATCAAGATTTAACCTGCTCATGAGAAGTATCGTTAAGTCGTTCGTGTTTTAAATATATCGTTTGCTAACCTGGGGCATGAGGAATGTGAGAAGTGCGAAGAATTTAAATTGCACAATGAAAACCATAACGATGAAAGTCTGAAAGATGATTGCGCCTGTTGTATAGAGTGGAAAAAACATATTAACAGAGCTAATGAGTCCAGAAAACTATAAACAAGATGCTGATCTTATTGAACACTGTACCGTAATTTATTCAGTAGATTTACAGAAAGTTATTATGCTACCACGAATGGAGATGTTCAAAACAGCTATTTTTGTTAATAGGCTTGTCGTCTATAATGAAACATTTGCTCCGGTTGGAAAAAAAATACTGATCTGAAGATTATTCCAGTATTGTGGCATGAAGCGTTATCTGGACGCACGAAAGATGAACTTATAAGTTCATATTATTAATTTTTCAAACATCACAGAGATGCTAAAAAAATAATATTATGGGGAGATAATTGTTCAGCTCAAAATAAAAACTGGGCGTTTTTCTCGTTTCTTATTTATCTTGTTAACTCTGGTGAAATATCAGCTGAAACGATAACTATAAAATATTTTGAGACAGGCCATACTTTTATGTCGGCCGACTCATTTCATCATCAAGTTGAGCTGTCAATGAAAAGATGTAAAAACAAATTGTATGGTTTCGAAGATTTTAGTCAAGCAGTTAGAAGTGCTGCAAAACAAGTCGAAGTGAAACAAATGCTGCTTGAAGATTTCTATGAATATAAATTATAAATATAAATTGAAAAAAATAACCACGTCCATACGAACTTACGATTTTTTTTACAAGATTGAGCATAGTAAAGAGTCAATAAGAATTAATTTCTTATATCAAAAAATTTTAAAAACAAATGTGTTACCTTTGCCACGCAGCAAAAATAAACCAGTTGGTATAAAAAAGAAAAAACCGAACTTTAATTCAACGTCTGGGAAATTTAATGCCAACCCGGCTTCAGTTTTGGATTAATCTCCCGGAATCAGATTAATGAATTATAAGATTGGCATACCGAATATAATTACATGTTTTGAATTTAAACTTAAACAATTTTGTTTAGTTTTGAATTATAGTTTTGTTGATCAAAACCACTGAAGGTTTATTTTAGTTTAAGCTAAACAATGCTGAATTTTTCTAATTTTATACTTATATTTTGATAATTTAGTATAATAAAACTTAAGATTAAAAAAATTATTGTTTTTATATTTAGTTTTATTTGTATTTAAGGAATGTGAAGTTTCATTTTTTTCTTATGAACATTTCTACATAGCATTTGGCAGCAAAGGCGGTATCTCAGAAGGAAGAAAGTAAGACACTAAGTGAAAATGCAGTGTCTCAAATAACTTTTAAATGACATATTTTTTTAATTTAATTCTTTAATAGTTAATAAAGTCAATAAAATCTTAATTAATTGCAAATTAAATGTCTTATAGACATAGTTTTATAACTATGCGAATTAGATTTTTACAAAAGTGTCATTTTCTATGAATTAGTTGAAGCTGAGATACCGCTTGTTAAATAAGCGCGGCAGTATTCTAAATTCATCATATGTATTCGTATCGCCTCAACCGTTAAAACTGGAGTATTTTAAAAAACATCTTTGGGTTATCTCATCATATATATATATATATATATATATATATATATATATATATATATATATATATATATATATATATATATATATATATATATATATATATATATATATATATATATATATATATATATATATATATATATATATATATATATATCATATGTATATAAAGATGTGTCTCTATAATTCCCAATCCATGGTGATGGATAACGCGTGGGGAATATAAATTTTCGTAATGACCCGACAGCATTTCTATATACAATATGATGATCTAATACATTGTCAATTCGTTTGTAAGCGAAACTATTTAAATAAATAAATAGTTTAGTGCGGTCATATTTAGCTAACCTGATCGATCATTCCATCTCATACATTCTTTTTGTCCGTTTTAAGATTTTACAACAAACATTTACACAATACACCAAAGAAGAATTCTTGTATAACACACTACAATCCAATGAAAGAAATCACCAAAGCGGCCGTCCGTTTCAGAAAGTTTGTAGCGATGCGTGAGCGTAGCTTAAAAACGAATTACGGGTAGTTTGAGCAACATAGTCGGCGGAAGAAACAATTACAACTGTTGGTTGATACTAGCGTCCAGAAGCTTTTAAAGGTCCACCTATCCGCATGGCATTCAGGAGCGTCTAAGAGTGAGAACATTAACGAAAAAGCCTTAGGGTCAACGTCTAATTTAGAGGTAGGAACAAAAAATAAAGAAATTTCCCACGTAGCCTTTAAACCACCTCAACCACTTTTTTGTCAGAACCCTAAAGTTCGGTTTGCTATTTTGGAGGAACAATTTAATGTAGCACATATCGAGGGTGAGTCCACGAAATACTCACATGCCGTAAGTGCATTAGGTTCACGGCTACATGACCAGTTCGCTGGGTTAATAACTAGGGACAAAGGACAAACTCCATATATTCCACATTCAAACGGGAAATAATCCGAGGTTTAGGCGAGTCGGAAAAAACGAAACTACGTAATTTACTCCACGGACTGACATTAGGAGACAGAAAGCCTAGCCAACTGTTAGAAAAATTCCGGTTAGATGCGTCCAGACTACCGCAACAGGTTCAAATGGTATTGTCACCATTTGAAAGTGACCTGACACTAACAGTATTGGCTGAACGGGCTGACAATTTAATGGAAACTTTGTCTCATACGCAATTACTTTCTGTCGCATCAACTTCGAACACTGATCCACCATCTTTAGTGAATAGGTCCGACAAAAGTTCTTTGGACGAAAAATTAATGAATTTTGAAGCTCGTATGAAAACGAAAATTTCCGCTTTATTTGATAGCAAGTTGAGATCTCGTAGCCAATCACGACACCAATCAAAAAACAACCGAGCCCGTTCAAGCTCGCGTGAATCCAATCGCGAGGATAACGAATGCTTTTACCATAGACGTTCCAAACTTAGAGCTCTTAAATGTGTCGTAGGATGCAAACATCATGCATCTTTTCTTAGCCGTAAAGCCGGCGAAGCAAATTCAAAACAACTAATTGCTCATCAGCATTCCGCGACAGTGTATGATGAAACAAATAACACATGTCGCCTATTAATATTAGAAAAATATACCCAACGCCGATTTCTAATTGATACTGGGGCGGATGTATCAGTAATTCCTCCAGATTTACAAAACGTTTAAAAGATGAATCAAAATTTGGTTTATATGCGGCAAACGGAACGCGTATTAGAGCTTTTGGCACGCTTGACAATTTAAGTACATTGGTCTCAGGCGAAATTTTTTATGGAAATTTATTGTTGCGGAAGTATCTTTACCTATTCTGGGTGCCGATTTCCTAAAAAGTACAGGTCTCATAGTTAATTTAAAAAAACGTCGCATAGTTGATCCCATAACTTGAATGTTTACTTTAGGTTCTCTAACGAAAATACAGGACGCGTCTCTGTCACTGGTGAATAGGTCAGCTATATCCTCAGATATTTACGAATTGTTGTCGGAATATGAAAAGATCACCCGAGAGACTGTTGGTGTCGCGGACGTTGAACATAATGTGATACATCACTTACCAACGAACGGTCCACCAGTATTTTGTAAGGCACGGCGTTTATCGCCTGACAAATTAGAGATAGCCAAGGATCATTTCGAAAATATGGTTTTACAGGGAATTTGTTGTCCCAGCAGTAGCCCATGGCCTAGCCCACTGCATTTGGTACAAAAAAAGAACGGCGAATGAAGACCGTGTGGGGACTACCGCGCACTCAACAATGTAACTATTCCGGATAGATATCCAATACCTCATTTGCAGGATTTCACATGATAGTAAGCAGGGTGTATTATTTTTTCAACGATTGATTTAGTGCGCGCGTATCATCAAATTCCCATCGCACCCAATGACATACCTAAAACGGCCATAGCAACTCTTTTCGGATTATTCGAGTTTAGGAGAATGACATTTGGTTTGTGGAATGCAGCGCAATCATTCCAACGGCTCATGCATGCCATATTATCAAATTTTAATTTTTGTTTTGTTTATTTGGACGACATTTTAGTCGCATCCAGTTCAAGGGAAGAACACATTGCACACTTACGCTTAATTTTTCAAAGATTATCCGAGGCTGGGCTAATTATTAACATCGATAAATGCGTTTTTGCGAAACCTGAAGTTTTGTTTTTAGGATATTTAGTGACCCGTAACGGAATTTTGCCATCACCAGAGCGTGTTAAAGTTATTGCACAATTAGAACGTCCAAACACTGTCCAGCAGCTGGAACGCTTTTTGGGAATGATAAATTTTTACAGACGATTCATTCCAGCAGCTGCTCGAGATCAAATAGTATTAAACGACTTCCTGAAAGGTTATCGCAAAAACAGCAAAATGCCGGTAAATTGGTCAGAAACGGCCATCAAATCGTTTGAAGTGTGTAAGTCGAAACTATGCGAAGCTACAATCTTAGCTCATCCGGTAAGTACAGCGCGTTTGTCCATCATGGTAGATGCATCAGACGTGGCGGTAGGTGCGGTAATTCAACAGCTAATTGAAAACGAGTGGCAACCTTTAGGTTTCTTTTCTATTCGTCTTACCCCAGCGCAACAAAGATATAGTGCATACGACAGAGAACTGTCATCAGCGTATTTGGGGATTCTATATTTTAAGTATCTGCTCGAAGGTAGGGAATTCACCTTGTTAACCGACCACAAGTCCCTAATTTTTGCCTTTAAACAAAATCTGGATAAAGCATCACCCAGGCAACGACGACAATTGGATTTCATAGGGCAGTTTACCATTGATCTGCAGCATGTGCCAGGTAGCGCTAATGTAGTAGCTGACACACTTTCACGAATCGAAACGGTTGAGATAATCGAAAGTGTGGATTACTCAGCAATTGCCGAAGCTCAGGAACATGATCAGCAGGAGTTGCTAGAAGTATTAAAAGATAATAAAACATTATTGAAATTGGAGCGATTTCCTGTACAATTTAATTCAGACAAGATGTTATATTGTGACATATCCACCGGCAAACCTAGGCCTTATATCCCAGCTAAGTTTCGCAAGCTAGTTTTTGACTCGTTTCATAATTTGGCTCATTCGGGTGTCAAAGCATCAGTTAGACTGCTAACTGAACAGGTCATCTGGTTTTCTATAAAAAAGGACGTTAAATTGATGGCTCAGTCTTGTATCGCATGTCAGAGAGCTAAAATAGGTAGGCATATTAAAACACCTATTGGTAACTTCGCACCTACATCGGAACGATTCTCTGAAGTACATCTCGATTTAATAGGTCCACTGCCAATATCAGAAAACAATCGTTACTGTGTTACCTTAATTGATAGACATACGCGTTGGCCGGATGCAATACCGATACCAGATATTACAGCGGCTACTGTCGTTTTCGCAATCTATTCCACTTGGATCGCACGCTTTGGAGTTCCATCCTTTATTGTCACGGATCAAGGCTCACAGTTTGAGTCGCAATTGTTTTTAGAACTATCGATACTGTTAGGATTCGAGCCTAGGCGCACAACGGGATATAACCCCAAGTGCAATGGCATGATAGAGAGATGGCATCGGACGCTTAAAGCCGCTATTATGTGTCAGGATAGGGCAGATTGGTCTATCATATTACCATCGGTTCTCCTTGGGCTGAGAACAGCATTTCGTGACGAATGGCAAGCATCGTCGGCAGAATTAGTATACGGAAAGTTATTAAGAGTACCGGGTCAGTTTTCAGAGCCCACTAAACAAATAGTTCCACAGACAGATTTCGTCAAACATCTTAAACAACATTTTAGTGAATTCAGTCCTATTCCAGCGACACGACATTCACAAACTAAAGTTTTCATCAGTAAAGAAATAGAAAATGGCTCACACGTATTCTTGAGAACAGACTCGCTTTGTAAGTCACTTCAACCACCTTATACAGGTTCTCATAAAGTACTGAATCGTTTTGAAAAGTTTTTAGATCTCGATATTAATGGCAAAAAAGTAAGAGTGTCCTCAGATAGAGTCAAACCATGCCTTTCTGAATTTCCTGATGGAAGCAACGATAAACCAGTTGGACAGCGAGAAGTAAAGACCCGATCGATTGTCGATGACGCAGTTCCAACGCCAAATCCAGTAGCAACTGGTAAGCTAGTTACTTTCGGTCCGGAGCCTGTGCAAGTAACAAAGCCAACAGTAACAAGGACTGGACGTAGTATTACACTTCCGCAACGTTTTCTTTCGTAGGTTTCTCTGAATCCCACTGGAGGGGGAGTATGTAGCGATGCGTGAGCGTAGCTTAACAACGAATTACGGGTGGTTTGAGCAACACAATCGGCGGAAGAAAAAACAAAATTTCAGCACATTTTAATTGGTAGTTTTATGTATATCCGGAAAAATTTTTGTTTTATAAAAAAACAAAAATTTTCTGAATTCAATTTTTTCAATATACACGTAGATCCAGAAGAGTAAGGGTAAATCTCTTTTTACCTAAAATAACTAATATTTACATTTTAAATTAATTAAATTTCATAATTATATTATTATAATTTAAATAAATAAATTTATAAAAAGTTCATAAAAAATGTTTAAGTTCATTTACACCCGCTAAATATAAATTAAAATATTAGTGGATTTGTAAGGACATGTTCCTCAACACATACAAACATCCTATAAGTTTAATAGTTTGTAATAGAATTATTATACAGCAAACATTTTGAACATTTATTAAATTAATAAACAACATGATAAAAAACTTTTTCTAAGATAATTTTAATTTTATCACAAAGTAATAAAACAAAAAAATTGCATAATAAGTCAAAGAACATTTGATATTTTCTATTTTAATTTGTAGAACTTAGGGAAAACTCGATTGCTTTAGTGAATATCAATTTTTGCTCATATCTCTGAAATCATACACTTTACAAAAATGATGTGTGAGCAAAAAGTGTTTGCTTTTAATTGCTTAATAAAAATAAACACTCAAAAGTATAGGTTCTTATTTAAAAAAACCTAACTTTACCCTATATTTCCGAAACTAATGAGTTTCAAGGTCACTGAAGATCACCACTAGACGTCCCCCTCGACTCTTAATAAATTTCATTGTAAGTAATTTTCTCCTATCTAGCATCGTTCTCGAGATAAAAGCCCTGCATTTATTAGGAAACTCACCCTGTATAACAATTACTGGAAATGCTAACAATCATATAGTTACCATGGGGCTCGAAACCCAGACTCTTGTTTTGTCCATACGTTTTGGTTATTTGATCCATTATCTCGTTTGCCGCACTTAATTTTTGGCCTAGAGCAATGAGTTGAGTTAGAGAAAAACCTCTAAATCACCTTCTAGCTAACCGCTTGATTTTTGCTTCAGAAACGGTCGCTCGCATGCAAGGCAGAAACAATCAATTAAGACCTATACTGGGCAATGCCAAATAAGGAAGGAGATGGGTTAAAGTGTCAAAGCAGGTCTTCGGACCAGTATATTGAATCTGGCTAGTTCCGCGTTTTACAACTTTAATCCTAAGAAGAACTTATCTATTACCCTTGGTGAGTACACTACTGTCTTCTGTCTTATTGCTACAATTTTGAGAGCAGCGTTCTATTCTATAGCAGAGATCGTCATATCTACATTTATTCTGAATGCTGCTCTAAAGGTGATTAACTGCAGTACTATCTCTGCTCAACCTTTTTTGAAGCAGTCTGAATTAAATTAGAGTTCACTGGATATCTAGTCAAATATTTCCAGTCACATAATTTTGGTGGTTCAGTTTAAATTTTTGTCCTGCTTACTCGTAGATACGTAACGCTGTGACAAGAAGAAATTCGTAGATAAAATACTTTTTCTTATAGGCTAACGGGATTCATGGGGTCCAAGCGATAGTTAAATCGTTTCTTGATAAGTTTTTTTAGCAAAGTATTTTGTAATATAGGCATCACTGAGCCTAGTTGGATGTGATCAACACTTGAAAAGAATTGTAAAGATCTGCTCCAGTCAGAAGTTGATCCCTTAATTAGACGCATTAATGCTTGAATGAATAGTTATGGTTAACATTGATGTCAGTTATTGATATATTAAAGCCTTAGCGTCTTAAGACAAGTCGGGCAGCAAATTGATGATAAAATTGAACTGTCACGAAATTCTCAGGCAATAATGGGAGTTCCTGATTGAACTAAATCAGCTGTTGATAAAAATAGGTAACAATGTCGTAAATCGTTTCTCTACATCAATAATCAATCAAATGTCCCTATAAATTTTTAGGCAAAAATGAGACATAATTTCCGCCACCTTACTAATAGGGTGGTTAAATTGGAAGATAATTTCAAGCCGCAACGTTTCTACGTATAATTGCTTGGAATGCTAATGGGCAAGAGCCCAAGAACTAGGTGTATTTTTAAGAACTAACAACATATTTAGATTTAGCTTTAATATCAACGACACATTTTAAAGAGAAAATTTTTATCAAAATTACGGGATATAGAGCCTATAGGGGCGATCTTAATCAGAAATCTTAATCAAACAATGCAAGAAGAAATTACGGAGCCGTTTGCAAGGTACCGTAATAACCATTAATGATTGTTAATTGCATGTTAATTTTTGGTCAACGGCGGGAATCGAACTCGAGACCGCGGCGTGATGAGAAACTCTCTTAACCATTAAGCTACATCCGGCGACATCAATATGTCAACATTTTTAATAAACTTGGACGAAGGTTTATTATAGGAGGAGACAAAGCAATGTGGAACATACTGCGTGCGGATCTCGACCCATAACACCAGGAAAAATAAAATAACTCCTTAGTGCAATATAAATGGCAGGTTGTGAATATCACTTATGACGTAAACCAACATTAGTCATAAAAAAGGAAATAAAAGTTAACCTTACTAATAAACTTATTGATTGGAAATTAGTTAAAGAGAAACTGGACAACCTAATTGAGTTAAAAGTTAGTCTGAAAACTGAACAAGAACTTGAATTACATGCTGAATATTTTCTTAACTCAATGCGGAACGCAGTCAAAGAAGCTAAACCCGTGTTAGGTGAGAAAAGCATACAAGTGATTAACTACCCCTTGGCGATTCGAGAACTGATAAAAGAAAGACGTAGGAAAAGACGCATATGGCAAAAGATTTATTGACAAAAGAGATTTTAATCAGATAAAAATAAAGTTAACCGAATAATTAAAGAACACCAAAAAGCTTGCACTAAAAATTATTTGAAAGGACTGAGTCCTAAGGCTGACATAAATTATTCTATTTGGAAAGCAACTAAAAGATACACGAGGCTGATAATACAAGTACCACATATAAGAATCAAAAGCAGAACTATTTGAACAGCATCTGGCATTTATATTTCAACCACACGACACACAATCTATACGACTGATCCTAAACTAGTCTTTGATTTCCATCAAATATCAGAAGTGTCACCCCACTAGAAATGGTGCAAGAAATAGATATGAATTTGAATCTCAAAGTCTCCTGGAATTGAAGAAATTTCTCCAAATTTGGTTTAAGGAATTTTCAAAGAGAGTAGTCACTATGTTAACATGTAATATAATGCATACTTTCGACATATACATATATGTGCCTAAGTTTTTCAAGGTTGCACAAATAATCATGATAAAAAACCAGACAAACCAGCTGAGCAAATTGCATTATACAGGACGTTCTCTTTGTTATCAACTATTTCGAAGTTGTTATCGCTGTATCACAGGCTTTTGATAGAGTTATACCTAGATGTATACCACAGGCTTTGATAGAGATCGCATAGAGAGGCTTATCTACAAGAAAAGTAAAATAGTGTCACAAAATTACAGCCCATTGCTCGAGTCGTATCTCTCCAAATAAAAATTAAAGAGTACCTCATTTAGAAATATACTACAACTTTTACTCGGCTATAGCGGAGGTGCCCCAGGGTAGTGTATTAGGGTCCATCCTATATATACACTCTACACTTCACAGTCACATAATCAAGCAGTTAAATACTTACTGCAGCACTTGATAAAATAATTAACGAGCTTAAATCAGTTCATGTTAAACTGGTTAAAAATTCTCCACGCTAAATCTGCTAAATATCTCGGATTGGATCTTAGTTCAAGATAAAATTGGAAATACCACGTTAGAAAAAAATCAGAGCAAATTAAAATAAAACACCACAAGATGAACTGCCTAATAGAAAGACATCTAGGAATCGATAACTAATGAGGAATTACACAACGACCTTAATGTTAAATTGATTAATGGAGTGGTCTATGAGTTTGCCATCCAACATGAATGAAAATTACTACAACATACCAACAGTGTAGCCATACTTCTTGACATACAACAACAACTGAGATTAAACGGAATGAGCAAGTTATCTAATAAATAAAAGTTCATTATTGGTAGCAGAATATTGATTGCTTGTAGACCCACACTCGCTTCACTTAGTTGTTTCAAATAAGATTGTACTATTGAGAAAACCTTTCCCAAGTGTCATGGCCCCATCTGAGGGTTCTTTGAAATTTTATTTTCTATCGTCAATTATTTGTGATGATATAAATTAGTATTTTATGTTGAGAAGCTATATGAGATGTTACATTGACACTATTCGATTTTAATAATAGACCATATAGTATTACATAACTGTAAGTAAGTTTGTTTGATAACGTAACTATCGTTAACTATATGATATTCACATTGAATTTTCTCCCCCATCGATTTACAGTCGACCAAATTATTCATTATAATGATGATACGCCAAATTTCTTTTGTAATCCAATAAATCAATGCACTTAAGTTAATTATAATATATTCCGATTTAATTCATTTCACCGAAAAGCAACTTAAAAACTTAAAAAAAATATAATAACAATAATTTATTAATAAAATATAATTTACTAAATAATTTAAAATTCCAGTAAACGTTTATTAAGTGCTTAAACCAATTTTACATTTTTACTGAATATTTTTGTTTTTGAAATATTTTAAATTGATTGTTTTTATTATTAATATTGCTACAATAATAATGATAATAATAATAACAGTTCATTGTTATGTTTTGTTCGATAAAAATATTTGATAACAAACAATTGATCGAATTGAAAATTTGAATTCCAAATATCGTAAAGAAACTTGAGAAAGTAGCACAATTTTAGTTAACTTTTTGAAAAGCTCTCGAGAATATTTGTCAAAATAATTTTTTCATGAAAGGCGTAAGTAAATATCTAAATAAATAAAAAAAAATAAACATTTTAAGATAATCAAATTATTTATTTATGTAGTATATTATAATTGGGTTGTGCCGATTGTTTATTGGAAGTATATTCAAATTGTTGACAGTCTAAATGTTTTAAGATTATGATATTATAGTGGGTGATTATAAATTCTTGACGTATGTCAAAATAATAATGTAATTTGATTGTTTGTCGTTTTGAAGTGAGATTTAAATTTCAACATGATTGGCATATTACAATTCTACGAAACGAACTGATATGTTTATATTGCAAAGTAATGTTTCTGAAATGGGATTAAAGTGATATTTACAGATTCTACTTGGGGAATACATAGTATATATTGCCTTTATACAGCTATGATCTTTTTATTGTTTACTCTTAAATAAGTTTTAGTGAATATTTTTTTGATAAAGCTCAGTAAAATTCAATTATTTATTTTAAATAAATTCAAAACTAGGAAAACTTTATATTCAAAGAGACTAAATAAATCTTTACATAAAATTGTATAAAAAAAATTCAGGCTGAATGAATTATAAATTGAAAGGCTGGAGTAGATAAACAAAGTTGAAAAGTTATGAAAATATTTTACAACTACACAAAACGGGAGGTAAAAGTAGGCTAATATTCGTGTAGGAACATATATAACCCTATAATGGAACGGGGCCAATATAGCAGAAAAAACAGATTTGTAAAAACATAACGATTTCCAGATATAAATTAAAATTATTACAAAAACATTTATTTATCAAAATGTTCTAATTTTTCAAGAATTAGTATTTCAAGTCACCATAATATATTAAATTACTAATATATTAAACTACTGTTAAATTTTAATAAACTAGGAAAACTTTTTAATAAAGGATCATATAATCTGCATCCGATAACGATCGCAGACACCGAGCTGCAAGCATTATTGAACTAAGATGATACTCCAGCTCAATGTCAACTTACGGAGGCATTTAACATGACACGTTAACGTATTTCCAAACGTTTACATTCTATGGTAAAAATTCAAAAGATTTGATTCCGCGTGAGTTGACTAAGAGACAGATAGAAAGCTAAAATGTCACTTATTTAAGAACTGGACACAATACGCAAAGCATATAAAAACGGTCTTTGCAGAAACGTGTACTAATATTTTAGGGTTTGTTTGAAGGTAAACAAAAAACATTTTTTTTATTTTATACTATTTATATATTTTATTATATATTGTTTAACTTGCTTTATATTATTTTTCAGAATGGAATAGTGAAATTAGTAGTTTTTTACTACTGTTAAAGTTATTACCAACCACGGCACAAGGGCCAAAATCTAAAGAAAAAACGAGATCAAATTTTGAAGTTTCTAAGCAACGACTCATAAAATTTGAAGAAGTAAATTATTATATATACATATATTTCTGATTGTTTGTTTTTTCTACTTGCAGTTAAATAAACCAACTGAAACGTATGATATCACAGTAAAACAACCGCACATAATTGCAGTGGGAGCTAATTAACACGCAATTTCGCAATATTACATTGTTTTGGATGGTCGACTGCTCTGCGTGCCTTTTGAATTTTCATTTATTCAAACATTTGATTTAATGTTTAAAATATTCTATATTTTTAATACTCAGTTCGACACTTGTTTGCAGATGTTTTATAATTATTTTGCTACGTACATTTACAAAACAGGTAACATTAAAACTAATCGTTTGATAGAAATTAAATCACGATTCGATAATAAGTTTAAAACAGATTCATAATTATATTAAAATAGAATTCTTTTGCTGCGTTTGTCACAGTAATTATTCATCTATTTCCCAAACCATTTCACATATTATAGTAATGATCATTATGCTCATTTACCAAAACCAGTTATATTTAAATGCATAAGTAATATCCAGTGTAATTGAGAACTATTCACACTAAGTGGTTTACGTCGTCATGATCTAAACTGCATTAAATCGTTATTAAATACTGCATAAAATACTAATGTTTTAGCTAATACATGTACAAATATAAGCGACCAGAACTCCTTAGTTTCCTTTCAAAATACATATATCTAAATCTCCTAGCGAAATAGCTTTAAATTTTGAAGAAGTTATAAAAAATTTCTGTAACAAAATAACATCGATGGCAACTGCTGAATCAAACGTTAGTTGTATTTTAAATTTATTGTTTGTTTGTTTGTATCTCTACTATCTGTTTTGGGGCTCGAGGCACTTCCAACTCTTTCGCGGTTCGCTTATTTACGTCCTACCTTACGCCATTACAGCCAAATCGAGGACGTACGGCTATAGGTCCGATTTACGTAGAACCATCTGCACATTGCATAGCTCCATGCCAGCCTATAGTACTGACATGGAAGATGGGTCGGCCCATGAATTCTGCACTCCAACAGGGGGTCATAGATGTGTTCATTCACACCACCGATCGTAATCGTATGGTGAAAAATCCCTTTGCCATCCTGCCCCTATCGGGATTCGAACCCGGTACCTCCCGCTCCAACTGCCGCAGCTTTAACCACTGCGCCACCTGGGCGGTATTTTAAATTTAGTAAGTGAGGTTTGTGAAACTGCATTGAGACAAGTTGATCATGTTATGGGTCAAAAACTAGATAATGCAAAAAACTACAACAATATGCACAATCTTTTTATGTCATGTAAAAATTCGTTAAATGACTTTAATAAGAATAAAACCGTTTACAAAAGACAAAAACAATTAAATACTGATAATGCGTATGTCAGTCCCCAAGGTTTAGCATTGGGAGGTAGATGGGAAAGAAAATATGACAAATTAAGTGAAACATACAAGAATAAATTCGTTCAATGTAAATTTCAATACATATCTATTTTAAAAACATTACAATCGTTATTTCAAAATGAATCTTTTTTTAACTTATATTTAGTTCAAAGTAAGCACAAATGTTCTGAACATATTATAGAAAAATTTTGCTGTGCAAATAATTATATAAATAATGAATTTTTTCATGTTAATGAAAATGTATTTCAATTACAATTATTTAATGACGACTTCGAGGTGCTTAATCCACTTGGAAGTAAAACAAAAATTTATATGACAATAGCCAATTTTGATTTTAATTTTAATTCGCGGTTGGAAAACATTCATTTGATTGCACTATTTTTCGTAAATGATATCAAAAATGAAAATATTGACTTTAATAATATATTAAAAATTATTCTAAGTGATATTAAAAAGTTAGAAACTATTAGTATTCCAGTTAAAGATTTTGTTTTAAAAGGCACTTTAGTAAATTTAAGCCACGACAACTTAGGGCCAAACCCAGCTCCAGGGTTTGTTGCAAAATACATCGCATTGATGCACAAACATCTTGCAAAGAAAAAGTTGAACTTTTTCGTTCTTTTCAAGAGTATCAGATTGAATTTCGATTTAATAAAAACAAAAATATGGAAGATTACAATAAACCTTATGGCATTAAAAAATATTGCTTTTTAAATTAATTGAACAATTTTAATATGTTTGATAATCCCAGTGTTGATGCAATGCATGACATACTAGAAAAATGCTCCCAATATAATGAGAGCATTTTTGTTGAAATTAGTTGAATCCAACTATTTTGATGCAAATAAGATCAATAATAAAATGCATAGTTTTACTTATGGTTATTTATATAGAAAATCTCTACCCACAGCAATTAGTTTGGATAAATCCCAAACAAATGTAGGCCTAACCGCTAGTCAAACTCATTGTTTAATTTTGCATTTTCCAGTAATTTTTTATGAGTTCGCCGATTTATTCCTCCACTTGTGGCAAGGAATAACATCTATGCTCCAAATTATAAACATCGTATTTGCCCCTAAAATTTCTTATACTATGCTACAAAAACTTTCTTGTGTAGTTGAAGATCATCTCAAATGTATAGTAGAACAATATAAACTCATGCTTTTACCAAAACATCATTTTCTAAGCCTTATTCAAGAATTATTAAGTTGGAATGTCCGATAATCAATTTATCATCTTGTAGATAGCAATCAAAACACAGACACTTCACTAAACTCAATGCTAGTATTAATAATTATGTTAATATTTGTAAAACGTTAGCTTAAAGACATTAGCAAATGTTTTGGAGTAATTTTCAAGTGTGGGATATGGTTTTTGTTATAAGGCTGGATTTTACTTATTTTATTCTAATAGGATATTTTTCAAAATAGAAAAGATTTTTAGCTTAGTTTGTGAAGTTCTATTTTATTGTTCAAGTTAAAAAATTATTGAATATGATAAAATATTGAATTGTTATGAAGTAAAAAATGAATTTAAATCTATCTTGTTATCGTACGACAAAATTTGCAATAAAAACCCCTTTTCAATCCTATAATTTTAACAATAAGATATACATTTTAATGCCGTACGATATATATTAGTTCTAATTTTAAGTTAGCTGTTAAACTAATTAAAACGTTTAATTTAAGTTTATATTGAATTTTTAAAATAAATAAAATAAAATAGAACCAATAAACAGATTTTTATTTAGTACTAATTTAGTAGTTGAATTTCTAATCAATAAATATATTATATTTAAATGCATATAATATTAAAATTAAATAACAAAATAATTGATATTTAATATTTTTTATTATTAAATTTTAATATTAAAATTATTAAAATCAAATAAGATTTGTATTAAAATTTGCCTTTGGTGGGACCAGAAAGAAATTGTAAACCATGAGCTGTTGCAACCGAATGAAAATATAAATGGGCAACGCTGGCGACAGCAACTCATCAATTTAAACCATGCGTCACCTGAAAAACGAGAAACGATAATACACGATGCATAATAATACTCGATACTGTCATACTCCTGTCATGTAGGACACAATCAAAACGCTGGATGTGTTCTGCACCACTACCACCTTATTCGCCAGGCCTGGCTCTCGGGTTATAACTTGTGTCGTGTACCATCGCAAGGCTTGGCTTGGCGTTAAACTTATCAAGTTTCGAAGAAGTACAAAATTGGTTGCCCAAAAACACGTCGTTTTACCGTCGTGGTTTTTATGTACTGCCAGAGAGATGACAGTATGAAGATATATATAGAGATGACAGTATATATATATATATATATATATATATATATATATATATATATATATATATATATATATATATATATATATATATATATATACAAATATATATATAGATATATATGTATGAAGATAGAGGAAGACTTACACTTTAGATAAACCATTTTTTGTATTTTTCTTGAAATATTCCATTTTTCAACCTAGAAATTTAGAAATTAAAGAATTCCTACTGAAATCACATTGAAGTTGGAGGAATTGTCAATCTAACTTTCAACCAAAACAAATAAACTAATAACTTTAAAAAATCGAGAACAAAAATTTACTATCAATATAATGATACTGGAAGATCTAAGTGCCCCAAAATTCACGGAAATTCGCGAAGCAAAGTATGCCTATACAAAAAAACAAACGAGATAGCTCGGATTTTTTTTTGAGGACCCGAAAATGAGCTCTCGGAATTGGAAATTTATTGAGTGAGGAGATATTGTTTAGGTTATTATTATGTTTAGGTTATTGACTCGGACCTCCTTTCACCAGACATATAAACGATGTAAATATTTAATTTTTACTTTTCAGAATAAGAAGCCATTTATATGTGTTCGGAAACTTTTCAGAACCAATGTAACACAAACGAGTACTTTTATAACTTATAATTATTAACCGATATATTGACATTGGTTATATTGATTATTGAGCACCGTCCCTTTTAAAAAAGCTATCATAAAACTCAACATTATGATGCTTGAAAAAGAAATGTATCTACAAAATATTACTGTTTACCAACTGTATAGTTTCATTTCAGAATTAGCTGCTGCCGAAAGTGAAACGAAAAAGATGTTTTGTCGCAATTAAGCACTTGGTAATAATTAACTTTGGCAACTATTAATTTCACCGATTCCAAAGAATCAACTATGCTGATGTATATTAACTCAATCTTTAAATCTGATGAACCTTACCTAAATGATTGGTCGTACACTCGACCTATCATCACTTAATTTTTGTATTTATTATTTGGTCGAATTAAAAAGACACTTGCAATATGTATCGAAATGAAATATTTATCAAATCACAAAAAATGTGTATGTTCATAAAGTAGCGCTCATTTAGGCAAAGTATTGTACCATTATGTTGCATAAATGTTGCATAGAAATTCTAAAAAATATCAAATACGAACGAAAATTAAAAAGATAAACAATTAGAAATTGAGTAAACTTTAAAAGACTAAATGTATGAACTTTGTTAAATAATTGCCAAATGCCCTATCCAAGGGGTCGACAATATAGAAAACTTTATGTATATTCCGTATTGCACCAAATTATAACGAACAAGTCGGTTAAAAAAAATAAGTAACTATGAATGTGATTGGGTTTTAGAAATTTTTTTTAATTTAAAAAAAAATATGAATGGCTAACAATATAGAAAACTGACGTCACAATCACGCATATTATTTTATCATTAATCAATTCAATAAAAATAAAATTATGTGAGTAGATTTTCTAGAATGCTCATTTTTTGAACTTTCTAAAATATTTTCCAAATTTCCAATCCTAGGGGTCGATAATATAGAACACTGATAAAATATCTATGGCATGTTGCACCAAAATATTATAAACAAAACTGTTAAAGAAAAATAAACAGGTTTGTTCTAGAAATTATTGCCAAATGATGAATCCTAGGATTCAATTTACACTGAACAAATCGGTTCAATAAAAATATTTCCCTTACAATAATTTTAATTAAAAATAACAATTAATTAAAAATTTAAACAAAATATAATAAACAGTTCAAAAGAAACTAGCAAAATTGAATATTTGAAAATCCGAGAAAGGTATCAAAATGCCTAAAATCTAATGCTATTACTGCCGAACTGGTTTACCAAGCAAACTCCATCAATTTCAACAATGATTAAATGATTCAGCTTTTTGTATCACAATTTTAAAAACCAATTGAAAAATCATAATCGTTCTCTACACTATAGCCATCGTAAGCGTCCTTTTAATATTCTGGAAAGTACTCTCCTGTAAAAATTCACTGAGCACACATATTGTCACGACATGCAGAATACATTTTTGGAATAAATTTTCAACATATCCAGAGTACCGAAGTGTACGGTAAGTTTTAAATCCATACAAAACAATGTATAATTTATCTGATGTGCTAAAACATTTCTTGACACAATTTTCATATTTTTGGTGGGCTTCGTTACAAACAATATTTTCAATAGAGCCACGTAACTGTCGAGCACTGGGATTGGTCACTTCATAATTATTTTTCAGTGTTCATACAATAATTGTTGTTATTATTAATGCTGTTAACCCGGTTTGTTGTAATTTCATGCAACATGAAGTGGTTGTGACGTCAATTTTCTATTTGGTTGACCACTGGGATTTATTTATTACTCAGATCCTTATTGTATATCGTTAGTTTTAAATTTCTTTAGTATTTGATAATTTTAAGAATTTCGATGCAACATCTATGGTACAATACATTTTATAAACATTCACAAATGTTCAATTTTGGTGATATTTCATTTGGGTTATAATTTCTACAAATTGAAATAAACAGCAATACAGTCCTTTCAAACCCGGGGGCTGCAATTACCGGACCCAGTTCATGTGTATAATTTTTTGATGATTATATAGCTAATATGGTTTAATCTGAAAAATTATTATTTATCCAATGCTACGGTGGATTTATAGGTGATAAATCAAAACTAAGTTTTGATTTGTCGCCGGTTGTAGCTTAATGGTTAAGAGAGTTTCTCATCACGTCGCGGTGTCGACTTCGGTTCTCGCCGTTGACCAAAAACTTAATATGCCACCGGATGACATAAAATACGGTTGTGTGAAAAAACATTCATTGGGCTGACCATCTACAATGTGCACCAATCGTTAAAATGGTTAGTAAGGTCTCAGTTGAGACGCGGTAAGGTCCGTTTACGGCCTCTAAACCATAGATTATTTTTAAATTTGCAATCCCAATAATTTTTTTAAAACTTGTTTTACTGTACTATGCTTAAAAATAAAGAGGGCGATAAATAGGAGTTTATCGTTATATGATTCAGAATAGTTATCTAACCCAGAGTGGCCAAATTAGCAAAATCGTTCGTCTTCAAAATATTTGAGAAGAATAATCCTGCAATGTAAACAATAATATTCGAATGTGGGTCATTTCATATGTTAAACGCATAGCTTGTATTTCCATCAATCTATCTATAACGCAATAGTAGGTTAGGTTAGGTTGTTGTGGCTGCTATCGCACACTTAGACCGGTGATTGGTCCGTTGTGATACCACTCTATGTAAGGCTATAGGTCCGAGTTTTCGTAGTACCATCTGCGCATTGCATAGCTCCATGTCAGCCTATAATAGTACTGACATGGAAGATTGGTCGGCCCATTGATTCTAAACACGACAGGGGATCCAGGGTATGTTCATTTTACACCACCGATCGGACTGCCCAAACGATCGAAGTTGAAAGACCCATTTTTCATCTTGCCCCGAATCGGGATTCGAACCCGGTACCTCCCGCTACAACTACCACAGCATTAACCACCTGAACGGTCATGACGCAACAGTAGAATTCTCCTAATATTTAACATACAGTAATTATTCGAAAAACGCAACTTTGATGAATCTATTTTTTTGTAAAAGTTGCCTATTCCAAATAAAAGTTGCGTTTTTCAAATTATGGTTATTAATTTTATATTAACAGTAACACATATTGATTGTGTCTTACACATCGTCAGGCCACAACTTCTTCCAACAGCCATTTAGAGTTGATGGTTTCAATTCTTTAATAGAATGCGCAATAAATGAAATGCAATTGACCATCGTGTAATTCTCACATACATCGCTAACGGTCAGTTCGGAATTGACATCTAATATGTCGCGAATGAATTGGAATGATTTGCTATATGTAACGATGTGTCGTCACTGGCTAAGGAGAGTCATTGGTGATTGTGTTCATGTCATTAGTCTTAGTTAGTGTGACCTGAGAAAAAAGAAACTGCAAGCTTAATTTTGGATAATTTTGTTTGTTTGAATTTTTTTTTGAGTTAGTTGAGTTTTGGAGTTCAAAAAGAAATTACAAAAATAAATAATAAAAAGAAAATAAATTTATAAAAAAAGAAAAAAAAACAAGAAAATAAACAGATAATTATGATTAATTTTTTTTTTGATCGTGTGATAAAAAGGTCATTTTTGTTTGATAAAGACCATAAAAACAGTAAAAAAAAAATAGCAGTAAGTAAATTCGGTGTAAACGTAGTTTTTGGTAGCCGTGAAATTCAAGTTAAACATTGACTAAATCAGAGTGATACAAATAGCTAGTTTACAAGAATTTTGAGATAATCTATAAGATTAATAAAAAATATATATACATATTAAAAAAAAATAATATAGAATTAACGATATTATCATGTACCGTGTATAGTGATTTTTTTTTGCATACAATTTAAGACCAAACCAAAATCAGAAAACTGGTATGCAACGTTAATGTGATAGGTGTCTTTGATTCATTAAAGTACATCCATAAAAAAAAACAATAATTAAACGGTTATGAAACCAATATTTAATCATAAAAAAATAATAAATATTAATGAAATTATAATATTAAGTTAAACAATAAAATAATAATAATAGCAATAATAATAATTTGTAGATGAAATTGTAAAACCAAACAAACCTATCATCTATGAAACAACAACAACAACATTTAGTTTATATTTTGGTTTTTTTCCATTCTACAACGGGAGGAAGGTCACAAAATTCATCAACAAGGAAACTGCGAGTATATACATAAGTCCAATAAGTATTTTTTTTAATTTTCATTTTTCTTATTAGATTAAGGTACAAATTAAGTAACATGTAAGTAAATTAGGTAATATAGGTTAGGTTAGATTTAGTTTAGAAGTACTGGTTATAAAGCGAATTTTGTTATTGGGTTTTTTTTTATTATTTTGTTATCATATTTGAAATAAATTTTTTTTTGTCGTTTGAATATAAAACGTAAGATGAGATAAATCAAATTTTATTGGAGGAAATGATGGAGGATCGTGTCAAGTATATAATATGTTGAATGTCTGTATGATTTTTTTTTTCTGTGTGGTCAATCAAGACATATTGAAGTCTTAGGAAATAACCCTTCCCAAACCCTGAGTTTAGCCGGCTCAACATGACCACCCTAAGACCTCTCAATGTGTAACTTTCTGCTAACAGTTGATGGTGGTAAGATCGGAAGTATTTTTTTTCTTAGATATCTAAAATCCAGACAACTGTTACAGATTCAGATAAAACATTTTAGATAACAAAACTAAATAACTAATATAAAAGAAAATAACAATAAAATGATTTAAAACACTATATTTAAAACTGTTATTGTAAAGAATTTTTTCTAAGGACCACCTTTTCTCTTATTTTTCGTAAAAAAATTATTTCATTTAAATCCAAATTTGTTTCAGCATAATCAACCCCTATATTGAAAGCCTTTATTACTTCGTCGATGTCATAAGGACTTTCTTCAATTGAATCCGAAATTTGACCATTTACTTCTGAAATATTATCATTCACATCAACCATTGTTCCAATTGTTTCATTAGATCCATCAGCCCAGTCCAAAATTTTATTATCAGTCAAATTTTCTTGTGGTAAAAATCGACGATAAAGTTGTGCAAGTGGTATGTTATCTTCCTCTTCATAAAGTTCTAGGCTCTCATCATAAATTTCATTGTTGGAAGCAAATAATTTTTTAAATCCTTGTACAATAACAGAAGGTTTTACTTCATCCCAAGCAGTTGTTATCATAAATACAACGTCTTTTAAAGTAACTTGTTTAAGTTTATCACTTGTAGAATCACCAGACATTGCTAATAAATTACACATTAATTTTTTTCTATATGCCAGTTTCATAGACTTAATGATATTTTGGTCCAATGGCTGAAGAATAGAAGTAGTGTTACTTGGAAAAAACTGTTATAAGTTCTTGTTCTGACAAATGACAGGTTGCGTTATCTAGTAGTAGGACTGCTTTTATAGGCAGTGTTTTCGACTCCAAATAACGAGTTACCTCAGGTACAAAACTATTAAAAAACCATTCTTTAAATAAAATTCTAGTTTGTCATGCATTTTTGGATGACCGATAATGTATTTTTGGTAACACAACATTTTTAAAGGCCCTTGGATTTTTTGCTTTACCAATGATCATTAATGGTAATCGATGCTCGCCATTAGCATTAACACAAGGCATAACGGTTATTCTTTCCTTAGAGTTTTTTCATCCTGGAGCATTTTTTTCATGTTGTGCCACTAATGTTTTGCTGTTTAAATTCTTAAAAACTAAACCAGTTTCATCAGCGTTCTAAATCTGGTCTGAAAGCAAATTTCCTATTCTTATTTTTTCAACCAATTCGTTTATGAATAAAGGTATTTGTGACTCAGCAGCAGATAGTTGTTCTCCACAAATTTTTAAAGTTCTAATGGAATACTAGCTTCAAACCTTTTTTCTAGTCGTAAATTTGAGTGAATATTCATAGCCATGATTTGTAGTGCTTCGTTGTTTAAAACATTGTGTTTAATTCTTTCATTGAGAAACCATGTATACAACTCTCGTTCAACCTCTGGAAAACTAGCTTTCGAAATTTTCTTAACTTTCTTAGGATTCATTTTCGTGTTTTCTGCATAATCTTCAATTTTTTGCTTATTTTGTATTATTCTACAGAGCTTTTATTGATACTGTAGATCTTGCATAAATCTTTAATTTTCTCTCCCTTTGCTCAAGAATATCGCAATTTTTACGAAGAGTTTAGTTTGGTTTTCGTTTGTTCATTATAAAAGGGTGACGTAAAAATGTTGATACGCGATAAAATAATTAAAATTTTATAATTCAGCACAGAAAACATAACAATATTATAACAGTTGTCTTTTGCAAATAAATTTTAATAAATGAATTTAAAAAGAGATGCGTTTACAAAGGTTGCTTTATAGAAAAGTTGTATTTTTCAAAGTTACGTTTTTCGAATATTTACTATTTTCTAATGGATTTATAACATTATTTTACAAGCCACTGAGATGAGACGAATTTTCGAATGTTGGTCAATGCATGTGTTAAAGATATGGTTGGTATTTTCATAAATCTAACCATGACGCAACCGTATGATTTTCCTAAATTTTAACATAGGTATTCTCTAATGAATTCGTGACATTATTTTGTAACCCCCTGTGATGTAACTTTATAATCACCCTCCAGACGAGTTTTCGAATGTGGGTCATTGCATATGTTTAACGCATGGCTTCTATTGGCATCATTCTATGACGCAAGGATTCTCCTAATTTCTAACAAAGTTATTCTCTGATGGATTCGTGACATAATTTTTTAACCCCCTGAGATGTAACTTTATAATCATCACCCAGACGAATTTCCGAATGAGTTCCCTTTGAAATTCAAATGATATCTGTTTATTGTAGTATTTTTTACCATTTTTTAATTATTATTAATATTTTTTGGTTTGTATCGGGTTCATTATTAAATTTTGTAACCGTTTTTTCTTATTTTATTTATCGACGATATTCTTGAAATAACCAAAAATGATTTTCTGGGATGAAAGTAAAAAACTGTCGCGATAGTTTAAATATTTATTATCGGTATTATATAAATTATTATTCTGATACAAAATTTTGGGATGCTAGTAAATTCTTGGGTGACAATTACCATTACATTTTTCTGGGATATAATCATGGGCCAACTTCATATACGTACCGTTTCATAAATTTAGATTATTCTATAATATAACAAATAAATTGAATATTTATTTTATTAATTGTATACTTAATCTGATCCATTTTTTTGAAGTAAAGAATTACCAAGTAGCCACCAACAACATTCTATAAAATTAAAATCAATTAAAACTATAATTTTTATGTTATTTTTAGTATTCATTTAATAAACATTCTAATTTCTGTCACAAATTTTTGATCTCTAAATTCACATTCCATAAAAATACTTTCGTTTAGATTTAATTTACATATTTTGCAGTTGTTCAAAAGAATTTGATATTGTTTTTGTTCTTAAACATGTTTTCTCAGATACAGCAACAAAATCATATGAAAAAAATATTTAAACTTATTAACAGAAAAATTAACATTATATATATATATATATATATATATATATATATATATATATATATATATATATATATATATATAAATGTATATATATATATATAAATGTATATATATATATATATATATATATATATATATATATATATATATATATATATATATATATATATATATATATATATATATATATATATATATATGTATATATATATATATATATATATATATATATATATATATATATAATGTATATATATATATATATATATATATATATATATATATATAATGTATATATATATATATATATATATATATATATATATATATATATATATATATATTTAGTTATTTATTGATAAACTCATTAAAAATAATAACAAAAAATATTTGTTTTATTGTCGAATTCTCCATTTTAACATATAATTATAAAAAAGCGATTTTGTTTGTTTGCCAAATCGACACAAGGATACATATTTTTTGGTGGTTAAATCGAGAATCAAAATCTTTTTCAAATCTTAAATAAATAAGAAAAAAATTGTTATTTAAATCTTAATGATAAGTATAAAAAACGATTAATTATTTTCATTATTTACTTAAAATATAAATTTTCTGCTTTTTTGAGTTTTCTTTTTATTTATTAATTTTTTTTTACTTTATAAAAAATTGTTTTCTTAACATTATTATTCTATTAATGTTTTCTTTTATAATTCCCATTTAAACTTAATTAAAAATTATTAAAATTACTGTACAGGTAAACTATATACAAAAATATAAAACACAATATCTTCAATAAAGTGAAGAGTTTGATAAGATAAATAGTTTGTTTTTATGTGTATGGGGAGAGAATACACTTGAATGTAACATAGGGTTCTCTGTTTATTCATTTAAAATTAAGAATCAAATTTAATTGAAGTTATTGAGATTATAGTTTAATGAAAAGTTCATTTATATACAACTTTCTTGGATTCGGTTAGATGTTGTTACTATTTCCGGTTTAAAACGATAGCCCAGTGTTGGGCTGAATATATCATTGTTGATAGGGTGCAATAAAGGTTGACTCATCGGATTGCTAGAACTGGCCAGGCGATTTGGTAGACGGCTTGAACTTAACATTGAAGCATTTGAATTTAGTGTGGCAAATTTCTGTAAAAAATAAATAAAAATATATAGTTGGTTTAGAATTATATTATTTTAATATGAATATCTAATTCAATAAAATAGGAAGTGAAAAAATCCTAGATCGAAATGAAAAATTAATAACAATATACAAAACATGTAATTTAATACCATAATACCAATATAAAGAATAAGGAGCATCGTCAAGTAAGAATATATTTTACTATATATATTACACTGCCGAGTCACTAAATCAGCTACAGCACGCTTGCAGATCGGCAAATTTTTCTAAAACTATTATTTTTCTGGTGACAATTTTATTGATAAATACTTAGTTTTGTCCCCTTTCCCATGCATTTACAATGATTTGCATGCGGTTCCTACATGATTATTTTATGGTCTTGACAACGTCGGGGGAACGCACCCTCAGATCATCGAACGAAATCTTGTGGCAATTGATGTTATATGGTACCGAATTTCTGGCTTGGACCCTCCGTTTTAAATTTTTAATTAATATCTGGACTTCATCGTCTAGAGTCCAACCTTATCCATGAACGACCGAGTGGTTCGAGCTGTGTAATATGGGCATTGATATGCATCACAATGAAATTTCCTTTATATATCTTATATATACAGACCTGCACTAGATACGAGAGTTAAATCTATTTTACTTCAACAAATATGCCATTTCATACCATTCACAATTCGCACTCGTAAGATAATGTTTCAGTAAACCGGCATTACGAAAATGGCTGTACTGGAGGTCGGTAGACACGGCCCTCCTGTCATTACCATGGAGACATATTGTGTACTCGTCAGTCGTCAGTCAATAAAAAGCAAATACGCGAGCAAATTCGATTCACTCATTGTAGTGGTTGTTGTTAATTTTGTCCCTCTTTCAGACCACTTTGTAATAGTTTCCTTAACACTTTGGCTGCCCATGTTGTTATGAGCATACACTCTAAATTCCACCCAACCCCGCCAATGTTGTTCTCGACATACATTCAAAATTCTGTTATCCTGGGCCAGTGTTGTTATAGACATATATCCAAAATACCTACTTTCTATGTCAGTGTTGTTGTAGACATACATTCTTAATGCCATCCAACCACACCAATGTAGTTTCAGACATATATTCCAAAATCTTTCTTATAGGACCAGTGTTGTTCTCAACATACATTCCACACTATGTGTTTCTATGCACGTGTATTAACACTAGCGTAATAAAATAAAATTTGGAATGTGTGTCTATAACAACAC
Organism: Tipula lateralis; assembly: GCA_963932295.1. Taxonomy (NCBI): domain Eukaryota; kingdom Metazoa; phylum Arthropoda; class Insecta; order Diptera; family Tipulidae; genus Tipula; species Tipula lateralis. The sequence goes on from OZ010736.1 coordinate 42,095,357, forward strand.
TGACTAAGTCAGATAAAATTTGGGATGTATGCCCATAACAACACTGGCGTGATTGTGTGGAAATACGAATGTACATCTATAACAACACTGACACAGGATAAGAAAATTTCGAATGTTTGTCTAAAACAACATTGGCATGGTTGGGTGGAATTTAGAGTGTATGCTCATTAGAACATTGGCAGCCAAAGTGTTAAAGCGTCATCTTACTGCCTATTGAGTAACAGCTACATATTAGCTTCTTATGCTAAGACAAGTTATTTCATAGTGAGAAATAAGTAAGAACGATAAAGAGATCGTCCCTCCCAGTTGTACATCGATATTAACTGATGTATGATTCTTTAAATGAAGATACCAGTTTTCTGAAACCGTTTATAATACGTTTAATATAATACGCTTGAGACAGCAATATATATAGCCGATGATTCATGATTTTAAATAAATATCCAATGAAACTGGTAAGGATTAATGCAGGAGGTCAAAGTCTGATAAGTGACTGATGGCAAATATCGGTCAACGTAATATTATAAAGGAGATTGTAGTATGCCAAGTAATGTATAGATTTGAAAGATAAAGGTGCCCTTGAAAGGTTAAAGATATGAAGATATAAAAAATGCCTTTTTATGCTCGCGAAAGTATGATCCGATTTAGTTGCTCGAATTCAACAGATAGAATTCAAAAAGCTTTGGCTCAAAAACGGATGACAAAAAATGAAACCAATAAAAATCTTCCAATTGTTCACACACATGCTACTCTAAACATAAAGCTCAAGGTTGTTGGAGGAACATGTGTCAGCTTCACAAGGACTATATCGGTGTTGGGACAACATTTTTTTTATTATAAATCATTGCAATTTGTGTATTATAAATCATCTCAATAGCTTGTAAGATGAGAAATCCATTTACCAAGGGTTTCCTTAAGGGTATCTCACAAGTCATTAAAAAATTTAAATAAATTTAGTGAATTATTATGGCAATTTTGTCATTTAAACAGATAAATATCAGATACTCAACATCCTCCATAATGTCACACAACATACAGTCTTTGTATGTTGTGTGACGTCAATCGACGTTTCGACTAATTCTTCACAGATTTATCTGAATCATTCGAAGTACATCTCTTACATCCTACTTTTCATACTTCCAAAATAACTCACTTAATGTAGCGTTTTAGCTAATAAATCTGCTCTACCCATTCCCTTCGACCTGTCTATGTGACGGTATCCATTGTATTGTCACGTGATATTGATAGTATTTATAGATTTTTTACACCTCATTTTAATACCTTCAAATATTTCGATTAGTTCAGCGTTCATTATACAGAATACTTCTACACAGATGATCTTGCCATACAAATTATCACGTACACTAGCATCTATATAAATCAGACCGTTGGCAAATACTGTTGACCGATTTTTTCAAACACTAGTTAAATGATAACTTTATTCATTCCCTACTGTGAAGTTGTACATATTCATACAAACAGTATGAATATGGAGGATGCGCCAATAAATCCATGTGCAATGCTGGTTCTATATGTTGGTTTGAACATCGCCCTTCTGTGATGCGCCTTACAACCATATCGTTCCATAGCTAATTTGTTCTTGTTATCATTCCCACGGTCGCTTTCCCGAAAAATGTCCCGAGAAAATGCGATGGCAACACCAAAATATAAATATCATGAGATTTTTCAATGTCATTGCGAAAAAAAATTCTATCACGATATTTTTAAGTACATCCAGACAAGATGTTTCTAACACGACAGTTATAGTATCAGGATAGTTGATGCCATTCAACTATCATCCTGAAAAAATCAACTATAAGCGTTTTTCGGGAAAAATTTTCGGGCTAACTCCGCAGAGATGTAAATAATACTTATCTGATGCAAAAATATTTTTAGATTATGTGTTATTAGTATTTAATAAGAATTCTATTAGGTAAGTAGTTGTCACGTTTTAGTAGTCCTGAAAATCGCAAGTATACCATTAGCGGTTACAAAATTTGCGAACTTTTCACTCCTCCTTAAGCAACATATTTTAATAGACACTGAATTGTCTATTAAACAACACTGATTTTATAGCTTCAAAAAATGTGATTCGTGGAAATCCTTTTTCCTAAATATTAATATGAACGAAAACTCATCAATAATTTTCACCGGCTATTTTGAATAGATTGAAAATTTTATTAAATGAAACATTTTTCGTTCGTTCTGATGATTGAAATTGATTTGTATACATTTATGTGGTTTGTATAAGCATAGAAATCATATTTATTTTTGTTTGTTTATTTTCCTGGAAAATCGTAGCATACTGGCTATTGTTTTTCGTTTTTCATAAAATGTATTAAAACTAATTTTGTTTGTACTAGAATTTCATGTGATTGATTCTTCACAATTCAGCTATAAAGCTAATTAAAAGCAAAGAAGCTTAATTAATACTTATATCATTGTAAGTTATTTCTACAAAGAGTGTCCGGTATTAGCCTTTCTGTTTGAGTGTTACAAGAGCTGTTATAGACATGTTCTATTCAGGAATAAAACGGGCTTTTGTTTCCAAATCGTTTTCTTTCTAATATTTTTAATTAACTTCGAAAGATTACACAAGCAGACGTAGACAGGATTTGTCTTAGAATGAGAAGTTGAGTAAAAACATGAAAAGAAGGTTAATGACCCGTAATGGTACTTGTCAACGTGCTACTAAACTGGGCATCTTCTGAAGATCGCTAATCCATAGTCTGAACGACGATGTTTCCATATAAAATTAAATTGATCTAAAAATTATTGCCGTGTGATGCATCACAATGGTTTCAATATGCCAAAAAATTCCAACTTTGAACAATCTTAATATTACGCATATTTTTATTTAAATGGGTATGTCAATAACATAACTGCTGAATTTGAGACACGGATAATCCGAAAGCATTGCATTAGTGACAATAGCACCCTCTTAAATCGGTCGACATACCTTCGAAAATCAGCATCCAAAAAAACATCTCTTGGATGGTTTGCCGGAACATGCTTCTAAACTGTTTACGTCCGGTATAGTTCTCAATCATTTTGATATATGGTTTTAGCAATATGAAACTATAGCTCATACAGCGAGAGAAACTACTAGCGATTCTGCAAGAATTTTCAAATGGCCTAATAATTACAAAATATTAAGATTTCACGTGGTCACATCGTTCCCGAAATTTAACGTCACTAATCAGTGAAGTGGAGTTAAGTGGAGTTTTTTAAAGCAACGGGTTGATGTCAACAACCCATACAATTTTCAGGAAATAAAGTAGAATATTCGGAATGAAATAGCAAAATTTGCACAAAGTAATGCAAAACAGGAAAATGGAGTCCATTTAAAGCATGACATTTTTCAATCTAAGCTTAAAAAAATTATAAGCATTTCAGATTAATCCAAGTTGGTCCACCCTGTATTTTAAAAGTCATTGAATATGCGTTGTTTTATACTTAGCTTGATAATCAGAAATAGTTTATACGACAATTTTATGATGTTCATAATATCCAAATGAATGAATCCAATAACTTTTTCATCACCCGACAAGATCTTCCAATGTATCCTGAAAAATGCAATAATTGGTGCGGTTTATTTCGGCAGGTGGCATCATCGGACCGCATTTATTTAGAAATGCGGGAGGACAGCGTGTAACCGACAATAGCACAAACTACAGAGCAACTGATCAATGAACTTTTATTTCCAAAAATGCAAGATGTTGGTGTAGCCGACTTGTGGTTTCTAACAGGATGGATGCTACACATCATTGATTTATTGATTGATTCATTGACTTATGGTATCTGAAATCATTTGTTTATATCGATGAACCACAATCGATTCCCGAACTAGAAGCGAACATAGCACGAGTAATTAACGCAAGGTAGGCCGAAATATTTGAAAAAGTGCTGGACCAATAGAATGGATCATGTAAGAGCCAGTCGCGGACAACATTTAAAAGAAAAAGACTTCCAGAACCTTTACATTGGAATCAATACTCAATGCTTTGGGATTAGTTGTAAATTTAGAAAACAAATTTGGATAGTACTGATGTTTTATATATCCATAGATATCTTAACAAGACGGAATTTAAAGGTTATTATAAAGTGAGAGACACTTCGAAATAAAAACTGTTTCGATAGATAAATTATATATTGGATAGGTTTTATTAACATAATTATTTTAATAATTAATATATTGTTTAATTATTTATTATAAGTACATATTTACCAATTCCTTTGACGGTTCGTATTTATAATGAAATTCTTTTTCATCATTATTAATTTCTCGATAAATAAGACGAGCTGATGGACTACGAAATAATGGCCGATCTAAAATATATACAGAAAATAAAGAAAAACAAATATCAATCAAATTCAATTGGTAATATAATTATCTAAATTTTCTGACATGGTTTCACCCCTCAACAACAAAATATAAAATCTATCAATACAAATAAAATTGACATCCAATTATTTTGGTATCAAGCGAAAATAAAAATCCATAATCGAAATATTTTATTTATAACTCACCATAATGATTTGGTATAATATCTGGATCTGTGTCATCGTTTTCGTGTGTTTCACTAAAAATTTGTGAATTATGTCGTATCGTTTGACTGCCAATTGATGCCATACGACTTGGATCATGTTTTTGTTGAAGGATTTCCAATTGGCAATCTAATGATTGGGTCGGTATTTGGGTATTCTTTATTGATTTAACATTCTTACTTGATTTTCTATATAATGTACACACAAAAAAGAACAATAACGCGAAAAAATTAGTTTTTATTTAATCAAGAAACATAAATTATTTAACCGGACAAAAGTTTTAAATTTTTCATGTATTAATTATTCGACCTACCTTTTTTGACATAATACTGTAGTGGCTAAACATATAATTACAAATAAAGCAGCTAATATCAACGCCAATCCAACAATTATAGGCGACAATGATAGATATGGTTCTGATGCCAACGGAACTGAAATAAAAACGCAATAAAATGAAATAAATTACATTTCTAACATAAATTTTTTTTTTGTTGTAATTCTATGAATTTCTATAAACAAGATGAATAATTTTAATTTGAATTCTTCATGACATTTTCTTTAATTATTGTGATCGTTAAACTTTTAACATAAAACATTCAAGCGCAAAATGTGAAAAAGACGAAGAACGACTAAACTGAAATAAATATTTTACATTGAATTAAATTCGCCAAAATGATGGCACATAAAAATATTTCAACATTTTCTACTTTCCAATTACATTACAAGACGGAAAATTTGGTAACTTTTGATTAATCGTGTTGACATGTCGATGTTTTAGATTTAGGGGTTATGTAATAGATATTTTAGATTTGATGTAAAATTAATAAAGGGTTTAACGACCTAAAAGCACAGTAGTACTCTAACCAGCGCCAGTTGGGTAAAAAGTACTGACTTCGTTTCCAATAGAGGAAGAATTCAAATCTGTAGCCTACCTTAATACTTAAAGTAAAGCAATTTCCAGATAAAATAGTCGAAGTGGTTCAGTTCCAAGACATATTCCAAATACATAAGACTACAAAATTGCCCAAACATTAAAATAATATTTCAAAACCTAAATAAGAAAGTTGTTACCTGTCTAAAATATTTTGTTTTTATTAAGACAATATAAATAATTTCAAAAATTCTTAAAATAAAATAGCTTTTCCAAGCTAGAAAATTATTTAGGTAAACATGAAAATAATTTCTTTCAATTTATAAAAGTATGTATTGATTGCGGTTTTAAGATTGGCATTTTATAACATACAATACGTAAATAATTATTATACTAATACATATAAACAAAATTATAATATCGGTTTACGTACAACTCGATTGTTTAAGCAATTATGAAATGTCAATTAGATTTAAGTGAAACATTCTTATTGATGAATATTGTATAACATATATGGTAAGTCAAACGGGTTTCTCGACTATTTTGGCATACTCCGAATCATTTAATCATACTTTCAACCTGTTTATTGAAAAATATCTTCAAAAATTGTATCTCGATTTTTTCTTGCTGTCTCGAGTCGTATTGATTTTTCCAACCTTGTATTTCTTATTTTATCTACTCGTGTTTACTTTATAAACCAATAAAAGTTCAATAAACTACACAAAACTCTTATTAATTTTCTAAATTCCATATAGAGTCAATATTGGGATCGTGATAATACCATAACGTCAGAACCATAGCTATTTGTGCTCCCTAATTCATTTATAATCGATCAAATTAGTTCAAACACAGCTTCATAGGGGAAAGGTACAAAAAAGGATAATTTTTTAACCAACCGGAGACTAGATACAGATCGACACGTGAAACGTGCAGTCACTGTCGTTTTTAGAGACTCACCAAATGCCTGAAAAAGATTGATTTGTTGGACCGAAGATAACTTTCAATCAGTCAACAATCGATTGTGTTTAAGATCCGCTGTCTATAATCCGATATAAATGTGCTAGAAAAAATTAAACCAACTTATGTAGCCTTGCCACGAAATTCAAACCCAAAATTGAAGAAAGAATCACAAATTTTACGATCACTCGTGTTCTCACAGTGGCAGGCACGTTATTTCAACATAAAACCATCCACTTGTAAACACCCAATTTCAGAACCTTTATTGTATTGAATAAAAGATAAAACAAGTGATTACGGTCTCATTTAACACATAATTTTTCAATTTTTTGAGAAAAACATTTGAAAAACTTAAGAATTGATTAATTGTTCTTAGAATATAACCAAAGCTCCTAAATATACAAGCCACACACATCGAAATTGAGCTTAAAAAGTTTATACCCTTTATTTACTAACACATGAATAAGTTGTGACGTCATCGAAAAAAGAAGAAAATCGCCCTACATTTCAACACTATAACTACCAAATTCTTACAGTGTACAGCGAAGAAAAAATAAAAAAATAATTTTTTTTTGTTTTTTCTTTGCTGTCAAAAATTGTTAACTCTTGTTATTTATTATAATATAATAAAACATTTATGTTATAATTAATAATTAATATTGTACCAATTTTGGCCTGTGCATAAATATGTTAATGAGGTCATATCGCACATGTAGAACAAAAATGACACAATTCAAAAAATCGGGGTTTCCCGTTAACAGCATATTCAGATTCATCATACGTTTTACTCTAATTCTCCATAATTAAGAATTTAATAATTTCTTTTGTTTTCCTACACCTGATATTTGTGTCACTTTCAAGATTAAAAATAAAATTATTTTAATTATTTTTTGTTAAGTCATTTTCGTACGATCATTATTACGCATTTTGAATTATGTCACTTTTGATGTTAAAGGATATTTTTACTTTTCTCGGTTTAACTTGCTTTAAAACGTTAAGAGTTTAAACTAAACCATTTTAGCATATAGAAGTGCCAGTATGTTGATTACTAAAATTTCTGAAAAACCTCAGTTGGGCTTCTATTTTGAACATACTTCGAGTTGTGTCACTTTTGTCGGAATAATTAGACTAATTTATTTTCAGTACTACTGAAAATAATAATGAATTCGTCGCATCGTGCAAGTCTAATGGTACAAATGGCAACATCAGTTTTCAAATATAATGGAAATCCGTTAACAAATAGTAACGCAGAGAATCAACATCTTAATAGTTTGGTTGTACAAAGTATGAATTCGACATCGAGGTTTGAATCCTTTAATGAAAATGAGCCAGGATGTCCAGACGCTACTCAAGTTGCAAATGATTTACGTGTTAATGTGCCGGGTATTGTTACAAACAACAGTCCTGAAAATAATATTTTACCATTTAATGAGGGTTCATCAGAAATTGATAAATATTATTTTCAACCCTATCCTAGAAGTGACTCGAGTTGAGACTGGAAACCTGCCTGAAAATGACTCCGATAATGTTTACACTGTTATATATAACTCTGCTGATCTCACAAAGATTCGATTAACTAAATCTAATGAAATACAATTTGAGTCCCCTACACACAGTAATGAAAGTGATATTATAGATGATTCTGATGAGGATCCAGATTTTATAGATAGTGAATCGAGTTCAACGGACAGTTCTGAAAATACAAATCAGTACGAACATGTTTCTGAAAATGAACATGATATACAAAATGTGGCCAAAAAAGGAAGAAAAAAGAAATGGCAGGTTGATAACTGGATTAGCAAAAAGACAAACCTATTCAGAAATTCTGGGGAGGCCTACATTTCGGCCTCAAAATCAAAGAAAGGTTTTCCCGCGAAAAAAAATACGGCCTGGAAATGTAGGTTAAGATGTACTAGCAAAATTAATGCTGCCTGCCGTGAAAAAATATTCAACAACTATTGGAAGTTAGCAGACCTTCAGAGTCAGAGAGAATATATATTAAGAAACACAGATCAAATAAAGCCAAAATATCGATATTCCTCCACTACTGAATTTCGTAATTTGAATTCAGCCTTATTTTTCGATTTAGATGACAAGCGCATACGATTTTTTTAAAGCCACTCTCGACATCAATGACCGACCTATACGGACAGCTTTTTCAAAGAAAAGCGACACACGAACCCTAAAGGGCGAAATGAGAGGAAAGCATGGAAAACAAATTAAAATCAAACCCGAACTTAAATAAAGTGTACAAAATTTCATAAACTGCATTCCCAGGATAGAATCTCATTATTTAAGAGCCCAAACCACGAGGGAGTTTATTGAAAGTACCAAAAGAAAAAGAGAATGACAAAACAAACCCTAATAGCGCACATGTTGCTGTATACGATTTGCAGGCAGTTATGCCATTGTCTAGAGGGCTAATGTCCTCGTTTTACTACAAAAACAAAATAAACTGATTTAATTTTACCATTAGCGATTTGAATGCCCAAAACGTAGAGTGCTACTTTTGGAATGAAACGGAGGACAAACGTGATGCGATGGAAATCGGAAGCTGTATCCTACGATATTTCAAAGTGGTGGCTGAAAATGCAAACAATGCATACCTTGATATAATATTTTACTCTGACAATTGTTGTGGGCAGCAAAAAAATAAATATGTACTTTAAGCTTACTCCTACGCGGTTAATACTTTCAAAATTCGAAGCATAACACACAAATTTCTAATACGAGGACATTCTCAAAATGAAGGCGACAATGTACATAGCGTAATAGAAAAGCAGGTAAAACGATTTGTAAAACCAAGTCCGATCTATGTATCACAGCAGTATGCTACACTTATTCGAACAGCAAAAAAAAATTGTCTTCCGTACTGAGTTCATAAGCTAACTTATGAATACTTTTATGATTTGAAAACGCTTCAGGAAGAGTGGGGGAATAGTTTTACTATTAACTCCGACAGAAAATAGGTGAAGTGGCACGACATAAAGGTTCTTCGAGTTGAAAAGAAAAATTCACTACTTATTTACTATAAAACTTCGTACGAAGGACCAACCTACAGCAAAGCGTTAGCAACGCATTAAGATTGGTTCCTGCATACACACATAAAAATCCATTACCTGCTCATAAAAAAGGGATATACAAGATCTTTTTAATAAAAATATTATCCCTAGACTTAATTACGATTCGTTTTTTAAACAAATTCTGGAATTGTAATATAAGCTCGATTCAGCTTTAGGAGTAGACTTTTTTGTTTTGTTTTATTTTAATGATATACTTTTGAAAAAGTACCTGTTTCTATTTTTAATTGAATTAAAACTTGTGTTATTTTTGTTTTGTGATCTATTTTAATAGTACGGCTGTTTTTTATTAATTTAATTAAGTTATATAAATAAAAATTATTTTCATTTATTTAATAAAGATTTGCTCTTTTATTCAGAAGTATAGAATATTTCTGGCCCAACTCCAAATTATTATATATTTCTAATGAGAACCACACAACAAAAATGTCACAACTGGAACATTTTTATTGAAATTTTTTTCAAAGGTGATATAACTTAAAATAATTCAGCATATTGTAGTCCAGTTAAACACCAACACTATGTATTAACTCAAAAAAGACGGATTTCTACGATAACGGATTTAAAATATCACAAAATGCGACTTTTAGTTAATTGTAATATAGTTGAAATACCAGTTAATTCCTTAAAAGCGTTTTTTTCTTCTCCTGAAAAATGTCGTTTGTTGACTTGTGTTACTTTTGTTCTACATGTACGATATGTGAATGTGATTGGTGATATGTACCAATACTATTATCTACTGATTTTAGAATTGTGGAAACATCATTATTCGTGATAATGATCGCCACGGTTATCCACATTGATGACTAGTTGAAGTTCCTTGTGAATTGGATAACCGTCAAATAATTCTGCTGTTGTGATTAAGTTTGTTGGAGTTTTGATTTGTATGAGTACTGATTCATGGAAGAATCAGATTACTATATACTTGTTTGTTCCCGACATATAAATTTATTTTTGTTCTCTTTTAGTGTTTTAACAATCGTTCAGCTCACTTATTCGATCATTTACTTCCTTTTAGGATAGTGGTTTATGTCGAGGAAATTATATGTTTTGACAGGCATTCAGTGTAATTCAATTTACGGTGTAATGGAAATGTCGTTTTTCGATCAAAATATGTTGTAAACCAAAACAAATGTACGTTCGTAGATGTGGCCTCTGTTGAGCCCTATCTACAACAAAAAGAGCGCCTGCTCTTATCTATTACAAATTTAGTTCGTTAAATAGTACTTTGACTTCGCCGGGAGCTTTTATTTGTGTAACAGAATAAATGCGACTACAATGGTATGTTAAAAGCTTCGGAAAAACCTAATGTGGTTCTGAGATTTGGTTTATGGTACGTCGAGGAAGTCGTATATTTTGAATGTCCACTGTTGAATTTAATTTTCAGTGTCATGAAAATTTAGTTTTTCGGCCGAAAATGCTGTATAAGAATTTCTGTTTGAAAACAAATGCAATTGTTCGTTCGCACATATCTTTGGATTGGCTTGGTGATGGGCATTTCTCTTATTTTCAACCAATGTGTTGTGATGTTAAATATTATGGAAAATCTCAGTAGAATTTTTGTTATCGAGCAAAATATTTTTTCATACATGTTTTGGAATCAAAATAAGTTTTTAGATCCACTGGTTTCTTATTACTTTTTCGGCCAAAAAATCTGTCAGACGTATACATGTGCACATAGCAACAAAAACAGAATTTATTGAGACAATAAGTGTGAGACAAAATCACATATAAATGTTTCATATCCTACTGAAGTGGAAAGTTGACAAAGTCGTGATAGTTATTTAAATTAGAAAATGTTTGATAGAGTTTATGATTTATTTTATATGAATTGAAATAAAAATTATTTAAACGAAGCTATAGGAAACGCTCATTTTTAAACGAAAACAGTCTTGCAAGTGTGAAACTGTCGCTAAAAATTATTTTCAGGCAAAAATCGGTTTGACGTTTAAATGTGCTCATAAAAATGTCTTAAAACAGAACTTAGACAACACAACATCCATCTGAGGTGAATCGTTTTCATAGTCCTGATGATAATTTCCATTTTAACGAACTTTCTCGGTAATTCATCTGATGAAACAAAATTGAAATATATATCTTTGAAGACGAAGCTTTAGGTACCGTTTTGTTGTTAAATACAATTTGTATCTAAATAATGTATTTTAATAAAAAAAACTATTCAAATTCATACATTTTTTTTGAAAATTCACACTGTTAAAAAACTTAACTATATTTATGATGCCATCGTGTATGTAGCACATGAAGTATGACAAATAAATGAAAATAAAAAAAATTAAAATAATTATTCAAGTACTCAGTTTCATTTACATGTTTGGGTATTTTAATTGTTTATTTCGTATTATAGCATGTGCCATCTATTATCCAACATTTGAAGTATCGGTTTCTTTTTAGTAGTACATACGTCATTGATCTCGTTTTATATATTTTTATACGGCGTTTAGAATCAATTTTAACATATACATGTATAACAATTGAATAAATCAAAATGTTTTTATTTTTATCATAACTATTAAAATAATTAAAAATAATTTTTGTTGACAGTATTTTTCATTCATTAAAATTGAATCAAAACTTTTCAATTTTATATTAGTTCTTATGGAAAGTATCAAAATCCATACCCTTTAAAAAAGCTGGATAAATTTAAAAGGTCTTTGTGTTCTACTTGTATTATTTAGGATACTTTGATATAAAAAACTTATTATATTAACATGAAATAAAAGCATAAAAAGTTTCTATTAAGATGAAATTGCCCAGTTATTCAATTTTACAAATATTCTATGTTAACGATTTTGGAAAACCCTATTTAACTTATACTAGAAGTGGGTGCACCTCTACATAATTCATAATCTCTTCGTTTCTACGAATTACGTACTCAATCTAATTAGTATTCTCTATAGCAAAAAAGTGAGTTTGAGTTTTGACTTTTGTTTGTTGGATCCAATTAAGAAAGTGGAAAAATCTTGTACCTATCTGGAATTTTATTTATAGGTTTATTTATTAAAATCAAACTAATTGGCATAAAAACAATACAAATTAAATTGTATCTTAATTAAAATTAATTAATATGAAGCGAATATGAAACGAAGCCAGTTCGCGAATATTTTTCCAAGGTTGTAGTTACAATTATAATTATTATAGAAATAACCACTAAATGAATTATGACATAAATCAATGTGACAGGCAGGATATAATAAGATGATCATCAAACAAATGACGTTGCGTGCAATCAATACATCATATATATATATATATATATATATATATATATATATATATATATATATATATATATATATATATATATATATATATATATAATTTTATATATATTATATATATATATATATATATATATATATATATATATATATATATATTTATATATATATATATATATTTATTTATATATATATATATATATATATATATATATACATATATATATATATATATATATATATATATATATATATATATATATATATATATATATATATTATATATAAATAATCTATGGCTTAGAGGCCATTACCGCGTCTAAACTGTGAGATAACGAACCATTTCAACGCATTGTGCACATTGTAGGTGGTCAGCCCAACGAATGTTTTTATTCTCAATCGCTTTTTATTTCATCGGGTGCATGTTAATTTTTGGCAAACGGCAAGAATCAAACTCGAGACCTCGGTATGATGGGAAAGTCTCTAAACTTTTAAGCTACAACCGGCGACAGTTGCTAAAGCAATGTAAAATTGAAAATATCTACAATATCGCCACTCCTCGAAAGAGTAGAAATGAGAAAGCTCCTTTACCTAATCTCAATAAATCTGAATGAGATTTTTTTTATGGCATTCAGGAATATGACATGGGTACTACCTTCATATGATTGTACGATATCAGTGAATCCACTTTGGCAACAAATATAAGGTTAAAATGTTGTTTATGTAGATTCCTTAATCTCACTTGATATAACTTAAATAGAGAAATGGGTGGTGTTGATATTTTCGATCAACTACGTGGATTCGACGTCGTATACACATTCTACTGTCACGTTTTTGGATAGATTGTCGCATCCTACGATTTTATTGTTACAATTTAAGACATTTTTGAGTTTAATCGCTTAAAGTTGTAATTTAATTTCCTCAAAGGAATCATTTAAGGTCGAACGGTGCCAAAGTACTTAATGTCCAAAGTACTAGTAAAATACGTTTGATCGATTAGGGCCTTTACTAATATTTACCCCACTCAACGAAAATGTGCTGCATGTTAAAAATGCTCTATTTTGTTGTTAAGGCTCATTGGTTTATATACCTATTATTATCTGTATCTATCCAAAATTTTGATAAAACTTAAGACTATTACGAATGGTAAATCACCGGAAAAACATCTGAACAAACATTATTCAAGCAATACCATAATATCATGTTTTTCTTGACTTGATAAAAGCAAAATGGTAGTACAATGATAATTCAGACTTTTGAGCGCGATTAAAAAATGTGTTTCTCTTGTTATTGTTTAAAAAGTTTAGGTTTGGAGCGATTACAACCGGACAACCTGTAAAAGTGATCTATAAAATTCGATTACTATGGAAGAATAATTTTGACAAACAGTCAGTTTAAACTTTTTGCAATAAGTATCCACCTGGAAATATTGCTCAATTCAGCATCGGGTTCAAGAACATTACGTTATTTACAGCACTACTCATGTTTTTTGCACTGTTTAACGTTTTTCGATAATAAAAGTAACTCGAGCCACGAAAACATTATCGCATTCAATAACTGGTCGTTTCTCAGAAGCGCCATTCATCGATAATCTTGTAAAATACTTACATTTCCAGCTTAACGTATGCAGAAGTCAAGTAATTAGTAAATATGATTTATGATCATAATTATCTTTCTTTGTATAGGCAAAAGTCAGACAAGCATAAGGATAGTTTTTGAATAAATAATAACTAGGACTTTAATTTCAATCCACCATAACTTTTAGTAAAGCGGCATGTACAAGAAATAATCCTTTTAAGAACGGCAATAGTTATTTATTCGACTTAGTTGTTTAAAAAATGAAAATATGTGACAGACACCAACAATTACTGTACTCTTGTATAATCTCACAAGATTATTATTAATTAGTTAAAATTTATGATTAAAATTGTTTTTTCTATATTTGAACTGTATCTATAAATACATAATATGCTTTGATGTTCTGATCTTTAATTTAATCCGTATTCGTATTAGCGTCAGATAATGGAAAATTTTGATGTGGAAAAATATTTATTGTAAGTACGTATAAGTAATCATTACTAAAGGTTATTTTAGCCTAATCCTTTTTAATCGAAATCCAAACATTTTAATGCACACTCGTACATATACAATAAAAAAAACTATATCAGGCAACTAAATTGAAATTCCGGTTCAGAGTCAAATAAATTTCATTTTTCTTCCTATACATACTTTTATGAGATGTAAATATTTCCACATGACTTCAAAGGACATAAATGTAAATAAATTTCTAATTTTTTTTTATACATCTAAAATATATATTTTCAGTTTTTGGATTATATAATATTTTTATATCTTCAAAATGTATATTTTAGTTTTCTATGGCTATTTGAAATTCAAATACGACCAGAATAAAAAAAGGTTTTCAATGGTTCGACTAACAGAATATGTGTACATTCCATATATGTATATACATTTTCATATTATGTGTATTTAACCAAAAAGAGGATTACTAAAAGACCACATTATGTATAAAATAAAATAATTTCTTGCGAACCAAATCTAGTTCTATCAATTAAGGACTGACGATGTATAAAAGTAATAAATTTGCATACTAACACTAACGGTAGCATATATGCAGGAAATTATTTCATTTTCACTACTAGTGCTATTAGAATATAATAAGTCTAACAAGATTTCATACCAATAATTTCAACAAAAGCAAGCTATCCGCCAGTATCTGGTCAGAAATCGTTAATCTGTGGATAACAAAACAAATTCTTCAAAACCATATCGTACAGCATAAAAACAAACATTTATGTACAAACAGTAGACAAGAGATTATCAAATGATGTAATTTTGGAATGATACTTTAATCCGATTATGTATTAGATATTTTTAGAGTGGGAGTTTCGGTAAAAAATTGGTGCAAAAATTCGTAAACGAATTATAATGACTATATCAATAAAAAATTTATATATATATATATATATATATATATATATATATATATATATATATATATATATATATATATATATATATATATATATATATATATATATATATATTTATTTATTTAAAGGTTTA
The DNA here is from genome assembly GCA_963932295.1 of Tipula lateralis. Taxonomy (NCBI): domain Eukaryota; kingdom Metazoa; phylum Arthropoda; class Insecta; order Diptera; family Tipulidae; genus Tipula; species Tipula lateralis. Next base: position 42,111,139 of record OZ010736.1, read on the forward strand.
TACTTCTGGCTCATGAAATGAAGAATTAGGATAACAATTGAGTTGCTAAAGCTCTTTATAATCATTCTTAAGAAAATCGTGCTTTAACGTCAAACTTTGCTTATCCCATTCAATAAAAAGTTACATTGAGAACCAATTTATCTAATCATTTATTCTCTGTTAAGAACAAACCATTTGATTTTAATGCCAAAAAATAAATTACTAATTTTTATTAAAATTAGTAAAGTAAATTACTAATTCTTTATTTTTTTTAGTTTTGATGCAGTTTTAAATGCATTTCAAATAAATTAAAGAATAAAAAAATAAAAAATCTATGGCTTAGCGGCCGAAAACGGCCCTTACCGCGTCTCAACTGAGACCTTACGAACCAGTGTTAACGAATGGTGCACATTGTAGGTGGTCAGCCCAACGAATGCACACAAACGCATTTAGAGAATAGTTATAAATTAAAGAATAGTGTAGCATTATCTATTTTGCTTTGTGTACAATAACCATTAACCATCAATTAATATTGGTTAAACGATAGATAGATTATCAATGTTATGCATGTTTTTTGTACGTTGATTACATCCAGGTTGTTAAGTATTTTACCAATGGTAAGGATGCCTTATATATACTACAACAAACTGTTGTAAATCACTTAAATCATAAACGGATAAAAGAGAGACTCTAATTATAACTCAGTTCAGGAATGGACATGCCTCACTAGCACAAGTTTGATGTCAAGCCAACAGCTTCTTCATTATTATCAATTTCAGCATGCCACCTTAATTGTCCTTAAAAATATAAATTCTCAAATTAAGTCTAGATTTTGGGGTTTCAATGAGCGCCCTCCTGGATTCGCTCCAGTTGCCGTAAAAGCGGAGCTCTAAGCAAGGTTTATCTACCTAGTTGATGGTGCTGGTACATTTTTCCATGAATTGCCAGTCATGTAAGCATTATTATTACACTTTGCCTAAAACTTTGGACATCAAATCCATATATTTCTCAGTCTAGTTAAAAACCAGTTTGATTTTATTGTATCAATTTTCATGATATACCCGTATGATAAAATCTTGTTCTTATATTATTTTGGTCTAAATGATGATGCAATTTTAACTAAATCTATTTTCTCGCCGCGATTTAAAGATGTTCGTTTATTCTATACGTACTGCCAGTGCAAATTTACAAATATGTTCCAAAATAATTTTAGCATTTATGTCCAATCCCAATAAAAATCATTTTGATACTACAAGTAGGCTTCAATCCAAAAACACAGACAAAAGAGGCAGCCATTCTGTGGATGTTTGGAAAATCTGAATATGTTTTGTTGGCGAACATAAGGCTGTCTGGAAATGTTAATACAGCTTTCATAAACATTCATCTTCCAGAGAGAAATCGAAACATTTATTTCACAAAAGCAGGTTCTGTGTCAAATTTTGTTTTAATATTCAATATGTTAATATAGAACTCAGATATTACCAAAAAAAAAACTTGTGCAATGTACTTTGAAAATCGACTTCTAATCGCTATTAGTTTTTTTTCTTTGTATTGTTTGTAGGGATTACAAAAAGACTCTTTCCAAAAAGAAAAACGGGCTAACTTCATAGACTTAAATATATTATCTTTCCATTGCATTGTAACCGAAAGCATGCACACGTTTTTTTTATCGAGATTTCATTCAAAACAGTATTTAAACTGAATATTATCAGAGCCATCTAGAAACAGAGACATAATAATATAACGTATTTTTAGTGAAGCTTGTTTTAGAGGAGGTAAATTTTAAGAATTAATTTAAAAAACACATTTTTTGAAATAATGTTTATGAATAAAAAATATTTAAAAATCAATTACCTAAATATCTTAATAATTTAATAAAACATTAATTAAAATTTAATGTGAATTTAAGATATTGAATGTAAGTAAAGTCAAATTTTTATAGGTGTATGTGATATCGATGTAAAAGTTAAAGCATGTGCCAATAAGAGCGATATATTCTTGTAAGATAGTCGCACAAATTTTAGTCTTAATTTTGAAGAAAAATATCCGTAGCATAATTGAAATAGATTTATAATTTTGAAATTATTTTTTTGCACATTTTGATTTTATACTCGTAAATATAACAAATTTGTATGCACTACATATCTTTCTAAATTTTTCTTTTATTTCAGTATTTTATTGACAATATATAAATAATATAATTAGGAATTCACATTACAAGTGTGTACATATGTATGTATGTTTGTATAAAATTTCTATTTTCTAATTAACTTCCTTAAGAAACTGAAGAATTGAAGTTTGCTTCGATGGTTTTGACAAGATAAATTGATTTACTTTATTTTCTATTGACGTAACATCAATAAAAATTGAAGAAATTTGATTTAAGGTAAATTTTTTTAATATATCAATTGATTTTAGTGCGTCTTGTATCCTAGGAAGCTCTTCTGCTTCCCCGAGGTAGTCATCGGAATCAATCTGGCCACATTCTTATTCCATTATTGCGTCTAATATAGCTTCGTCATTTGCCTCACAGCAAACAGCTACGGAATCGTCTGCTGACACATGTTCAGTAAATTTCTCGTCACTTAACGATCCTAATGCCTCATCAACATTTACGACTAATTCGACGTCACTGGTTTCGTTGGAAGTTTGGAGTGAAAACCCTGCTTTTACAAAACACCGTTGAATGCATTGAGAAGTAACATAATTCCAATCCATGAGACTGCATTAACAACGTTAATCGTTATTGATATATCCGAAACACAAGAATTATTGTTTCGAATGTGTTCTAATGTGGCAACAACCTTTTTAAGTAGGCGGTAAAAAACACAACTTAACATACTTCAAGTCCTTCACATTCATATGAGCGGGGCAGTTATCTATTGTAAGTAAAATACGTCTAATTACTTTTCTCATTTGGCTCTCCTCGCTCCGGACCCATACTTCGAAAATGTTCGCCGTCATCCATGCCGTTTTATTCGAACGCCACATAGGAAGGTCTACAATATTTAAATTTTTAAATACTCTTGGCTTGTGCGATTTTCCGATCACAAGCGGTTTAAGTTTTTCACCAGTGGCACTCGCACATAGAAGAACGGTTAACCGTTCCTTTGACATTTTCCTAGTGTTACATTTTTCATTATTGAGCACCAAACTTTTATCAGGGAGAAGTTTAAAAAACAGCCCAAGCTCGTCTGCGTTAAACCAATCTTTTTGGTCAAAACCTTCAACTAAAGTTTCAAATCGTTTCTTAAATTATTCCTCGTCATTGTCTTTAATTTCATTAGCTTCACCACACAGAGCTTTAAATTGTATTCCGAAAGGAACCCGAAACTTTTCCAACCAACCGTTTGATGCTTGGAAATCTGTTACCCCTAATTTAACAGCATTAGTTTTAAAGATTAATCTCACCTGGTTTTATACATTAGTAAAACAAATGAAAAACAAACGAGTAGTGAGAAACTAAAACAAATGAGTATTTAAGTACTAAAACGAATACTACTACACTCACCTCCTTAATTCTCTTAATTATTGAATTTAATATTAACACGTTCGCGGACATAAAAATTTTATTGGAAGGAAGTGTTGCGACATATGCTGTATTTCCTAAAATAACAAAGATATTTAAGTCTAACTTGAACTCAAAGACTTAAAATTGCATTTTTAAAGTGAGGGCACATGATTAAGACTTTTTTTAATTGACGGCATTTGCCGTCATGACCTAACCAAAAATATATGAGAAAACTTTGAATTGGGACATGACGGTTTTAGCCGTCATAACAAGTTTTGTGGTCATTGTCTGAATGTCGATAAATTAAGTTTGCGGTGAACAAGGCAGCAAATGTGGCAGATGGCTTAAAAATGATGTGGTGGACGTATCAACAAAAAAAATTCAATAAGTTTTACTAATTCAACAATAACAGTTATCTTGATATGTATTGGCATGATATAGCTCAAAACACGAATCTGGACATAACGCTGGCTTATTTGGGCATGTTTTGCACCGAAACGATGTCTCTTTTCTTATTTTGCTCTTTTCTTATTTTGCACCTTTGGAATAACGTTTTTCTCTTTCTTCCTTCTGGAACAGGTATTCTTTCTATGTTATGTGATGGTGCTGCTGTTGATGTTGAGAGATCTGCATTGGATGGTGCAAGAACTTGTCTTCGGCGCAAAGATTTTGACACAAAATCTTGCCCCATTGTTTTGATTCTTGGCAATTGTAGTAATGACATTATTAATTGGTCTCTGAAGTCCAAAAATTCAATCTTTTTTACGTATTTCATGTATAGAAAGTATGAATTCCAAACACATAAAAGTAATAAATGAAACAATACTTTTTTTTACCACCTAACTGTTTTCCTGGGCGAAGAATAATATGCAACCATCTGGTCGGCTCTATCCACTCTAGACATATACTGGTTATAGAAAACTACTTCACTTGGCTTTTTTACTATTTTACCAAACCTATTGGTAACCATTATAAGCTCTGGTTTAATGCCTGTTGTAATGCATAACACATCGCGTTTATCTCTCTATTTGGAAACATAAACATTGCCTTGTCGCTGCCAAAAGTGTTCGCCTTTTTGTAATTTTTTATTAATTACATCCACCGGGTTTCATTTTCGATTGGAACGCAATGTTCCAGTGCAATGGGTTTTATATTTTAGAAGCTTATTGCACAACGTTACACTATTATAATAATTATCCAGCACCAGGTGATGGCCTTTATTCAGATACGGTTCTAATAATCTTTCGACTGAATGGTCCAATTTTGTGCTTTTATTTTCATCACGTCCCTGATATATTTCTACATTTAATACAAATTCGCCTGGCGGCGATTTTATGCCATATTTGGCACATTTTCCTTTTATATATTGTCTAAAACTTAAGCGTCCTCGAAAAAGTAATAGTGATTCATCTAGTGAAAGTTATTCTTCAGGACTGTATACTTTTTGAAAATTTTCAAACCATTTTTAATATTCCACTCACTTTTTTAAGTTTCCCATTTTCTTCCTGATTTGAGTTGGAACTGAAGCAACGTAGCAATTGCTCAAATCGACGTCATAACAGCAGGAAATATTGGATGTTAGTACAGCGGATTGTTTGAAAATAAATTTCTTATTTTGGGAGCCCTAATTAATCCCGCCAACAAGCATAATCCCAAGAATTTCATCATTTCATTATTATCAATATTTCGAAATGATGCAAAACGGCTGTTTCTGGTTTTTATTCTACTCGGCTCCAATAATTTTTGACCATACTCATTTGTGGACACAACCAGATGATCAATAATATTTGTTGTGAAAATTTTATCAAATATTTCGCGAGGTGCAAAATTATTATCAATTGAATTTTAGGTCCGGCTTGATGTTCATTAAAATTAAATTTAGGTACTTCCTTCACACTGGAACTCCAATCAACCTCAATATCCTCAAATTCACCGTCATCCCCAAATTCACCGTCATCTTCAAAAGGGTCAGTAAAGTCTGATTCTGGTGTATGTACCTCTTTGAACAGTTTCAAAAGTCTGTCTTCTGCTTCTTTATCCATTATGATAAACGTTTATTTTATTATAAATTTACTGAATTACTATTTTACTGCTTACAACTTTACGCTTATTTTGAAATAAATCTACTAACACTTTTCTTACGGTAAATAAAAACTACTTACAATATTATCTCAGGATGCATTATATACTACTACGTTTTACGTTCAACTCCCGACTAACACTAAAAATTGCATTATACAATTGCTATACAAAACATAAAATAAAAATAATAACGGTATATTGATATTGAAAAAAAGTAATAACCGTATCCTTTAGGTAAAAAAATATTAATCTAAAACATAAGTTTCGTTTATTTCGTTCTTATTCTTGTATAATGCAATTGTGTAAATTTTCCAAAACAACTTACAAAATAATATAGTATTCATGGCTAGATCTAGGGCATACAAAAAACCGGGAAATTTTCAAAACCGGTTTTTCGGTTTCTTTAAGCAATCAAAACCGGATAAACTGGTTAACCGATTTATACAAATCAAAAGAAAACGACCAATAATAAATAAGGTTATAGTTCAGGTTAAATAAGGTCAGAATATTTATTTCTTCAAAAAGTAGTATTTAAGAAACACTAGCGCATCTAGAGTTTCATATTTCATAGAACTTCTGATTTTGGTGCAGAAATTGCCTGCCACGGAAAATATTCGTTCGCTTGATGTTGATGTGGGTTGAATAGAGTTGAGTGCATCGAGTAGTTGTTTCAAATTGTTTGTTCTAGTACCGGTCGCCTCAAACAATCGAAACTCTTTTGAGCAATCAACTTCCAAATCAGGATTGTAGTCTTTAGACATAGAAGAGATGGTCTTCTGCATTTCAACGACTAAACAATTTGAGGGTGAAGCATATGGTTGACATGTTAAATCTTCTGTTTCTGAAACTTCACTAAATTGTTCCAAATTTGAACATATAATTTCACTTTCCATAAATAGTCTTGACATTAGATCTTTAGCAAATGTTAACGTATTTCCTTTCGTTGCATATGGTAATTCATCGATTTGGTTTGATTTTGCTGGCAACGATCCGGTTTGAATATATTTATGGAGAGAAACTAGTATTTTATTTCTACGTTCTAAAAATCTCTTTTTTAGTGCATCATACATTTTTAGACTTAAATCGTTATTTACTTCCCTTAACTTGTCAAAAATAAATTTAAAAACAGCATCCGCTGTTAACAACGTCACATTTTCTTTACTTAGCTCTTTAACGGCAAGCTCAACGTGGGATAGAACTTCAATTATTGTTTCTAACGATTTGAAATCATCCTCGTGGTATAAATCCTCCCAACCCGTTTCTTCCAAGGCTATTTTAATGCAATTTTTAAGTTTAAGAAGGCGCTCTAGCTTTGGAATCAAGGAATTCCATCGTGTCTTGCAATCTAACAGTAGCGACATTTCTTTTCCTTCTTGTGAAATTACGTTATGTTGCAAAACAGAATTTTTAACTGCTGATTTTTTAAATTGTTTAACCATTTTTCTAGATCTTTTCAAAACATCATTAAGATTATCTTGAAGAATGTGTTTGTTATTACCGGAATCATCACTGGTTTGAACATTTGCAAAACTATTGTTCATATCATACTCATTAATAGCACATTCACAATCACTTTCACCATCTTCGTTGTTTTCTGCTTCAATATTTTTAAAAATTAGATGATCGTTTATTGTTTGCTTATAAAATACGTCCATAACTGCTAAATGTATTGCATGATTAAAACATAACTGACTTTCAATTCCAGTTAATCGGCCATACTTCTGCATTACCACTACCACATCCTTTTTTTAAATTAAATTAAACTCCAGTAATTTTTCTCTGATCAAAGACTCCATCATAATAGCATCACAAGTTCCTTCAATGTTAACTAAACCGAGACAATAATGTTGTTTGTTGGTATGAATGGTTAGACATAAAAATCTTTTTGCCCTGATATTTCTCCTAGACTCTCTCGTTTCACAAAATTATTCAACGTATTTGGTAATTTAATTTTTTCATCACTTGCTACTGGAACTTCTTTGTTATTATCCTCTGGTTTCCTCCCTAATACAATTTTATGTTTCGATTTAAGATGATTTCCAAGTGCTGAAGTAGATCCACCTTTACACTTTAGAATCGAAGAACATTTGCAGCACTTGGCGGAATCTGCACTCACTTTATGGAAATACGACCAAACTTCAAATTTCTTGCAGTTACGATCCATTACCATTGTTTAAGGGCCTACAAATATTACAAAATGTATGTATATCATTTTCGTTTATACACACCAAACTTCTTAATGCATTATCTACCTATTATTTAAGAAAGCAATCGTATGACCATCACTTGAATGAAAATAAATAAATTATGAATAAATTATTTTTGTTTTTAATTTTGAATTGAAAGTTTAATAAAATTAGTATCGGAAAATACAGTATAATCAATACAACTCGATGGAATACTTTTAACCTCACAATTAAAAAATATTGTGGAAATCGACAAACCAAACTTAATAAGACAGTTTTCTGTTTATTTTGTAATGATAATCACCAAATTTTATTTAATATTTTCACGTCGTTAATTTAATGTTGGTTAGCTAATTTTCCTATTTAATTATTATTAATTTAAGTTTTTACTTCTTGTACGATACAAATTTAAATCAACGAATTAGAAACCGAAATGAAATAGAACGAACAACGGGGAAATACACAGAAATTGAAATAAAATAAAGAAAACGAAAAATCATACGAGACAAAATATTTTTATTATACGAGTATGTATTGGCAGTGTAATGCATTAGAAAGAGTAAAGTAGAAGGATATTTTATAGAGACACATAGTTACGTTTGGATATTTTTTGATCCGCTCAAAATCCACCCGAAACTCCAATAAAATTACTCATATGATGATAAACCACGCCCCCTTTGAGTTGAAAAATATTCAACTTTGAGCTAGAATAACCGCAGGCTTACAACTTAAAAAAAATATATATATTTATTTTACCATATTTGACTTGGTCGAGCGAACATCGTACTATGACAAAATTGCGATTTTTTTAAATTATTTCTATGCTTCTATGCAGTTCAAAATTGATAACTAACCGGTTAGTCGGTTTCGGTTTTAACCGGTTTGGATGCTCTAGCTAGATCTACATACATTCATATAAAACTAAATTGCTTCTAAAAATGACAAAATTTTTAAATGTTATGAAATCCTCTAGAAATTATGACGGTTTATGCAGTCATGCGTCTATCTGTTCAATAAAGTTTAGAACTCATACGAAACATTTAAAACTGAAATGTTAGTGCATTATACGGGTCAAAATTAAAATCAAACAACGTTTTCATGGGACAAATATATATGGATTATACAATAAGTCATTGTGAAATTGACTGCTCTTGCCGTCATGTTCCAAATAATTATTTTTTCGATGACTAATACCGTCATGACCCGTAAAATGCATTTTCATTTGACGGCATAAGCCGTCATGTCCGCGAACGTGTTAACCGAGAGAAATATATAATGAACGGAACGCTTTCATTTAATACATTTGGTTCCCGCAGTCATTTTTATATTTTTACTTGTACTTTGTATGATTGTTTGAGTGCGAGATAAAAAAGTGTCAAAACAAGAGTTTTGAATGGAGGTTTTACTGTATTTTTATTATGATTTCAAGATTAAAATGTTTAATTCGTTACACTTTTCATTGAAATATTTCATTTTAATAAAATGTTTCCATATACATATTTGGTTTTTTTTTCTAATTTAAGCTCAATTTAGGATATTAAGGCTCTGTATTTGAGATGGTTTTGTTATTATATAAATACATGTATTTGTATAATACATATGCTTGTATGAACGTGTATGAAATTCGAATGTTATCGTAACCAAAACAGAAAATTAAACAAAATAATTTACGTTAAACAACTTTTTAAAAAAATAAATATAATTAAATTATCTGATAAAATTTCGTAAAATTAAATTTTCATGATAAAACTAAATAAATAATTACGATAAAAAATAGTTAAATAGAACAACCAAAAAGAACATTATTTTTAAACATAACTTAAAATAGAAATTGCGATTACAATGGGAATTTATGGGAAGGTGGGTTTATTTTCGTAGGATAATTGGAATTATTCGAGAAGTCGAGTGTGTAGTCGTCTGTGTCGTATCAACAGAACATAGTAGTACAAATTTAGATTCCATATGATTATGCTGGTACGTATATTATGTTTTATATATATCTTTGTACGTATTAAAATTAGATTTTTTCTTATTATCGTTCATGATATCCCAGCAGCAACTACAACAAAGTTTATTTATTTTAAAACAATTAACAAAAAGTTTCATATTTTAATGTACACCAGAGAGGTGTTCCCAATAAATTATTTTATCAATTTAATGTTATAAATATAGACAAAGTTTTTGTTTTTGTATTCTACGAAATTTATTTCCAATTTTAATCCTTTCATTTTCTTAATTTATAAAGGATTATTTTATTTGATAACAGGAAAATTATAAATTTTTGTTGAAGTAATTGGATTCGAAATTTTGGTTTTCGTTTTGTTTGAAACAAAGTTATGTAACAAATGATTATGTGATCGATTTTTATTTTTGGAATTTCAAATTTTTTGTACCTACTAAATTTAGATAAATTGAAACCATCAAGGGATCTTATATGTAAATGGATTTTGAATCTACGCACAATAATATAGAATATATAGATAGAGACATACGTACATGCATATATTGCTCGAATATTCTCGACAGATGAGAAATATGTTTATATAAATCATGTTTATTCTATTATCATGTTTTTTCCGAATATTAAATTGCCGGAAGGTTAAACGAAATTTTTGGACAGAAACAATTTTTTCCCTTTTTGTTTTGATGTTAAGATACATGTAATGTATGTTATGAAAAATACCTTAAGCCAATCAAAATTATATTTTACCAAAATATGTCTTTTCATTTTGTGTTTCATAAAAAAAGATATGTATTTTATTATCTTTTAGCTTTCCATCTCATCAGCTACATATTGTTTATTGCATTTTTTTATGTAAAATTCCATTCAACATTTTTTGACTTGTTTATTATTACTAAATAAATGTTTTTGACAAAGTATCCAATTTTAAATCAGATCGTGTCAAAATCAAATTATATGAAGAGAACGTGTTCCATGTTAAACATTATTCATCCGATGTCTTAAATGAGTAAGATTTTTTGCTATTTAAAAATAAATCTAAGTGTAAACAAAATTTCACTTTACTTAAATTGTAGCAATAAGTTGCATTAATGTCCTGAGAACAAAATATAAGAAAATCATTTTCAGTCATGGTGAAATGGTTTGAGTAAGAATCGAATAGATACAAGACAAATGGAATACAGTTTCCCTGTTCCACTTCTTCATAATATATTCGACAGAATACTCATAAGAGAAAATTATATGATGCAGACAGTGTCCAGTTAGGGGTCTATTCCATTATGAAACAAACTGCCGATTTTGCTAAAAGGAGAAAGACTGCCAGTAAGAGATTCATAATGGAAAAGTATATTACTGACATGATTTTGCAGTAATGACCTCCCAACTATGCTGATGCTACGCCTTTATTAAGACATCATTTGATTAACCGTTAAGAAGTTTAGATTTAGCCAGATCGGTTATTTTATCAGTGCTTTTCTTTATATTTTTTACGCCCTTAACCAACATTAAACTGGGCACAGTACGACTTAATTATTGTACTCTAATCGATGATTTTCCACCATGAGAGTTGTTTGTCTTTTTTACAAACTTCGTTATTACCGCCAAACTCCTATCTTCATGTTGCACTTCGTTGAAACTCCTTGATATCCTTGATTTCCCGATTTTTCGTATATGTTAACTACTGGTTTGTAAACAATTGCTGGGACCAATTCTTACGGAGTTTCATTTGTTACGAACGTTTGTTTATGGATCTTTTATTTAATGTTTGGCCTTCAACGTATATCCATAATTTGCTTCTTGATTTTGCAAGATTCGTTCTCCTTCTAGTTATGAATCGAGAAATGATTATTAACTAGGACGATCAGTTCTGAAATATGTTTATTATCCTATTGAAGACCAAGATATTCGTTATATAGTCAAGATAGTTAGTTGATGTTAAAATGAAAACCACGATTTAATTCAATGCAGCCTATAAAAAGATAAACTGTTTCAATTTTAACTTCTATACAGAGTTTGCTTGAAGTTTGCATTTTAATTGCTCAAAAAAGCATATCCAGTAAAAATTTCATGTAAAACTCTCAAATTACATTAAAATATGGGATCTTTTCTGGTTTATTGTTATAACAATGATCTTCAATATACAACATAAGATAATGTTGTCCCATCTACTCGGGTGAGCACCCTTGTAATGGTTATCGATATCTCTCAAGAGATACAATGTTACCCTAGAACTAATTCAGGTCCCATAAAAGTGAAAAATGCACCCTCTCGGGATAAGTTATTTGCCAGCACGTGAAATCCGATAACATTGAGGATGCCAAATCGATTCAAGTCAACTATTATTTGTACTAACCAATGCATTCATTATAGTCACCGATTAATTATTATAGTTCCATTTATGCATTTCGGTAATAATTACACTAAATACATTTCTACAGAAATGCTTCAACACCTTTGGACGGGATTTGGGTTTCATGTGTTTGCTGACCTTATATAGAAGTCACATAAAAAAACATGAAGAACTGCACAAATCTCACCCCTTTACGAATCCTTAACTATAGGGTTAAAGCAACGAAATCATAGCAGAAAAGAGGATATAATGGTCAGGACAGATGTTTCATTACGAAATGATCAAATTAATAAGTAAATGTTTATATAGCTTGAAAAACAGACACTACGAGTAACAGGATATGCTTATATAACCTATACAGGGAGTTTATATGTGAGACAATAACATGCATTTCTAATTCAATTCTGCTTATATAAGGATGATAATCTTTACCCTTCTAATATCAACCAACAAGCAGTATTTTTTGTAAAATTTCATCGATTTTTATCAAAAGGATTACACCTAGCGTAATTGTACAACGTTGAAGTAGTTAACTTTAAACCTATCCCGAAATATATACAATGGTACCTGTGCTAATCGATGAGTTTGGGATCCTCTACCTTGCTGGAATAGACCTGATGAAGGTTCTTGGCTAAAGTATGCGGCCATATTAAGAACAAGAACTATAACCGTCTACACGCTATTGTCATCTCTGGTAATAAGGGTAAGAACCGTTAAAGGAAATTCGCAGTAAAGTTGAAAAAAGAGAGATTTCTCTGTTGAAAATTAAAATTTGTCACTAGGACACCTGTTTCTGTCTGAGATAAAAAAGGTTTGGTAGAAACATTATACTCGAACAAAATGTCGAAAAACATTTAGTATTACAATATGTATACTTACGAAGAAACCGAAGAAACTTTAAAACGGACAATAGAATCGGAGATTTTAAGAGGACTCTAGTAAAATACAATATCAGTATTAAGACAATCATTGAGAGCTACATGCTAAACCTTATGTGAAGGACTCGATGAACTACCCATAGTAGCCAGTCTTCCAAAAGTGCTCTCAAAAGATTGACCGCAAAAAAATCATCTTCTATATTATAATCCTTGGTGATTGACGGGTTCCTCACTAAACTGAACCACTGCATGTATTCGATGTTTAAGAATATGCGGCTGATCTGGTTAGAATGAATCATACAGGAGGTATTTAATGGATTTTTATTGGATTTACAGTAAGAAAGAACATAGAAGAGCATTCTTACATACAGAAGGAACGTAACGTCAATTTTATTGTTATTATTATTATTATATATATATATATATATATATATATATATATATATATAAGACACCGCTGCTTTTTCGGTATATTAAGAGCTTTATTGTAGTACTTGAATATTGAAACCAAGACCATTTTTCTATCAAATTTACCCATTACCTAATTCATTGTACTCTATCAGGTATAGTAACCTGATAAACGTGAAAAATTTAACGTGATAAATGTGCAAAATAAAGAGGTTCCGTTGCTGGTAGGTGAAATCTTCGATGCAATGTAAGAGCAATGAAAACAGGTAACGTAGCGTATTATTCCTGGTGAAATTTCCTGACCTTTTTTCCTTAAATTCCACGAGCATTTTAATTTGATAGTTCCTAGGACAAGAACCTGAGTAATATCTTCTTTCAATGACAATTCAAATATGTATGCGATTGCTTTCGTTTAGTCGTTAGAGCACATCCTACAGGATTATCATTTGAACAATACATCCATCTATGCATACAGCTATCCTGGACAGTCATGATTGCGGTAGTATTGTATAACTGATTGAGCTCTAATCACAGCTTCATTTGGTTTGTTATCATTAAAAGCGAAAACGTTGAAGTTCGATAGTGTGCTTTTCATTTGATATATTTGAATCAACTGCGACCACAATTTGTAATGGCTAGTAATGAATATTTATAAACAGGATTGAATGAATTTGCTACCCATCTAGCAATGGTTTTAATTCCATTAGCGTAACATAATCCAAGCATAAAACCACTAAAAATAATAACGATTTACATAAATAGATTTTATACATAAATCTTCCCCACCCCCAACATACAGTTTATAAACATAACCAAATAAACAGTATTATTGGGAGTTTCAATATTGACATTTGTTGTATTTTTTACATGTGGCTGATTTTCGAATATCCCTCTAAACAAAATTTATTTTAATTAAATACAATTATACAAATATAATTAAACTAACTAACTAATAGTAATAATAACTATTATAATAATAATAAACAGTTAAAATAAAAATCTATTGATTTTCAATAAATTATATATTAAATTTTAATTCATGTACTATGTAGAGAGAAATAGATTATAAAATTTAATTCAGGACATTAAATTTTATATTAGTAATTGTAGTACATAGGTAGTACATATTTAATGTAAAGTTCAACTATAGCGTATTGTTTATTTATTAGTGAATAGAATATACAAAAAACTAATTTAGTTTATTCTAATAAATATATTATATTTGCCTAAATTTAAATTTATCATATATCTAGAATTGTTTCACTTGAATTGTATTAAATTATGGAACATATTGAAAATGGCACCGTTCTGTAATATTGTTAATGCTATTAACGAATACGTTAATAATTGATAACAGATCCAGCTATTCATAGCGTTGTTAACTACTAGAATTCTCTACGTAGTGTATCCACCATAACCAACAGCAACCTCTTTTTTAAGCAAAAGATGGCGCTTTTGTAAAATATAGCCGCACCGTTCGGTTCAAACAACATGCAACGTTTAAGCGTATTCATTAGCTTATAATTTCATGAACGAATCAGCATTAAATTTCTGACATTGTTTCACTATTGTACGCTCGATGTGTGGCATGGGTACTATTTTACTGGAATCAAAGGTTGTCCAAACCAATATCTTCAAGATATGGCCACAAAAACATGTTAAGTGTAGTTGATTCAGTTGACCGTAACAATGAGGCCGGCCTCATTTTCAAAGAAATACGGCACAATAATGCCCCCGTGCCGCATTACACAGTAGCACGAAATGAATGCTTTGGCTTCTCCACATCTATGTACTTGTGGATTTTTCGATCCCCAAATGCGTCAATTTTGTTTGTTTACGACCACACCGAGATGGAAATGCGCCTCGTCCGAAAAGATTTTTTGAGCAAAATTCAGAACCAAAATAACCGATATGTCAAATCTGAACCGGTTATTTGGACACCCTATATATTTTGTAGAATTCCAAATTATCTGCATTACTAACATATCGTATTTTTCGGAACGTAATACTCCTATTTGTACTCCGAATAATCGATTTAAAATCGGGCTACATTTTGTAGTCTGATATGCAAATCCTATACTAAAATAAAGTGGCGACTCCCGTAAATTTAAACCAGCAAGAAAGTGAAACTTATATTGCGAAAGAAACGAAAACTGAGCAGCGCAGAGTGACATTTTGGTTTATAGTCTACAGAAAATATGATTCGTGAATAGAAAATACAATAACAGCAATTGAAAATGCTCAGTAAACCCTTCGTTCGCACTTACCAAAATGACCTAAAGTTGAAATACAAATAAAACTTTCGATACCAGATCACCGAAGTAATAAAATGTTTATGTCCACGAAAATTAATGCGAAGCAATAAGTGTCTGCAAACGGTATTGGTGATTTCACAGGATCAACTTTTTGGTACTTCAGATATATGCAGAGTCACCGACTATCCATGCGTACGAAAACCTGTCTAATCAGTCCAAAAACTCCCGATTGACTATATACATAGTTAAAATTATAGAATTTCATAAATTTATCATTTAACTAGAAGGAAATTTATCATTTAATCAAAAGAATTAAAAGGAAAACATATCCGAAAGACGAAATCCTTCGTGAAATTGTAATTTACGTTCAAAATAAAGGTTGGATGGATGAATTGTAGATTAGATTATGACTGCTAATGATAAGGGCGAAATGTTCAGATGTACTGTCAAAAACCCATAGAACATTAAAATTAACAATTGATGTGTCAGTTCATACGAAACGATCTACAATTACTGAAGTACATTTTCTCAAAATGTAGATTAGTCGCGTTGGACCGTACAGAAGATGATTTTGTCTTCCAAGAGTGATAAGATGATTACACTGTTTCACTATGATATCTGTTTTGCTGCGTTGTGTTGGGGTTTCATTTTTACCCGGCAGCTTTATACTATTGTAACGAATATGCCTATCGTCGTCCTAAGTGTGAATTCCCGTATCTGACAATTTTTTGAAAATACGTTTTTGATGTTAAAACGTTCGTCACGAACAACTGCATCTGACTATTGTTTTATTGACTCATTTTTTCATCATACACCGAAAAAATGAGCAAAAAACGTGTGTGCCTAGTCTTTTATCTACGTATCTACCATTATTTAATGTGTGCTAGTGTCAAATTTAATTATAAATTACATAAAGGAGTCCTAAACACTGTAACTCCCTGTGGGTGGGGGCAACCATGTTTCGTAAATATTTCGAACGAAACATGAGATCCATAGAATACCACCACAGTATCCGGAGCTTGTCGTAGGAGGCGACTAAATCTGGTTGGATCGCTGGGCTGACGACCCGCATCCGTAAAAAACAATAACAGTTAAAAATGTCAACAAAAACAAAAAAATCGGATACCGCCTAAATAACAATGACCCCCCGCTTAAGTACCCGGATACGAGATTGAGGATCAGCACGTGGAACGTGCAGTCACTAAGAAAACCTGGCGCGTTGGACGGCCTTATCACATGTATGAAGGAGTATCGGCTGGAACTCGTAGCGCTCCAAGAAACTCGATGGCCTAAAAGTGGAGTTCATGTGTCCCAAGGCTATACGTTGCTACACAGTGGAGATGACCTCGGAAATCTTGGAGTTGGCTTTCTCATTGGGCCGCAGGTAAAAAAGGCTGTGTTGGACTTCCAAGCAGTCGATAATCGAATGTGTAAGCTTCGCTTGCACATGAGATTAGCCAACCTGTCAATTGTATGTGTACATGCGCCCACTGATGTAAGCCAACCCCAAGATAAAGACTCATTTTACAATAATTTGGATAATCTGATGGGCTCTATACCTGAGCACGATATCAGATTGGTGATTGGTGACTTTAATGCTAGAGCTGGCCGAAATCAGACCGACTTATGTAACAATATAGGTCCGTACTCCCGACACGAAACTGCGACCGAAAATGGGGAAAGAATGATGTACTTTGCGATCGCACATGATCTCCAAGTGGCAAGTACATTCTTTCCCCACAAAAACATCCATTTGGAAACCTGGACACATCCACGTAAAACATCCCGAAGCCAAATTGACCATGTGTTGATTTCAAAAGACCGGGCTCGGGTTGTTCAAGACGTGAGATCGTATCGGTCGTCAACAAAATTCGTAGGCAGTGACCATTTTATGGTTGCTGCAAAGCTACGATGGAAATTTTCGTACAAGTCAAGGAGGACAGGAGAATATAAAACGCGATTCTCCTGTGAAGGTCTGATAAATGAAGAAACGCAACGAAAATATCAAGATCTTGTCAGCAATAGCATTTTAGGATCCAACTACCAATCTGATGATGTGAACAGTGTCTGGGAAGTATTGAAAACCTCGGTTGTCGATGCTGCCCAGCACACTCTCGGTATAGTGAAAACTACGCCCAAAAATGATTGGTTTGATGAGGAGTGTCGTCTTGCTGTTGAGCAACGCAATATAGCCCACAATGAAGCGCAGACTCGGTTTACAATTGCAAGGAAAAACAAGGCAGTTCTTGCTAGGAGGACAGCTAAACGCATTTGTAGACAGAAGAAGCGCGAATGGTGGAAGGCCAAGGTCTTAAGAGTACAACAACTCAGCAATGAGCACAACTCGCGTGGTTTCTTTAAAGGAATCACCGAATTGCACCATACCTTAAGATCTCGGTCAACTGCCATTCGGGACCAGGATGGAAACCTCTGTGTTAACGTCGATGCGGTACTCGATACATGGCGTGAACATTTTTCTGATCTACTTAATGTTCCACATGTATCACAAGCTGTATTTGAATACTCTCAAATACAGACCGCGGAGATGTTCATTGAGGATCCATCCTATGAGGAATTCACAATGGCCATGCAGAGATTAAAGAAAAATCGTTCACCAGGGGTTGATTGCATTAATTCAGAGCTCTTGATATTCGGAGGGCTAACTTTGTGGAACTGTCTTTTCGACCTTGTTCGATTGGTATGGCGAAATGAAGTTATGCCTGATGAATGGAAAGTGGCCGCGTTATGCCCAATATTCAAAAAGGGTGATCGCATGAAATGCGAGAACTATCGCGGTATAGCTCTCCTTTGCACAGCATACAAGTTACTGTCATACATTATCTTGGGAAGAATTACTCCTCTAGCGGAGGAAATTGTCGGTGACTACCAAGGAGGATTCCGTCCAAATCGGTCAGTCACTGATCAAGTTTTTTCGCTACGGATGATTCTTTCCAAGTACTACGAAACATCTCGCGATGTACACCAGGTGTTCCTAGATTTCAAGCAAGCCTATGACTCGATCAATCGAGAGAGGCTATGGTATGCGCTTGAATATTTAGGAATACCAAAAAAATATGTACATCTGTGTAAAATGACAGTAACGCAGTCACAATGCTGTGTTAAAGTTGAGAACAGGCTATCGAGAACTTTTGCAATCAATTCCGGTGTTCGACAAGGAGATGCGCTGTCCCCGATACTTTTCAATCTCATGTTGGAATACATCCTTCGTAAAAGTGAAACACCTCAGGACAATATCTTATTCCGACAATCCAATCAACTTCTTGCTTATGCAGATGATATCTGTGTGATTGGATTAAATGGCAACGGAGTGAAAGAGATACTTGATCCACTGGAACAGTGTTCAGCTTCCGTTGGTCTCAAAATCAACGAGTCAAAAACCATGACCGTGAAATACTTCCCAAAAAAAAATCACAAAATTTTCGTATACGTACACATGTTATGCATGTATTGGTATTTTATTCGCCTAAATCACGATTTTTAACAAAATGTACCAATAAAATATTCATTTTGGCAAAATAAAAATTTATTAAAATGCATATAATGTCTCACAAAAAAAATTCATAGTATATATATTAATATAATAAATTTTCAATCCGCAGGGTCGAATATATAGGAAGCTGACGTCATATCTGTGGCATGTTGCACCAAATTATAATCAACAAATCTGTTCAACGAAAATCATAAAGTAATTATGCGAGTAGATTTCCTAGACTGCTTATTGTATGAACTTTGTAAAATAATTGCCAAAAGGCCAATCCCAGGTGTCCACAGTATAGAAAACTGACGTCATATCTGTGGCATGTTGCACCAAATTATAATGAACAAGATGGTTCAACGAAAACCAAAGAGTAATTATGCGAGTAGGTTTTCTAGATTACTTTTTGTTTGAACTTTGTAAAATAATTGCCAAAAGGTCGATCCCAGGTGTCCACAGTATAGAAAACTGACGTCATATCTGTGGCATGTTGCACCAAATTATAATGAACAAGTTGGTTCAACGAAAATCAAAAAGTAATTATGCGAGTAGATTTTCTAGATTACTTATTGTATGAACTTTGTAAAACAATTGCCAAAAAGCCAATCCCAGGTGTCCACAATATAGAAAACTGACGTCATATCTGTGGCATGTTGCACCAAATTATAATGAACAAGTTGGTTCAACGAAAATCAAAAAGTAATTATGCGAGTAGGTTTTCTAGATTGCTTATTGTATGAACTTTGTAAAACAATTGCCAAAAGGTCAATCCCAGGTGTCCACAGTATAGAAAACTGACGTCATATCTGTGGCATGTTGCACCAAATTATAATGAACAAGATGGTTCAACGAAAACCAAAAAGTAATTATGCGAGTAGGTTTTCTAGATTACTTATTGTATGAACTTTGTAAAATAATTGCCAAAAGGTCGATCCCAGGTGTCCACAGTATAGAAAACTGACGTCATATCTGTGGCATGTTGCACCAAATTATAATGAACAAGTTGGTTCAACGAAAATCAAAAAGTAATTATGCGAGTAGGTTTTCTAGATTGCTTATTGTATGAACTTTGTAAAACAATTGCCAAAAGGTCAATCCCAGGTGTCCACAATATAGAAAACTGACGTCATATCTGTGGCATGTTGCACCAAATTATAATGAACAAGTTGGTTCAACGAAAACCAAAAAGTAATTATGCGAGTAGGTTTTCTAGACTGCTTATTGTATGAACTTTGTAAAATAATTGCCAAAAGGTTAATCCCAGGTGTCCACAGTATAGAAAACTGACGTCATATCTGCGACATGTTGCACCAAATTATAATGAACAAGTTGGTTCAACGAAAATCAAAAAGTAATTATGCGAGTAGGTTTTCTAGATTGCTTATTGTATGAACTTTGTAAAATAATTGCCAAAAGGCCAATCCCAGGTGTCCACAGTATAGAAAACTGACGTCATATCTGTGGCATGTTGCACCAAATTATAATGAACAAGTTGGTTCAACGAAAATCAAAAAGTAATTATGCGAGTAGATTTTCTAGATTACTTATTGTATGAACTTTGTAAAATAATTGCCAAAAGGTCAATCCCAGGTGTCCACAGTATAGAAAACTGACGTCATATCTGTGGCATGTTGCACCAAATTATAATGAACAAGTTGGTTCAACGAAAACCAAAAAGTAATTATGCGAGTAGGTTTTCTAGATTACTTATTGTATGA
Source organism: Tipula lateralis (assembly GCA_963932295.1). Lineage (NCBI taxonomy): Eukaryota > Metazoa > Arthropoda > Insecta > Diptera > Tipulidae > Tipula > Tipula lateralis. The sequence continues at coordinate 42,131,962 of OZ010736.1, forward strand.
ACTTTGTAAAATAATTGCCAAAAGGTCGATCCCAGGTGTCCACAGTATAGAAAACTGACGTCATATCTGTGGCATGTTGCACCAAATTATAATGAACAAGTTGGTTCAACGAAAATCAAAAAGTAATTATGCGAGTAGGTTTTCTAGATTGCTTATTGTATGAACTTTGTAAAACAATTGCCAAAAGATCAATCCCAGGTGTCCACAATATAGAAAACTGACGTCATATCTGTGGCATGTTGCACCAAATTATAATGAACAAGTTGGTTCAACGAAAACCAAAAAGTAATTATGCGAGTAGGTTTTCTAGACTGCTTATTGTATGAACTTTGTAAAATAATTGCCAAAAGGTTAATCCCAGGTGTCCACAGTATAGAAAACTGACGTCATATCTGCGACATGTTGCACCAAATTATAATGAACAAGTTGGTTCAACGAAAATCAAAAAGTAATTATGCAAGTAGGTTTTCTAGACTGCTTATTGTATGAACTTTGTAAAACAATTGCCAAAAGGCCAATTCCAGGTGTCCATAGTATAGAAAACTGACGTCATATCTGTGGCATGTTGCACCAAATTATAATGAACAAGTTGGTTCAACGAAAATCAAAAAAAAAAATATGCGAGTAGGTTTTCTAGATTGCTTATTGTATGAACTTTGTAAAATAATTGCCAAAAAGTCAATCCCAGGTGTCCACAGTATAGAAAACTGACGTCATATCTGTGGCATGTTGCACCAAATTATAATGAACAAGTTGGTTCAACGAAAATCAAAAAGTAATTATGCGAGTAGATTTTCTAGATTACTTATTGTATGAACTTTGTAAAATAATTGCCAAAAGGTCGATCCCAGGTGTCCACAGTATAGAAAACTGACGTCATATCTGTGGCATGTTGCACCAAATTATAATGAACAAGTTGGTTCAACGAAAATCAAAAAGTAATTATGCGAGTAGGTTTTCTAGATTGCTTATTGTATGAACTTTGTAAAACAATTGCCAAAAGATCAATCCCAGGTGTCCACAGTATAGAAAAGTGACGTCATATCTGTGACATGTTGCACCAAACTATAATGAACAAGTTGGTTTAACGAAAATCAAAAAGTAATTATGAGAGTAGATATTCTAGATTGCTTATTGTATGAACTTTGTAAAATAATTGCCAAAAAGCCAATCCCAGGTGTCCACAGTATAGAAAACTGACGTCATATCTGTGGCACGTTGCACCAAATTATAATGAACAAGATGGTTCAACGAAAACCAAAAAGTAATTATGCGAGTAGGTTTTCTAGACTGCTTGTTGTATGAACTTTGTAAAATAATTGCCAAAAAGCCAATCCCAGGTTTCCACAGTATAGAAAACTGACGTCATATCTGTGACATGTTGCACCAAACTATAATGAACAAGTTGGTTCAACGAAAATCAAAAAGTAATTATGCAAGTAGGTATTCTAGACTGCTTATTGTATGAACTTTGTAAAATAGTTGCCAAAAAGCCAATCCCAGGTGTCCACAGTAAAGAAATGTGACGTCATATCTGTAACATGTTGCACCAAATTATAATGAACAAGTTGGTTCAACGAAAATCAAAAGGTAATTATGTGAGTAGGTTTTCTAGACTGCTTATTGTATGAACTTTGTAAAATAATTGCCAAAAGGCCAATCCCAGGTGTCCACAGTATAGAAATGTGACGTCATATCTGCGGCATGTTGCAGCAAACTATAATGAACAAATCTGTTTAACGAAAATCAAAAAGTAATTATGCGAGTAGGTTTTCTAGATTGCTTATTGTATGAACATTGTTAAATAATTGCCAAAAGGTCGATCCCAGGTGTCCACAGTATAGAAAACTGACGTCATATCTGTGGCATGTTGCACTGCATTATAAGGAATATGTTGGTTCAACGAAAATCATAAAGTAATTATGTGAGTAGATTTCCTGGACTGCTTATTGTATGAACTTTGTAAAACAATTGCCAAAAAGCCAATCCCAGGTGTCCACAGTATAGAAAACTGACGTCATATCTGCGACATGTTGCACCAAATTATAATGAACATGTTCGTTCAACGAAAATCAAAAAGTAATTATGCGAGTAGGTATTCTAGACTGCTTATTGTATGAATTTTGTAAAATAATTGCCAAAAGGTCAATCCCAGGTGTCCACAGTATAGAAAACTGACGTCATATCTATGACATGTTGCACCAAATTATAATGAACATGTTCGTTCAACGAAAATCAAAAAGTAATTATGCGAGTAGGTATTCTAGATTGCTTATTGTATGAACTTTGTAAAATAATTGTCAAAACATCAATCCCACGTGTCCACAGTATAGAAAAGTGACGTCATATCTGTGGCATGTTGCACTGCATTATAATGAATATGTTGGTTCAACGAAAATCAAAAAGTAATTATGCGAGTAGATTTCCTGGACTGCTTATTGTATGAACTTTGTAAAATAATTGCCAAAAAGCCAATCCCAGGTGTCCACAGTATAGAAAACTGACGTCATATCTGTGGCACGTTGCACCAAATTATAATGAACAAGTTGGTTCAACGAAAATCAAAAAGTAATTATGTAAGTAGGTTTTCTAGATTGCTTATTGTATGAACTTTGTAAAACAATTGCCAAAAGGCCAATCCCAGGTGTCCACAGTATAGAAAACTGACGTCATATCTGCGACATGTTGCACCAAATTATAATGAACAAATTTGTTGAACGAAAATCAAAAAGTAATCATGCGAGTTGATTTCCTAGGCTGCTTATTGTATCAACTTTCGAGACCTTTTGTAATTTGTTTGGGTGTTCGACAAAGAGATGCGCTGTCCCTGATACTTTTTTATTTCATGTTGAAATTCATTTTTCGTAAAAGTGAAACACCTCAAAACAATATCTTATTCCGACAATACAATCAAATTCTTGCCGATGCAGATGACATCTGTATAATTGGATGAAATAGCAACGGAGTGAAAGAGATACTTGATCCACTGGAACAGTATTCAGCTTCCGTTGGTTTCATAATCAATGAGTCCAAAACTAAATAACTTATCCCTGGCTCTAGAGACCAAGACGAAATTGATTTCACCAGTGGTAATCACACGTGTGACGGAGTACTGAGATCTTGGATCTCTCATCACTCACGATAATAGTGTTGGAGAGGATATCAAAGTTCGCCTTGCAGCTGGTAATCGGGCTTTGTATCCTCTTTGTCCACTGCTGAAATCAAAATATATTGCAAATGCAGATAAGCTGAAGCTGTACAGAGTGTTGATCAGACCCGTTGTCATGTATGGATGTGAGAGTTGGACCTTGACGGATGAGTACGAAAGATGGCTTCTAACATTCGAGAGAAGAATCATTCGTGTGATATATGGCCCCAAACGCGACGTTGGTTGCACATACCGAGTTCTTTTCAATCACGAGATCAGGAACTTAATGCAAGTTCCTGATATCGTACATGAAATCAAAGGACAGTGAGTACGCTGGCTCGGACACGTTCTGCGTGCTGATCCGAACCTAATGATACAGCGAACCTTTAAGGGAAACCCACCTTTTGGTAGGCGAATAGGTCGTTGTCGGCGACGATGGCTCCACGGCGTAGAGAGCGATCTGGCATCTTCAAATTGTATAACACGGTATGAAAATGGGCCGGCAATGGCCTGTAAAAACCACCACAAAAAGAAAAAACCGATTTTTGATAACGAAAAATATTTACAATTGAAAGTTTAAATTTTGATCGTTGGCAAATGTTTTACATTTTAAAATAGCATATGGCAGAGCGAATATTGTTGTCTTCGCTTATTACATGTAATTTACATGTAATGTAATTTACGCAGTTTTTTACATAAAAAATGAACATGTAAAATCCCAACAGTGTATCAAAAACGATTTACATTTTATGTTAATTACACCTGGGATTGGCCTTTTGGCAATTATTTTACAAAGTTCATACAATAAGCAGTCCAGGAAATCTACTCGCATAATTACTTTTTGATTTTCATTGAACGAACATGTTCATTATGATTTGGTGCAACATGTCGCAGATATGACGTCAGTTTTCTATATTGTGGACACCTGGGATTAACCTTTTGGCAATTGTTTTACAAAGTTCAAACAATAAGTAATCTAGAAAACCTACTCGCATAATTACTTTTTGATTTACGTTAAACAGATTTGTTCATTATAGTTTGGTGCAACATGCCACAGATATGACGTCAGTTTTCTATACTGTGGACACCTGGGATTGACCTTTTGGCAATTATTTTACAAAGTTCATACAATAAGCAATCTAGAAAACCTACTCACATAATTACTTTTTGATTTTCATTGAACCAACTTGTTCATTATAATTTGGTGCAACATGTCACAGATATGACGTCAGTTTTCTATACTGTGGACACCTGGGATCGACCTTTTGGCAATTATTTTACAAAGTTCATACAATAAGTAATCTAAAAAATCTACTCGCATAATTACTTTTTGATTTTCGTTGAACGAACATGTTCATTATAATTTGGTGCAACGTGCCACAGATATGACGTCACTTTTCTATACTATGGACACCTGAGATTGACCTTTTGGCAATTGTTTTACAAAGTTCATACAATAAAAAATCTAGAAAACCTACTCGCATAATTACTTTTTGATTTTCGTTAAACCAACTTGTTCATTCTAATTTGGTGCAACATGCCTCAGATATGACGTCAGTTTTCTATACTGTGGACACCTGGGATTAACCTTTTGGCAATTGTTTTACAAAGTTCAAACAATAAGTAATCTATAAAACCTACTCGCATAATTACTTTTTGATTTACGTTAAACAGATTTGTTCATTATAGTTTGGTGCAACATGCCACAGATATGACGTCAGTTTTCTATACTGTGGACACCTGGGATTGGCCTTTTGGCAATTATTTTACAAAGTTTATACAATAAGCAATCTAGAAAACCTACTCACTTAATTACTTTTTGATTTTCGTTGAACCAACTTGTTCATTATAATTTGGTGCAACATGCCTCAGATATGACGTCAGTTTTCTATACTGTGGACACCTGGGATTAACCTTTTGGCAATTATTTTACAAAGTTCATACAATAAGTAATCTAGAAAACCTACTCGCATAATTACTTTTTGATTTACGTTAAACAGATTTGTTCATTATAGTTTGGTGCAACATGCCACAGATATGACGTCAGTTTTCTATACTGTGGACACCTGGGATTGGCCTTTTGGCAATTATTTTACAAAGTTTATACAATAAGCAATCTAGAAAACCTACTCACTTAATTACTTTTTGATTTTCGTTGAACCAACATGTTCATTATAATTTGGTGCAACATGCCACAGATATGACGTCACTTTTTTATATTGTGGACACCTGAGATTGACCTTTTGGCAATTATTTTACAAAGTTCATACAATAAGCAATCTAGAAAACCTACTCACATAATTACTTTTTGATTTTCATTGAACCAACTTGTTCATTATAGTTTGGTGCAACATGCCACAGATATGACGTCAGTTTTCTATACTGTGGACACCTGGGATCGACCTTTTGGCAATTATTTTACAAAGTTCATACAATAAGTAATCTAGAAAATCTACTAGCATAATTACTTTTTGATTTTTGTTGAACAAATTTGTTCATTATAATTTGGTGCAACATGCCACAGATATGACGTCAGTTTTTTATACTGTGGACACCTGGGATTGGCCTTTTGGCAATTGTTTTACAAAGTTCATACAATAAGCAATCTAGAAAACCTACTTACATAATTACTTTTTGATTTTCGTTGAACCAACTTGTTCATTATAATTTGGTGCAACATGCCACAGATATGACGTCAGTTTTTTATACTGTGGACACCTGGGATTGGCCTTTTGGCAATTGTTTTACAAAGTTCATACAATAAGCAATCTAGAAAACCTACTTACATAATTACTTTTTGATTTTCATTGAACCAACTTGTTCATTATAATTTGGTGCAACATGCCACAGATATGACGTCAGTTTTTTATACTGTGGACACCTGGGATTGGCCTTTTGGCAATTGTTTTACAAAGTTCATACAATAAGCAATCTAGAAAACCTACTTACATAATTACTTTTTGATTTTCATTGAACCAACTTGTTCATTATAATTTGGTGCAACATGCCACAGATATGACGTCAGTTTTCTATACTGTGGACACCTGGGATTAACCTTTTGGCAATTGTTTTACAAAGTTCATACAATAAGCAATCTAGAAAACCTACTCGCATAATTTTTTTTTGATTTACGTTAAACAGATTTGTTCATTATAGTTTGGTGCAACGTGCCACAGATATGACGTCAGTTTTCTATATTGTGGACACCTGGGATTGACCTTTTGGCAATTGTTTTACAAAGTTCATACAATAAGAAGTCCAGGAAATCTACTCACATAATTACTTTTTGATTTTCGTTGAACCAACTTGTTCATTATAATTTGGTGCAACATGCCACAGATATGACGTCAGTTTTCTATACTGTGGACACCTGGGATCGACCTTTTGGCAATTATTTTACAATGTTCATACAATAAGTAATCTAGAAAACCTACTCGCATAATTACTTTTTGATTTTCGTTGAACCAACTTGTTCATTATAATTTGGTGCAACATGCCACAGATATGACGTCAGTTTTCTATACTGTGGACACCTGGAATTGACCTTTTGGCAATTGTTTTTCCAAGTTCATACAATAAGCAGTCTAGAATACCTACTCGCATAATTATTTTTTGATTTTCGTTGAACCAACTTGTTCATTATAATTTGGTGCAACATGCCACAGATATGACGTCAGTTTTCTATACTGTGGACACCTGGGATTGACCTTTTGGCAATTATTTTACAAAGTTCATACAATAAGTAATCTATAAAACCTACTCGCATAATTACTCTTTGGTATTCATTGAACCATCTTGTTCATTATAATTTGGTGCAACATGCCACAGATATGACGTCAGTTTTCTATACTGTGGACACCTGGGATTGGCCTTTTGGCAATTATTTTACAATGTTTCTACAATAAGCAATCTAGAAAAACTACTCACATAATTACTTTTTGATTTTCATTGAACCAACTTGTTCATTATAATTTGGTGCAACATACCACAGATATGACGTCAGTTTTCTATACTGTGGACACCTGGGATTAACCTTTTGGCAATTGTTTTACAAAGTTCATACAATAAGTAATCTAGAAAACCTACTCGCATAATTACTTTTTGATTTACGTTAAACAGATTTGTTCATTATAGTTTGGTACAACATGTCACAGATATGACGTCAGTTTTCTATACTATGGACACCTGGGATTGACCTTTTGGCAATTATTTTACAAAGTTCATACAACAAGCAGTCTAGAAAACCTACTCGCATAATTACTTTTTGATTTTCGTTGAACCAACATATTCATTATAGTTTGGTGTAACATGCCACAGATATGACGTCAGTTTTCTATATTGTGGACACCTGGGATTGGCCTTTTGGCAATTATTTTATAAACTTTCAACAATTTTTTTCAAAAATTCACCCAGTTTCAAATTGAAATTTTTTTTTTTTAATTTTCTTGATTAATTTTTTAATTCTATGCAACTTTTATGGTACAATTTTTTGCCTAAATGAATGCAATTTAATAAACACTCACACTTGTTCATTTTTTGTTATTTGGGAAATATTTCACTTCGGTCAAAAACCAAATATCTAATCTCGGGTTTTCGAGACCAAGACGCAATTGATTTCAGTAGTGGAAACCACACGTTTGAAGGAGTGATGAGATTCAAGTATCTTGGATCTCTCATCACTCACGATAATAGTGTGGGCGAGGATATCAAGGTCCGCCTTGCCGCTGACAATCGGGCTTTGTATCCTCTACGTCCACTGCTGAAATCAAAATATCTTGCAAATACGGATAAGCTGAAACTGTACAGAGTGTTGATCAGACCCGTTGTCATGTATGGATGTGAGAGTTGGACCTTGACGGATGAGTACGAAAGATGGCTTCTAACATTCGAGAGAAGAATCATGCGTGTGATATATGGTCCAAAACGCGACGTCGATGGCACTTACCGAGTTCTTTTCAATCACGAGATCAGGAATTTAATGCAAATTCCTGATATCGTGCATGAAATCAAAGGACAGCGAATACGCTGGCTCGGTCACGTTCTGCGTGCTGATCCGAACCGAATGATACAGCGATCTTTAAAGGGAGAACCGCCTTTCGGTAGGCGAAGAGGTCGCTGTCGGCGACGATGGCTCCACGGCGTAGAGAGCGATCTGGCATCTTCCAACTGCTTGCAACAGTATGAAGATCTGGCTCGTGATCGAAACCGTTGGAGTCAGATTGTTGACACGGTACGGGCCAATAATGGCCTGTAAAAACCGCAAAAAAAAAAAAAAAAAAAAAAAAAAACACTGTAACGGTGAAAGACAGCAAGGTAAAAGACAGTTGGGACCGCCATGTACCTCCCAAAAATGTTAAACTTCGATATTGACATAGTTTCCCTGAAAGTCAACGGCTTAAGCTTTTTAATAATTTTTGGTTCAACATGTCTTGGGATCAGAAGAAGGTGTACGTGTTGTCCCTTGTTAAAGAGTTTCAAGTAAAAAAAATTGACAGAGACTATGATTAGAAATTAAGAGTACTGCTTAACCAGTTAACGAACAAAGCGAGGACCTGGTAAAAATTATGAACAGTTTATCAAAACTTCCGTCCCATTACTGCCGACAGAGTACTGACAAAGAATACGTCGAGACAGTATTAAATTTTGGGAGTAATAATACAGCGGAGTACCAAAAGTGATGTGCTGAATTTTGTAAGGCAAAACCATTCTCACACTGCTCTTTTTCCAAGATGGTGGATGAAAAACAAATTGCCTTTAACAGTCCAAAAAAGACCAGTACGATTACTGTTGCAGTTTCAAGACAGGCAATTGGTACAACGAGCATATTTTTCACAAGGAAAAGGTTAGAGAAGAAAAAGCTAACGATACAGAGTGAGGTGTAAAGGGCGAATGTATATATAGCGCTCACTCAGGATTTGCAAGCTGTGAGAGTGTGTCCAATGTTAAATCCCTCAGCCTTATATTACAAAACAAAACTTTGCTGCTTTAAGTGCCACTACTTTTACTTCATGTGTCATAGACTACTTAAAGGATTTTTAAAAAGAAGGCAAACCAATAACTTAGGGATGTTTTCAGCGCTGTGAGAAAACGTAACTTGCATAATTTATGATCAAATTTCATTGTGAGAAAATGTATGTACCATAGAAATGGTTACACAAACTTTTTTATTAAATTATTGATTAATTGTAATAAAGTTAGGTTTTATAGAGTCAAAAAGTCAAAATATGCAAAGGGTCTGGAATAAATTTAAAAGATATAACGTTTTATCTTTCTCCTGAAAAATACTGTTTTCACAGTTAGGACGACGCTATACATATCTACGATATGTCATTGCAGCCAATAGTCGAGTGATTAAAGTACACGGTATAAGTAGGAGAAGTCAAAATAGAAGCTGGTTCGAATTGAGGACAATTAAATATATTTTATTTTTGTTTTGGAGAGCGAGAGATGTTACCTCTTCAAAGCCTCAAGTGATGCTAATAGTCGATTTTATAGCTTGAGAAGTGATAATCAAGTAACACTATGCAAAGTGAATCTGCAGAATACTATTAAAGTGACGTATGGAAACATCTCAAATTATACTATACCAAAATCACTATACCTTTTGACCGTTGCGATGATAATGGAAAGATCGAAAACCCCAAAGAGCTGTTTAAAAGCAGAGCTGAATCGCCGTATCAGACAAGTTTGTTTTGGGCAGTGAAGTGTTAAAGGGTTCAAAAGTGAAGTGAAGACTAGTGACAAAGCCCCCATTAGTGGGAAAAGGTGGGATCTATGTCACTAGTTTTCACTTTAATTTTGTACTCTTTGACTAATCTAGTTTATTGAGTGAATTGAATAAAATGAATTTTGATTAAACTCTGGTCGTTTGAATTTTCATCCTTGTGGGATGCATCCGGATCTAACCGTGAGAGAAAACACTAGTCCCAGACCGCTATATCTTGTTGAACTTCAGCAGAAATATTTTTTTCTAATTCACCGCTTAAAACTTTTCAGTATATTTAATGCAAAACCATCAATTAGCAATGTAATATATGAAGTATAGACGAAATGGGCCCATGTTTAAAGCTTTTTTTTTGAACAAATAGAACCAGGTAAGAGTCTCTATAAGAAAATGCGACAGTATTTATAATACAACTCATCGTGTAAAGCATGAAATTATGCAATGTGACGACTGTCAACCTAAATTGAACTTAAGTCTAGCATTCTCGATTTTTTTTTTATCTCTAATCTGTTTTGGGGCTTACGTCCTTACTTTTACGCCGTTACAGCCAATTCGAGGACATGCGGCTATAAGTCCAATTTTCCTAACCATCTGCACTAGCATAGCTCCATGCCAGCCTATAGTGCTGACATGGAAGATGGGTCGGCCCATGAGTGCTGCACTCCAAGAGGTCATAGTTGTGTTCATTCACACCACCGATCGTAATCTCACGGTGAAAAATCTCTTTTGCATCCTGCCCCTATCGGAAAGGTACCGGGCTCCCGCTCCAACTGCCGCAGCTTTAACCACTGCGCCATCTGGGCGGTTATTCTCGATTTTGTTAACAACACAAAATGAACAATAAATTACAAAGATTCAAACAAACAAAACACTTGTTACACTTGTGACTTAATAGTTTAACGCCCGTAGGTTAAATTCTAATCTTCTAGAAAGCGTTATGAGAAATTAAAATTGTGGGTGGTTGAATGATTTATTTTTCATTATTTGGTTCATTTATACAACACAACTTTAATATTATTTTCTATTCAATGTTGTGCTTTTAAATAACCAAGAGTTTGTTCGAAGCTCGGTCCTAAAAAAGATTTCTATATTTTTTTAAGTAATCTTGTTTTATTTATAAACCGGAAGAACAAGAATATCCATCTAATTTAAATATTTATTTTCCATTGTGTGCAATGAATAATAGTTGCTTTCATTATTGTACATGTTTGCATACAGCTTGAGTATAAAATAAGCACAATCTCTCTAGTTATAATATTTGACCATAGAATATGTAAACTACCCTACTTATTTTATGTATGCAAACTATATTATATGAACAATATGAAAGACATTTTTTCTATCTTCCCAGATATTTCTTAAAGTCCCATTTTTTTTATTGTTGTAACGTAATTTTATTTTTATTATAATACACATTTTTTTTATTTTCATTAAAATTTTACTGTCATTTTTCGTTTCTACAAATTTTCATATAAAATATTTTTCATTTATTATAAACAGTTTTTCCATCTTTATGTTGAGTACATTTATATAATAATAAGGATATCATGTATACTTGTAACAGATCAAAATTAACAACAAAAACAAAATTCAGATGTAGGTATATACTCGTAAAATATACTCGTGCTTCGAGAAGCGGTGCTTATGTGAAGTGATCATTAATTTTATATAAAAAGATACATACATACATATATTGAAGTGAATAAAACGACGTACAGTGCTTGCATATTATCTACACTACTTAATCAATAGTATAGTGACAAAAGAAGAGCATTATATATAAATATATATATATATATATATATATATATATATATATATATATATATATATATATATATATATATATATATATATATATATATATATATATATATATATATATATATAAATATATATATATATATATATATATATATATATATATATATATATATATATATATATATATATATATATATATATATATATATATATATATATATGTATATATATATATATATATATATATATATATATATATATATATATATATATATATATATATATATATATATATATATATAATTTATTTTATATTTAATAATTTTACGTTCTAGTGATAATGCATGTAATTTGTAATCTTGTTCATAAGCACTTTGCATATATACGATATCTATTGAAATAAAGTTCAATTTAGAATAAATGTGATATAATATTAGTGCTTATATAGCTCTAAAGTATATTAAAAATTGTATTTTAAATTATTCTTAAGCTGAAATACGACAAATGAGCCCAATACAAAAAAATATGTACCACATTTGCATAAGCCGTTCTATAATACATCAACTTGCTCTTAGATAGACCAAATTCAACCACTTCGTAAGTTTAAAAACTAACATGAAAATCTTCAAGAAAACCAAACAAATTCGTATGTATATTTGTATAAAATGACAGTTGAGAAAAGGTATTGAGAACTTGAATTGAGTTTTTCAACATGGATATGCGCCATCCCCCCCGATACATTTAAATCTCATGTCGGAATATATCACTCGTTAACACGAAACGCCTCAAGACAATATTTTAGTCCGATAATTTAATTAATTTTTGACATATGCCGATGATATCTGTAGATTAATTAGCAACGAATGAAAAAATACTTGATCCACTAGAAGAGTGCAAATATCCATTGGTTTGAAAATGAACGAATCCAAACATAAATTAAATAGAGTAAATGATGGTTCAACTTGTTGCTGGCATCAGGCTTTATATTCTCTACGTACACTTTTCAAATCGAAATATCTCGCCAATGCAGTTATTTTTTTTTTTTTTGGTTTTTACAGGCCATTGTTGGCCCGTACCGTGTCAACAATCTGGCTCCAACAGTTTCGATCACGAGCCAGCTCTTTATACTGTTGTAAGCAGTTGGAAGATGCCAGATCGCTCTCTACGCCGTGGAGCCATCGTCGCCGACAGCGAGCTCTTCGCCTACCGAAAGGCGGTTCTCCCTTCAAAGATCGCTGTAACATTCGTTTCGGATCAGCACGCAGAACGTGACCGAGCCAGCGTATTCGCTGTCCTTTAATTTCATGCACGATATCCGGAATTTGCATTAAATTCCAGATCTCGTGATTGAATAGAACTCGGTATGTGCCATCAACGTCGCGTTTTGGGCCATATATCACACGCATGATTCTTCTCTCGAATGTTAGAAGCCACCTTTCGTACTCATCCGTCAAGGTCCAACTCTCACATCCATACATGACAACGGGTCTGATTAACACTCTGTACAGTTTCAGCTTATCCGTATTTGCAAGATATTTTGATTTCAGCAGTGGACGTAGAGGATACAAAGCCCGATTGCCAGCGACAAGGCGAACCTTGATATCCTCTCCCACACTATTATCGTAAGTAATGAGAGATCCAAGATACTTGAATCTCATTACTCCTTCAAACGTGTGGTTTCCACTACTGAAATCAATTGCGTCTTGGTCTCGAAAACCAGAGATCAGGTATTTGGTTTTTGACTCATTGATTTAAGACCAACGGAAGCTGAAAACTGTTCCAGTGGATCAAGTATCTCTTTCACTGCGTTGCCATTTAATCCAATCACACAGATATCATCTGCATACGCAAGAAGTTGATTGGATTGTCGGAATAAGAAATTCTACTGAGGTGTTTCACTTTTACGAAGGATGGATTCTAACATGAGATTAAAAAGTATCGGGGACAGCGCATCTCCTTGTCGAACACCAGAAGTAATTGCAAAAATTCTCGATAGCCTGTTCTCAACTTTGACACAGCATTGTGACTGCGTGACTGTCATTTTACACAGATGTACATATTTTTGTGGTATTCCTAAATATTCAAGCGCATACCATAGCCTCTCTCGATTGATCGAGTCATAGGCTTGCTTGAAATCTAGGAATACCTGGTGTACATCGCGAGATGTTTCGTAGTACTTGGAAAGAATCATTCGCAGCGAAAAAACTTGATCAGTGACTGACCGATTTGGACGGAATCCTCCTTGGTAGTCACCGACAATTTCCTCCGCTAGAGGAGTAACTCTTCCCAAGATAATGTATGACAGTAACTTATATGCTGTGCAAAGGAAAGCTATACGGCGATAATTCTCGCATTTCATGCGATCACCCTTTTTGAATATTGGGCATAACGCGACCACTTTCCATTCTTCGGGCATAACTTCATTTCGCCATACCAATCGAATAAGGTCGAAAAGACAGTTCCACAAAGTTAGCCCTCCGAATATCAAGAGCTCTGAATTAATGCAAACAACCCCTGGTGAACGATTTTTCTTTAGTCTCTCCATGGCCATTGTGAATTCCTCATAGGATGGATCCTCAATGAACATCTCCGCGGTATGTATTTGAGGGTATTCAAATACAGCTTGTGATACATGTGGAACATTAAGTAAATCAGAAAAATGTTCACGCCATGTATCGAGTACCGCATCGACGTTAACACAGAGGTTTCCATCCTGGTCCCGAATGGCAGTTGACCGAGATCTTAAAGTATGGTGCAATTCGGTGATTCCTTTAAAGAAACCACGCGAATTGTGCTCATTGCTGAGTTGTTGTATTCTTAAGACCTTGGCCTTCCACCATTCGCGCTTCTTCTGCCTACAAATGCGTTTAGCTGTCCTCCTAGCAAGAACTGCCTTGTTTTTCCTTGCAATTGTAAACCGAGTCTGCGATTCATTGTGGGCTTTATTGCGTTGCTCAACAGCAAGACGACACTCCTCATCAAACCAATCATTTGTGGACTTAGTTTTCACTATACCGAGAGTGTGCTGGGCGGCATCGACAACCGAGGTTTTCAATACTTCCCAGACACTGTTCACATCATCAGATTGGTAATTGGATCGTAAAATGCTATTGCTGACAAGATCTTGGTATTTTCGTTGCGTTTCTTCATTTATCAGACCTTCACAGGAGAATCGCGTTTTATATTCTCCTGTCCTCCTTGACTTGTACGAAAATTTCCATCGCAGCTTTGCAGCAACCATAAAATGGTCACTGCCTACGAATTTTGTTGACGACCGATACGATCTCACGTCTTGAACAACCCGAGCCCGGTCTTTTGAAATCAACACATGGTCAATTTGGCTTCGAGATGTTTTACGTGGATGTGTCCATGTTTCCAAATGGATGATTTCATGGGGAAAGAATGTACTTGCCACTTTGAGATCATGAGCGATCGCAAAGTACATCATTCTTTCTCCATTTTCGGTCGCAGTTTCGTGTCGGGAGTACGGACCTATGTTATTACATAAGTCGGTCTGATTTCTGCCAGCTCTAGCATTAAAGTCACCAATCACCAATCTGATATCGTGCTCAGGTATAGAGCCCATCAGATTATCCAAATTATTGTAAAATGAGTCTTTATCTTGGGGTTGGCTTACCTCAGTGGGCGCATGTACACAAACAATTGACAGGTTGGCTAATTTCATGTGCAAGCGAAGCTTACACATTCGATTATCGAATGCCTGGAAGTCCAAGACAGCCTTTTTTACCTGCGGCCCAATGAGAAAGCCAACTCCAAGATTTCCGAGGTCATCTCCACTGTGTAGCAACGTATAGCCTTGGGACACATGGACTCCACTTTTAGGCCATCGAGTTTCTTGAAGCGCTACGAGTTCCAGCCGATACTCTTTCATGCATGTGATGAGGCCGTCCAACGCGCCAGGTTTTCTTAGTGACTGCACGTTCCACGTGCTGATCCTCATTCTCGTATCCGGGTACTTAAGCGGGGGGTCATTGTTATTTAGGCGGTATCCGATTTTTTTTGGTTTTTTTGACATTTTTAACTGTAATTGGTTTTTACGGATGCGGGTCGTCAGCCCAGCGATCCAACCAGATTTAGTCGCCTCCTACGACAAGCTCTGGATACTGTGGTGGTATTCTATGGATCTCATGTTTCGTTCGAAATATTTATGAAACATGTTTGCCCCCAACCACAGGGCTATACTGAAATTATATATTATAAATTATATTAATGCAGATATACTGAAATTATATAGTGTTGATCAGTCCTGGGTCACGTTTATCGGTAAGAGAGATGAACCTTGACTTCGTTTCATTCACGTTTTAATAAATCTTTAACTTATATTTCACAGGCATTATGCAAGCCTAAGAAAAGTTGAATCGTATAACATTTGAATATCCCGATCTCGAGACACCCAATGGGAAATGAACGAGTATTATAGATTTTAAATAACTATCACAAGTTGTATTGTGGCGTTCACAAATACGACGAATAGTCACGCCACAATAGTGAAGTAGTAATAGTGAAGTATTGCAACATAGCCTCAGAACATATATATAGAAACGACATGCAACATACATCAAGTCCGGTCGCAAATGCCTGATGAGATAGATTTGATCGTTTTCGATCACACAACGAGTTAATAGCGTCATCAGATCGAAAGCGGCCTAGCGAACGAATATTACAGTTAACATACAAAGATGCCATACATTCCATAAGACAAACGTCTTCATCGGCTGGTTGCCACTCTGCGGAGTTCAAGTTCAACTCCCATTCATAATTATAGCTGTCACGATTACAGCACCCAGCATCAATCACTTATCACTATTCTACAGTATATAATTTTCAACAATCGTGGACCATTGTTAATATAACAAAAATCAACAATGCTTCCAAATTGTTGCAATTCATAACGTATACGTAACTTTTCGCCATTTTATTTCGTAGCAGCAAAATAACCTTGAACAATCCATTAACGAAAACTCGTATAATTTTAAAATTTGAAACTTAATCTATTCACAAGTTTTTCAAAGCACTAAACCTGTACTCATCAAGCAGTCTTTGTGCTTCAGTAAACTTCAACACCAATCATAGTTCATATTTCACACATTAATTTATTTTGTCGCTTGTTGAAATGATTATATCCGCCCGAATAGATCTATCTATTCTGCTATTCCCAAAACAATTTTATTATGAATAAATATAAAATATTTATGTAACAAAATACTGTATGTGGTTTGGGAATTATGTCACAACCACAAATACTCGTAGTAAAGTTTTTTTTATTTCTGAATTTTAAATTCCAAAACATGTAAATTCTAGCAATAAAATATTGGAAGAAGCATTCGAGTATTTCCCAATAAGAAACAATCACAAATCGAATTAATTTATCTTAAACTGTTCTACATGTTTATATGCGACTGTATCCTAACCGGAAATAAGTTATTCTATTTGGAAATGGGACGATCAACGCTAATTGAATCATTTTATTATGGCCTGGAAAGTGTTTGATTGGTTTTACGAGTATTTCTAAAATCTAATATCAACGAAAAGCACTCTAAATTTTATTGAAATTATCTTACATGTGCTTCTTTTTGATACACTGTTCTTAAATTGTACGGCTTAAATCGATTTATATACAGAGCATATAGATAGATTAATACCAGTCTGTACTGATAAAATAGATGGAGCGGTTTCTAATCTTTTCACTATTACAGGGAGTATATACATTTTACATCACTCATTTTTTGTATTCCGTACCTATTAATATAAATTTGAGATTCAATGTACGTATATTTCTGATACACTAACGGCCAATTGAAAATATAATTTATGATACCGAGTTATTATCTCAGACAAAGTATTTCAAACCGAGTTTTTCGACCTTATAAATGTAAAATATAAAATTGTCATGATTTTTATGTGTCATTGTTCTTTCTTACAACCATAGTCCCAAGACTCGATCCAGCGCCAGTTCGTCATACATTTGCAATTAATCTTTATCTACCAAAGGTATTTGACTTAAAGATTGTCTCAAACCTCTTCGTTAAAGATTGTCTCAAACCTCTTCGGATCACCAAACAAATCTTAACCAAATCGGAATGCTATCCCATCAATTAATTCATCGTAGTAACATACAATTTCATGATTGAATTAAACTAGGTAAATGCCATGTGCAAATGTCACTGTGAATGTTAGAAGCCTTGTGGTTAAACATTTACACTGTTGAAATTATCACGATTTAACTTACATTCTTATCAAAACGCGTTATTTCTCACATCTGAGATGGTAGTAGTGCATTTCAAGTGAAATTTGGTATCATCATTTTATCATAAATAATCCAAGATTCTTGAACCTCACTACACCATCAAACGTGTCGTCACTCACATCTACTAAAATCTATTGTGCCAAGGTTTCGATAACTCAAGTTCTTCTGTGTTTTACTTTTACGAAGGAAGTACTCCAATATGAGATTAAAAAATATAGAGAACAATCGATTGCTTGTCCTTTTAAAAAGTACCACACTCTGACATCATTCCTGTGTTTTAACTACAAACCCTTATTGTTCGATAATCTTATTTTTTACAGTGCATTAAATACTATTCATTGGTTTTTGTGAAATTCAGGACTACTTCTTTAGTAGTCATTGATGTCAAGTTCATTGACAATTAATTGTGAAATTCAGGACTACTTTCTTAGTTGTCATTGATAATAATTTAACATCCTTTAAGTTGGGTGTTACTATACCAATATTGCCTTAGTCGCGTCACCTGTCGTTTCTTACAACAACCATTTGTTTATATTCTCTTAGTTGATTGAAGTGACACGCGTCGATTGAAGTGACAAGCATGCTTTTCTGCTAGTCGTTAAAAAAGTTTCTTGTCACTTGAGGTATATATGGTCGTGCAAAATTTTTAGGCGGCACAATGGAACGAAACAAAAATATGCTATATGAAAATGAGTTGTGAAAGATGGAAATAATGAAGTGTGTAAGAAAGCATACTTTTTCAATCATGTTCATTTTTATATTTTTAATACAAGGTTTAAATATTAAACAAATTGATCAAAAAGCTTCTTACATCACATAGCTCTTCAAAATCACAAACAATACGTTGTCAAATATTAAGGAAATTATTTGTGTTCCTCGATCAATGCAGGTCTTGATATTTGTCACGTCACGTCACATCAGGCGGCCAAGGGAATACCAATTTTAAATTTAAGTGACGCGACAGCTGTTATGGCGAATAATTTAGTCTTAGGTCTCCAAAAATTTAGATATTTTTTCGGAGTTTGATGTACAAATTTTGAAAATTTTGCCTACGTTGGCTAACCATCTACAATGTTCACCAATGGTTAAAATAAAAAAATGGTTCATAAGGTTTCAGTTAAGACGCGGCAAGGGCCGTGTAAGGCCTCTAAGTCAAAGATTATTATTTGCCTTAATAGAAATTCTTTGATCGGAAGTTTAAGTGGCTACATATCCGGATATAATTCTTTTATAAATTCGTCCTCCGGCAAACTAACTCAAAAAGATGAGTACACTACACATTATATATATATATATATATATATATATATATATATATATATATATATATATATATATATATATATATATACCGGGTGTTTCTTTTAAACTGAGAAGATCAAATATCTCGAAAAATAGCCACTCTACGGAAAAAATGGCAATTAAAATTTAATCATATTGCAGGGGAAATACAATAGTGCCAAAAAAAATAGACCCCACCCCCGCTTTGTAGGTGGGGCGGGGGGTAACTTTTAAACTAAGAAAGCAAGCCATATTTTTTATTGCAGATACGGATTTTACGACTAAAAGAACGTATGATTTGAATGAAATATTTTGTTCGGTTCATGATAGATGGCGTTGTAATCGTCGAAATTCAATTTTTCAATTTTTTTTTAAGAACACACGCATTCGATTCTGCAATACGTTTGAAATAAAATTCGTCATCATTCGTCAACAATTTATCCCGTTTTGTAAATCACATTTAACGTTTGTGTTATTTCTTATCTTCATGTTTTTCGTAATTGCAAAAAAACGATAAAATACTTTAGAATGAAGCGTTTAACTGTGGCAGAGAAAATTGAAATGGTTCTAGTTTATGGAGAAGCTGGCAGAAATCTTGAAAATGCTGATGCTATTTCGTTACGATTCGTTGACGTGCTTCATTTGGCCGTACTATCAAACAATTTATTACTGATGGAAATGTTCAACCGAAAAAGAGAACCCGTAGAGCAACAGTCACTGGAGAAAATAATGAAATTGCTGTATTGGCAGCAGTGGCTCATAATCCTCATGTTAGTACACGAGAAATAGTTCACGATTCCGGATTGTCCCTCACCAGTGTTTGGAGAATTTTAAAACCGCACAAGTATCATCCATATCATGTGTCTTTACGCCAAAATCTGCATGGCGCTGATTTCCAAAATCGGGTAACTTTTTGTCAATGGACACGTGAACAAATACAACAAAACCCCAATTGTTTTCGTTGCGTAATGTTCTCTGACGAATCGTCAAATCATGGAACGGTTAATAGACATAACATACATTATTGGAGTGTTACAAATCCGTACTGGCTTCGTCAAGTTGAACAGCAGTGTTCTTGAACTGTCAACGTGTGGTGTGGAATAATTGGCAACAAACTCATAGGCCCCCACATTATTGAAGGCAACTTGAATGGTCAAATGTACCGAAACTTTTTGAAAAACGAACCGCCAATATTACTTAAAAATTTGAGCTTAGAAGTGAGACGGAACATGTGGTTTCAACATGATGGTTGTCTTGCACACTATTCGGTGGTAGCACGTGAAATACTTGATCGTGATTTCAATGGTCGCTGGATCGGTAGAGCTGGTCCGATAAGTTGGCCTAGCTCTACCTAAATTATAAATATATATATATATATATATATATATATATATATATATATATATATATATATATATATATATTAATATATATATATATATATATATATATATATATATATATATATATATGTATACACATATATATATATATATATATATATATATATATATATTTATATATATGTATATGTATATACATATATATATATATATATATATATATATATATATATATATATATATATATATATACATATATATATATATATATATATATATATATATATATATATATATATATATATATATATATATATATATATATATATATATATTGTTGTTCCATGTCTTGTGGTAGGCTCATTTTGGTAGGTTTTAAGATGATTAATTCAAAATTATTATAAGCCACTAAATTTAGCTCCTGCTTAATTAAGTGGCTTCTAATATTCTCAACTTTAATTATATTATAAACTATATGTTATTGGGCAAAATGTATGCAACTACCATTCTGGTGTTTGTCCATCGTCCGAAACACAGTGAGCAGCAAATATATCACTAATTGGTGATTGACCAATATCGATTTCACGGCTGCTGATTTAACATTTTTACGCTTAAATTTCGCAATACAACCAAAATTCGGGATGTCAACATTTTTATTGTCATTTGTTCAGGTTTCTAATGGCTCAAGTCCAATACGTGTTTTCTGAAACTTTGGCAATTGAAAGTTACCATGGAACTTGTTGCTGTCATTCATGAACTAAAGAAAAATGATTTGGTATTGCATTTATTTTTTTGTTATTATTCATGGGAATGGTAGATCGGTCGCCTCGTTCGATCACACTTTTCGTAACGCATTCACCAGCTTACTCCCCAAAGCAAGCGAGAGTAAAGAAGTTTTTACTTCAAAAACCAGTGGTCAACAATGATGATTTTGCATTGTAATCAAAAAATTTATTTTAATCGATTTAATTATGTTAAGTATGGTGCAATCCAGTTACTTTAATACTAACGCCGCTTAATGAATCTTCAAGGCAGAAGAATTCTTGAAGATTTTTTTATGCGAAATATAGTTTGATATAGTCTGAAATTTTGTCTGAAAATAATAATTTTTTCCAGATTGGATATGGATTCAAAGGCATGCAGATAATTTTCAATGCTTTCATTCATTTATAATTAAACAATCGAAAGTTTAACAAGTAAATTTGTGTATTACACGTGTGCACTGTATACGATAATCTAAGGATCAACTTCGAAACGTACACAGATACAACTATAGCGTACACAGATAAAACTATCTGTCTGACTAATGAATATCACCAAAATACTTTATTACACAAAATGAGAATTAATGAATATTTAATTATTTGATGCTATAGCACGCCATTAATTTGGCTGGAAATAAAAATTAAAATTAGTTATTTATATACAACACACCATTATATGGTTGTGAGAATGAATGAACTATAATTAAATAACTTTTTGTTTTGCCACTATAAATAAGTTAATATTTTATATGCTACATACATTGCAGTTTAATTACATTTGGTATCATATTTTTCATGGATAAACCAAATAACAAATATTATGTTCGTATAGTGTACACAGTATAGTATATTCACATAATCTAACTCACTATTAGTTAGAAAAACGGTTAAGGTGAGATCTTTGCTTATACCAACGTTCTCTAATAGATTTATAAACTGGTATTTTTGAGGATACGAGCATACGTGTATAAACACTAAATATTTATATATCTCATATGTAAATATAGCCAAACTGTTCTATATTGTAAATTGCACACAGCAAAATCTAATTAATAATGAGAAGTTGGTTGCACTAACAAAACAACCAGACCCTATAAATTTCTAAGTGTCTGTTTATTTTGCAGAATAGATCACGAAATTTATTATTTGTAGAAAATCTCCCACATACGTTCATAATCTCATGCCGAGTACTGAACTATATACAACTGCGATTGTATAATATTTGTCTATATGCTGTGGCACATATTTGCTTACATACTTAAGACAATACTGCGTTATTTTGGTTTTATTTAAATTAATCAAAATAAAAAAGGATTTGAACAACGAAATTTATTTTGTTATGTTTGCATTTTGCTATGTTATGCTAATATTTATGAATAAAAACATTTTATGTATGTATATGCTGTGTGACTGACTGGTTATATATAGTTGTAGACAAGTATTCATATATGATATAGTTAAATAAAAATAATTCTAATCCATTTCCAGAATACAGAATGGTTGAAGTGATTTTTAAATCAAGAATTTTTATTTTTTGTTTATTTAGATTTTTTCGCTGTGATGATAGATACATTCAAAATGTACGTCTATATTTATACACACAAACATGATATGTACATTGCAACATAATTTATGTATATTATTCTATCGTCGAATATTTAAAAATACACATATAACTGAAATATTTGCTGACTGCACAAAGAACGATTCTCTGTGAAATATTTAGCAACAAACGGACACCCTAAATGGCATGAAATGGTATGAGATTTGCATCCAAATGATGGATACATAAATTAATTTTCGCAAAACCCAATACATATTTCAAACATAAAATTATTATTCAACATTTTATATTGAAATCATCTGATGCTGTAATTTAATTTTGTGGTTCTATTTCATATATGACAGAATTCATTCTGACCGACTACAAACTTTGTGAACACCGCCTAGGTGGCCCGTGGTTAAAGCTGCGGCAGTTGGAGCGGGAGGTGCCGGGTTTGAATCCCGATCGGTGGTGTAAATGAACACAACTTTGACTCCCTGTTGGAGTGCAGAATCCATGGGCCGACCTATCTTCCATGTCAGTACTATAGGTTGGCATGGAGCCCGTACGTCTTCGATTTGGCTGCAAAGCATAAGGTAACGACATTAATAAGCGAACCGGGAAAGAGTTGGAAGTACCTTGAGCCCCAAAACAGATTCGATAGTAATAAATTCTTACAAGTTAGATCGACGTCCTATTTAAACGATTGACGTATATGCTTCCACCTGTATCAGCTAAATCATCACTATTTATTAGCTCAACTCCTATTTACATTAAAGCTTTAAGAAACCAACTTCAATTGTAAATGGTTTTCCAAATCTAGGTTTCATTTTAAATAACCTGCTATTTAGACAGCTGTCAATTTTAAAGCTGTCACCGTTTTACAAAAATCATCATCAGCGATAAGGCGCATTTGCACCTCGAAAGCTACGTTAATAATCAGAATTGTAGGATTTGGGGCTCAGAAAATCCAACAACGATTGTTCAAAAGCCTCTCCTTCCTTACGTGTTACTATTTGGTACGGATTTGGGGCTGTCGGTGAAATTGGACACTACTTTTTCAAATGCCTTTGGTTTATTTGCAAAATGTTATTTAAATCGGATCACACGATGTTCACCTAATTTATGTCGGCTCTTCAGTTTCCTTTATCTTCGAATTTCGTGATTATGAATTACCTATTAGTGTCTGAATTGGAATCAATGGCATTCAAGCTGTTATGATAAGCATACAATGAAGTTTCATCTACAGCTCTGTAATATGAATTGTATTTAGTTTAGTTTTCGATACATCGATATTTTTATCCTCTAACTATTAAACTGATTGGTTGAACTTACTACTTGTTTTATTACTGATTTCCAGCAGTGTGAAATGTTCAGATGGTTCTCAATTTGGCTATGTAAACACGTAAGGAACCACGAATTGATTTTTAATATTTTTTGTTACACTTAATATAGCTCAATCGAACATTAAGGCCTTATTAAATCAAGATGGGTTTGGCATAACCAACACCAGTCTTAACTTTAAATGTTTAAGCATTATCTATCACTTCTGATCGGATAGTAAAACTGTTCTAATTCCTTGAACAATGGTTTACCAGTTTTAAAGTGGTAGGGGATTGTGCGAAATTTCTGAATCTCCTTGATTGTAACAACAAGGTAATGGTCAAGTGGGTTCCAGTCCATGGTGACATTGAGGGCAACAAAATTACAGAATGTTTGGCTTAAACTTGTAAAATTGGAGAGATTAGATTTTGTTTTTTTTAAAACTTAAAGTCGAATTTAATTAATCAACTCCTAAATGTTTACGAATGAATGTTAAAACCACATTCAAAATTCATCAGATTGTTTATTTGATGCTGGTTGGTTGTGGTTGTAGTATTCATCGTTTAATTTCGTATTCAGTTTTTCCTCCCACCATACCTTGTTATTAGTGATCAATAAATCGAATGCTACGCGTAAAGCAAAAATCCATTTCTTTTCTTTTTTCGAGTGATTGGCGGATGGTCACACTCAATCACCTATATGATATGGGCGATTAAAATTTAAAAAAAAAATAACAAAATAAATAAACGTCTGACTGGATCATTTTTTTTGGTTAATTATTGTTAAATAATTTTACTTATCTAAAGGTAAATAAATATACAATAATGTCTGAGTGTTTCACAGTAGAAATTCTACTTATCTTCTTATTTATTTAAAATTGTTTCTTGATAGTACCCTAGCCGGTTGTTGGCAGTTTAGTTTTATTGACGTGAAAAAAAATAAAACAATTAAGAAAAAAACAATATATTATATTTGTGGTGTGCGATGAGGCCTCACTGTCTAGCTACGGCCGGCTGTAAAAATATCATTTCACCACCCGTTATCCAAACATAAGTTGCCTGGGTGATAAAGTTGAAGTTAGCAAAGATTTACTCGATTTTGGTTCTGGAATATTTATTTTATTTGGAATATTTTTTTTTCTATTTTTATTATAAAAAAAAAGAAAAAAACGCCGGTGTGTGGAAAAAAACAAATTTTACAATTATTGAGCTTTTTGAGCTAATTGAGAATATTGTATATAGAACTTTATGGTGCCGCATTTTAGTTTTGAGGTGGTCTTAAACATTTTTTTTTAGAGATTTAACTAAAGGGGTATTTTTTCCTTTTAAACGCACCGCAACCCTGAGCGCTCTGGACTATTGGTAAGCGATTTTTTTTTATTTATTAAGTTCACCACAACGAAATCCAGTGCCATAAATAAATAAAAACTTTAATTAAATTAATTTATTGTGTATGTTACTACTTATAATGTTACTTTAAAAGCTCAATAATAATTCGCAGTTCAAAATAGTAAATTTTGGGTACTAATTGAAATTTTATTTAAATCTTAGTAAATCTACTTGTTATTATCGTTAAGTTATTGATTATTATTCAACGGTAGGTTGAATGCGTTAATATAAAACCCTATGTTTTTTTTGAAATGACATGTGGTCTGAATAAATATTTTTTCTTGAAATGTAAAGTTAAAATGGTGGTTTAATTATTTTTTTTTAAAGGGGAATTCATCATAACTGGGTCGGCCGGTGATGTAATTGTCAACTGAATTTATGCACATGAGTTTTTTTTATTTTTGTAATGCTTAAGGTTGCTGATTTCGTTTATTTTTGTTTTTTCGAACCCTACCAGCACTGAGCTATATGGTTAAAAGATAATGCAAGCATGTGCACCCTCATAGCATCGAGCAGCATTACAAACTGGATATTGGTTTCTATACTTACTGACCATGGCCGTTTCAAATCCAAACTTCATCGAATGAGAGTTGCCAGTGAAGCCGTATGTGAAAACGGATGTGAAGTTTTCGACAAAAAACAAAAGTATATATGTGATGTTGCAATTTTCTACAGTGGGTAAAAACTTTGTTAATAACAAAAAACACAAAATATTGTTGTGAAAAAGTTGAGTTAGGAAATAAATTTTAAACATATACAAAATTTTAAATAATTTCTCAAACAAAAATTGCAAAATCATTAGTCTTAAATTTTACGAAATTAATAATATTTATTTCATAAAATAAAAATTTTGATACTTTTAATAATGAACTATTTACTATACTGCGAGTTTCCCAGCTCATATAGTTTTCACCGAGGTTTCCTTTATTTGAAAAGTATTCTATGCAATGCCCTTTCAAACAAAACCAGTCCCATTCGAATATGATGAACTATGAAAATTTCACATTAATGTCGAAATTTTTTTATCTAACTTTTATACGAAAACTTTTATCGTAGCTTTGCAGTAACCACATAATAATAACTGATTATTACAAAACGTAATCAATTTGGCTACGACAAGTACCGCATGGATATGTTCATGCCTCTAAATGGATATTCTTGTGAGGGAGAAATGTGCCTGCATGGCAAAGTACATCATTCGTCCACCATTATCGATTGCAGCTTCGTATCAAAAATACGAACCTATGTTTTCACATAAGTTAGTTTGATTTCTGCCAGCTCTAGTATTAAAGCCACCAATCATCCTGTTCTAGAGTAGATTTCAACCTATTATCCAAAATTTTGTAAATTTGTTTTTATTTTGGGGTTGGCCAACATCAGTGGGAGCGTGTACCCATACAATCGACAGGTTGGCCAATCTCATGCACAAGCATAGCTTAGAAATACGATTGTTACCCGTTTTGAAATCCAAAGAAGTCTATTTTACCTATGGCCTAATAAGAAATAAAACTTCAAGATTTCCGAAGTCATCTCCACTGTAAAGCAACGTATAGCCCTGGACAAAATAGTTCTTCGAGTTTCGTGGGGAACAACGAGTGTTAGTCGATACTCTTTCATACTTGTAATAAGGATGTCAAACGCGCCTGGTTTTCTTAGTGACTGCACGAATCCTAAATCTCGTGTACGGGTACTAAAGTGGGGGTTCGGTATTGTTTTGGCAGTATCCATTTATTGTTGTGTTGAGATTTTTGGAAGTTTTCGGATGTGGGTTGCTAGCCCAGCGATCCAAACCGTTTGAGTTGCCTCCTACGTCAAGATACTCGTTGCTGTGGTGTAATTATTTGGATTACATGTTTGTGTGATTATTTAACGAAGCAAGTGAGCCTCCTCCACAACCGCAGCGGTTGAAAGGTATTTAGGTATTACGTATTTATTTTAATTTTTAAATTATTATTATAATAATTATTATTTTTTTTGTATAGGTGTAAACACCATCAAAAACCAACGAGCGTATATGTATTCTTATCGACAGTGTGAGCTTTTTTTTCCTCACTAAAGAATCACCTACTGATTTGAACTGTATAGTCTGTTATCTTTTAGGAATTGTATGATATAATGTATCTTTCGTTCACTTCGACACTTCATCAGCATCTAGTTGAACAGCTTGCGATCGTATTAGATCACTTTCGTTCAATTTCAGTAATGTTCCAGCTCCAGCTCGCTAATGCTGCACTGGAATACATCTGTGTGCTTTAATAAAATCCTAGGTTTGAACCATGCGCCATTTGTGGTATTGAGTGTTGAATTTTAAACGGTTCCAGCCAACTTTATAATAGCAACAATACTAGTACATCGACAGTGTGATTTCTAATACAAATCTGTCTTTAAGAATATATCCCTTTCATGGGATAGTTATAAGTACGGTTCTCTCTCGAAATTCTTTCGAACCCGTACAAAGAATAAATCGCTATTGTTTAAGGAGTTGTTATCAATACGTTATAAATAGTATAACTCAATCTCCGCTAACTTGGGACTATTATATTAAATAATAATATATACGTATAAGTAATAATTCACGTTTTATTACATTAAACCACAAAAAGTTACCAATTCACAACTGCATTTAGATATGTGTGTGTAAATACGAAAACCATATGAGATTAAACGAAACGAGAGAAACTTACTCGACCACAATCAAATTGACGCGATATCTCAAGGGACTAGGGGGAAAACGTTTATATATATTGTAACATATAAGGACCTAAATTTAGATTCCTTAAAGAAATTACGAAATATGTTTATAACCTTTTTGGGGTTTTTTCGTATATACCGAATACTTGTATTTTCTTTTGTTTTCTTTCTGGGTAAGATCGATTCAAATTTATCTATTTAATACGGCAAATAGCTTCACTCTACACACATTGCTTTTACACCAGTGGCACAAAAGACATAATAAATAAATAAGCCTTTACCATAAAAAACTAAATCCCTCCTATACAAATTTTTATATACAGTTTTATCTCATCTAAAGGATTTTAAGTTTATTATAAATAAAAAAAAAAATTTAAATAATAAATTAGAAAATGAACAAATAGGTAACGTAAACTTTTAATTTTTTTTTATTTCATAATTAAAAAAAGGAAAAACTATTTTTATTCATGTAGGAATAATACTCACACATAAGCATTTTGTGTATAGGAAATTGTTTTATTAAGTAAATCAATTTTCATTGTTCGATGGATTAAGCTACATCATATAGAAATTTTAATCCTTTAAAATGTAAAAGAGAAAATTTGAAATGAAAATATATGGTATAGCAGATTTGTTGGCCATCACTTTAGAGGCATAAACTGTTTTTTATAAAATGTATGTGCATTATTTTTAAGACATAAACCTGTGTGTATTAAAGCAATCTTTTAAAGTTATTTTAATTTTAAATAACTACAATTGTTTCAGATCGGATTATGATTTATGAAACCATCCCGCTCTCTTCGGAAGCCAAGTATCAGATCGGAGATCTGCTTATATCGGAAGATACAAAACAACTTTGCAACAAAACATTTTGTCATTTTAACATTGGACATTGAATAGGGTTGGAGTGAAACCTCTTAATCGAATTAAAAGAATTGAATGTGGGAGCTATGCACACCATATCCACTGCAGCTCTTTATAAGACTGTGAGCCTGTTACTGCTTGATCGTTGGATTAAAAGGTGCAATTATTCGATCGTCCACATTTCAGAGACAATCAATTTAGCCCTTTTGGGTGTTGCCAAATATTGAGGAACATGAGCCGACATATAACTGCCTATCATGCTAATTATTTGGTGTACCAAAAAGCAATGAAAACTCGGAACGACGCAAACTACGAACAGTGTAGAGAAGGAGAAGCAGAAAATTCTTGTTCATATGTCCTTCACACTTTCTCTTCATAGACTGCTTTCGATCAAGATTCCTCTTTTGATAACGCATATTTTGGGTTTTATTCGAATAACAAACAAAATGTACGGCACTGACAGTGTATACGCTTAAGAGGGAATGTCCTATTGAAGAAAGATTATAATAAACTAAAAATAAAATTATTCTATGTAATAATGAGTATTGTAAAAGCAAATTTTATCAATTTTAGGAAATAATTATTAATACGGTAGACAGGGTGGTTAGGAGTTGCGAAATTAACTAATTGTGTATGCGGCCTAATATTTACGTTATTTTATTTTTGGTGGTATGAAAACCTACGGCATATTGGTATTAAATCTCCAATAGGGATTATGCAACCCGGGTAGCGATAATTAATTTCACAAATTCACCAAGGAATCCGTAACAATAGTTGCTTTATATTTAAGTATTGTCTTAGCAATTGTATTTACCAGATTATCATCAGCACGGTATCAGGTATAATTTGTATTACCCAGAAAAATATGTAAAAATGAATTATACTCAGCATTGGAATAAAAACTCCAAAATATAATTAAGTATGAATCATTCTTTTAATGCATATTATGCAAAATTTCCAAAAATATTTAAAAATTTGTATAATTCAATTTCTTGTAAGTATAACTCATTCATTAAAATGTATTCTTTGTTATTCACGAGTCATGACCAGTGATTATCATGCATAACCCAACTTCCAAGTGAAATAAAGTAAACCTATCTATGCAATGCT
Organism: Tipula lateralis; assembly: GCA_963932295.1. Lineage (NCBI taxonomy): Eukaryota > Metazoa > Arthropoda > Insecta > Diptera > Tipulidae > Tipula > Tipula lateralis. The sequence continues at coordinate 42,162,173 of OZ010736.1, forward strand.
ATTCATGTTATATTCCCGTAATGTACAAATTACACAATTTAGGAATAATTTGTACTTTATCTATATCTAAGTAATGCATATTGTCGTAGTTAGCTACTAAATGTCAGATACAATTATTATTTAGAAAAAAAATAACATAAAGATATTCCTCTTTGTAGTTGATGCTGAATTTAAGTAAAATAAACTAAAATAACTTAAATTTAGTTAATAAAATATTTGTATAATTATATATACATAAATATAAAATAATGTTCAGTGGTGTTATCTGGGAAATCAAACCCCAATTGTCTAAGTAAGTATTGGTTTCTATATTGTAACATTTTTGATTATCATTATTGATTCAAATCATTAATAATTTTACAATGAACTATCTAATTTAAATATTTTGTGTCTTAAAAAACCGCTTTAGAAAACTATAATAATTGTATTTCAAAAATAGATGGTATCGAAGACGCAAATAATTGCGATTTAATAATTAAAGATAGTGATGACCAGCTATTTCATTTATTAATGGAGTGGCCAATGGCAGTCGAGAGACCGAAATACGTGAGTTTATATATGAGTGAACTTGTTTTAAAAATATATATTAAATTTATAATTAATTATTTTAAGTCTTAAATTAGGGTTATGTTGAATATTTGCGGAGGTGAAACTACCGAAAATTTTCCTGTAGTAGGAAATCAACCCTGGTTCAGATGTAGACGACCTGTAACAAATTCCTACTATCCTGCTGCATTTTGTTTTATTTAAAAAGTGGTAAGCGGTTAGTAAGTAATAGGCGGATAATTAATTCAAAAAAGAAATAATTTTAAATTTCATGTATTCAGTTTAAATATTATGTTATGAATTATAAATACTTATATTGTATTTAGCAATGTAGATAAGCTAGGACTTCGTTCGTTAGTCAATGTGCCTACTGCCTATATTCAAAAACCATATTTCGTAATAAAATTTCGACAGTGGCAAAATTCGACGTGGATAAGAGGCTAACAGAGACTAAAGGTCATCGTTAACTAGAAGGCATGAGAAAGAGTACTGTTAGAATCAGGTTTTTAGCATTAGTATACATTAGTATAGTTTCATCTTTTAAAGCTGAACTACAAAACTTTTTCGACTATGAATGAAAAACATTTCGTGAGTGGTTTTAACGCTTCAGTAGCGGTAAGTTTCACGTTGAAGACCAGGATGTCTGTGGAATTGCAAAGATGAATAAATCGTTTTAAAATATAGAAGATTTGGCACAATAATTGGAAGGGCCTCAACAGATTTTGGGCTAAATTTTTGGAATGAAAGAAGAAAAAAGTAAATATTATTCCATGCTTAACTTTTAATTTTCGTTTAATAATTCAATAATATTTTTAATTTATATGTAGAGTTTACTCCATTACTCAACATTGAGTGACATCTCGATGTCAAATATCGGTATAAGCCAATCAATACAAGACAAATGCATGGTATACAAAAAACTATCGGAAATGTATCTCCTTTAACAACTGTGTCAGCTCTGTGCTTACATTACCACATAAACAATCTTTTGATTATTTTGTAAGTTTAAGTTTTTATTTTATAATTTTATTTAGTATCCCAATTATACATACATGTTTTGATATTTAAATTTGTAGAATTCGTGTAATATTTAATACCTGTACTGAGTTAAAAATTATGAAAATTTTTTGGAAACGGAACCAACGGATCTTAGACAAGTAAGTCAAATATATTTCACATATTTCTACTCATTAATATTAAATTTTGCATATGTTTTATTAAGATACTGAAGATTTCAACAATGATAGCAAAAACACTGGTTCAAACTTCACAATTCAACCTGGAATTTTGCCGTATCCTTAAATGTAATATATTCCTAAATGCTTAATAGGAATATTTATCCTTATACATTTATATACTTTGATGGTACGAGCCAACTACTGTACTACAACTAAAGAGACCACAGCTTTAATAATAATTATTACTGTAATTAAATATTATATAGTTTAAATAGTTTTAAAAAACGTATGTAAGAATTATAATATATATATATATATATATATATATATATATATATATATATATATATATATATATAAATATATATATATATATATATATATATATATATATATATATATATATATATATATATTATATATATATATATATATATATATATATTAATATATATATATATATATATATATATATATATATATATATATATATATATATATATTATATATATATATAAGATAAATTTTTGCTTAAATAAATACATATTTGATTCTTATAAAAATACATAGCTAATGCCTTTTAATGTATAATTCCTCGTTTTTCAAGGACTAATCTATTTCCCATTTTGAACTATTTATCAATTATAAGTCATAGTTTTACTCCTATATTAGATAAAATATTCCAAAAAAATTGAAACAACTTGCCCTATATGCATCAAAAATACTTAATTTTGTATAATTTGTACAATCTTTGGAGCAAATAATGAAAATAGAACATAGTAGTGATATAAATTTTGCCCTTATAAGTATGTTTTATACAATTAATTCTTTGGGTGAAGATAGTCTTAAATATCATATCCTGAAATGGATGGTTCAAGAAATTTTACAGACATCAATAATATTGCGTAGAATATTATATCATAGAACGAACGCCTGAACTTATTATATGAAATGGTGGTTAGCACTTAAAAAGTGTTTTTTTAGACATTCACTTCTTTAAGTTAGCAACACTGTTTTGTTACATTCAAAACCTATAATGGGCGGTATGTTATAGTAAATGGTAATATTATGTTCTTTCTAAGGTTATATACCTCATTTGGCTGGCATTAATCTTGCTGGTACACTCATAAATCTTGTTGGTATATGGTTCCAGCAGGACGGTGCCACATAGAACACAGAGGGGGTTATAAATTAAATCAAAAAAGCATTTCATGAAAAAATTATTTCACGTAATAGTAATTGACCACCAAGATCGAAACTTGTAAAGTTAGTCTACTTTTTCATTCCAAGAAAACATTGAAATTTTCATCAGCAAAGCATATTCTATCCTATCCTAGAATTTAATAATAATATACATATAAAACCAGAGTCAAAAAACCTTACAAATTATTTCTTATATACATTTCACTATATTCCATCCCAGTTTTATTTCAATATTCGAATTTTTCTTACGTTTCTATATTCAATAGTTATTGTTATATACTCATTATATGAACAATTTCAAAGTGAATTATCTGCAAAGAACTTCAAATGTCGGAAAATTTGATAAATGGGATAGGCAATTAAAAACCATCTTAGAAGTACAAGCTATGGTTAAGTCTTCTAGAACATAACATTCGGCGGATTATTATCATGATTCGGCCGCGATTGCTACAAAAGTGTAAAAATTGGATACCCAGATGGCATCCAAAGTGGTAAGAATGACAACGTAAGAATGAATGGTGAGTAGAAATAGCATGTGGTATGTGTAGTATTGGGCAAAAGAGAAGCTGGTTCGATTCCAACTGGATATAATGCGATAATTTTTAAAGTTATGATCCAGTTTAGGAGGGTAAGACATATTTTCTTTTCGACGCCTCCAGTGTGAATTATCATGAACATGTAAACATCATGTTATGTAACATCATATAAACACAGCGAGTGGGGTAAAAGTAAAGTGAAGACAATCGTGACATAGCTAATCTTTTATATTTTATAGGGATTAATGGGTAAATCAAGTTGAGAATTTGCCTAAGTTCAGGTAGTTTGAATTTTGAATTGCGTCTTGAATTTTGAGTTGTTAATAATCTGGATACGAACCAAGAAGAGTTGATGCTGCAATTAGATCGAAGGAATTCATTGTCTGTAGCTAAAAGCTAGCTTTATAAATATGCGAATCGTCATAGCTAAGTGTTTTCTTCTCTTTTTTCATTCGTCATAATATGGGTATAACTGAATCGATAAGGTTTATGAAAAGAATTAAAACAAAAAACTATAGACATCCGCAAAAGTTGTTACGTTATCTTCCAATACATATGTTAAGATATAGTCTTTTGAAATGACGCAGTGGATAATGCTGCAGCAATTGGAGAGGAAGATATCAGGTTTTTGAATGCCGATAGGGGCAGGCTGCAAAACGGATTTTTCACCATCAGATTACGATGGGGTGGTGTGAATGAACACATCTACGACCCTCTGTTGGAGTGCAGGACTCTGCAAAAAAATTACTTTCGAAATTATAATGTGGACAATACGACTAACAGATTTTGAAAATACGCATTTATCAGCTTATTTGAAAACAGCTTATTTTCTAATTCATCTAATCTTACGTTATATGTAGCCAAAACACCCAGTTTTTAACGATATCATTAAATCAAACGTTGTACGATATCGTTATAATAAGGTAACCACAGTTTATCGATCGCATTATTGTTATATTATACGTAAACGCAACATTTGATGCGAAATGGCTATTTGTTATCCGGCATGTCACACTACTCGGTTAACACATAAGACATTTAATACAATTAAGAGTGGAAATGTCGTAATTCCTTATAGTTTTGTAGTAAGACACCTTCTTACTGTAGAAATTTTCTTATATATAGCTTTAGTGGCACATTCTTACCATTACTATGAAAAATATTATGTACAACATGTTGTAAGAATAAGAAAGGTACGCTTACCTGTATGCTTGGTATATCCTTTTAATATCACATCGTCGATTATGGTTGGCTCGGATCGACCTTTACTATTCAGAGCATAAATTATTATTCTATATGAACTTCCGGCATTTAAATTATCTATATGAAATAAAACAGGAGGTTGCTGAAAATAAATTAAGCGTTAATTAAGTGTCGTAACTACATTATATGGCAATAAACAAAAACAGAGCACAATTAAAAAGGGTTTATAATACTATTGATATTGTATTGTGATCTGTTCCTGGTTATAAGCAAAAACATTATTTAATTGATTCTAGTTACATGTAAACTTATATTATGTGTTAGTCTCAAAGCGGGTATTTCCACAATCTCTAACAAAAACGATTGTGGCAACCCGCCATCAAATCCTTCCATACAATCTAAATCAAATGAGTTCATGGTTTGATTTAGTATTGTACAATTTGTTAATGGCGACGGTCGTCCTGCAATGGATAAAATAAAATAAAACAATTTGATATTACAATAATTAATAAACAATATTACATACCAGCAGCGACAATTTGAAATACGCATGGGATTTTCTGAAATCCTATCGAATTTTTCGCCCAACATAATACTGTGCCATAATCTAAATCTGATAGTGGTGTATAACTTAAAATTGAAGATCCATTCTAAAATATTAATATAAATATTTTATTTTAAAAAATTAATTTTTTGTTACATTTGAGATCTTCAATCTTACTTCCTCTGAATTCAATTTCATTTCGGTTTCCGTTTGATCTCCAGACGCATTAAACGTCCAGTGAAAAGACGCCGGCTGTGGTGATGATTCTACTTCACATTTTAATATAAGTGTTTCATGTTTTAATGCGCCTAATATTTTTTCACGATTAACTGAACACACTGGAACATCTAAAAATAGAAAGACAAAATATAATTTTGAATAAGATCAATTTATTTTTTATGTAGTATAAGATATATTTAATTCTGAAGATGTTGAGTCTATTTGAATTTTGTATTTGGATTGAAATTAAAATATTTCAATTTAAATATTTGTGGAATTGTTATGGTGCTCATGATATTAGCAACAAGGAGTTTCATTTTAATGACCATTAGTCACTGAAAACAAAATTCTATAATATTTACGATAGCATAACTAACAAATGAAATCATTAATGAAACGAGAAATTTATTATTGTTACAGTTTTTTGTTATTTTAATATAAAATTCTTTAAATTATATTTTGATATTCAAGTAAAGTCACATTATCTAAACACGCTTTGATTAATTGAATTCGATTTTAACAGTTCAAAGAGCTTTCATTAACAAACCTAAAATTATTAATTATTATTAAGATTCGTTAATACGTTTGAACATTTTTAATTAATCGTATTATCAATTAAATCTTGACACTCAAATATGCATTAACTTTTATCTGCTGAATTTTAGAAACATATATATTAATGAAATAATTTTTTAAACGGCATGCTATAAGCTTTAAAATTAAATTCATTCATAACGAATTTTCATTTTAAATAATTCCCTTAATAAAATTCAACTCGTTTAAATAAAAATATTCATATAACTTTTCTATTTGCTCGAATATACATTTTTTATTCTTATAAGTCAATGTGACAAACACCGATACTCATAAACACCTATTGCTCTAATACACCGGAATGCTTAACAACGCCGAGGTTCAAATATACATTCAACACCGATTTTCCTTTCTTTTTACCAAATGCACTGATTTGATCGTACCATACATGCATACAATAATTTTCATTCAAATGTTCATGTTATTAATTCTTGAAATAATTTTGAACTATTTTATATCTATCAATATTTATGTGTTTTTAAAATTGTATGTAATACTCAGATAAACATTGAAATGATAGAAAACCACCGATTTACTCAACACCGATCTGATGAGAAACGCTTACTCAAAATCACCGATCATTTCAAAGACACCGATTTACTCAAAACACCTAATCAAAAAACGAACTAATCTAATCAAAAACACCGATTCACACAAAAAACCGGAATGCTCAATACTACCGATCTACTCAAAAACAACAAAATACTCACCGATCTACTCAAAACATAGATCTACTCAAACACACCTAAACGCTTAAAATCACCGATCTACTCAAAAACACCGATCTATTCATAAATACCGATTTACTCAAAACACCGATATACTTTAAAACATCGATATACTTAAAAATACCGATTTACTCTAAAATACCAATCTATTCAAAAATAACAAAATACTCAAAACCAGATCTACTCAAAAACACAGATCTACTCAAAACACCGATATACTTAAAAACACCGATTTACTCAAAAATACCAATCTATTCAAAACAACAAAATACTGAAAACCACCGATCTACTCAAAAACACAAATTTACTCCAAACACCGGAATGCTTAAGAACACCGATCTATTCAAAAACATCAATCCATACAAAAACACCGATTAACTCAAAACACCGATATGCTCAAAAATACCGATCTATTCAAACACAGATTTACTCAAAAAACCGTAATGCTTTAAAACTCCTAATCAAAAACAGAACTAATCTAATCAAAAACACCGATTTACTCAAAATACCGAAATTCTCAATACTACCGATCTATTCAAAAACAACAAAATACTCACCGATCTACTCAAAACACAGATCTACTCAAACACACTTAAACGCTTAAAATCACCGATCTACTCAAAAACACCGATCTATTCATAAATACCGATTTACTCAAAACACCGATATACTTAAAAACACCGATATACTTAAAAATACCGATTTACTCAAAAATACCAATCTATTCAAAAACAACAAAATACTCAAAACCAGATCTACTCCAAAACACAGATTTACTCAAAACACCGATATACTTAAAAATACCAATCTATTCAAAAACAACAAAATACTCAAAACCACCAATCTGCTCAAAAACACGGATTTACTCAAAAAACCGTAATACTTTAAAACACATAATCGAAAACCGAACTACTGTAATCAAAAACACCGATTTACTCAAAATACCAAAATGCTCAATACTACCGATCTATTCAAAAACAACAAAATACTCACCGATCTACTCAAAACATGGATAACTCAAACACACCTAAACGCTTAAAATCACTGATTTACTCAAAAACACCGATCTATTCATAAATACCGATTTACTCAAAACACCGATATACTTAAAAACACAGATTTACTCAAAAATACCAATCTATTCAAAACAACAAAGGACTCAAAACCACCGATATACACAAAAACACAGATTTACTCCAAACACCGGAATGCTTAAAAACACCGATATGCGCAAAAACATCAATCTATACAAAAACTCCGATTAACTCAAAACACCGATTTGCTCAAAAATACCGATCTATTCAAAACACAGATTTACTCAAAAAACCGTAATGCTTTAAAACACATAATCAAAAACCGAACTAATGTAATCAAAAACACCGATTTTGATATTTAAATGCTCAATACTACCGATCTACTCAAAAACAACAAAATACTCACCGATCTACTCAAAACACGGATTTACTCAAACACACCTAAACGCTTAAAATCAATGATTTACTCAAAAACACCGATCTATTCATAAATACCGATTTACTCAAAACACCGATATACTTAAAAACACCGATTTACTCAAAAATACCAATCTATTCAAAAACAACAAAATACTCAAAACCACCGATCTACTCAAAAACACAGATTTACTCCAACCACCGATATGCTTAAAAACACCGATTTATTCAAAAACACCGATATGCGCAAAAACATCAATCTATACAAAAACACCGATTTACTCAAAACACCGATATGCTCAAAAACATCAATCTATACAAAAACACCGATTAACTCAAAACACCGAAATGCTCTAAAACAATGATCTAAAACGGAGTATAAAAAATAGTTAATCAAAACCATTTAGAAACAGAGAAACATTTATAGATAAATGTGTTGATGAAGTATAATATGTAAATGTGGTATTTTTTAACCAAATAGTTTGGAAAGTACTCATTTCGGACATTTTGACTATTTGATTAATAATATCCGGTTAGAGTGAGTTCGAACATCACTAAATTGACCATTTGATTAAAAATATCCAAACATCTCAACAGACGAGTGGGTTTGATTTTAGTACTGTGATTCATGTCTACTATAGTGAATTGAGTTTGTCTAAATCCAAATACGGGGGGTATCGTGGAGTGATTGATCGATGGCGTTAATGAACACATCTATGACCCTCTGTTAGTTCCAAATATTAATCAGAATTTTCGTGAATATCATCTATAATTGGGTTTAGGCAATATGCTGTTACAAATTACTTTAAGACATTTAGTTTGCAGACCCGAGATTGCAACAAACCATTAGCTGGATAAACTTCTTGATAAACTTAAGTAAGTAAATTAAACAATGACAAAACCTAACTCACACATCTTCAAACTTGAGAGTATTTTTCATGCAAAATTGAGAAAAAAATTAATAATCTAGTTCCTACGAGCTTATGTTGGTCAGTCTTCTACTTGATTATAATTGGTTAAATAGATAGTATTTGGTTAGGATATCTTATATAAAATACTCACACTCTAGGCACTTGCAGCAATAGTGCAACATGAAGATGCCTCACTCACACAAAAAGCAAACTGGGTTTTACTTTTAGAACACACGTTTAAGAAACTATCACAACTCGACTATCAACGGAGTTGGTTTAGATTTTTCAAGGTAACAAACCAGGAACAAATCTGACCAGATAAAAGAGCTGACAGCTTATTGATATAGTAGATAGAGTAAAAATAGCTTCTCCTCTCATTAAATATACGTTACCGTCTGGATGACTGCTAAGTAGAATACAATGTCCAACTAAAAGTTATCAATGAATCTATTGATGATCCCGAGTATGACTGATTATTTACCTTGATTTCTTAAATAAACAGTGCAAGTACAGCTATATGGCTATCTGTTAAACTTTACGATATTTATTCGATCCTGATTATTGAATCCTGATAGGTATGACTGAGCAAAGTAGTTGTTATTTCAGTGGATCCATAGATTTGATGAAGTGATGCAGCATGTTAGAGATGTTTGTAGTACAATTAAAATTTATCAACCAAACGTAATCATATCAAAAGCAGTCCAGTACTGTTTCTCGTTCCCTAAAAAGGTGCTGTCTTAATCATGACTAAGTGCCAGGTGTTCCATACTAAGTAGATGATTATTTATTGGTTACTATCTATGGACTATGGTAGAAACAACCAATAACGATGGAAGGAAGTCACATTAGAATAATAGGGATTATTCTTGGAGGTATTTATCGAAGAGCCGCAGCGTGAAATTGAAATTTTAACACATTAACATATTTTTTGCGGTATGTGCCAAACTATATATTTAAACAATTTGCATTTCATACCAACCAATATGCTCAACAGAGCAATGTAAATGCATTTTGACCAACGAATACTGCTGAAATAAGTTCTTTGCGCTGCATATTTTCATTGAATTTCCAAGATTAAGAATGTACAGGTCACCAACTTTTAATATAGAAATATTTAGTAATAGTATGTCGATAAATCGTTTCTGCCAACTTCGACAAAATCTCCATATAATTAACAATTGAAATCGCCCAAAGGATTGTACAGACAAATTTTATAAAAGTCGACGAACAGGTGATCCCATTTAAAGGTAGATTAAATTTAAAACAATACATGAAAGGAAAAGAATCCATGCGGTATTAAGGCTTACGTGTTGTGTGGACAAAGCGGAACCCATTATAATGTTTTCCTTTACCAAGGTGCTAATAGTGGATTGCCACCAATAAATTTAAACCATTTTGGATTTGAAGGCAGCGTCATTTTAAAACTTGTGGAACGATTACAAAGTCGAGGACACGATATATATTTCGATAATTTTTAGCTCGTATAACGCGTTCGAAATTCTACGGTATAAGAGAATAAATGCCGCAGGTACAATTGCCTGCGATTATAAACGACAAAGAAATTTCAACGAAACACAGAGGTTCAAGTGATTCGATTACAAGTCGGGATAGGAAAATATGGCTAATCAAATGGAAGGACAATAAACCAATTAGCAAGGCATCAAACTTTGTAGGAATCGGTTGTACTGATAGTGCCCAAAGATGGGACAAGGCGCTATGGGGTATAATTCCGCTATAGGGGGCGTAGATTTACTCGACCAGTTGATCAGCTATTACAGTTTTTTGCAGTCTAAAAAATGGCAATTACGAATAATAACCGATTTTATGGACTTTGCCATTTTGTCAAGCTGGCTTGAATATAAAAAATATTGTCAGCTACATAACGTTCCAAACAAAAATATCAAAGATCTTGTTGAATTTCGTATGGAAATTGGACACTGTTTACTTTTTTCGAGAAATAATGTTAACGTGAAACAACGAGGTCGTCCAAACTCTATAAATACGAATAATGAATCTGTTCAAAGTCCCCATCGAAAATTAAAATCGCAAAAACGGTCGTTTGATGATATTCGATACGATGGAATTAGCCATATGCCTGGTCATGAACAAAATCTGAACCCACCAGATGTAAAAATTTAAACTGTAAAGGTAGAACCTTTTTCATTTTTAAAACATGTTCTGTTCATCTTTGGATCAACGCATCAAAGGAATTAATTACGTTATTTTTTTCTTTTTGGAATATCATGTACAATATATTGTACATTTTGAAGGGGTTCTAAATGTCAACCCCATTGAAAATATTTCCAACTTGAACCGTATAGAATGACTTTGATTTATCCAAATATTGTAAAAATACCAAAATATAATTTTTCGCCCAGCTTGTTTAAAATGGTGTCCGAAAGGGTTAACATATCAGATAAACTATGTGGTTTTAAACATTTCATATCTTAAGCTTCGTATTTGTATTTTAGTCACCCTGATGTTTAGAAAATAACAGAAGTTGGTTTTCTTATTTTCCTAACAGGGTGCCGTAAATGAGTTAATTCTCATCACAAATCTTAGACAAATGACCAAAATCTGTTTTGACATTCAGCCCCTATCGGGATTCTCGGTTTTTATATCGGTAGAATTTATATAAAACAACAATGTACATAAACATATGACAAAACTTTCCAATTTTACCGTTGTGGTTTGTGACAATAAACCCGCGTAAATAAATCTACGTAAAATATACTCTACCTGTAACCAGTGTTTTGGCTTAACAATTCTATAAATCCCCTAGTGCAAAATTATTTTTATTAATTATGTTTACCTTCTTTAAACTTTTACTCTGTTACATAAAATACATATGTATATGCTTATACATATGTGTAGTATCTACATATTTTTTCAACATGATTTTTATTTTCATTAAAAGAGTTAGAATGTCAAAATGAATTACCATATTAATTGTAAATTGCTGTTGCGTAGCCAACAGTTCCATATTTCCATTTAAAAATTGTTTATATATAGGTAATATATATATATATATATATATATATATATATATATATATATATATATATATATATATATATATATATATATATATATATATATATATATATATATATATATATATATATATAGATATATATATATATATGTATATATATCATATATATATATATATATATATATATATATATATATATATATATATATATATATATATATATATATAATGTATCCATAAATGTAAGTACATATCTATAGTACAGTTAGAATCATATACATATACAGTTATAATACATTAACTCGGGGAAATTAATGGAACATGGTAAAAATTTGGTGTTATCTGAAGTTTGAAAATGTAATTTATGTAATTGAAGTTGAAAGTTTTTTTGTTTCAGTATACGGAGAGAAAAACTTTTGTAAACATAAGCAATAAACTTGTTAAAAAAACAAAAAATTAAAATTTCGACCAAGCTTAAGATAAAAATAAACATACTATCCGAAATAACAGAAAAAGTAACATTTCGCATTCTCATTTTCAAAATGTTATGATAATTAAAATATGTTTTCCAAATTGAGAGGCATTTTGCGGTGTTACATTACAGTAAAACACCTTGAATTTTGAATATAGTGGTACGATTTTTTGTAACAATCTGACTCCTTCGATTTCGTTCACGAGCCGTTGACCCACCATCGCTGACATTGACGTCTACGCCTACTGAAAGGCGTGTGTCCCTTCAAAGATCGCTGGATCATTCGATTCAGATGAGAATATAATCGAGCTAGCGTAGTCACTGTCTTTGGGTTTCATGTAATATATCAGCAGCCATCTTTCGAATATTAGCAGCCATCTTTCGTACTCATTCATGAAGGTTTAACTCTCATACACATGACAACGAGTTTGATTTCCACTGCAATATTTCAGGTGACGTAGAGAGAACCTTAATATTCTTTCCGACACTATTATCGTTTCACTGTGATGAAATTGGAATGAAATTGAAACGTGATTTCCACGGAATATAAATGATGTTTTATTAGATAGATTTTTAAGATCACCTGGAATATATCAAGGATTACCTGTAAGTTGAATTCTACTCACTGTATTAATGTACAGGTTTCCAATATATGTACGATCAATATTCAAAGAAGAATTTTTATATTCTTGTGAAATTGTATTTAATATATTTATGGTCTCATTTCATTAATATATATTTTATGTTTTTAAAATATGAACTAACTTTTATAAAAGCGCAATTTTTAAGGCTTCCTTGTTATAAAATTGTTCTTGGGTTAAGATGTTTCGATTTTGAAGTGCGAGTGTTAGTGAGTAGAAGTTTATTCGTTTCTGTTTTCTACACTCAATCCTATTTCCTTGGCCTCTTATTTTGAGGTCTACCAATTTATGAATTTATGGCTCTCTAAAGAGCCGATAACATTAAAACCTTCTAGGCCTGGATCACTAAATTCTGCTTCAGATACTGTACCTGGTAACATTGTTATAGAATATTCATTGAAATTGTTCATCTTCTTAACCAATTTTGTTCAGCCCATTGAAAACTATTTTATATCAAAAATAATGATTTGATGAAACAAACCACATTCGATTTATTACTCAAAAAACTTTGATTTGATTTACAACAACAAAAGTATGTATAATCTACGAGTGCCATTGAACTGTCGATTATGCGAGTTTGTGGTTGTATATGTTTATAGTTATTGCACAAATAATTACTACAGATAGCCAAACTATATGGAGAAATCATGTATACTAGATTGAAATAAGGGGAAATAACTGTACCCTGGAAGAAAAGGTTATATTTGAGTTTTATTGTCTCTTTCATTTCTTTAGCATTGATATTACGATAAATAAATGTTTGAATATAAATTTTGTATAAAATATGATGAACTCATTTACTGTCCTGAATGAAACTAATCGCAGTAGCATGAAACATTTATTTGATTTCATGTATGTATTTGAACTTAGTTTTATAGATTTGATTGAATTTTATTTATCGTAATATCAATCGTAAAGGAATGAAAGAGACAATAAAACTCAAATATAGCCTTTTCTTCCAGGGTACAATTAATTCCCCTTATTTCAGTCTATATACATGATTTCTCCATATAGTTTGGCTATCTGTAGTAGTTATTTGTGGTTATTGTATAAATATAATGAACAAATGTGTATACGTAAATAATTAATCAATAATCTAAGGACTGGGAAGTTTGATTATGTATGTATCTTTTGAAGTTTCTGCTGCATCACACATTAAATACTAGATAATTTCATTTATAAATTTATAAAATATAACATTCACTCACTATTGCAGTGATCAACATTCAGCCGAAATATATTATGCTGAAGAAAATATAAAATATTGTTTAAGTAGTGTAACTGGAACTCATTGCAGCTAAATAACAAAACACCAAAGATATAATTCAAGATGTCAGGATTAATAAGATTTGTATGTCGTTTCGTTCGACAAATTTTCTGCAGCAAATAGCCGCGGAGAAAAATCTTTAAATAAGTAATAAGTACTCGTTGGGTTGGTGTTTCGCTTAATTTTTGTCCCTCTTTGTGATGTGTTCTTCAAAAATTAATATTCGGAGTAGTTGCTCATTATCATTACTATTCTTTACCATTATATGCTCCAATTATTTTGAAGAAATAATATTCGTACGAAGTTTGTTTTGCTAGTTTCTTCAGTTCTCTGTACATTTTGTTATAGCACAGACGGGCATTTAAAGTTTTATCGTTACTTTAAGCATTTTATATGCTGTCAAATGGGAAATTTTTGAGTTTTCTGTCTGACTTCATCGCTGGTGACACTACTATCATTAACATATGAATTCCTTATTAGAAATGTCATCATAATCACATTCCAAGGTTTATGCGATTTAGCGACAATATCGGTTAGTATTTCTAGAAGATTGAAATTTATTTGTGTACTAAGGGTATTATTTTATCCATACACCAAACATAGTGGATTACTTTATCAAAACCAAATATTGGCCGATTAATAGACAGTTAGGTTTTTAACAATTTTCTGCAGGTAGTAAACCCAAAAATTGGCAAGAAAACTGTGAGCCTATTGCCAGCTACAAAGAAGTTCTATTCAGTGGTAGAAATAATACATTTTTAACTGTTTAGAGCCTCCTCTTTGAAATATTTTGATCACCGTTGAACTTTGCAACGATTTTGAATAATTTCTTTAGTTGTTCCTCAAAATATGTAATATCAGCACTAGATGCTCCTCTACACTTTTTATGTTTTTATATTATGTCGCTAGCTAAAAAAGATTCCGCCCGAGATGATTTACTACGTTTAGCTACAAAATCTGTATGGAGCTTGCATTTTATTGAATGATTTATGTAGTTTGATGGTCGATCCACACACTGACAAAATCTTATCTCATATCATTTATTGTGCCTCTTGTTAAAGTAGCGATGACTAGAACTTTGGTGATTGTGTATCAATAAATCACCACAGTACTAAAAGAAACAACACAAAGTAATGTAAGGTTAACATATCCCCAAAGACAATAATCTAACGAAGATCAAACAATTCTCATGTCCAATTACCAGAACAATTACATGAAATTAGTCTCATCAAATGTTTCTTTGCGTGGTATGTGAAAACCATATATCAGCAAGATTTATGCCAGTCAATGCAAAAGCTAGAAATCATGTCTATACGTATAACATTCCACCACCATTATTTCTGAAGACATATGGAGACATGATTATCTTCACTCCAAATCCAACAAATCTGTTTAATAACGTACCCATCTACCAAAAGTGAGCTTCATCGTTGAATAAAATTTCAATATCAATTGTGGCTTCAGTCCATGACTAATTTTGCATGATTAAACCAAGATCCTTAAGGATATAATCTTCTATAAAGTCTTCTTTAATTTTTTGCTCGGTACGCACCGTACTACGTCTTATTGGAACTAACCGCTCCGATGGAAGCTTGTGACGATCGTAAATGAACAGCTTGGCAAACAACTTCTGCCGATAGTCTAATTATTATGAAATGGCCAGTCAAACTAATCATGTAAGTTGTAAAATCGGTTGTCAAATAAAACAGTATTACGAACTTAAAGAAGTGAACCTCTAAAAAAACCTTTATTTGTTGGGGTAGTTGCGACTTTTTAGACGTTTTTTTTAACTTTTAACAATAAAAAAAATAATTATCTAATTTTATTTTTAAGAATTAATATAAAATTAGCATAAACTAAATATTTTTGTTCTGTTTGAGATTGCCTCTTCTAGAGATTTTGGGTTATTATGGTCTGATTGAACAATCCTTAACCACATCAGTGAGAGTTTAATATTATGATTTTGTCCGGTACACATGTCACTGTATGCTATGATATTTTCTTGAGTTGTTATCGTCTGAATATGCTTTGGACAGCAAGATGCTATTTGATGTTATTATTGCTCTAGATGCTACAGCTTTCTCCCATGCATACATATGAATTCAATTGTTATAAAAATTATGAAAACTTTCATTAAGAACATACATGCTTCGCTTATAGTATGCAGCAGAAACTTAACTTGGGATATGGAATGGCCTTTTGTAGATCAAAGGAAAGCTTTTCTAGCCAGTTCTGCACTTCTCCAATGTGTGCTATGTTCTTCTGTTTTTTTCGTTAGGGTCTGAGGGAGCTTTAATTTTCAAATTAAAGCTATCGCATTTTTGACAAGTATATTTATGTGGGTGATGAAAACTTAAATTAAAATTCTTAAAAATTTGACTTAATATTTGCTCGCTGAGAAATGTTGTAAAGTTTTCTTTGCACTTTTCATCGTATAAGTTGTACATTTTTCTTAAGTTCCAATAAAAGGTCAGGTATTTTTTATTTGGATTATTAAAACGCGTATATAATGATTTTCATAGTGTGGAAAACTTTTGCGACAACCACTAGTTTTTCATCCCGTCGATTTTGCATACCTTTTCAATATTTAAAAAGTATTTATAACTACAATCTCTGGCATATCCCTTAAAATTTCTACCTCGTCTTCTTTTTATTGGCGCACGCTGAGTGGATGCACACAAGAATGTATTTTGTTTGTTAAGATCCCTTATTTCCCAAAACAAAGTAAAAAGTGATGTTCGATCACTCTCTGTAATAAGATTATTCTCGCGCAATTTCTTACATTTGCAATCCTTATTTTCAAATATCTTAGCAGTAATAAATTTCCAGTTTTTGTAAAATATTGTTCGCATTTATTCCTTTTACTTTTCCTAATCTTCTGATCATTATTTTCATAATGTGATCGATACTCCATCGTCTTCGTCTATTCTCTTCTTAGTTTGTAGAATTCTAGAATTGATACTGCTCAAATTTCTTTCCCATCCGATTCATAAATTCGTCTTCTTTTTCGAACACCATGCGTCGTATTTCTATAACAGATAAAATTAAATATTCCCAGAAAAAAGCATATTACTCGTATTTACCAACATCACATTCAGACGAATTTGACAGATTGTCATATTATTTTATACCACTATTATTTTATACCACTTTCCAAAAAACCAGGTCAATTATAAATGTATGTAATGAGGTTTAATTTAGTTTGACTTTTACTTAGCCATAGGATATGGATTATTTTGCGGTAAGGTAAAAGTCATATGCTAAATCAAAAAATTGCCTATCATAATATCGACTGATGATTTAATTTACAATAATATAAAATAAAACAATTTTATAATTATAAATAAAAAATTTATTAGTACACTCAGAAAAAATATGTTAACCAAAGTCTTAGTAATACAATTTGACTACTTTAACACCAGCATTTTTGGTTACATTTACCAATTCTCTACTTTAATTTAAAAAATAAACAGTTTGCTACTTGGTTAAATCAACAATTGATCAAAATTTAGCTAACCAAAATATTGGTACGTGAATTTGGTTAAATTATCTATAAAAAAATAGTTTATCAACCTAAGAATACATTTAAAATAATAAAGTTAAGTTTTTTCATTAATTAGTTGTTTTGTCCAAACAATTTAGCAGTGAAAACTAAGTTTTTAGTAAGATTGACCAAACAATAGTTATTTGTCAGAAATTTTTAAAACAGCTTTGGTAAAATACACCTCGATTAAAGTAAAAGTATGTTTTTTACTAACAATTGTTTGTTTTAACCACATATTTAGTACAAATTATCAAAATTCTTGGTTACTAGAAAACGGAATTTTATTAGAAATGCAATTTAACATGTCAGATTATGTTGTTTTTTTTCGTTTGTGCTTCCTAATTTTGGACGATACTCCAAAAATAAATAATCAATTTTGCAAAAATAATTCCAAAAACAAATAATCAACTGAAACAAAAAATTATGAGTTTTATCTGGATTCGACTATACTAAAACTTAACACTAAATTAAAATTAAGAATTTATCGATTTGTATATTTAATATTTAGTGCTCAAAGCATAAATTATTAATAATCGGGTTTTGATTTAAACATAATTTATTTTTGAATTTTTCTCTAATTTTAGATATTTGATCCAGAATTAATCGTACATTTGATGGATTGTGCAGTCGCCTGGTTGAGTATAATTTTGGTTTGTTATAGATCAGTTTTAGATATTTGTTTTGGGTTATTTGAAGTTTTTGAATATGTGTCTTAGCACTTGAAAACAAGGCTTAAAGTTTTATACAATTATCGCATTTACGAATAATATAGTTGATATGGGTTTTAAAAGTTAGACGTTTGTCAATGATCATACCCAGATATTTCAGATCGTTAGACCACTCAACTGAGACATTATCCACTTTTAATGAATTATTATCGGAAAGATGGCGACTGGCCATTTTGCGGCTTAGAAATATAGCTTGGGTTTTTGCTGGATTGATTTTGATGCCCCACTTTGAGTAATACAAACTTAATTTGTATATATTATTCTGTAGGTTATACATAATGATGTTTGTGTCAGCGGAGCTCGAATCGGCAAACTGTGCGAAGTGAACTTGTTCATTGAATTCATGTTTTATGTCTGCTGTATATAGGTTGTATAACCTTGGTGGCAAGGCAGAACCTTAAGGCACACCGTAGAGTATTTGCTCTTTTTGAGATTCTTGTCCATTGATTGAAACTTTAAAGGATCTATCATTGAGAAATGATCTTATGATTCTGATCAAATATAGAGGGAAATCATACTTAATAAGTTTAAAGATAAGACCATCATGCCAAACTTTGTCGAATGCTTTATCGATGTCGAACATTACAAGGGCTGTTGATTTTTTCGCTTGTAGTTCAGTTTTAGCATATGTACATATACGTAGTAGCTGGTGATCGGGTAGTCATCTAGCCAGTTATCTATTCGAGACAGTATTACCCTTTCAAAGATTTTACTTAGCCCGCTAAGTAAGCTAATGGGTCTATAATTTTCAATTTTTGACTTATCTTTTTGTGGTTTCGGAACTGGTAATGCAACTGCTTCTTTCCATTCACTTGAAAAGTAGCCTAGTTTCAGAGAAGCATTGAATATATGGTTTAAGTATACCACAGCTTTGCGTGGAAGTTGCTTGATTTGATGATTTGTGATACCATCGATTCCGGGTGCCTTTGCTTGTTTAAGATTAGCTATGATATTTTTAATTTCAATTGGTTTTATTAAGAGGTGGCCGCTTATAGTGTGTGTATATGTTGCATCGTCTACTATACCTAGGGTTTCGTGTATTTTCTGTGCATATGTGTGATTGATAGCATCATTGCTGTTGTGAAATTCTACAAAATGTTTTCCGAATGCCGTTGCTTTTTCTAGGTCTGTACTTAAAGTGACAGGCCTGTTACGTGCATCTATGTGGTGAATTGCTGTTATTTTTTGCTTACGTTTGTTCAGAATTTTAGTTAGGTGAAATAGCTGTTTTCTATGCGGTACCGCTGTCGAAATATTGGAAATAAATTCAGAAAAGTGGGCATTGCGCAGATTTTGAAGTTCTAAGTTAATACTTTTGATCAGGAAGTTAACGTATTTTTTAAAATTTGGGTTTCGGTTTCGCTGCCATTATCGCCTTGAGCTATTTTTTATGGCTATTTTTTGTTTTAATTCGATTGGGATTACTATAGAATTGTTATTTAATTTCAAGCTTTTTACTCTAGGAATAGAAGATTGTGCAGCTTCATTTATGATGTTATTGAAGTCATGAATGGCATTGTCTATATCACTTGTAATAAAGTTTATTTATTTTGCTGTTAGGACCAAGATTGATTTTTTCATTGATTAAGTGTTTGTACAGGGGCCAATTTGCATTCTTAAAGTCACATTTGGCATACGAATTTTTAATTGTTTCAATTTCTAATAAATGGGTTTTGAATTGTCCTGGGAAGTGATCTGAACTAAGTCTATACCGAGTTTCTAAGTTGGATACCATTTCATTTGGGTTGGTTAATAAAAGATCTAATGTAGATGGATACTTAGATGTTTAAGAATGATGAGTGGGTTCAGGTGGGAAAAGGATATCAAAATTCCTTATTACCGACTCATAGTGTAGAATTTTCCCAGCACGATTTCCTCTGTTACAGTTCCATGTTTGATTTTTGGTATTAAAGTCACCTCCAATGAAATAAGGATATATTTGTTAATTTTTGTACGTCGGTTTTAAAATTTATAAGTTTCGAATTGTCATTCGAACCAGGAAGCTGCAATAAATATGATATCACCTATATCACTATAGACTTTAACACCTACAGGTTCTATAACTTTTAAATTAAAAGAGGAAATAAGTTTATGTTTAATATTTTTCCTAATTATTATACTCACACCACCATGTCCGATTAAAGTGCCCTTGGAATTTGGTTTTCCTGGCCTATCAAGTCGGTACACATTATATTCTGGATGGTATCTATTGTATATATATAAAAATAACCAAATACTGTTGGTTAAAGTAACTTAATGTTTTACGTTAATAACCAAAGCGTGGTTGTTTAAAATTAAAAATTATGTTTACGAAGATTTTAGTTACTTATTTACTAAGGCATTCGGTTGGTTGATAAATACTAAGATTTTGGTTAAATTGGCCTAGGTTTTTGGTAGTTTTGACCCAATTTTTTTTCTGAGTACAAATTTAACCAACAAGTAATAAAAATTGTGGTTTAAATTTACAAGTGAAATAATTATAACACAAACAGGCATATTTTATAATATTATTTGTCTAATATGTTATATGCCATTGAAACATAAACATGGATTTTCATGTAGAGATCTTAAAAAATTACCATTTAACTAACACTACAAGCAAGGTTAAATATTCCGAAACATGGCAATAAAAAGCTTATTTATTTACAATAAACTAGTGTTTTATAGTATTAAATAATTTAATATTTTTAAAAATATGATAATACATAAAATGCTAGTCGTACCTATTGACAATTTATTCGACCTAAAATGGTTTATAAAATATTTTCCAACTTCTAGAAAATATAAAGATATAAAACCAAAATTTTCTATGGGATTATAAAATATATATACATGTATGAACTTATATGCTACAAAACATAAAAATTTTGCAACGATATTACAGTAGCAACATATAAAACGTCCAACAAAAACATAAAATATTTTATGATTGAAAAATTTAATTTTAAATATTCGGTTTCTATGCTAACCAAACTGCATAGTTACGGACAATAAAGATGGTTGTGTCCCATTATAATTTGGTCGTAGCGACCGATGTGGGCATCAACCAGCATACATGTTCAATCCCATTATATACGTTTGCTATTTTAGATTATGTGTTTATAGTTTTTAACGACAAATTAAAATGACAAATATTTATTAATATTAATGTTTTTAGTTTGTACGTACAGAAATCGATTGCAATACTGTATACATACATGACATCTAGACATACGCTTTTAAATATGTCTGCTATACACATATGATCATAGTATGGTATTAGCGAATGTACAGCAAACCGATATGTGTATAGTTAAAATATTTTTAATGAAACATTTTTTTTATTTTATTTTATATCAACAAAATATGTTTTTAGAATTATTTGGAAATAATGATCATTAAAATAGAAAATATTTAACGTGATAAAAATAAAATAAATTATTTTTATGTACGTGTACGTACATAAATAAATTTTCAGTAGGTTTTCGTTACTAGATAATGAAGAAATATTGTGCAAGTTTTATGGTACTTTGTTTATATATTTGAGTTTTGATCTATCATTCTTGAAGGTGTAAGTTGGAAAAAAATTGCTTCATCTAAATAACTAAATTGTTTACAGGTAGTAGTCGTAAATAATAAATATTGTTGGATATTATTTGGAATATACAATTAAATGGCTATTCCAACATAATTAAACATAGGCGGCGTAATGGCCAACAAGAAATTTCTCACACCATTATTAGAGGCCAAACGAAGAGAGGAGGCGTATACAACGATTAACAACTAGTTATATATAAATTACAAATCAAGCCAGCAGGTGTGAAATATGCAAAGATAACTAGAAGGAAGTTTAACATAAATAGATTGAAGGATCGGAAACATGAAACATCTTCAATTAAACGCCCCAACCCAGTATCCATAGAAATGAGGCCATCAATATAGAAAAAATGGACCCATATCAGTTTGAATTTGGAGAAAATTATTTTATCATTATTTTACCCGTACACCATTCATTTTTATTTCCTTCGGTATCCACACTAGCTGCTTTCCTTTTTTTGTTAAGTTCAAAAAAACTCTAGCAGTTTACATCAAGACTGCCTCAGAAATACCCTACTACTGATAATAAAATCAGAAACCTTAGATTAGTGATGACACATAGAAAAGTATTCAGAAACGCCGTCAACTTAAGCGTCAAATGTACAAACTATCTGAGACCCACTCCACCAGGCAATCTTACCTTAAAATTCACGGTTATGAAACAATTCATCCGGATAACCAAGCAAGAGGTGGAACTGCTGTTATAATAAAAAACTATATTAAACACCGTGAATGCCAGCATTATCAATTACCCGAAACCCAGCTTACCATAGTAGAAATTACATCTACCAAGCAACGCCTTCAGATAGGATCAGTGTATTGTCCACCTAGATATAACCTGAAGAAACCGAACTATTTAAATATCCTACAACAGTTCGATGGTAGATTTATACTAGGTCAACATGCTTTGATTTTAATGCAAAGCATGTTGACTTTGGCTCTAGGCTTACAACAACCAAAGGTAACGAACTTAAAAATGCAATAGTAGAAATGGGGTGTAACGTCCATTCCACTGGCAAGCCAACATATTGGCCCTCGGATGCAGGTAAAACTCCTGATCTACTGGATTTCTTTATATCAAAACAAGTTTCATCAAATTTTATTGAAGTAGAGGATAATTCAGATATGGACTCTGATCACTCTGCAGTGATACTTTCCTTAAGCGACAAGACAATTAGAAAGGAAACGAGACCAACTCTTGCCAATAAAAAAACTGATTGGGCCAGCTTCAGATCTGAAGTAGAAAACAAGATTAACTTACAAACACGACTAAAAACTATTCAGGACCTAGAAGAAGAGGTAGAAAATTTCACCGATATCATTCAGATTACCGCTTGGAATAATACTAAAGGAACAGTATCCAAAACCATTGGTAAAAGTTACCCAAGAGAAATTCGGAATCTTGTCTTAGAAAAAA
This sequence comes from Tipula lateralis, assembly GCA_963932295.1. Classification (NCBI taxonomy): domain Eukaryota; kingdom Metazoa; phylum Arthropoda; class Insecta; order Diptera; family Tipulidae; genus Tipula; species Tipula lateralis. The sequence continues at coordinate 42,185,926 of OZ010736.1, forward strand.
GAAAAGCTAGGAGAAAATGGCAACAAACAAGGAGTCCATCTGATAAGACGATTCTAAATAATAAATCACAACAGCTTAAGCGAGAAATTCAGAAGCTAAATGAAAAATCGTTTTCTTTGTATCTGGGAAAATTGACCGCTGATGAAGATACGAACTACTCACTATGGAAGGCAACTAAAAGTATAAAAACCCCAATAACGCAAATCCCTCCTATTAAGAGAAATGATGGCTCGTGGGCTAGGGATAACAAAGCAAAAGCTGAAGAATTTGCTAACCATTTGGTTGATATTTTCAAACCGAATTAGATTGAATCGGATATTATAATCGAAAATGAAAGTAGCAATTATGAGGGTGGAATTTCTCTAACAACCCAAAAAAGAAGCTACCAGTGAAATACAATTCAATCTGAAGTCAGCAAAGGCACCTGGATATGACCTTATAACGGAAGAAATTTTAAAGCAACTACCAAAGAAAGCTATCGCTAAACTAACTCACTTGTTTAATGCTGTTATTAGATTAAGACATGTTCCTTCGAGCTGGAAAGTTGCGGAAGTTATTATGTTACTGACTACTCTTGAAGAGAATGAAGCCAATAATAGAAAGTAGAGACTACTCTTGAAGAGAATGAAGCCAATAATAGAAAGTAGAGACCTAATACCGGGTCACCAATTTGGATTTAGATGCAGACATTCTACAATTGATCAAGTTCACAGAATAACAAACATTATAGAAAAGGCGTTAGAAGAAAAATAAGTTTGTTTGACCTTATTTCTGGATGTGGCAGCAGCTTTCGATAAGGTATGGCACGAGGGTTTAATACATAAACTTAATGCTATGCTTCCGGGAACACATATTGTTCTTTTGAGATCATATTTATCAGAAAGGCTTTTTAGAGTAAGACAAGAAGATGAGTATTCTGAACTGAAAGAGATAAGGGCAGGTGTTCCACAAGGCAGCGTTCTAGGTCCAGTCCTTTACCTACTATATACAAGTGATATACCACAATCCGACCACGTAAGCATAGCAACGTTTGCTGACGACACCGCGATACTATCAACAGAGCAAACTGTGGAAGAAGCGGCGAATAAATTTCAATGTGCAAGTGATGAAATTCGCCAGTTGACCAAGCGATGGAAAATCAAACTTAATGAATTAAAATCTGCCCATGTCAACTTTACGAATAAATCATTGGTTAATCCGCTGACAATCAGCTTAAACGATGTGATGGTGCCGAACGTGAACTCTGCTAAATACTTGGGTATGACTCTGGATGTTAAACTTAAATGGAAAGAGCATGTGAAGAAGAAAAGAAAAGAGCTTGATCTTAAATATAGACAATTGTACTGGCTAATTGGGCGAAGGTGAAAATTAAGCATATGCAACAAAATACAGATTTACAATCAGGTTCTTAAGCAGATCTGGCTATATGGCTTTCAGCTTTGGTGCTGTACTAAGAATACTAACATTAAACTTATACAAAACTTTCAGAATAAGGTACTTCGGAGTATAGTCAATGCACACTGGTACTTTCGTAATAGTGATTTGCATCGTGATTTGGAGATTCCAGATATAAAACTCGAAATAAAACGATTTGCATCGAAGCATAAATCAAGATTAATGGAACATGTCAATGCGGAAGCCTCTCGGTTACTGGATAATGAACATTTGGTTAGGAGACTTAAAAGAACCAAACCCTTCGAGCTCGTTAGTATGTGAGCAGCTCCCTACCAACGAACAGGCACTGTGCATCGCTGGATCAACAGTGACCACATTATAGTTTAGTTTGTAAGAATTCAGATGTAAATTGATGATAAGTCTGGAAAGACTAGTTTCAATAATATAATAAAAAAAAAAAAAAACCTACACCTGCCTAATAATCAAATTCTGGTAGAATATCACAAAAAAGGAAGTTTATGAGAATTCGAAAATTTGCAAAATATCTCTCTCCTCAACACAACAATAAAGATACTCGTAATGATAATTCCTTTGACAGAATGCTAAAATGTAGACACCTTCTGAAATGGGCATCCCAAATGAAATTGATTGAACTCATACAAGAAATATATTGGGATGCTGGAAAAGAAATCAATACAAAGGCAAAGTGAAAATACTATAATATGGAGGAATAAGGAAACGATGTGTACCCTCACAAATGCTGTTTCTGATCGTATTGAATAATGTAATGCGGAAATTAAATGTCATGCCTTCTAATGTCATACAATGGACATGACAAATACCTGCTTACACAACAATAAATATCAGAAAAACCAAGACGATGAGACTCAACACAAATATAACTACACCGATGCACATCAACAATGTACAAATAAGTGATGTAAATGAATTTGTATACCTTGGTTGCACAATAGTAAAAACATATGGGAGAGAAAAAGCCATTAACAGCAGCCCAACTGTTTTTAATACATCATAGTACAAAAATGGAAAGCTAAATACACCAGCTAAATATCAACGGAAGCTAAATACATTTACTGTGGATTGTCGTTGCAAAGGAAATCGGACAACTGGTCCGATCTCCTTTGTGATGTGGATATCTGTATTCAGGAATATTAGCTAATGTATGCTGGCAAAGGTACGATTTGTTTATAAATTCTCTCTTAAACCTATCTACTTCAATTAATTACTGTAACGGTGATATAGAAGTGGCTCAAACGCTTTTGCCGACTTGGCTGCTACATAAAACTTTCCAAAACGTATAGAAAGTAAGAAATGTCCTAGTGGGCCTTCTGCGGTACAATACAAAACTCACTATATCTACCAAGTTACGAAAAGTTATCTCACATAGTAAGGAATTTTTGAAAAAGACGTGATGGAGACACGAAGTTATGTTCAAAGGTGTCGTAGGATCACAGCTTATCTGGCTTGATTTAGCAGAGAACCCACCTATATAGATTGATGCATGCAGTTACACTACAAGTTAAGGTGTTCTATCCCTTTTTTTGCGGTTTGATCGTTAATGGCCTAAAACTCCACATTGACAAGCAGGAGCGTCGCTTGTACGGATAATATTGGTAAATATCCACCATTAGTGACAAAATACAGTTCGACTTGAAAGTCTCACGATATAGGCCAACAGCTGTGGTCTGGTAATTTTTCCATAAAAACAACCAACTCAGTCTTCTTTACTAGAAATTACAAGGTTCCATGTTGTGACATACCTGACGCAAAGCAAACTCACATTTTGAGAGCATCTTTCTTGAACGATCCGAGGAAAGTTTTAATGTAGTAGGCAGCTAATGACAGCTCTCGGGTCAACTTCTTTACTTAACCCAGTCTAAATTTTTTAAGTAATATTTTTTATCTCTTGCCCCAGGAATGTACCTGATGAAAAGATACATCTCTAAATAATGATACATCTCCAAATTTCAAGGCTTGAAGAAATGAATTTAAAGTGATCTTCTCTAATCGGGATGAGTGGAGCCAAAAAAAGCTTTAATTTAAACAAGATATGATACAAGTCGTTAGAAAATTGCTTTACACGTTCAAAAAACCACAACTTATCTTAACCTTACGTCAGAAAAGTATTTTAGAGTTAGGATGAGACAGCTTGAAGAATTAAATAATTTTGGTCGCAATTGCTCACTTGAAACGTTGCTGCAACAAAATATAAATAAAGTTGTCCATTCTTCTAGATCGGAAGAACTGACCGCCAGAAAACTATATCTGTCATTTGTAAATATCATCTCTTAAAAGACACTAGCTTTGAGCTTTATCCAAGTGGGAAGCCATAGTTCTGATTAGATGAGGATCTTCCTATCATTATTTCTGCGATTCAACCGTTTGGACATGGGTAGAAATCGCAACATTTTTTATATTTAGTTTTAATTAGGTGTAGGGCGGACTTTCAGACAATCCTAGCTCCTTGTAACTGTCAAAGCTCTTGCACGAAACGCTTGATCCTTCAAGTAAAGGTTGATAGCTGCCTTAAACTGGTGCATTATATACTCAAACATTGTTATATAAACAATGGCTCTCTTACTTTAAAATGCCATAGACGCCTTGGCTGTTGTCAAAATTCTGGTGGTGTTTCGACATAAATTTTTACGGTTATAAGGTTGTGGTCACTGATCAGCCTCGACACGCGCTTCCATCGAATGAGGAATTGTTGTAAGACAAAGATCCAGAATATGACTGCTTGAAGAATTTTGACATTTAAATGTGGAATCACTACTAATTTGCGTAAGGTGATGAGAAACAGCAAGCCACTCCGTCTGATGCCCAGGACAGTTCGTATTTTGGTGATTCAACCATTCTTTATGATGAGCATATCACATTTGTCTGACAAAACCTCAAAAAAGGATATTATTAGGGAGGGATATTTTAAGTACAATAGTTTGAGCGGTCTTTGAGAAAATTTCGTACTTCTGATGTCGAGCGTACGGTATGTGGCCACACTCCACGTGCATCTCGAATGCTTGTTCGAACTGGTAGCGCTTGAAGTAAAATTCGTTCTCGTAGATGTTATGAGATACTTTTGTTTCCATGAGGTGTTTCACTGTTTTGAAATATAAATTTTAACATAAAGTTTAAAAGTATCGAGGTCAGTGGAACTCGATAGCTTGTCCATTTGTTTGAACATAACTTTGGACATAACTAAGCCACTTTCTATTCTTCATGCATAATATAATTTTGTCAAGAAAATCAAAAAAGGTGGAAAGGGCAGTAAGTAATCCCGAATGTCAACGATTTTTATTTAATCTCTGCATGGCCTTAGTATGGTCCTATTAATCATTTGACATTCATTAAACCAATCAGTTTTAGAATCATTGTACACTACACCGGTCTGCAGAGCAACATTGACGACCGCAGTTGACGCATAGACACATTCAGTTGACAGGTTGACTGCTCCAGAAGGGACTACCTTTGTTTATATGTAAACTGCTGTTTATATGTAAACATAGTCCATTCTACCTGTGGGCTGTTTCTTTTCTTTGGTCATCTCTATTATTTAGTGATGTCTATAGTATCATGATCAGCTTTTGGTCATTTTGACAAGCAACAATTTCCAGCCAATACTAATTTGAAGCCACGAGAATATCTTAAATCACGTTTCTAGATATTTAAGTGGAGATTCGGTATTATGTTGATAGTATTTTATTTATTTTGTTGAGATTTTGAGGGGTCTGTGTGCCGTTTTAATATTTACTGCGATATTGTTTTCTTACAAAATAAATTTCTAATAATCTGTAAATGATTTGTTATTTTTTAATATCCTTTATTTTATTAAATTTAAAGTTAACATAAAATGCCTGAAGTTTCTATTAAATACAGTTTAAAGAATAAAATTAACAAACCAACAAATTAATGGAGTTAAACATTATTAAAAAAAATTTAATAATGAATCTAGCGGAAATTGTTCCTTAAAGTTTTATGTATAAGATTATGTAACTCACAGTATCGAGATAACTTCCTTGTTCATTTTTTCCAATATTTAATACATTTCCAATCTCTTCGTTCGCATTCTTATGATAAAAAAAAAATTTTTTTTTTATTTATTGATGAGGAAGTTCGAATGCTTCACAATCCATATATTTTTTCTGCTGTTTTTGCCTTCTGTGTTCATGGGTGTTATGTTACATGATTTATTTTATAACTCACGATGAGGAGAAAAACACCATGAAACAGTTTTTCTAACTTTTCACAATGGTAAAAAATATGTGTACGAGTATGTATAAAAAAAAACGGGGTATGAATGAAACTGTAAGATAACAATTTTGTTTTATATGTGCCTTACTCGTGTTATGATTATGTTTGTGAAAATATTATAAAATAATATTTTAAGTTTGAAGTAAGCACCAGCAAAATATGAGGCAAAATATATAAAGTTCTTTCAATTACTTTCAAATATAATTTGCAGTGTATGTTTGAATATATTCTATACATATATACACATTATATGGAAGCAACAATATAAATATAATTTATGTTATACATAATTTTTTGTCTTATATACGTTATGTTTTATAGACAAGTAGAAAATATGTTTATCCTCTTATTCTTTCTACAAATATTAAATATTTGTTATTTCATAACATCAGCGGAACAGATTTCGATGAAAGACTGTTAGAAATTACAGATCAAGTTTAATTTACGAGAGTTATTTGTTACTTAGAGATGATTTATTCAACTCAACGTATAACAGATATACTTGTTTTTCACTTAACAGTGTGCATAAATGAGATGATATCTGACAACCCTTTTTTTTACATTGCTTGTTGATGGCATAAATTAATGTAAATCGATTTCAAAGGAAACAAAATATTATTGTGACGTTTATATGAATTTCAGAATAATTTGTGCAGTCTCAAATCTTTTGTATAACAAACTTACAATGAAAACTTAATAAACGTTTTATTCTAGCTGCAAGGTGTTCGCTGGAAAGATTGTATATCATATTCCGTATATACTTGAAGTATATTTACTTCCGCATAAATTATGATAAAATAAAATACAACCAACGTTGTTAATCATAAAAATGTTTTGTCAAGTTTTTGATTTATGGATAAGGCTTCGTTTACATGTAGTTCTCATAAAGACGTACGTACGCAATTATCTTAAGAATTAGTAATGCTTATTGATCTCCACGATCGCCAGATTGAACAGGTCTCAGGCTGTACAAGGTTTATTTCAAAAAACCAGAAACACTTGAGTATCTTAAATACAATATCCGTTACGAAATTTAAGATATGTCAGTTCCAGTTGGAATGTGTCTGTGACGTGCTGTGACGTTCACATACAAATACCATCATAGTCTAAACTTAAAAAAGCTGACAAATTGAAAATACTTCGAATACCAATATCTGTAACATACAAGAGCAGGCGCAACGAACAAGTACATACGAGTATATGATTTGCCTGATGGTGCATATACCAACTATATGCCTCCTATTAAATGACGACATCAGGTAGAAACTGGGCTACAAAATATACTACAACATATTTATTAGCATTTTACCTTGTTTTGCATAAGAATATATCAAATTAAAGTAGTAAATCTTTTACACCCAGTAGTGGTACGCTTCTCAATTCTTATTTCCTTAATGGTCTTGCAAATGCAGATAAGCTGATATTGTACAGAGTGTTGATCAGAACCGTTGTCATGTTTGAATGTGAGAGTAGGGCCTTGACGGATGAATAAGAGAGAAGGCTTTTAACATTCGTGGAAAGAATCATACGTTTGATATATGGCCTAAAACGACGTTAATAGCACATATCGAGTTCTATTCAACCACGAGATCAGGTATTAATTGCAAATTCCTGAATTGCAAATCCCTATATAATATTTTTGTAATTAGCTATACAACTCCAAATGTTAAATAATCAGAGTTAATCCAGAACTTTTCAGATAAAGGTATTCATGATAGCCCCCAAAACTAGCCCTAAATATTTTTGATTAATTTTGCCTGGAAACATATAAACCTACATAATAACCTATTTAAGATTTGCTGAATTTTTTTTTGCGTTGGATGGATCATGCAGATGGTTTGGAGTTAAAAATATTTTATTACTTCGTCTCTAAAAATTTTTCAACAGTCTCAGAAATTTTTCAACAGTTTCAATTAAAATTACAAATCATAGTACATAACTGTTCCTGGTTAGTGGTCAATGGTCTAAACATATCAACAGTAAGAAAAAAATTAGAAATTCGAGGTAAATTCAAGTAACCGAGCCAATAAAATATTTACGAAATAACGGGTGATTTTTTAAGAGCTTGAGAACTTTTTTTTAAAAAAAAACGCATAAAATTTGCAAAATCTCATCGGTTCTTTATTTGAAACGTTAGATTGGTCCATGACATTTACTTTTTGAAGATAATTTCATTTAAATGTTGACCGTGGCTGCGTCTTAGGTGGTCCATTCGGAAAGTCCAATTTATTATAGCATCGCTATCGTTCGATGCTAACAAACTTTTTGTTGCCAAAAATGGAAGAACTGAACTTAGTTGACATGTGGTTTCAACAAGATGGCGCTACATGCCACACAGCTCGCGATTCTATGGCCATTTTGAGGGAAAACTTCGGAGAACAATTCATCTCAAGAAATGGCCCGGTAAGTTGGCCACCAAGATCATGCGATTTGACGCCTTTAGACTATTTTTTGTGGGGCTACGTCAAGTCTAAAGTCTACAGAAATAAGCCAGCAACTATTCCAGTTTTGGAAGACAACATTTCCGAAGAAATTCGGGCTATTCCGGCCGAAATGCTCGAAAAAGTTGCCCAAAATTGGACTTTCCGAATGGACCACCTAAGACGCAGCCACGGTCAACATTTAAATGAAATTATCTTCAAAAAGTAAATGTCATGGACCAATCTAACGTTTCAAATAAAGAACCGATGAGATTTTGCAAATTTTATGCGTTTTTTTTTAAAAAAAAGTTCTCAAGCTCTTAAAAAATCACCCGTTACTACAACTGTTACAATAATAGAATGTGCTAAAATTTCAAATTTATCATTTATCAATTTTTATAAATTTTAAAATTGATTAAATACATGTACTGTATCGAATATGCTTATATCAAAGCAATCAACTTATAGCAGACAAGAGTTGAGTGGTTACAGTACACTCTCTTTAGGTCGTAGCAGTCAAAATAGAAGCTGGACTATTGCGAATAGAACGGGAAATATCGAGAATCGACTAATTTGTAAAGCAGTGTTAAACCACCGTATCGGACTAGTATTATTTTAACCAATGAAGTTACCAGTAGCAAGCGGGTAATCTTAACATTTTACTATGTGAGTGATAAGTATAATTAAACTCTGGTCGTTTTAATTTTGATCCACAATTCAATTTTGCTAATGTAATCGTCACTAAACTGGATACGAACCGTGCAAACGTAACAATTTGTGCCAGAAGTAGGATATTTGGAAATGGAGAAATTAATGAGCTAAGTCTTTCCCAACTAAAGGAAGAACTCCGTCGATAGAATGCGAGCATAGATGTCTCGTAAGCGGAGTTGATACTAAGATTACGGATCGTAACTGAAGAAGCACTGGCAGATCCAGATAGAGTCATATTTGTTGAAGAATTAAAGCCAACCGAAAGAATGCCAGTAACACCAACCCCACAAACAACGGACAAGATGCAAACGATGATGCAGGCACTGCTAGCTCAATAGCAACAGAAAGAGAAACAGCTTTATTCGTGGTTCTGAAATAATACTCGATGACATAGATGTAATTTAAGAGGCTATTGAAGAAACATAGGCAAATGAAAAACTATATTTCGAAAACCGGTTACGTGCCATGGCAAAATATTATTGTTATAGATTAATTTAATGTCTGTAACCAGTAATAAATCAAAGTGTTACGAAGATCTGGTCAAGTGTTTTTGACGCAAGTTTAATATCCCAAATTCAAACCTAACCTAGTACACTATATCATTTGTTTCCTTAATGATATTTTTGCTGCTTTTTACCGACGTTATTGACTAGTTGAATAGATTTCATAGTTTTGCATGTTTACGTAACACATTTAAGAGAAAAGCTGCTCAAACTTAAAATTTATGAAATTTAGCATTTTCATATCTAATTATTTGTAAAAAATTTTGTTCTCCTGGAACAGTCACCAGTTTGGATCTTCGTGGTAAAAAAACACCCCCAAATAAACTTCCTGAAGATAAAATAAATGAAGTACGGGCTCGTATTAATGCATTTCCCGCCTACGAGAGCCACTACACACGACGTGACACATCGAGAAAATATCTCCATGGTGCTTTGACAATTTCTAAAATGCATAAGTTGTATTCTGAAGAAGATGATAATCCGGTTTCACTAACATAATATACTGAATTGTTTAGTGAATCAAATCTATCATTTAAGAAGCCAAAGACATGCAATACCTGTGAAACGATAAAATTGAAATTGCCCAGAATGATGCCGAAAAGCAAATTTTATTAAAGGAACAGCAAAACCGTCATGCAGACGCTGATAACGCTTATAAAGCAAAAGAATTTGATAAAAATTACTGCAAAACCATAGATGCTGCAAGAATTTATACGTTCGATTTGCAACAATGCTTGCCTACTCCGTTTTTGCGAACATCTGTATCATTTTAGAAGCGTTCCTTATGGACATATAATTTTACAGTACATGATTGTATTTCCAATGAACCATTCTGCTATATGTGGCATGGAGGAACGGATAAACGTGGTGGAAATGAAATTGCTTCCTGCGTGTTCAGACATTTAAAGTCACTTCCATCGTGTGTAAAGAAAGAAATATACTACGGTGACTCATGCCCCGGTCAAAAAAAGAACAGTTTTCTTGGAACAATGTTCTTTTGGTTGCTTCAGTGGCAAGAAGATGTTGATGTAATCGACCACAAATTTTTAACAGTTGGCCACACGCACATGGAGTATGATGCAGACTATGTTACCATTGAGAAACAAAAAGAAAAGAACCGGCATTAAAATTCACCATCCACGAGATTGGTATATGTTTATTCAGTCCGTGAGATCTAAAAAAAAGTTCACTGTTAATGAAATGACCCAGGAGGATTTTTTAAATTTTTCTCAACTGGCAAATCCAAATTCACTTGGCGGCCAAATTCTTTAGGTAATTCATTAGAATTTTTTATGTTTTTTTCTATTGTTTTACTAATTTTTAATTTTCAGAAGGAAACGCATTTTCATGGCATAAAGTTAGATGGCTACGTTTTACGAAAGAATTCGGTAATATTTTGTATAAGACTTCGTTAAATGAAGAAAAACCTTTCAAAATTTTAAATATAAAGAAGCGGGGTATCAACTCAATTTTAGAATCTCAGGTAAAAAAAATCCTACGATGCACCGAATAAAATTAGCGCTGAAAAAAAGAACGATCTACCGTCTTTCGCTAATAAGTCCGCTAATTCATAATTTTTATGAAAGTTTAACAAGCGAAGATGCACCTGATATACATCCAGATTTATTAGATGAAGATGACGAAGAATAATATTGAATGTTCCTGGTCCTTTTATACAACATAATAATTAATTTAGTTTGTGTAATTTTAATATTAATTTTTTTTCTTTGTGAATGAGCTTTTCAACATTATATTATATTTTTTTCTTATAGTAACTTATGTAGCGATTAAACTATATTTCTGAAGATAAAGTACGAGATCTCAAATATGTCCGTTGTTTTATTTGTTTACTTGCCGATGTAGTATTTTCTAGGATAGATCATAGTATCTATCACACCTAACTCTTTCGCAGCTTACTATTAACGTCCTTATTTACGTCATAGCTAAAACTAAGGTGTGAGGCTATGGGTTAGTTTTACGTAACTTGCAATTTTAATTCCCCATGCACTGCCACTAAATTTCTCAATTTAACAGGAGGTCACAGATTAGTTTTCGTGATCACTAATCGCAATATGATGACGAAAAATCCTTGTATACCTCACTCGTAGTGATTTGAACCAAATACTTCCAGTTCCAAACTTGGCAGTTTTAATCATTGTACCGTCGAATAATTCTATCACAAGAAAATGAATTAATGTCATATATGGATTTTCTAAAACGAGATAAATAGAGTTAATTATCTTCATCGATTTAATTGTAAATTAATGAAATGTAATAAATCTACACATTTTGTAGTTTTGTCCAATTGGTCATTTAGTAAACAGCATAATTTAAATAATCTTGTTATATTTTCATTTTTGGTAAACCGCTATAATTGGGTTATTTGAGCTTTTCTTGAAAGATGTACAGTATAAATAAAATATGAATATACTGGAGCAAAGCTAACAATATAAAACATTCATTTATAGCATAAATCCACTTTAATAGTTAATCCATTTTTTTAAAAATTAAATTTTTCTTTAAAAACGTTCTACTGAAACAGCCAGAAAAACGAGTTATTACGTTTTGCCTTGTTGCCACAGATATATATATATATATATATATGTATATATGTATATATATATATATATATATATATATATATATATATATATATATATATATATATATATATATATATATATAAAAGTGACGACACAATTGCTGTTAAATAACAATCTCAATCAATATGTCATTAGGTGTATTCAACCAAGTCTATCATTACTATTATATTTCTAAAACGAGTTTGCGATGTGGCTTAGCCTTCCCGTAGATCCGTCTAAAACGATAGGTCATACGTTCTTATAAATAAATCATAATTGATGTGACATCACCTAGTAGCACCATTATAGGTATATAAATACGAATAAAATGAATAAATATATATTCAACGGAATTTAAAATGTACATCATCAATTGAATTTATATTGAATGCTATTTTATTGAATTTACTATACAAACCGATAGATATAATTTTATTATACAAATACATAAATATATATCTAATTATTTGCAAAGTTTATTTAACATATAATACTGTTTTATAGTTTGACTATCATTTGTGGTTAACTTGGGTTTAGTTTTTGTCAAAATATTAAGTACCAGAGGTAGCCTAGTCTAGCTAAAATATAAACATTTCGATATACCTATACTCGTACAGTTGTATAAAATTATAAACTTTTGAATTAATCATATACGATGTTATGGAATATTTTATGTCATGCATATATAAAAATTTTTAAACTAAAAATCAATGTTGTAGTTTTAACGTACGTATTTCAGTTGAAAAATTTTCACTAAACTAAATTAAATTTTATAAAATAAATCATTTTGAACATAATATGTGCATTTACATACCGATACATATGTACGCTTTTATGAATAATCGGTTGAAAATAATTAAATAGCGAGTAATGTATCCATATTTCATAAATTTTTGTTTTTATTTATTTATTTATTTTAAAGTTCAATTAATTTTAATTACGGAAAACAAATAAAACTGAAAAAATTCAATTAACAAAGGAAAAATTATGTGTATTACAATACAACAAATAACATCTATTCTAATTATTTTTGTAATTTATTATAATTATGAAATGTTTACATTTTTGGAAAATGATCGATTGAGAATTTGGTAATTATTAGATGTTTGATTATATGTAATTTCAAAAATATTACCATTGTTTTAGCCATACCAATGATTACATTTATTATAGTGGTATAAAATGCATATAGATTGTCAGATGTTCCGGTTGGTTATAGTTTATTTGTATTTAAGTCGAATTATTTTAATTATATTAGATTGAAACAAAATACAATGATTTATCTCAAAATTAGTTTCCGGTTTGTTTGTGTCAGATGTACCAAATTTTTTGTAATGATTTTTTATTTTATTTTATTTTATATTACGACTGCGTCTTGTACCCATTTAGTAATTAACATTGCATAATACGTTTTCATTTGCCGGAGTTATCACATGATTTTCCCTAGTTTCGTTTAACTTCTCAGATTTTTCGCCACAGTATAGGTCTACTGACCTCCAGGTCGCGATAAGTCCAGCGGTTTGGTTCTTTACAGTCTTCTTGTTGGAGTGGTAGTCAGCATACAGCGTATGTCCAGATTTTCATGCTGGTGCAGACGGGTTAGATGTTTTGTTGCATGATAATTAATCTCATCCACGACAAGCTCGATCTTTAGATCTCGATGGAGGTTGTCGTTTCGAAGGTACCACGGTGCATTAACGATGCATCGCAGGATCTTATTTTGAGCTGTTTGTATGATTTTGATATTTGACTTTTTGGCACAACCCCAGAGTTGGCTGCCATATGTCCATACAGGTTTTAGAATTTGTTTGTATAACAGATTGTCTCCCTAAAAGCCAATACATTTTTTTGAATTTTATGTTTAGTTCGTCTCTTTTCTTTTTTATATGTTCCTTCCATCTAAGTTTAGCATCTAAAGTCATATCGAGATATTTAGCAGTGTTTGCATGCGGTACTGCTATCGAGTTTATCATAATTGGTATACATATGATTAACTTTTAGATTTGTAAAGTTCACTTGGATTGATTTTGCTTCATTTAATTTAATTCGCCATTTCTTTGTCCCATTACATATCAGGTTATTAGCCCTCTGTAATTTACTAGTGGAGTCATTGATGTTATTTGCTGTTTCAAGTATTGCCGTGTCATCGGCGAAAGTGGCCAATGTTGCTTCAATAATTGGTATATCTCTTGTATATAGGAGATAAAGAATTGGTCCAAGAACACTCCCTTGTGGTACTCCTGCTGTTATGTTTTTTAATTGAGAGTATTCATTCTCATATCCTACTCGGAAGTGCCTCTCTGATATGTATGATTTTAAAATTTGAAAAAATTCCTCCGGAAGATCTCGGTGAAGTTTGAATTCTAGCCTCTGGTGCCATACTTTGTCGAAAGCTTGCGCTACATCAAGGAATACGGTTGAGCATATGTGTTTGTTTTCAATTGATTTCTCGATTACATCAGTAATTCGATGTACTTGTTCTTTCGTAGAATGTTTTTCCCTAAATCCAAACTGATGTGTGGGGATGAGATTCCTTTCTTCGATAATTGGTTTTAATCTTTTAAGAAGAATCTTTTCAAATAGTTTCATAATGTTGGTAGCAAAGAAATTGGCTTATATGAAGCTTTATCATTCAGAGGTTTGTTCGGCTTAAGTATCATAATTACTTCTGCAACTTTCCATTGTCTAGGTACATATCTTAGTCGAAATGCATTAGATTATTCTTGATTTCCCAATTAATTTCTTTCAATGTTACAGGTGTAATTTTTATTTCATCCTGTTTATATATTGAAGTAATAATTTCCTCTTCTGTTTGTTTGGGGTAAGGCTGGAATGTTTCTTCAAGGTGATTGGCAAACAAATCTGCTTTTTGTTAAGCATTTCGAGCCCAATTTTCATTATTTTTAATTGGATGAACCTGGAGTTTGGGCCTTTTAAGGTTTTTAGTTGCTTTCCATAATGAATAATCAGTACCTTTTTGCCCAGTTAGAGTGGTAAGATAATTATTAACTGATTGATTTTTAATGTCTTTTAATAGGTATTTTAATTTGTTACACAAATGGTTAAATACCTTCTTATTTTCCGGATTTCGATATTTTTCTTTCGTGCTTTTCTTTTATTTTTAAGAAGTTCTCTTACTTCTTGTAATAGTTAACTTTGCACGTCATTTCCTGACTATAATTTGGAGTACTTTCCCACGCAGCACTTTCAATATCATTGATGAGCTTATCTAGTGCGTCTTCTATTTGGACTGGTGCCTGTTTTGGGTTCTGCAGACTTATTCTCTTTGTTAACTGTGTTTGGAAGAAGTCCCAATTAGTTTTGTAGTTTGTTAATTTCGCATTGCTCTCTTTCATAATGATTGTTTGGTTAAGTATCATAATAATTGGTGATTGATCTGATGAAAGACTTTCACTGTTCTGCATATGGATATAATTATCTGAAATCCCTCTTGTAATAAAGAAGTCTATAAGATCTGGAGTCTTGCTGATATCCGTAGGCCAATAAGTTGGTGCACTGCCTGAGTGAAACTCGCATTTTAGCTGTTTGCCTGCTGCAAACCGTTCTTTTCCTTTTACAGTCGTTAGCCGTGATCCCCAATAGGTATTTTTTACGTTATAATCACATCCAATTAAAAAGACACTTCCTAGTGTTTTGAATAGATCAGTATACTCTATTTGTTTGAGATTGTATCTTGGGGGGCAATTTATTGCCGGGATACTGCAGGTTTTTGTATTGTATACTTGTATTTTGATTGTTGTGACTTGCATGGAGAACTTTTCGACTTTAAGTTCTTCGTTATGTTTTATATGATCTTTTATGAGGATAGCTGATCCACCTCTAGCTTTGTTCTCTGGATGTAATGCATGGTAGCAGTTATATCCTTTTATTTTACAGAATGAAGTTTTGGTGAAGTGGGTTTCTGATATAAGACATATATCTATATTATGCATGTTTAAGAATATATCTAGTTCCTGTATGTGGTGCAATAGCCCATTTGCATTCCAGGTTACAATGCGTAATGTTTTATTCATTTCTTTTGTTTATAATTTGATTTTATATAATTTATATTGTCAATCGTTTTCGATTACTCGCTCTCTTTGCATGTTAGGAATTGGCGGTTTTGGTTCCGTGGATTTTTTTATAGGTTGTATATTTCTTATTGTATCTGGTTTGCGTGATTTATCTCTTATTTTTTGTAGTTCTACTGCAACTACACACCCTCTGTAGTTTGCTGGATGTTGGCCTTTACAATTGATACATTTCGATTGATACTTTTGTGTATGATTATAATCTTGGCAGTTTTTACTTTGAGGTATTAGTCGAGTGACCTTTCTCGGTGTTTCTATTTTATCCCTGAGGTTGAGGGTAGCCTTAATACTATAAATATTTTCTATTTGTTCTTTGTTGTCGAAAGTCAGCATGAAAAGTGGGAGACCTAAAACCATAAGTCCGGTCACATATGCGTGATGAGATGAATTTGATCTTTTCGATCACACAACGAGTCAATGACGTCATCAGATCGAAACCGGTCTAGCGAATCGAATATTACAGACCACATACAAAGATGCCATACATTTGATAAGGATGAAAATAAACGCCAGCTAACCCGGGGAAAGATTAGACATATTTCGACCCCAATTGGGGGTTAAACATGTGTTTGTTGTATATATATTACGAAATTGTCTCCGTGGAGAGTAACAAAAGTTCAGAAGTAGGCGACTCTTAAATTATTTTATTTTAAAACCCAAAATACTTTGCAATTGTTTTATGAAACTTCTTTCAATAATACAATTTAACAAGTGTTTTTCTTCGGCTTTTAGTGTAAACTAAGAACATTTAAAATATTCAATTAATGACAAATCGCATATAGAACGATTGCATCGTCTCTACAGATTATTTCCAATTGGTTTCGAAAGTTCCAGACGATTTTCCTTTGGAGTACGGAATTCGAAAAGGTCGACCAAATTTTCCACTGAGGACGTTACTGTGACTAGTGAAATCGAAAGTTGAGAATTGGATCTATAGGCTTAAGAAGTGCATCGAAATCAATGGCGATTAAAAACGATAAAATGAAGATAATAAAGACGAGGATTAGCGATAAATAGCGAACAACATTCTGGTTTTCATATCGCCAAGGTTGATAAAGAATATTTTTTTCCTTTTCAAGCTTATAAATTCGTTAAAAATTTATCTTTATCCCGAGAGAGGGAAAAACTAAATTTTACACAATAAAAGCCAATATAAACTCTCATCCCCATAGCTATAAATTTATTTATTTTTGGGTTTCGGTATGGTTATGGTCGTAGATACAATATTTATGATTCTGTTTCTGCTCTTCTTAATTTTTACTATGGTGAAGAGAAGCTGTAGTCCAAACGATTTAGGTAAAATACTATCACATTCAGGTTCATAAGATAGATATGGATTCGATAAGTTTATAATTGTAAAGAAAGTTTCAAAATAATATCTGAAGAAGAACGCTATAAATTTTTCAAAGGTTTTCATAATACGTTTCTGGTAAGGTTCTAACATCGATCCAGAGTTATTTCTCGTTAACTTAAAAAGTGTAACTACTATTCGTTTCGCATTATTGCTCTAAAACAAGTTCAACTAAATTTTTCTATCAATCAGATGAATTATATCTAGAAAAAAAATTATGGCTTAGAACCAGTTACTCGTTAATTGATGTACATTATAGGTAGTCGGCACAACGAATGCTTTTACTCACATACTAATTATATTTCATCCGGTGCATGTTAATTTTTAGTCAACTGCGAGAATCGAGACCGAGGCGTAATGAGAAACTCTCTTAACCATTAAGATACTACCAGCGTAAATATAGTAACATAACTGAAATTAGCTGATTTTACTAGTTAAATATTTACAACTTAACTGATTATCTGACAAATTGATTTAGTACAGCGTATGGAATAAAACTGAGCGTGAAACAAGCAAGTAAATAAAGCCAAAGCACTTTTGAAATAATGGAAGCTGTGATATATGAATATGACCACAAAATTATTTCTGAAACCCACGGTTACGTTGTATACAACGTAACTGTCTGTTTCAGAAATAATTTGGTGGTCAGATTCATTTGTTCTACACTGACGGAATTTGATATTGTCGTTCGCGGTATTAAAGATTCTAAATCATTTATACTTTTCGTAAATGGTTAGGAGATTTTCCAATCCATTCAAGCATTGAGAAAATCGACAATATTTATTGAGAGTTGTCGCAACAGATCATGTTAAATGCATTATAGTTTTACATATCAACAGTAGAAAATATAAAATGTTTTATTATAAAATACAACCAACCAAATTTAACAATGGTGAACCGAATTTAAAATTTATTATCGAGTCACCAACCAACAAATGTTGTATTGGTAAGCAGTGTTACCAATTCATAAAACTTTATATCGCTAGTGGGGCATTAAAAACTCGTCAAAAATCGCTAAAACCACAAAATACAAAAAATCGCTATATGTCGCTAAGAATATGTAACAACTCAAACAGCACATAGAAAAAAGTTTATTTGTCAAAGAACAAAATTACAAGTAGGCGGTGCTTATATTCTCATTAAAATAATAAACCGAATACCAAACTTTTATTGCATTGGCAATTTTGTATATATATTTAATTCAATTAAAAATAATATAACAGACGTTTAGTTTTTCAAAAACAAAATTGACTTTTGAATTCAGTTTACTGGACTAGTAAAATTATTTTAAGACTATAAAAATAAATATAGATAACAGAGTTTTATTCAGTCGTTTAAAAACTAATTAGTTATATTCAATATTAATAATATCATCGAGATCCTCTTCAGTTCCTTCGTATGATTGCATTGTGCCAATTTTCTGTACAGCTTCAACAGGTATTTGGTAAGTATGACAATTTTCACCGGACGATCTTAAACCGCAACGTACAGTCAGTAGGCACTGCAATAACTTTGTCTTCATCCTATTCTTAGCTTTTGGTTTAATAATGTTCATTGCAGAAAAAACTCTTTCTACATCTGCATTGGATATTGGCATTACTAAACAAGTTTTGGCAAAATCGACAATGTCCTGAAATGGATTTACGTCAGCCGCGTCTTTGTAATTATTGACTTCGGCCCAAAATTGTTTAGTATTTTTTATTTCGACCCACTTCACTAAACTTATTTGATCGTATTGACTCTCGATTCTTGTTATTTTATCCTGAGAGTACCGAAATTCTAACAGAAGTTCTGTAATGGGTTCCTTTTGGCGCTTCAAAATATTGCTAACACTAATTAAATTAATCTTCTTTAAAACTCTTATATTGTCTGGCAATCGGTTTTGTAATTGTTTGATTAAAGTTATAACAAACATTTTACATCTTGATCTTAAATCAGTTTCTTCCAATAACGTCAAATTTGTATTTTTCTTTAATTGTTCTATTTCGTTCTCAAAAGCAAATCCCATGTAAGGCTTTGGATCTAAATGGTTTTCGAAATCTGTTGTTAGAGGATCAATTATATTAGTTGGAAGTGTCACTTTCTTTAAGAGAAAACTTATTAACAATAGAAGTTCAACCAATATTTTGCTGTGATCAGCGGAATTGCTTTCGAAAATTTTAATGACCCTTTGAACTTCTACTAATATGGGATGAATAAACTGCAGATAAGCATAATTTTGTTTATCTTTGTATATACAAGAAAGTTGATCAGCTGTATAACATCGTTCTCGAGTAGCCATTATATTGAAGTGTGTCTCCAGCTCCAACCACTGATCCAAAATCCTTTTCACTGCACGTTCAATTGATAACCAACGAGTGTTGGAACACTGAATTAGTTTTAACGGATCCTTATTATTGTTTATAAGATTATAGGTCTTTTGATATTCAATTTGTCGAGATGATGATCTAGCAAACCAATTATAGGATTCTGCCACTAAAAATTCAAGAGCTTTCGGCATTACACTTTTTGCAGCAAATGAAACTGCAAGTTGTAACGAGTGGCAAACACAACGAATTAATATGATCTGAGGACATTTTAATTTCAATAACTCAATCACTCCGGCATTTCCACCTACCATAACATTTGCATTGTCGGTCCCAATTGAAACAATATTTTCTAATTTCAATTTGCATCGGTCTAAGCATTCAACAATAGCATCAACAATCGCTTGTGCAGTACCACAGTCTAAAGGTACTAAATCGAGGAACGTTGATACAGTTTTATTTTTAAAATTACTATAATAAATTATAACAATGCCCAAATATTTGTTGACACTTATATCTGTACTTTCGTCGATTAATAAACTATATCTTGAATCACCAATATCATTTAATAATTCAGTTTTAAAATGGGGTTCTAAAACATTCATTATTATCGCGGCACATTTAGTTTTGTGAAGTGTAAATTCATTAGCGATTTTTGAGTCCTTAAATGTTGTTTTAAGTAGAACTCCTAGATGATCAACACTAAGTATTGAACAATGTTCAGCAATAAACATTGAAATAGCAGCTTCGGCTAGTTTTGATAGGTTCATTTCTGAAACTTTTTTAAATGGAATGGGTTTTTGTAAAGCTAACATTCCAATTGCTTTAATATGTTTTAATCTTGTGCAATGATTTTTTAAATCAGTGAATCTATTACCTAGGATTGTATGGCAATATTTACATTTAGCTTGTTTAATATTATCTGGTGGCACAACAACACATACTAGCCACTCTTTTAATTGAGGATGCTGCAACCAACTGTCTCTGAAACTTTGAATATATTGTTTAGATTGGAGATCTTGCACTTCTTCCGATTTCTTAGACATCTACGTGACATAAAATAAAAATTAGTATATTATGTTTCGCTACATAACCATAATTTACCTTTTTAAATCGATTAATTTTAAACTGATAAAAAAACTAGCACGTTACATTCAAATTTAGCACTGGGCCGATAAAAAATCAAAAACCATTAAATTTACAACAAGAGTTTCAGTTTATGTGAAATGATTTTTATTTTTTGGTAACAGTTCACATTAAATGATTGTAACACTCTAAACTATATAATTTTCGTTTCTCTTCTTAAAAACAGAATTTACAAATTTACAAAAATTGTATAAAACATTAAATATAAATTTAAGTTAAACACAATTGACATGAAAGGAACACCAAATTATATGAGGTTAAGACATGTTTGAAATAAACGATTGAAATTTATGGTCACTTTAGATTCTAATTCTATAATATTTTTTACTAAAGAGAGAAAGTATGATGATTTAATCAAACTGACAAAATGAGATAAACAAACATTTGTTGATCATACATTCATACCGTACAGTAACGTTATTGAAAAATAGAAAGAAACAAATAGAGATGGAATTGAAAAATAATTCTAACTCCGAAATCATAGAACAAGTAATATTGTGGAAGAGTATTTAAAGTTCAATTTCGGTGTAAACATAAACTCGTTAAAACTCACAATACAAAAAAAAATTATCATTATAAAAGTCGCTATAGCGAGTAATACATAAATTTCCCGCTGCCCTGATTGAAAAGTCACTAGATTTAGCGACAAAATCACTGAATTGGAAACACTGTTGGTAAGATACATTTGCTGAAAGTGATTCATTCATGTGTTTAAAATTCCGCGGGGATGGGTGGAGGTCAGACTGATCTTTATTCCGAAAGCGGGTAAATGTTCACATGGCTATCCAAAGGACTTAAGTCCCATAACTCTATCATCCTTTCTACTGTAAACTTTGGAAAGGCTGATGGATATATATATATATATATATATATATATATATATATATATATATATACGTTCTAAAATAAAGCCCAGTCTCAGCATGCTTACTGTAAAGAGAAATCTGTGGACACAGCTCTGCACGCCCTGGTAAGTACAAAAGAGAAATCAATAATCAGTTTTGTATGGTGGCGTTCCTTGATGTTGAAGACGCCTTTAACAATGTAAGGACACAGGCAATTCTGGCGGGATTTTCGTTCCTTGGAGTGGATTACCCAGTAAATGGGTTAATCAATCACATGTTTAGATGCAGGATGGTTAACTCGGAGCTGAGGGAATATATCAGGAGGCGGGTGACTAAGGGAACCCCGCGTGTAACATAACCAATAAATTTCAATTTTCTTGTTTTTGGAAAAAAAAAAGACAAAATCCACTTAAATCTACAATAATAAATTTACAAAAAAAATAAATTAACATAATTATTCATTATTTCAATTATTTTCACAATGTATTAAGATGAATGGCACAAAACGAAATGTTTAAATTATGAATTGACCATAAAAAATCATCCGTCTTTGTTTTTCCTATAAAATATTTCTCCAGTACTGAATAAAAATAATTCTCTTGATATATTTTGCCAATACTGCTATAATAATTTTCTCAGTAACCATAAAAATTTATTCAGTACTGAATACATTTTTTATACTGTAAATATTTTTTATTTCTCTCGCACTTTAAGAAAAATTATATTTTTTATCCCGCCTTGATTATTTTGTCAGTATTTTCCCTAATGGAAATCAGGCTTAATGTGTAATGGATTTCAAGTTAAACTACGTATGTGAAGTTAGCCTAGAAATTTACACGAGTGAAACCGAAAATTTGAATCAGGCAATTCTTACTAAACGTGGAGCTTGTTATTAGTATTCATATTTCAAAATAACACCGCCCTAATTCGAGAAATTTGTAGTTTCGACCAACCAGACGAATAATTGATGTCGAATTCTCGTAATTTTAACATGAACATATATGAATAACTCGGCCCAGGGTAGGTCTAGTGATGGTTGCAATTTGACGATTTTAAACAATTTTTTTGTAGAGCTTGCTATTAGTATTGATGATAAACAGAAGTGATATGTATATATATATATATATATATATATATATATATATACATATATATATATATATATATATATATATATATATATATATATATAAATATATATATATATATATATATATATAATATATTATATATAATTTGTTATTATATATATAATTTGTTTAGCTATGTTTTGGATTTTGTTTTCTGACATCAAGATGTACAATGTGTATAAGTAAAAATTTGAGGGCTATGTTTAGTAAGAGTTGCCAGATTTAAATTTTTGATTGCTCCGACCGATTGAACTTCAAATCAAGTTGGATCTTTATTGGATGAGTCAACATTTTTTATCAATATATTTTTCTAGTCGATGATAAACAGAAGTGACGATATTGATAACCACTTTAAAAACTTCTGGGAAATAAGAGACTTATCCCAGAAATGAACATTCACCAAAGTAGATCCACCACTTTTCATCCACCCAGAATCAATAGTAATCCATATTTCTGAAATAAAATAAGTGGCCGCGGTAAATTCCTGCTGGAAAAATTTTAAAATGTCTAACCAACAGATAATGTTTAAACCATATAATAATATAGAGACGACATTGTACACACCCTTGCTTTATATTACAACACACATTTTACTGAATAGATGACAAATAAGTTTCATTATATGTAGTAAATAAAATAATATTTTCTAATTTTTGAGAGTCAATTTTTCTACATCATTGGAATGAAAGTAAAAATAGAAAAATAGTATTTATGAAAATACGTGTATGTATATACCATATATGTATATATAATAGCATATGTAGTATCCTATATACGTACTACATATGGTATACCTTGCATCCCTCCACATAATAATATATTATTATTTTTCGACAACCTATTTTCTCTCATGATTAATTGAAGCAATTTGTTTTTACCTTTAAAAAATCATATTTTCATTTTTTTTTCGTCAGAAATTTCACATCTCTCATATAAGCAATTTCAATGGGATCGTAAACAATATTGGTTATTGTAAAAAATATATATTTAAAGTGGTACTTAAAAATCTTTTATGGCACAAGGATCTTTCAAAATAAATCAAATTGATTTCTCGTTAAATTTTTTTTTTATTATTGTTATTCTATGTTCTTTGAGAGAGAAACATAAAACCACTTCAACCAATTTCCCTACAAAAATGAGCTTTTTATGATACATAAGACCCTTGTTAATGTTATCAATCAAAAAAGTTTAATTAGATATATTATACGTGGTCTGCTTGATATTTACGTGTACCACACATCAAAAAGTATAAAAAAAAGTTTTGAAACGAATAATTTTATTTTTTAACTACTTACATCTTACATTTAATTTAACACTGTTGCTAGCACCGCGACCTTCAGTATTAGCTGCTAGGCATGTGTAATCACCGGATAATTGACGTGTCACACTTTGTAAAACCAAAGATTGATCCGAAAGTATTACTCCAGCTGATACATTATGATGTAATTCGTTCCCCTGTCACAACCGAAAAAAAAAACAAAATCTCAACAATTGTTTCTAATTTAAAATACATACATAATATAAATATTTCGTTTTTTTTAAATTTAACTTAGAAAAATAACAATAATAATAAAATATAAATAAATTTAAAATAAAAAATTTAGCATAAAATTTTTATGTCAATAAAAATTTGATGGAAACGAAAAAAAAATAAATAAATTTTAGCATTGTACTCGTATGTATAGAAAGAATTCTTTTTTCTCTGAATCTCATAAATAAATCATAATATTTCACCATGTTTTTTCAACAGGATGTACAAGATACAATATTTATACTTGTATATTAAATTGGGAAATAATAAACGATGTGGCTGACTGAAGCAAAGTACATGATACGTAAAAAAAAAACTTAATTTAAAATTAATTTTATTTTAAACATAATTTCTGCGCATTCTCGGGGACAACAAATATTGTCACACTGTTTAAGATATGTACTAATTTTTATAATATAATTGTGTTATGATTTATTATACATACATCATGATACCATGCCATTTTGTATGGCTTAGGATTTGAACGTATATGGCATTCAAAATAAACATCATCGCTTTCCTTAATGCCGTCAGGATTTAATGATGAACCCATTTTTAATGTTACAACGGGCATATCTGTAATAATAAAAAATAGAAATAAATTATACACGCTTAGTAATTGTTAAATAAATACAAAACACATCTTTATAATTAACATAAGCATTTATTACCACACAATTTTCCAGTTTGAAGCAAATAATTTTTGTTATTAGAATAACTGGGATTTGCATAATATTAAAATTGAAATATGAAGGTTTTATATACCGCATATAATATGTGAGATTTGTGGAAGTGTACTGCTAATCCATACATTCTAATATATTGTTTAAGGTGGTCGTTTAAGCCATTATATAATTTTAGAGTTTAGCTTAATCTGGGTTTTCGTCTATCTTAACCGAAATGGTTGAGAGGATAACATTTTATTTTACTTCATAAAGTTAACAATAATGCATATTATATCGAATAGCGCTCAACACATTTTCCACTAATTTAATCTTTAATAAGCACATATAAAATAAGACAGTTGTCAATTTTGATATATAATTGATTGAAAATAATAAATATATCTTTAATATAGAAGTAAAATCGAACAAGCTTTTATACATCATGTTAATCGTTAAATTAGAACCATTTAGTTGGATCTATGAACATCAACATGCCACAACTCATTTCTTCTTAGATGTCTACTGGGTACTTTAATTTGTAAATTTTCCACTAATGATGGTGCATAAATGTGATCTTCCAGAGTTCCGCTGTTGTTTGTTTTACAGACATCAAGATATGATAGTAAACACTGTTGGTTTTCTTGGTATGGTTATTCGTGATCATAATCTGAACCTCGTTTCCAAATAAAGTGACAGATACATTTTTTCTGAATACTCTAGTTTTCTGATGTTTGTATCATAAAATGAACACCAAACAGTAACAGCATATTCCAATTGCGACCGCACGTATGCGAAATACAGAATCTTGACTGTCTCCAAGTCATAAATATCTCCCGTACGTGGTTTAATAAAACCCCACAAAGAATAATTTCTAGCAACACATTGTTTTTAATATTTGTCTTTGATCGAAAAATATCGCTTTTTCTGGTGGAATGTTAGTCTTACACTTATCGATGTTCAGGCTAAGAGGATTTGACTCACACTATTTCGCTAAATTGTCAATGTCCTCTTAAAGTTTCTCGGGATCACTTAAGTTCTCATCAGTTCTGTATACTTTAAGGTCATCAGCAAACATTAAAATTTTTGAGTGTAGAATAACTTTAGTGATTGCGTCGATGAAATAGTAAAAATCCAAAGTCCAAGATGGGAACCTTGTGGAAAACCCGATGTAGCTTGAATTGGCTTGGACCTGCTGTTTCCAATGTCTATGTATTGGATACGGTGGCTTAAGTAAGATTTAAACCAAGCCACAAAGTTGTTTGTGGTATAACCAAATGAGCATAACTGTTCTAGTGCTTTACAATGGCTAATGGAGTCAAACGCGTTGACAACGGTATGCAGCAACAGTGGCATTCTTATGAAAATAAACATACACGACCGATAAGGGTTATGGTTAGAAATTTGCACCAATCATGCGACCCAGAAGATATTAAGAGAGAATTGAGTGCAAGAGGTTTTAAAATCCTTGATGTCGTCAACAAAATTAAAAAGACTAAGCAAGGAGATGAAGAACGAAGAGTTCCACTTCCGTTATTTATGCTGACCTTCGATAACAAATAAGATATTCAAAAAATTTATGAAATAAAACATATGTGCCATATGGGTGTAAAAATTGAAGCGGTTAGAAGTAACCGTACAATTCCGCAATGTAAACGTGGTCAGCGATATGGCCATACTCAAAAGTTCTGCCAACACGAACCTAGATGTATTGAATGTGTTGAGAAACATTTAATTATTTCTTGTGAGAAACCCAAGAATACTGCAGCAAAGTGTTCAAACTATGCACAAGCTCATCTTGCAAATTACCGAGGATGCCTGGTAGCGAAAGAACTTCATAAAAGAAGACCTAATCTAAGTAAACCAACGAATTTATAAAAAAGTCAACCATCAGAATCGTTTAGTCATCATGTAAGAGCTGAGACAGAAAAGGTCAGTTCCGGACCAACTTTGAACCCTACTCATTCAAATACTATGATGGAAATGATGCAAAATGTTATGAATGCCATAAACAACCTTTCTGAAAGGCTACAAAGATTGGAGCAGAGAAATTCTGCTATATTATACTAATCAACTCTCTCAAAATGATTTACCTGAGAATTGCTACTTGGAATGCTAACGGTATTAAAAATAAAAAGCATGAACTAGAAGCGTTTTTAAAATGCAAAATATCGATGTGTGTCTGATATCTGAGATCCACTCCACCAGGCAATCTTACCTTAAAATTCACGGTTACCAACTTTATGAAACAATTCATCCGGATAACCATGCTAGCATTATCAATTACCCGAAACCCAGCTTACCATAGTAGAAATTACATCTACCAAGCAACGCCTTCAGATAGGATCAGTGTATTGTCCACCTAGATATAACCTGAAGAAACCGAACTATTTGAATATCCTACAACATTTCGATGGTAGATTTATACTAGGGGGTGATTTTAATGCAAAGCATGTTGACTTTGGCTCTAGGCTTACAACAACCAAAGGTAACGAACTTAAAAATGCCTTAGTAGAAATGGGATGTAACAACCATTCCACTGGCAAGCCAACATATTGGCCCACGGATGCAGCTAAAACTCCTGCTCTACTGGATTTCTTTATATCAAAACAAGTTTCATCAAATTTTATTGAAGTAGAGGACAATTCAGATATGGACTCTGATCACTCTGTAGTGATACTTTCCTTAAGCGACATGATAATTAGAAAGGAAACAAGACCAACTCTTGCCAATAAAACAACTGATTGGGCGAGCTTCAGATCTGAAGTAGAAAACAAGATTAACTTACAAACACGACTAAAAACTATTCAGGACCTAGAAAAAGAGGTAGAAAATTTCACCGATATCATTCAGATTTCCGCTTGGAATAATACTAATGGAACAGTATCCAAAACCATTGGTAAAAGTTACCCAAGAGTAATTCGGAATCTTGTCTTAGAAAAAAGAAAAGCTAGGAGAAAATGGCAACAAACAAGGAGTTCATCTGATAAGATGATTCTAAATAATAAATCACAACAGCTTAAGCGAGAAATTCAGAAGCTAAATGAAAAATCGTTTTCTTGGTATCTGGGAAAATTGACCGCTGATGAAGATACGAACTACTCACTATGGAAGGCAACTAAAAGTATAAAAACCCCAATTACACAAATCCCTCCTATTAAGTGAAACGATGGCTCGTGGGCTAGTGATAACAAAGCAAAAGCTGAAGAATTTGCTAACCATTTAACTGATATTTTCAAACCGAATAAGATTGAATCGGATATTATAATCGAAATTGAAAGCAGCAATTATGAGGGTGGAATTCCTCTGACAACCCAAAAAGAAGTTACTAGTGAAATACAATTCAATCTTAAGTCAGTAAAGACACCTGGATATGACCTTATAACGGGAGAAATTTTAAAGCAACTACCAAAGAAAGCTATCGCTAAACTAACTCACTTGTTTAATGCTGTTATTAGATTAAGACGTGTTCCTTCGGCCTGGGAAGTTGCGGAAGTTATTATGTTACTGAAACCAGGTTAACTGCCTAATGAAGCTTAATCGTATCGTCGATATCCCTGCTCCCTATCATTTCAAAGCTAATGGAGAGACTACTCTTGAAGAGAATGAAGCCAATAATAGAAAGTACAGACCTAATACCGGGTCACCAATTTGGATTTAGATGCAAACATTCTACAATTGATCAAGTTCACAGAATAACAGACATTATAGAAAAGGCGTTAGAAGAAAGATAAGTTTGTTTGACCTTATTTCTGGATGTGGCAGCAGCTTTCGAAAAGGTATGGCACGAAGGTTTAATACATAAACTTAATGCTATGCTTCCGGGATCATATATTGATCTTTTGAGATCATATTTATCTGAAAGGCTTTTTAGAGTAAGACAACAAGATGAGTATTCTGAACTGAGAGAGATAAGGGCAGTTCTTTACCTACTATATACAAGTGATATACCACAGTCCGACCAGCATAGCAACGTTTGCTGACGACACCGCGATACTATCAACAGAGCAAACTGTGGAAGAAGCGGCGAATAAGTGGACGGCGAATAAGTGGACCAAGCGATGGAAAATCAAACTTAATGAATTAAAATCTGCCCATTTCAACTTTACTAATAAATCATTGGTTAATCCGCCGACAATCAGCTTAAACGATGTGATGGTGCCGAACGTGAACTCTGCTAAATACTAGGGTATGACTCTAGATGTTAAACTTAAATGGAAAGAGCATGTGAAGAAGAAAAGAAAAGAGCTTGATCTTAAATATAGACAATTGTACTGGCTAATTGGGTGAAGGTCAGCATATGCAACAAAGTTCTGATTTACAATAAGGTTCTTAAGCCGATCCGGCTATATGGCATTCAGCTTTGGGGCTGTACTAAGAATACTAACATTAAACTTATACAAAACTTCCAGAATAAGGTACTTCGGAGTATAGTCAATGCACCCTGGTACATTCGTTATAGTGATTTGCATCGTGATTTGGAGATTCCAGATATAAAACTCGAAATAAAACGATTTGCATCGAAGCATGAATCAAGACTAATGGAACATGTCAATGCGGAAGCCTCTCGGCTACTGGATAATGAACATTTGGTTAGAACAGGCACTGTGCATCGCTGGATCAACAGTTGACCACATTATATTTTAGTTTGTAAGAATTCAGATGTAAATTGATGGTTAGCCTGGAAAGACTAGTTTCAATTATATAAAAAATAAAAGCAAAACCGTCGATTTCACATTTTGTCTTAAAAAAGCTCTAAAAGTGATTTGGATAATTTTTGATTAAATACAAGTTACGTAAGTTTTGTATTTAGTCTCAAAAAATTTCTTGAAATGTAGGTTATTTATTTTGCATATTTAAGCTTACTTGCCTCGGAATATTGTTTAAATGTTTCTTTATAGGCTTCTTGTTAACACATAAATTATTCAGTGATACAATTTTTTTTTATTTGAAAGTAAGAATTATGTCATTATGTATGGAATAACAATAACATCAATCAAATAACCACCACGACTTCTCTGTACGTAGTGCATTCTGTCGGCCAATATTTTCATCAATTTTTCTAATGCTCAGTTGTTGTTGGATTATTAGCCTCAACTTGTACTTAACATATGCTCAATTAATCAAGGTGCTAAATCACTTGGTTTGGGCGGATAATAAGCTGGACCAAATCTTGAGATCACCAAATTTGGTTTTCGATAAATCGTTTGTTAATATACAGATACGAGTATCTTGCAGATTATTCTGAACAGCAGGGCAAATAATAATTTAACATTGTTCTGTATCGTTCTCCGTTGATTGTTACTCCTTGACCAATGACCATTGTCTTCAAAGAAATATGGACCAATCAACTCCAACCAGCATAAATTGCACACCACACAGTAACTTTATCTGGATGGGATGTAATGGCGGTTCGTGACATTTTTCGTCACTGCCAATTCTGTTTGTTTACATAACCATTTAACCGAAAAAAGACTTAAATACAAAAAGAATTTTTTTTCTGGTCAGCTAAGCGAACCTTTGCTGCTCTCCTCGTATTTTTTATACAAAATTTAAAGCAGGGCTCTGAAAACCAAATCTCAGAAACCCTTTCAAACTAAACTTCTATTCGATCTAGTATTCATGCAATATAAGCAATTAGTTGTGCCGTGGCCTATATCCAGCTTACTTTTAAACATAATTTGTAGGTTCTTATAGTCTAATAGTTTGTTCAATTTACGTTATAATGCAAATTTCCTTTTTCTGGACGAAAATGCTGAGTAGGAATATGCGCTTGATCACCGACGTAAATGTTTTTTCGTAGCTGTCTTTTGATGGGCTTAGAAGAGGCCTAGAGGAACTATGGACAATTATTTTAAATTCAGCCAATGTGTTGTAATGTTTAATATTATTAGTTCTATATAAAAATGGAAGGTCGCGGAAGAATTTTTCTTCTCGTCCAAATAATGTTTTCATAAATATTTTAGAAACAACATAAGTTGAACAATCCACTGACTCCTAGAATTATAATTTTTCAGTCCAAAAATCTGTCGGACGTATACATGACACATGCCATAACTTAAAACAGAACCAACTCTTCATCTAGTTGTCCGGTCGTTCCGATGTCGTTCCATCGATCAAACTGTTCGCTGCCATGTATATTAAATCATTTTGATGATGCATAATTTTGAGTTCAAGAACGAAGTGCAATGTCTTTGTTTTTATTATTTAATGACAGCGCAATAACTTAATTTGTTGAACAAAACCGTACAAAAATGCTTCACACTGAACTGAAGTGAAACGTCTACAATTTCAATTTTAACTAGCTTTTTCGATAACCAATGAAACCACTGATATAGACTTGAATAAATAAATAAAAAACAATTAAAATACTTATAACTTATAAGTGGTTTAAACAATTTTTATGATGCCATCGCGTATGTAACAGAAAATAAAAAATATTCAAATAATTTCTCATGTATTCACTTTCATGTTTGGGTATTTTTAAATTATGTAATTTATATAATAAAATTAACAATATACTTTTAATATCAATAAGTACGATATCTATTATGAAGTGCCATCTTTTATCCAACACTTGAAGTATATGTTTCCTTTTCGTATTTTATACGTCTCGTATATATTTTAATAACTATGTTATAAATACAGGTTTAAAAATTTAATAAATCAAACCCTTTTTATTTTAACTATTTAAAAAATAAATGTGTATATTTGTTTTATATATTTTATTTTTAAATGTTTGTTTTAAATATTTTTAAATTTAAAATTAATTTTTGTTTGGTGTATTTTTCATTCATTATAATTGAGCCAAAAATCTTATGGGATGTACCAAGAGCTACAACTAGTCTTTCATTTCGGCTTGTATTTTATAGGTCTGTGATCGTCTTAATTTTAAAATTATTTTTTCTTAGTTTAAATTAAAATAATTAATATATTCATTTAACTTTGTCTAGCTAAATTTTTATTCGTAGGAATTTATGGTTATGATTAACAACCAGTAATATAAAATAACAAGAGAGTAGAATTTTTAGAAATTTTGTTTATAAGCGCAGACAAACAGAAAGTGGAAACCTTGTCGAATTTCTAATAAACTAACAACAATTTATTAACTTGTTAGTTTAACAACAAAAAGTATTAAAATTCTTTTAATTTTATGATATCGCAAAAACTATTCCAGTATTTTTAGTTCACCTAAACAAAAAAACGAATGAAAATGTATCGCATTTCTTTGGGTTTTCCCTATTTTTTTTTATAAACTTTATTTTAAATAATGTTGAAAAACTAGTATTTTCCACAAAGAAAACTAAGTATTGGTATACATTGGAAATGAAACAGAAAACGAATGGGAAAACCTACTAAAATTTTGTGTTAAAAAATTGTAGTGAAAGAATTCTTTTGAAAATTAGTTCTAAAAACTTTGAGCATTTTCTTTTCATTTTTATCTATTGTTTAAAGTTCAATGATTTTAAATGGATTTTGTGTATATACTAAAGAAAGAAAAACTATAACGGTGCGCTCTATTCTTTTAGATAAAGAAAACTATAAAAATTATTGGCGTGACGCCAGTTATGAGCAAATTTATTCAAATGAAAAAGTTGTTCGTATTATTTTCGAGATGTGTGCAATTTATTTTGATAATCTAAAGGTGAAATAATTTTGTGTTTTATAACTATTCTAAATGGTTTTAACGGATGATAAAAATAGATAAAACTTATAGTCTGGTATTCAGATTTAGAGCTTAATTTTGTATTTAAATAGCTAGTATGATTTTACATGTTACAACATTTTTGTACCAAATAGAAATTATCTACAAAATTATTACTTATATGCTAAATTTTATGAGCTACTGTTGGATTTCAGAAATCTCGGGCCGATCTCTTTTCCGATGGTTCCGAAAGAGTTGGGAGTTCCTGGAACTCTTAAAAAGATTGCAAAGATATAATTTAAAGTAATAAAATAGTTATTGCGACCATAAAGCGTTATTAAGTCAACTTCACAATAATGGGACAAATCGATAAAGCAACAATATGAAAAATTGTGAAATGAATTTATTTAATTTTAGTGAGATAAGTCATTGCTATACACAAATCCATATCATGTAAAGTTAAAACTTATTTTGAATATTCTTCACATAGTATGTGTTGTTTGAAATCGGCCACCAAACATTAAACAAATATACAAGGTGAATTTATTCAGCTTAAATATTCTGAATTAATAATCTCCAAAATTAAATGTTTCCAGAGTCTTATTGTCGCATGGGTCACGGTGTATTAACACACTGTAGCGCACATGTTTCCAACATCTGTCATACTAAAGAAGCACTTTACATACTCGTTTCTTATATGTGTTTATTTACCTTGTACTGATTTACACTATCAATGTTTTGATTGTAGTGAACTAGACATGATGTCTAGTAGGGATGTTTGAAATACATCGATGTGTAAAATACATCGATAATTAGATTTCGATACATCGATGTTTTGACATCAATGTTGTGTTATTGTAAACATCGATGAAATATCGATGTTTCCTTAACATCGACTTTCACAACAAAACCTAATCAAAACATTTATATATCGTTAAAATATTCACTTATTTTAAATAATGGAAAGGTGAAAGTCCCCAAAAATAAATAAAACCGGAGAAAATCATTTTCGTTGCATAGCTTATGTGTTTTGTTCGTAGAAATTCAAACGTTTATCAATTTAAATAATAAAATAAAATTTAAAGAAAAATGCCACCGAAAAATTTTTTATGGAAATATTTCGAAAAGTGTAATGACAATAAAGAATATACCAAGTGTAGATTATGTTTTAAAACAAAATTAAAACTTGTGGAAATACTTCTAATCTAAACTGTCATTGAAAAAGTGTTCACAAGGATTATGATAGATCTGTTAAACCAGTCAACTCAAGCCACATCTAACGTGTCCAATAATTTGTTAGATTCTTCAAATGTTACCTAATGCGATTTCTTCCACCAATAAGAGACAGAAATCGATTAATGAAGCGTTTCAAGATATAACAGATTATCAACAGGGGGGCTGAAATATCATTAGATTACAAACGCTTTATTGTTTATGATATGTCGGGATTACCAACCAATATCTATAGTTGAAGATGAAGGTTTCCAATTCCTTATTAAACAACTTTTAGGTGGCAACTATAAAATACCTTCTCGAACAACTAAATATAATAAAACTCTTGGAAAATAAATTTGAGTTAGTATCCAACAGATTTAAATTTTAAATGGCAAAAATTCAGTATTTTACTATAACTACTGACATTTGGACAGATTGTTTACAATCCCGCAGTTTTCTGGGTATAACTATTCATTTCGAAGAAAACTCTAAAATTGTATGTGTTAATTTTGGCAATTAGACCAACGAAACGTTACTGTCGTGGTGACTGATGGTGCCAAAAATATGACGAAAACAGTTTAAAAAAAGTAATAATGCTAGCGATGAATTTAGGAAAGCTCAACCAGAACATAATATAAAAAAGCTTGTGCAAGAAGTTCCAACGCGATGGAATTCAATTTATTATATGATTGAAAGAGTTCTTTAACTACACGAAATTATAAATCAAATAATATATCGTAATCCATCTTCACCACTCATGATAACTGCTAAAGAAATTCTACAATTACAACAAGTGAAGTCGTTATTACAACCGTTAGAGGCTGCCACAAAGCAAATTGAAGGAGAAAAATAAACAACAAGTGTAGTGATTCCAATGGTGTACAATTTGGAGATAAAGATTTCTGAAATTTCCGATGAATTCCAATACGAAACCTCTAAAAATTAAAATCAGCATTAACCACCGAGTGTACTAAACGGTTTAGATCTTGAATTGTTGAAATTCATATTAAGAATTTCTCTAATGTGTGACTTATTCCACTTTTAAATTCAATCAAATAAAAATTTGATATTTTAAGTTCAAAAATATTCCTTATAGTGGATTTTTATTTTTTATATTATAAATATATTTCGGCAATCAAGTTGCCATCTTCAGTATTTATCATGAACTAAAAAATAAATTTTATTTCCATGCCTTTTTATACTTTTTCCAGGGTACAGTGTTTTTATTTTCAAGGTATAATATTTTGTGACGTATTTTTCAAAACTAGTTCGTAAAGTTTGTTCGTCATAGTATTAATTTTGTTGTTAAGTAGAAATTTATTGTGTCGGTTTTTATATATTTCAAATTCTTCTAGCCTGTTCAGTTGGTCGCTTTTATTCATCTTGTAGAGAATTTTTAAGTTTGTATCCATATCTGTGTAGTTCTGTAAAGTATTATTGATATGGAGAGCAAATCTTGACTCAGTATTCATTTTACCGATATCCTTTATATGTTCGTTAAATCTTATTTTAAAGGATCTACCGGTTTGTCCTATGTAAAATGATGGACAGTCTGAACATGTTAATTTATAAATTCCGCTGTCTAATGTAATGTTACTATTTGATCTAATTTGTTGTTCTAATTTGTTATGCGTTTTATATGCAACTTTATATCCAAAGTTTTTGAATATTTTCTGGATATGTTGGCTGGTGTTTTTATTATAATCCACAATAACGTATTTTCCTTGGGTATTATCATCAAATTGTAACGTACTGTTCTGTCGGTAATTGGTTCTGAATATATATTTTCGATTTATCTCGTCCACTTTGGCCGTGGTATAACCATTTTTATGTGCGATGTATTTAATTATCTTAAGTTCATTTTGATAATCTTCTTTTGACATCGGGATCTTATTTAATCGGTGTATCATATGATTATATGCGGCTATTTTATGCTGGTATGGGTGGTTTGAGTTTTTATGTATAGTTTGGTCCGTTTGCGTGGGTTTTCTAAATATTTTGAATGTGTGTTTGTTATTGATGTTTTTAATTGTTAGATCCAGAAAATTAATTGCATTATTTTGTTCTAATTCTAACGTGAATTTTATGTTTTCGTGAATATTATTTATATAATTTTGCATTTGGTCCAGTTGTCTAGATGTACCCGTAAACAATATTAGTATGTCATCTACATATCTGTGCCAGTATTTAATGATCTTTAAAAATTTGTTTCTATTATTTAAGATGTAATTATTTTCGAAATGATTTAAATGTATATTGGCTAACGTTCCAGATAGAGGACTACCCATTGGTAGACCATCATTTTGGGAGTAGAATTTTCCATTATATGTAAAGTAATTTTGACTTGTAATTTCTTCTAATAGTTTTGTTATTTCTTCGACGGTGTTACTGTTCGTTCCGTTTTTTATTAAAATGTTCTTGGTTATGATCAACGTTTCATTCACTGGTATATTCGTCTACATGTTTGTGACATCGAAGGAAGCGAGTTTTGCATTATTTGGTATATTAATTTTCTCAATTTTTCTGACCAATTCAATGTTATTTTTAATTGAGTGGTCATGTTCGAGAGTTATATTATCTGTAAGCCATTTGTTAATATGGTTTGCAATTTTGTGAGATGGAGCCGAAGTAAAGTTAACGACTGGTCGTAGTGGAATATTATCTTTATGTACTTTCGGCATGCCTCGTAGAATCGGTGCTGTTGGTTTTACCATCTTATTGTATCGAATGTCTTTGTCACATAAGAACTGTTTTGATTTGTTAATCATAACTTTTAGATTTTTATGATATTTTTGAGTGGGATCTTCAGTTAGTTCTTGTATATCGTTATTTTCTATGAAGTTGTAACCTTTATCTGCTTTTGTTAATATAGCATTATTGGCAATTATTTTACTTTTGATTTCCTTAATAACATTTTGATCGTTATAACTATGTCTTTCTAGGTGCATATCTTTTATTTTATCTACAATCATTGTTCTTAAAATCTGATCGATGTTCTATATTGGTTTTAGTGATTGCATTTTTAATACTAAGGATATGTTTATTTTGATATTTAACGTTATTTATCGGAATTAGATTATATTTTAATCCTTTTTCCAATAAAGATGTTTCATTATCGTTAAATTGGATGTTAGTATGATTTTCTATCCGTTGATGAAAGTTATGTGTTATATTCGTTTCATTATTATCTGATTTAGTTTTGTTATTTTTTTGGATTAAAGTTTTAAGTTTCTTATTAACCGTTCTTCTTTTGTATCTAAGTCTTTGTTCTACTTTCGTGTCGATTTGTTCTAATATTTCTAAATATCCTATATAGTGGAATTCTTTAGATATTTGCAGTTGTAAGTTATATAACTTCATTGTCAGTTGGTTAATCTTAGTATCTTATTGTGGATTATAATAAAAACACCAGCCAACATATCCAGAAAATATTCAAAAACTTTGGATATAAAGTTGCATATAAAACGCATAACAAATTAGAACAACAAATTAGATCAAATAGTAACATTACATTAGACATCGGAATTTATAAATTAACATGTTCAGACTGTCCATCATTTTACATAGGACAACCCGGTAGATCCTTTAAAATAAGATTTAACGAACATATAAAGGATATCGGTAAAATGAATACTGAGTCTAGATTTGCTCTCCATATCAATAATACTTTACACAACTACACAGATATGGATACAAACTTAAAAATTCTCTACAAGATGAATAAAAGCGACCAACTGAACAGGCTAGAAGAATTTGAAATATATAAAAACCGACACAATAAATTTCTACTTAACAACAAAATTAATACTATGACGAACAAACTTTACGAACTAGTTTTGAAAAATACGTCACAAAATATACCTTGAAAATAAAAACACTGTACCCTGGAAAAAGTATAAAAAGGCATGGAAATAAAATTTATTTTTTAGTTCATGATAAATACTGAAGATGGCAACTTGATTGCCGAAATATATTTATAATATAAAAAATAAAAATCCACTATAAGGAATATTTTTGAACTTAAAATATCAAATTTTTATTTGATTGGTTTAGATCTATTGAGCAGCACTAAATATTAGCAATTGCCACCATATTAGACCCGAGATTCAAAAACGCGTATTTCATGAATAACGTAAATTCATTGAATGCTATTGAAGAAATTTCAAAGTTGTTGAAACAAAATACTAAAGAAGCCTCAAATTTGACGTTAGAAGGGCCTTCCATGGGTAATTAATTATTAATTGAAATGTGTATATATATATATATATATATATATATATATATATATATATATATATATATATATATATTTATATATACCATATATGAACACATTCTTAATTAGTTCTTTGATACAATTTCTAGATAAACCTGCAATGTTTAACCCAAATTTTGATCTATGGGACCACCACAAAGTATTAATTAAGGATAATTTAGGAGTGGAGGAAGGCAATGTCGATTCGACCGAACTTACATTATTTTTAAAAAGTCCTATTATACCGTTAGAAGAAAATCCATTAGGGTGGTGGAACAACATGGCTTATTATTACCCAAAATTATGTAAAATTGCAATTCAATTTTTGTCGACCGTTGCAACATCGGTGCCATCAGAAAGATTATTTTCAAAGGCAGGACTGACGGTTACGAAACAACGAAACCATTTGAAAGGAAAACGGTTATCAATGCTTCTGTTCCTACAGTCGATAGATCCAGATCTTTGGGAACTTTAAAATATTTATTATTATCCATATTATTTGTCTAATTTATGAAATAAATTTTTCTTTTCTTTTGTATTTCATGCATTTAAATTTAAACATGATAATCATCGATGATCATTAACATCGAAATATCGATGTGCACGTTTCGATGTCAGATATCGATGTTTTTGCTCAGTGGTACATCTCTAATGTCTAGCATTAAGTAAATGTCACTTAGTTTAAGTATTAAATAAAGTCACTTTGGTTGTTTTTCGGTTTTGTTTGGCCAGTTATAATAATTGATTAAATATTATACTTAAAGTAAATGGCCAAAACTGCAGAACTTGTCTATCTCAAAGCTATACCATCCTTTTTTAAAACCTTCCACTATTTGATAAATATCGTCGGATATATCATCGGGCTTATAGACTGATTTGAAATAATTCCGAAGTGGTCATTTTTCTTGATGTCTAAACAAAAATTTAATCTGACTTGAACCCTCTCAGTTTTAACGGATATTCAACATCATAACATAAAGAAACTTGGCGTACCAATCGAGGTGTGTCAGAACTAAAGGCTGGTAGAGCAACATAAATTAAAGATGGGTTGCAAATATTAGACTGTACTTCTTCATAAGTATACTGATGTGGATACTGTTTCGGACCCGAACATGTTGCAAAGATTTTTTTGTTTGTTGCAACCTCAAAATCAATATTTTTCACTTTGTATACTTTAAATTTTTTTCTGGCTTTAAAAATACAGCATCAAAGCGATATCCCACGAACATCTATTTTACAAAAAGTAAGTGCAGTTTCAATTGCGAACTGTAGGAGTTGTTTTTAACAACAACACAGTTGTTGTGCGTAACAAAAGCTTCCGAATCCTGGAAATCTTGAATAGCCTTAAAAAAAAATCTACATCCGCCGAATTCCTTTATCTTAATCAAACCGAACAGTTTTCATTGTTCTTAAACTCATATTTCATAGAAAAATGGCATAGTAATATGATCTTTGACAGTTGTCAGAAATAAGCTTTCATATTTATTTTGATTCATTCAACCTTCGTAAGTAGGTTTTGTTTAAAATATCAATATATGTACACAATTATAAATGACATAATTTTCCTAATGTACATATTGTTCTTCGGATGAAGTACTATTTTCTAAATATTTGCCACACAGGTGGAAAGTTCGAATGAAAAAAAAAATTCCACGAATCTGTCTTATCTTTCGTCTCCGCGCATCATTTTAAAATATATAACATTAAGAACACTTCTTTACATTTTCCTATAGTTCTTGCCGGAAATCAATCATCAAATATTGTTATTTTATACAGAGATTACGCATAGACGTAGACTATAACATTACTTGTTATAAAACTGATTCAAAACAATACTATACTGTATAATGTATATGTAACTATACCAAACGTATAGATTTATTTTAAGAACCCGGGTTAAGAGTATACAGTTACGTTTCAGCTCATCTAACATAAAACACGGCAGAATGACAAATGAAGATATAAATAAATCTTTTATTCGAACCGAAATGTATAAAAAAAATTGGTTGGATGTGACGTACGTTTAAAAAACCTCCATCTATCGATTTATTGTCACTTTCATGGAAAATGTAAACTATTTCGAGTCGTATACGATCCGTATACAAAAGAACTTTGCAGTATATAAAGCATACATTTTAGTTTTATTTCAATTGAGCGTTTAATCAACATTTGTATGTAGTTTTATAATGGTGGGTCCCATATGCTATTCTCCTGTGATCTCGTTTACTATAACATTTTCATTCAAAATGTTTTAAAGTTAAACTTTTTAAATTGTGTGCATGTACATAGCGCAAATGACATGTTTGTATTTATATAACTTTCAATTTAAAGCAATATATAGAAAAGGTTTTTTATTCATATACCTCGTCGCTCTATTCTAGTCGTTTTATTATTTTAAAAGGAAAATTTTAGTGTTGATAGATAAATCAAGCTCAGGTGTCAATGGGAATTAGGGAATTTATAACAGATTTTGTAGGTTGATTGTTCAATTTTTTATACGTATTCGGATATATAGAACAAAAGTTGTGTACAGATCGATAAATATTGTATATTTTACTAAATTTAACTTTTGACATTTTTGTCAATATAATCGTTATTGTAATACAATTATACACTTAAAGTAGTATATATTTTGGAATGTCAAATCAAACGTTGATAGGGACGCTTTAATAAGAGAGAACTATTTATATGTATAATATACCAATTAATACTTACAATGTACAGATAGTTTCCATTTATCTTCTAGTGCGCTATCTGGAATAAAAGGATTCTCTGCTCGGCATGTTAGATATTTGCCATCATCGTCCATTGTCGGTATCAACGTCAAAACACTCAGTGACATGTTGCCTTTTTCTGCAAACTAAAAAAGAAAATTTTAATATAACCAAAATTATGCCACCATGTTTAGAGAACGCCTTTCAGAAGTATGAAGTGTTTCTGAGTTTTAAAAAATAGACAGGTCGGTGTTTTCTGTTATGGTAGGATATATAGCATATGTAAGACAGAGTCTTTAAAGTAGAAAATAATGTTAACCAAACCACGGTCCCAATCTGTAACTAACATATAAATATAGTGTCAGCTTATATGAACATTCTAAAAATCGAAGATGGCACCAACCACGAAACCACCATCTTAACCATTAGGAGAAATTTTAAATGCTATAATTAATTTTTGTCGCAGGATGTAGCTTAATGGTTAAGACAGTTTCTCATCACGCCGCGGTCTCGATTTCGATTCCCGCCGTTGACCAAAAATTAACATGCAACTGGATAACATAAAAACGCGTTTGTGTGTAAAAAACATTCGTTGGGCTGACGACCTACAATGTGCTCCAATCGTTAAAAACTGGTTCATAAGGTCTCAGTTGAGACGCGGTAAGAGCCGTTTACGACCTCTAAATCATAGATTATTTATAATTAATTTTTCAAGTTCCTAGTTAAGCGAGTTAATATTACTGAATCAAGAATTGAAGCACAACACGTCGATGCTTGATTAGAAAACCTCAGCGTTCAGCTTAAACCAGAAACGAAGGGCAAACATATTATTAATATTCTAAATTCACCAACTGTCAAAAATATGAAAATTCGCGAGACTTTATGATGATCTTTATGACACTATAGCAACTTAAGCAGGGATAAAACCAGAGGTTAAGAAATGCAGTAATTATAGACAAAATCACCACTAAATGTAGACCAGATTTATAAAAACAACCCCTGGCGAAGAGTACGTTAGATATAAACAAGGTTGATACATAAGTTCATGCAAATGCTCCAACACATGAATGTCAAAGGGCTAGCGGCCTAGCGCGACATAAACTAGAGATACAAAAATACCATTTGGCTGATTTCAAAACCAATGATTACTCAATTTAAAACACTAGGTGCCCAAGCGGAAGATCATGTGTACAGTGTCCAGCTATCATTAAAAAACACATAATAAGAAATTGTTAATTATAATGAAGAGCCTATTAACCTAAAACATATCAATTTGAAAATCATAA
The DNA here is from genome assembly GCA_963932295.1 of Tipula lateralis. Taxonomy (NCBI): domain Eukaryota; kingdom Metazoa; phylum Arthropoda; class Insecta; order Diptera; family Tipulidae; genus Tipula; species Tipula lateralis. Next base: position 42,227,983 of record OZ010736.1, read on the forward strand.
TGATGTCAAAACCAGGTAAAATTGAAACAATGGTAAAGTCATATCGTCTAGTAGTTTAAGTCCAGTAACAACTCTAAATCTCTCCAAAAAATGCTCCTGTAAAAACTTAAGCCAATTATATTCTTTTATTCTGCAACATTTTTTTATAAAGCTCAAGCATATGATAAAGTATGCCATAAGGGGCTTTTACACCAAGTTAGAACAATTAATTTGTACACTGTATCTGCCTATTAATACAAAATTCATGCCGAAGCATCACATGGCAGCGCATTAGGACCAATATTATATTTAATGTATACAGGTGATCTACCAAGATCAAACTATGTAATGATTTTCACATTTGTGGATGATTCAGCAATCCTAGCTTAATACCAAAACCCAAAAATGTAGGTAGACATCATCCTAGCACAACATCAACATATATAACACTTTAAAATATAACTCTCATTTGAACAAAGTAATTTGAATCCACTCATTAACCTGAAATGTGTCAAAATGACAAGGGTAGCGGAAAATATTCTAACTTAAGTCTAAACTAAGATTTTGATGTACAGGGTAGTAATAACATCTTGGGAATATGTTATACAGTGATACAATTATGAGGCTCCGTTTGGTCATTCAATGTAGTTAAGCTGGAAATAATATAATCAAAAATCTTAGAATGGATGGTAAATGCACATTGATCCATATGTAACACAATCACGCATCACGAACAACATCCCAATCGAAGAAAAATTATCGGTGTCGTATAAAACTAGAACCATTGGATCGCGCTAGCTATATTAGAATACTACACTTATAGGTTCACCTTTGATTAAATTTAGTTGATTTCCAAAGAAGAATGATTACTTAATGCAGTAGTGGCTTTAAAAACCAGGAAGTGAAACAAATTATGTAAACCGAGAAGAGAAAAATTGTGGAATCTCCACAGCCGGAAAGGGCAACAAACGGACTCAGAATTGAATTTGTCGAAGCTTTAACAAAATAACGCGTTCTGGAAAAATTCCAGAGTTTTTAATAGTCCTTGATGAGAGTTATTCCGATCATAATCTTAAGCTTTAAAGATTCCTCAATTAACGCTATTTCTTCTTCGAACAGAATACTGATTAACGCCTCTCATGTGACATCATCGTCATCTGAATCCAATGTTAAAGATTACCGCACGATCAAATTCAAATGATTTTTGAAACCAATCTTTTACTTGTTTTCTAAAACTGAAGCAATTATCACCTGAAATCGCTAGCTAGAAAACAAGGTAGACAAATAAATGAATAATTTATATTACGAAAATGTTGTAGACTTTAATGATATGAAGCGTATAGCTTTATGAAATTTTTGAATTGATTGAGTGTGTTGTAATTCTAGTTGTTGCTTGTATGTTGTAATTCACTAGGCCTGTCGCGTCACGACTGAACATATATATAAACGAATCGCATAGTATGAACATCAAGTTTGGTAGCATATGCCTGATAAGATGGATTTGATATTTCGATCAGTCATTCAATGATGACATCACCATCAGATCGAAACCAGCCTAGTGAGGTACAACATACAAGCAACAACTCAGATTGCAACTCACACTCAAATACTATTCAAATAACTTAAGATATACGCTTCATTGGTGACCCCAACGGCCTTGTTTAGAGAACATTACACGTGAGAATCTTCTGATATAACCTTCTCCAAAAATGTTCATCCTATCCTCCAGCTTGAACTTACACAGCAAAAATTAAATTCTCACAATAGAATTGTCTGCCTTCTCGCTCAATACGTGGTAGTGCCCGTTTCGTGCTCTCATCTATTTCCAGGAAGTTCGTTTCATGGTGCAACAAAGCCAAACTCAATAAGGTGGGCGAATGCGGGCAGCCACAAATACCTCATGAAGTCAGGTTCAGGCACCCCTACGCATTACGGCATAGATAATCATAATCAAAAACAGAGTGAGGGTTTCACTTCGAAGGAGTAATGTGGCATTCAGAGTAACTTAAATAAATTGCAAATACAATTAAATTATCTCCCACCACAAATAGATATTCAATTAATAAAAAAATGATATTTCGAGTTAAGTTCTTGTAATTCACTAGGACTTTCTCCTCACAACATGAGATTAAAAAGTCTGCAGAGGACAGCGCATCTCCTTTTCGAATTCCCGAAGTAATCGCAAAAATTTTCGATAGACTGTTCTCAACTTTGACACAGCATGATTACTGCCTTACAGTCATTTTAAACAAATGTATGTATTTGTTTGGTATTCCTAAATATTTATACTCCAATCTTTTTCGTTTGATCGAGTCATAGCTTTAAATCTAGGAATACCTGTAGATCGCAAGATGTTTGATAGCACTTGGAAAGAATTAAACGAAAAAACTCGATTAGTAACTCACCGATTTGGAAATCTTCTTGATGGACACTAATAATTTCCTCTGCCAGAGGAGTAATTCTTCCCAAGATTTTGAATTTTGAAGCAAATGCCTTCCCAAGATTTAACCCTTTCTATGAAGGGTGCGTTAAATTTTCGGAAGGGTCGAGGTTTGATTTGCATCGTAAATCACAGAACGCTATTCTACATTGAAATTAATTTTGTTGGTTTTATAACTATACTGGATTAGAAGGTTTGTAGTTTGTGCGTATTTCCTTCATGGTTCCTGCAATTTTTTATGTGTAATATGTTTAAGCTTAACATATAGGAAAGTATGAATAATATTGGTATTTGGAATCTATGTAAATAAGGATACACGATTTTCTAATTAAATAGAAAAGTCAGGGGGTGAACTACAGGACAGCCGTGAACCGTGGTGGCGTACAGAACATATGAACCTCACCGTTTTCTAATCACTACAAATTTGTATCGATCAATGGAGTAAAAAATGTTATTGGGAAGATATATCTTCCAATGGGCCAATTTATTGTTGTAATGATGGGGTTTAAACAAATAACTTTCGAAATCGATGGAGTCAGATAGTTTAAATAAGGTCAACAATAGGTTGTAAAACCGTCATTATTATTATTTTTGTGATTCAATAAAAAAAGGAGGAAACAAATAAGACTGACCATGAAGAATCAATTCACCACATTTATTCTGTCTCTAGCGTTTTCATAACATTACCAAACATTCTATCAAATAGGCAGATAAATAAATCTCAATAGATTCGATTGTAATTATTTATATTAAAGATTACCAGTACAATTTTAGTGATTGATGTAAATCTACCGATTAAATCAAAAAATTGAAAATATTCAATATACTGACTTCAATATACAATGAAACTGTCATCTAGTAATTTTCAAAAAATACTTGTAATAAAATCGTCAGTGAAATCCACAAAATGTTTATCTGGATGTTACTTTAAATCGAACAAAACATGAAAATATTATTTATATAATTAATAAATTAATTAAATAAATCTTTTTATGCTACCTCATTGTAAACGTTACGTCAAAAATGTTACATAATTAAAACATAACTTATAGCTAATTATATTGTATATGCGCTCGACATAAACAACATATTTTCTTGCTGTTCAACTTTAATGTACATCATATAACAGTTGTGCCACAAAATGAGAAAGATTTGTTTTGGTTTTCATATTTTACTTCAGATACTTTTGCAGAAATGTGGTTTACCGTTTTCTATATGTCAACATCAAAATAAGATACGGATTATCAACATATCACAACAAACTTCCAACATGAAATCTAAAGTTGGATTGTTTATAATTTGTGATATAAACATCGTATGGATAAACAACGTTCAATACAAAATACTAGAACTCTCGTATACTGAGTTCATTAGACTATCGTTAATCTACACTAACATAGATGGATTATGTGATCTGTCCTTCAGATAAGAAACGATGCATTTTTTAATTAAATAGTTTAAGAATTCCTTTTAAATTGTCATCTCTGGTATGGATGATGAAGCCGGATAAATCAGATCCAAGGTATGAGAGTGGAGAGTGGAAATGGTCTTGATATTTTTCTGATTTTTATAATTTGAATTTTTTGTTTGTTGATTGTAATTTGTATCTGTTTCGGTTCTGATGGTGGCGTTATTAAATGACCGCTTGATCGAAAAAGGCCATATCTATCTCATCAAAGGCTCATGCTTCCGGACTTAATATATGAGCTGAGATTAGTATATAAAATACTGTGATGATGGTACAGAATAACGTACACAGCGTCAAACACCTGTAAAATAATAGTCGCGTGTCCAAAATGGCTGATAAGATTAATTTTTAATATTGCGTGACGTTATCCGGCCGATTTGTTCTTTATTCAATACGCATATGAAATAATTAATTCAAAGTCGAATTAAATTATACTGGTACTTCTTTCGTTAACTGTAAGCATCAACTGTAGTGGAATGGTGTTGTAACTAGATGGAAGACAGAACGGCCAAAAGAATTTTAATTCTATCAGCAACACGAAACAAATTCGCCGTGTGTAAGATCAGCAGTTTGGGGCAGTATATATAGCAAGTTAGAACCTCTACAGGACAGGATGAAAGCGAATTTCCATCTTCTTATTATAAATAGGGATGAGGTATGACACAACAACAAATAAGTATTATACATATTTACAAACTATATGGAGAAATAATGTATACTAGACTGAAATAAGGGGAAGTAATTGTACCCTGGGTGAACATTGTATTATCTGTTTCATTCCTTTGGCATTGGTATTACGATAAATAAAACTCAATCAAATCTATAAAACTAAGTTCAAATACATACATGAAATCAAATAAATGTTTCATGCCACTGCCAAAGAGAATAAATATAAAGAGGAACATCTTATTTGAAGCGCGATTGCTATAAACTAAAAATATTTCTGAGTTATTTAGTGATGGTAAACGAAATAGGATAAATATATATTTTTTATTTCGTTTCCGCTTTCGAAATAACACAAAAAATAAAATTTGACTATTTCAAAACACCGCTTACTATTTCATATTATAATTCGTTTGTAAAATGGAATAGGTATATTTTTATATAATTATCTATTCCATTTTACAATTGAAATGGCCTTTACTGACAAAGAGAGATTTCTGGGTGTAATCTTAGACAGTAAACTAAGCTGGAAGCCGAAGATCTTGGAGAGAATCAGCAAAGCTACGACAGCGATGTATTCGTGTAAGAGTGCAATAGGCAGCCGTTGGGGTCTCAGACCGGAGATAGTACACTGGCTCTACACTGCCATAGTAAGAACCGTTCTTACGTATGGAGTGAGTGTTTGGTGGCCAGCACTGGATAGAGTAACATATAGGAAGAAGTTAGAGAAGGTGCAAAGGATGGCCTGTATGCTCATAAGCGGGGCAGTCAGAACAACATCTAATCACGTCTTAGAGGTCATGTTACACCTTCTTCCAGTATTTATGGTAAACAGATGGCGGCTAACATAGCCACAAGACTAACGGCCGTGTCTTAGCGGAAACACCTTCAGGCAGGTCACTCGACAATAATTGATTCGCTAAAGAAGAAAATGGCGAACCTTGATTATATTACATTATGATTCGAAAAAGGTTTTCAAATCTTAATCCCTTCAAGAGAATTCTGGGGGAATAAGCTAGCACTGGAAACCGAAGCTATACAATTCTACACGGACGGCTCAAAGCTAGATGGAAAGGTCGGAGCTGGGCTGTTCTGTGGATCATTAAATATAACCACTTCCGTTCGTCTCCCTGACCACTGTGGTGTGTACCAGGCGGAGATAGTAGCAATTGAGGAAGCCTTGAGCTGGTTGAGGCATAACGTGATATCCAAAAGGAATATTAAGATTTATGTGGACAGTCAGGTGGCTATCAAGTCGCTGGAAGCAGTGCTTTTGAAGTCTAGGGTGGCATTGGATTGCCACTAGTCTCTTAACGAGATGAGTGAGCATTTCAATATTCAGATTATCTGGGTCGGCCACTCTGACGTCGAGGGTAACTGCAGGGCAAACGAACTAGCTAGGCAAGGTACAACTCTTCAGCTGAAGCCTGAAAGGGCAAATATGGGGAGGCCAAAAAGTGCAGAAGCTTTAGCACTGGAGAGGTGGTCCAACACCCTCTAAGAAGGATAGTAGGAATATTAACGGGACACTGCCTTTTCGGTGAACATGCGAGAAGACTGGGTCTAGAAATAAATGACTTCTGTAGAAGATGTATGGACGAGGAGGAGGAAGAGACGCTTATTCACTTCCTGTGCTCTTGTCCTGCACTGGCACTAAGAAGGCATTTACACTTAGGTAGGTACGTAATGCACAACATTTCAGATCTTGCAGATATTAAGGTGCGGGACATTTTACGCTACATTAGCAGCTCAGGATGGATCCAATAGAGTGTTAGCGGTACTAGGGTACTAAGAATCCTGTGGTATCAAAAAGGACCGGCAACAGTCGAAGTGTGCGTAAGAAGCCACTCTAACCTTACCTACAATTGAAATAGTAAGCAAAGTTTTGAAATAGTCAAATATTTTTTTGCTATCGTTCGAAAGGGAAAACGAAACAGAAATATATGTTTATCCTTTTTCGTTTGCCAACTCAGAAATATTTGAAAATTTTTAGCTTATATGCAACTGCGATTCATATAAGATGTTTCTCTTTATATTTATTCTCTTTGCCACTGCGACGAGTTTCATTCAAATGAGTTAATAATAGCCGCATTTCTTCCAACTAATTCAGATCAGATCACATTTTCCATGCAAACCAAAGACACATTTTGAGCCAAAATGAAATTTGGATCAAAATGCGTCTGTGGTTTGCATGGAAAATGTGATCTGTTCTGAATTAGTTGGAGTCATGAAATTAAAATAAATTAATTAAATTTATTTATTCATTGTAATATCAATGCTAAAGGAAGAAAAGGGATAATAAAATTCAAATATAGCCTTTTCATCCAGAGTACAATTGTTTCCCCTTATTTCCGTCTAGTATACATTATCTATTTATATAGTTTGTTTATCTGTATAAAAGTTATCTGTGACACAACTATAAACTGAAAGATTGCACTACAAATTGGTATGGAGCTATGCAATTTTGCAGATGGAATTAAACTTTCTATAAATGGAAGAAGGGATGTTGCATTGGGTCATAATTGGCTTCGTCTAAAGACTAAATTTAAAGATTATAGAAATTAAAATTGGTTTATATCGAAAATTTATAACTGTCCGGGTATTTTGCGCAGTTATTCGTCCAGAAAATTGATTCAATTATTTAATTTATTAGAGGGCTTTCAGCTCATATCAAGAGCCCAGGTACTATACTCGAAACTTCTAATTAATTATTTAATGGTGTGATAGATAATTGATTGTATCTGTGTACAGTGACGAGCTATTTGTTTACTAAACGCCGCATTACTACCCCAAAAGTAAATCTTCTCTCTGTTTGATTTTGTAAATATGCCGTAATTATTTTGGGAATTCTGATTTCGTCCGCTTAGTAGAGTTAATATTTAAAATATTTGTATTTTGAGTAGCACGAACCGGAACTGCCATCCTTGAAAGAAGGTAGATAATTCCTTTGTGAGAAGTTTTTTTGGCCGTGTCAGTATGAAAGCAGGATGAATCATGATTTTTTTGGAAGTTTGTGTCTGAAGTTATTGATTGTAGTAATTGAAGCTTTAAATTGGTGACACTTACGTGAGGGTGGCAATCCTTATCAACCGCCAAACTCCGGACTTCGCAGAAATCCGAATAGTACATAAATAAAATAGCAAATAACAATCTCTGTGGACGGATAGTTCAATATTATAGAAAATAAGATCGTAAGTCATCGAGACATAAATTTCGAGACAAATATCGGCCGAATTTAGAAAAGTTTTAAGCCATTCAATTTCAATAAAATTTAATTTGTTATTTGAGCTTATTGCATATACATTTCCTCACATCGTCTTTAAATTAAAGAAATGAAATGGGATCAAAGGCTATATTGCGGTAAACTGAACATGATTCCTGTATTTCTACAAAAAACATAATCTACAAGAACTTATGTGATAGGTCTAGTGTGATAGAGCTGTTTGTCTTCTTTATTAAAAAATAATAGGTATGGGCAACTGCCTTACTTAAATCGGTAGAAGGTAATGGTATTGAATTTCACTGAAAAATGGAATTTTTTAGATAGAAAAGGAGTGTTTTTCTTGGATGAGTTGTTTCATATAATTTTAGAACAGCCGATAAAACATATATTTACTTTAGTTTTCGATGTCAGTTATATAAGAAATGTCAAAATACCAATAGGACAGTAGTTAAACTCTCGTTGAATAAAAGTATGTTAGTGGTTGAATTGGGTTAATAGTCTCAAATCAACATAACTTTAAAAATAATTAGGAGTACTAATTATCAATCTGATAATCCACTCAATCGTCGAATAAATTATAAATCCATTAATCAATTTGAATAAAACAAAACAAAAAACTTACATTTTTGGTAGATCGTTTTATTTGGTTGGGCCCTTTCCACCATGATATTACCGCTTCAGGTCGAGAACCTGAACTTTGACATTCTATGTCATATCGCTTTTCAGCCGATACATACTTTTCCTTAGTTAATATTTGTACAGTTAATGGTTTTACTGTGAACAATAAACAATACATTACTAAATGACTTACATTGATCACAATTACAAAACACTTGTTTATACTTACAATTTACATCTAATATAACTACTTTATTATTTGGTGGTGTTAAATTTGTATTGCTAGCTACACACGTCAAACGGGCATTCAAATGTTTTCGTCCTATATTTGGATAAACCAAATGATTTATTGTTACTCCATTCGGTCGATATTCATACGAATCGTCCACTACAATGTTATCTAAATACCATGTTATGCTAGGTCGTGGTCTACCTAAAGAAAAAAAAACAAAATTACCTTAATTATTATATTTTTCTTGGATAAAATGAAAATCAATTTATGCTTATTAACAAATTACATAATAATAATGATAAATACATTATGTTTTGTAATACAAAAAAAAAATAATGAGAAAACCCATAATAAAATTATATAGGATACAAATGCTTGTTTGCCGCCAAAAAAAATGAAAAAATTTGAAATGGTAAAATTATTATTGTTACAAAAAAATTAAATTATTTGGTTCATTTCCAAAATTAAATGTAAAATATTAACTTTTTCCATTTCATTGGGGGTGGTGTCCTTACACCATTTTTTGTTGTACTGTTTTTCGAAATCATAAAATTTAATGAATTTTAAATTAAATTGAAACTTTTTGATGTTATATTTCATCCAATTATTTGAAATATGTACAACCAAAAATTTACATTTTCTACATCGTGTTTGTGTATCCCGCTTTCTGAGAATGTAAACCAGTTTATTGCCGGGCTTTTATGGTGGTTACTTTTATAAATTCCGACAGATATTCTTTTTATTCCGAAAACATGTTGATTAGGTTTGTATAGCCGAGTAAATTAAATGTGATGGGTGTAGCTTGATGACACCATAATAAACCTTAGGACATAACCATATTTTTCATAATTTACAGCCGAACTTCATTACGCCCCGTCATTCCAATGTATTAGTAAATTTAGTAAGTTATTAATGGTTCTTAACGTAGCATTGAATTCGTGTCGTTTAAAATTTTTCCACGAAAACGTAATTATATTAACAACAAAAAAAATAGTCATTAAGATGACACCCAAGCAATTTTATATAATACATTATTTATTCTAAACACCCTCGTAAAATATATTAGATGACAGTTTTTCGAATGTATCCTGCTGCCCATATATTATACGTATATGTATGCCTGTACCTTAATAATATTATATTTCAGTTAGCTGTGTTTAATAACCGAACAATAGACCGGAATTGTACCTCAATGAATTTAAATATAAAAAATTATTTGCTATAGTGTAGCTATTGTTGTGTGTAGTATATTAGAAAAATATCAAATCTTATGTTTTTCTTCTAAATATAGGAAGCACGTACAGAAAATTGCCTTATTTCATTTATGACTTGTCTAGTTCATTGAACAAATATAATTCAATTAATTATTTGACCGTTGTGTAACAGGAGGATATTAAATATTTAGTATTTAATCATGAACATTTTTATGTCTAGTATTTTAGTTTAGTGACGTATTTTATCCCTTTCACGACTAAGGGAAACATTTTTCACCGTTTTAAAATTGGTGGAATGTCGAAATAAAACGTTTGCGGAACGCAATTACGTAAACGGGAACGTTTAGAAAAAAAGAAACTGTCAAAAAAATTGGCGCCAATAATAAAAGATTCGCGAGCTGAACTTTATTTTTAGTTCATTTTATTGCATCGTGTAGTAAAAATTATATTACTGTCTTTTCTCACATGTTTTAATATTGTCACGAATCATAGATGTCATCTGTGATAATTGAAAAGAAAATTATAACAGTAGGGATTACCCTGTAACCAAATGTTTACACATACGAACAAAGTAAGAAGAAATAATGAAATAGGCGGAGCGAACCAAATACGACGCAACGAAAATTCGAGAAGTGTAGAGAAGCAAAATAATGGAATGTTCTACAAGCCTTTGCGTCGTATAAATACGTATAGACATTTGAGTTACGGGACAGTTCAATTTTGAATTTCGAAGTATTAATATCGGGAAGTGATAAAAAGTGAAGTGTTAAAATAATAGTAGTGATAAATATTGTGTAAAATAATAGTGAAAATAAATATTAGTGAATTATTTGTGAAATATTTGTGTAGTTTTTGTGGGAAATAAATTTAATTGAAATTTAATCTTTGCGAGTTTAATATTTATAATCCAATGATCGAACCGGATAAAATAATTAGAATAACCACTCGGCGAAATCGTAACAATATTATTAGGAAAGTAATAAGTATAATGTTTTCCAATTTAAAAAAAAGTACTGTACTAAGTACTGAATAAAACGCAATTCAAATGGCCTCCACGAAGTTCTGCTGCAAGAATGAGTTTGATGAACCCAGTTTTCGATTACTTTTTCCATTAAATCAAAGCTCCTAAATATAAAAGCCGCACACATCGAAATTGAGCTTAAAAAGTTTATACCCTTTATTTACTAACACATGAATAAGTTGTGACGTCATCAAAAAAAAAGAAAATCGCCCAAGAAAAAATAAAAAAATATTTTTTTATCAAATAGAGCGCCTGTTCTAATCCATCGCCGGGAGCTTTATTTATACGTTGTGTAACATAATTAATGAGACTATAATGGTATGTTAAAAGCTTCGGCCAAACCTAATGGGATTCTGAGATTGGGTTTATGGTACGTCGAGGAAGTCGTATGTTTTAAATGTCCACTGTTGAATTTAATTTTCAGTGTAATGAAAACTACGTTCTGTTTGAAATGCAATTGTTCGTTTGTAGATAGCTTTGGATTGGCTTGGTGGTGGGCATTTCTTTCATTTTCAACCAATGTGTTGTGATGTTAAATAAATATTATTTCTATATAAAAATGGAAAATCTCAGAAGAATTTTTGTTATCGAGCAAAATATTTTTTCATGGAAGTTTTAGAATCAAAATAAGTTTTTAAATCCACTGTTTTATTTAACACATTGGATTTTAAAACTTATTTTGATTCTTTATTATTAGAATTATTATTTTTTTGGCCAAAAACTCTATCGGGCGTATACATGTGCACATAGCAATAAAAACAGAATTTATTGAGACAAAATCACTTATATCCTATTGAAGTGGAAAATTGACAAAGTCGTGATTGGGAATTTATTTATTTTATATGAATTGAAATAAAAATTATTTAAACGAAGCGATAGGAAACGCTCATTTTTAAACTAAGACAAAACTCGGTTTAACGTTTAGATGTGCTCATGAAAATGTCTTAAAACAGAACGTAGACAACACAATAAAGTAATATGTTGAACAAAACCATACATAAATGCTTCACATCCACCTGACGTGAATTGTTTTCATAGTCATGATGATAATTTCCGTTTTAACGGAATGAAACAAAATGGAAATATAAATCTTTGTAGACGATGCTGTAGGTACCGTTTTGGTATTAAATGTAATTTGTATCTAAATAAATGTATTTTACTATAAAAACAATTCAAATACATACATTTTTTTTTGAATTCACACTGTTAAAAATCTTATCGACTTTTATGATGCCATCGTGTATGTAGCACATGAAGTATAACAAATAAATTGAAATAAAAGAAATTCAAATAATTATTCAAGTACTCAGTTTCATTTACATGTTTAGGTATTTTAATTGTGTATTTCGTACGAGTTAAAAATATAAAAATATGCTTTAAAATATCAATAAATACGATTTATATGATTAAAGTTGTTAAGTGCCGTCTATTATCCAACATTTGAAGTATCGGTTTCTTTTTCGTAGTTCATTCGTCATTGATCTCGTTTTATATATTTTTATACGGCGTTTAGAACCAATTATAACATATACATGTATAAAAATTGAATAAATCAAAATGTTTTTATTTTTATCATAACTATTAAAATAATTAAAAATAATTTTTGTTGACAGTATTTTTCATTCATTAAAATTGAATCAAAAATCTTTAATTTTACATTAGTTCTTATGGAAAGTATCAAAATCTATACCCCTTAAAAAAGCTTGATAAATTTAAAGGGTCTGTGTGTTCTGCTTGTATTATTTAGGATGCTTTTATTAAATCAAGTCGTATGTCATGAATAGCAAGTTCAATATTCTTGTAAAGCTTGAAGAGAATTTTGTTTAATGCTTAAGACCAATGACTTCACATAACTCCACAAAAAATAGTTGAGTGGTGTTAAATCATAACTTCTTGAAGGCATTCAATATCACAATTTCATGAAATTATCGAATCTCCAAACTATTCTCGCAATAATTCTTTTTTTTTTTTTTTTTTTTTTAATATGATTACCAGCTTTATTAAAAACGATTTTTTATTTTAAATTATAACTAATATATACAGTTGAAGCTGATAAGATAAGTGAAACTATTGGATCTAAAGATCACGTGCCTGGTCCACTGATTCTTTACAAAAAAAATTATATTTAATTAGCAATTAACAATCAAAGAAATAAAAATTAATAAAATTTAATACACATTATAATAAACCATTACTGTACAAAAAATCACTGCTTTCTTTTTTTTTTTTATTTTTTTTTATTTATAATTGTTAAACTAATAAAACAAATAGATGGTCAATATTTTTGGTTTGATAAAGCCATGTTTTAAGAGTTTTAGTAAAAAGAGAAAATTTATCACACATTCGAATATCAATCGGCAAATTGTTATAAATTATTGGTGCTGCAATATCGAAACAAGTTTTTCGCAGATCTAATCTAAAATTTGGAACATGCTTAACAAAATTCTGATTAGTACGAAGATTATAACCTGCGTGAGTAACAAAATTATTACCACTTTTAATATAAAATAGTCTCAATACCTTGAAAACATATATATGACGCAAGGGTAGTATGTTTAGATTTCGAAATAAAGGCCACGAGGGTAAATCTCGAAATTCATTAACTGAATTTATTAAGAAACAATCATTAATAGAGCACTGGTTGATTTTGATGCATTCAAATGCATGGTATGTTGTTTGGAGATCTGCTGCTAGGTTGTTTCTAAAATGTAGTAATTTCGTTTTGGGACTCAGAACAAAGTTATGAGCTTTTAACCATACAGATAAAATGTTTAAATCACGATCTATGATAGTTATATTGTCTTTCATACTGGGACTAGCGTAAGTAAACGAAAGATCATCAGCAAAAGCAGTTAATGACCCACAGAATTGTTGCTGAAATAATCCATTTACATAAACTAAAAATAATAAAGGTCCTAAAACAGAACCCTGTGGTACACCCACATTAATTGGTAATTCATTACTTAAATGTTGGTTTACTCTAACTACTTGGGCTCGTCCATTCAAGTAGGAACACATTTAAGACTTGAACCTCTGAACCCACAGCAATGCAGCTTTTTTAAAAGTGTGGTATGCTCAACGCGGTCAAATGCTTTAGTTAGATCTACAAAGAGTGATGAAACTTTGAGTCCTTCACCAATATTTTCAGTTACTTGTTGTAAGAAAGACAAGACAGCTTGCTCTGTATTTTTGTTTTTCCTAAAACCAAACTGAACGGGAGAGAGAAAATTAATTTTGTCTAGCCAAGAAACAATTCTGGTTTTAATAGCTTTTTCAAGTATTTTAGAAAAAACAGAAAGTAGTGCAATTGGTCGATAATTATTAAGACTATTTCTATGGTTATTTTTATAAATCGGAACAACTAATGCTCTTTTTAATGATGTAGGAAAAACCCCTATATCAAGACTAAAATTGAAAATAAAAGTTAGCACATCAACTAGAAAGTTGCCATTTTTTTAACAATAGAATTAAATATGCCATCCAAACCAGGAGAGGAATTATTTTTGAGCGTAGAAATAATGAGATATACTTCTCTGGAAGAAATTTCCGGAAGAACACAACTATTCGTTGATTGATAATGTTGAGATATTATTCGATATTTGTCAGCTTCTTTCAAAGGAGTGTAGCATTACTTGAGTTACCAACACTTGTAAAATACTTGTTGAATTCATTGGCAATTTGCATTGAATCTGAAATTAAACGACCCCTTTGATCAATAATTTTTTTAATTTTGTTTGGATCTGACTGTCCGTTTATTATTTCATTAACTGTTCTCCAATTTTTGCGAGCATCGTTATTGTTATTACTAAATTGTTTAGAATAAAATTTATTTTTGGTAATTTCAATTTGACAATTAACAGAATCACACAGCATTAAGCTATATTTCTTTAATCTCATGTTGTTGGGGTGTTTTTTTGCAAGCAGACAATTCTTGTTTCTCTTACGTATAAGTCTCAATAAATCATCAGACATCCATGGTTTTAATTTCATTTGTCGTTTTTTAACGTTCTTAATTGAAGTTGATTGGTAAAGATGGGCTTTAAAGATGTTAATAAAATTATCGTAGGCCTTTGAAACATCTCGGCACAAATAAACATCAGTCCATTCTTCAAGTAATAACAATTCCTGCAATTTATTATAATCGATATGAGAAACTACAGATATTCTTCTAGAATTGGATTTGGAATTAAAAGTAGTTCCTGATAATTTGATTTCAATTAAGCAATGGTCTGAAATATGTAGGTCTAAAACTCTGTCACAAACTTGCGAAAAATATCTTTGGTCGAATCTGTGTAAAACGTTATCAATACAGGTAGCTGTTGTGTTTGTGATTCTTGTTGGTTCAGAAATATTATCCAAGCCATGTTCCGACAGTAAAAGCAATAACCTATGTAACATTAAGTTATGTTTTAAAAAATCAATATTAAAGTCTCCCATTATAAAGAGGTTAGAATGATGTAGGTCTTGCAAAAGCATACTGAACTCATCAATAAAATTAGAAATATCAGTATAACCAAGTCGATAAATACAAATAATACAAACCAATTTAGAATTTATAAGAAATGTTAAACCTACAGCATTGAATGTTTGAAAAACTAAATTAAATTGTTTGCAATTTAAACTACTGCAAGCATAAACTGCAACACCACCCGAGCGTTTATCATTTAAGCAAGAAGTGAATAAATCATATCCCTGTAAACTATAATTCGCAACTTCATTATCATAGATCCAAATTTCAGACAAACCAATAATAAGAGGCTTTTGATTATCCGAATCAATATATGCAAGAAGCTTATCTAAATTCTTCCTTATACTACGTATATTTTGATAAACAAAATTAAAATTCATTGGCGTGATTATAGAAAATAACAATTATTTTAATGTAACCGTAAATGATAAAGGTGATTGATTCCTGTAACTTGAGGAAATTGTTAAAAACACGCTGACATTCGTCAAAATAAAAATATTGGTATTGTAAACAGACCATTCTATTGTTAAAAATATTATTGTATAGCAAAATATTTAAATAATTAATTGAAAATATAATGTAGTGTAATCTAGCGTTTAGATTATTATCTAAATGACATTTATATGGTTTTAACATAATTTTAAATAATATAATGTAGGCTGATATAGCCTTTAACTTTTTATGCAAGTGACATTTATAAGGTTCTAATATAACTTTTAATAATATAATGCAACGTAGTTTAGCCTTTAGATTATTATCCAAAAGACATTTATAAGGTTTTAATACATTTCCAACGAAACCGTAAAACAATAAAAACAATCTAAATGTCAAAAGAATGATATAAATTAATAATAAGCAGTGATTTTTTAAACAATAAAAGTGAATGTTGTGTAGGATAAAATTCAATACAATAAAAAACGAAAATAAAATTATGGATAACAAATTGATAAGTGATCTAATAATAGAAAATGATTTTAATAAACTAATATAAATTTGTGTTGATTGCAGATATAATTTGTGAATCATCAAGATTGCCTGCTGATCGGTGTTGCGCGAGTGATGGAAAGATGGATCAGAAATATCCTCCTCAGGAATACATCTTTGTAGACGGGCGAGATCGTAAAATGTCCGAATATGATGAACCTCAGAATCAGGTAGGTTACGTAGCAAAATTTTGTTATTGACACACCACAAGAACCGATATTTACATTTGGTTTTAAATTTTTTTGTTTTATTGTAGAGTTTACTTTGGAATGGGGTGAAGTGGTGAAACAGCATAACTCGAATTTTACCATAGGCGGCATCAATTTCATCAAGAAATAATGATTTGTGTTTCCGAAAATTTTGTAGGATATTGTTTTTAATATTAATCGTTTTCAACGTAACAATAAAAGCATTATTGAATGCGTTTGTGATATTTGTTTTGTGTTTCATTTTTTCAATTGAAGTGATGTCATCATTAGAGATTTTTTGACCAATTATACCAGTAATGTTGATAAAAATTTCACTTACATCAGCAGTCTCGCATCACAATCCACACACAATGATGTTCTAGGAAATTCTTAATTGATTTGGGATATCTGCATTTGCCTCTAGCCAGCTTGATTTACTTTCGTAATCATCAAATTTACGTTCCATATGAATCAATTTCCTTTTCAAATCAACATTTTCATTAGTTAAGAGACTTACTCGTTTATTTAAAGCATCTATAGTATCGCTCATGTGCTGTAGTGATGTTTCAAAGACCGATAATTTACTTTTCATACTGTTTAGTGCATCCATTACATCATGTAAAGTAGGATCTGTAGGAACTGCTGAGGATACCGACTCATTGTAATCGATGACTGACCTTCTCGATGAACTACGGCATGACTGGCATATCCATGAAGCAGAACCAGTATTGATATTTTTAACCAGTTCTTCTGAAGCACCAACACATTTTATATGGAAAACTTTTGCACATGAGCCACATTTAATTCCCGGAAAACGTTCAGGCGTTATATTTCTAGTACATAAAACACACAGTACAGGCATTTTCGACTGACAAATTTAACATAAAATACCAATTTGGCGCCAGAAAATTCTAAAAGTATCCGGAGTAATTTTTATTATGTATTATTATATTCAGGCTTCACAAATAAACTTATTAAATTTTATAAATTATTTTTTCATATTATTATTATTATTTTTTTTATGAATAATTTGTTAACTTTTTATTAATATTTAATTTTTCACTTTAAATATTTATATTCAACCTTTCGCTTTGACGTTTCGAACAAGAATTGTGCGGGACGCAGCCTCGTCTTGTTGGAACCAAATGTTGTCAAGATGCAATTCTTCCAATTTTGGCCATAAAACGTTGGTTATCATCGATCTTTACTAAACCGATCGCCATTGACAGTAAGTGTGTTACCAGATTCATTAGGAAAAATACGGACCGATGATTTCAAACTGTCAATTTAAATGAATGTAATGGTTTTTCATGAATAATTTGTGAATTTGCATCGCAAAAGATGGAAAAAGCGCACGAAAAGTTGCAATTGAAGAACGATTATTTTGATAATCAAACTGAATAAATTGTAAACGTTCTTTCTTTTTATCTCACCATGGTGAAACTGTAAAATTTTTCTGAATACAATGAAACAAAAACTGGCAGATCATGACATATTACGAATGGCCGAAACCTCACTTAAAAAAAAATATCATTCTTATTGGAAAACCCGATATAATATTGTGTAATAATAAATAATGTTTGAACAAATAAAAACAAATGCATAAAAATGATAAATAATTCTATTCGGAAAAAATAAGTGATACAGTTATAAGTAATTTTTCTAAATTATTATTATTTTGTGTTTTATCATAATATTTATTAATTTTACTTATATATTTTGGCTTTAATCACAGAAATGGCTAGCAAATTCTACATACGAGATGATGTTGATGAGATACTGCATTTACTCATGGCAGATACAGAGATGAAAGGGATGAGCGTCAATTAAATGAAGAAGATCAGTTCATCGCTCAAGTTATTGAAAATGGGGTGCCTATATAGTCGAAATAGAAGATTCTGTTCAAGTTATCCATCCCCAGGTACCGTTTCGTGTGGAACTTCGGAATACAAATTTGTAATAATTAATTCAGTTTTACATTTAATAGAGAAATTAGAAATAGAGCCATGAAGCAGAATTCTACATGTCGAGCATTATACATGTTATTCACTTCATATAAACATATGTATTCTAATTTCACTGCTGTTAGAATTCTGACAATCTGTTTTCGGCATTAATCTATTCTCTAATCAAGAAATGTTGGTACCAATAGGTATCTTTATGGAAGTTAAACAACTAGATAAGCTAGTAACTGAAATAGTAGTTAAAGAAAGTATTAGATACGCAGAACAAAATGGAAGAGGTTTTACGATTGACTCGGAGAAAATGAAGGCGTTCTTTAGCATTAACTAAATAATGAGCTACCATGTTCTGCCAACAAATTGAAATTACTCGTGCACATAAGAAGATATGGGTGTGCGTTGCAAATTTTATACCAAAAACAAGATTCGAGCAACAGCAAATACGACAAAACTTACAATTTTGTAATAATGATGGCTAATCACAAACGAGTGACAGAGCTTACAAAATTATACCAGTCATGCAACATTTCAATTTATATTTTCAACAAGCTATGAACAACTCTGTGAAGCAGATCGTAGATGATCAGGTCCAAAGGTCATAACATAATGAAACAGTATATCACCAATAAACCTATAAAATAGGGATTCAAAATGTGGTGCAGAGCTGAGTCTTCAACTGGATTCCTATTTCAGTTTTTTTGTATACTGGCAAAAAATTAACACTGAAGTTGGGTTAGGTGCATCTGTTGTACTAGGTCTAACGGATAAGTTGAAACGTCTTGGATGTGGAGTATCGGTACATAACGCGATTTGCCAGCAGAAAAAATGAAGAGATGTACTATTCGTGCATTATGCCGCATAGAAAATCTTTGCTTGACAACCAAAAGGAATTGCTTCGAACAATATTATAATTAGCATTTTAATTCATAATTTTGTAAAATTTTTGTTCCTTTTGTTATAATAAACCAATAAATAAAATACGTTGAAGTTTAATTTGAGATACCTTTATAGCCCAGTGGGAAATATATTTCGCATAAAATTACAACAAATATACACATTCTTATGTATGTATTCTCCTTTTTTATTTTTTTTATTTTAGGTCTAAACTAACTAAAATAAACAGTTACATAAAGTTATAACCTTGTGTTCGCGTATATATTATATTTTTTAAAGTTGCTTTATAAATTTTGTAACAACAAACTCACAATTAATTACGAATCAAATATAAATCTAACAAGTAGAAAATAATTGAATATCGTTTTACAATTAATTCCAAATTAATTTATTTCAATTATTATTTTTTCGGTAATGTTCGAAAACTTTATATAACATCGTTAACCTACTCTTATATATTAAGCAGATTAATTTACTGAAATAGTAAGTTGAAATATTATTTTTCAAAAATAAAATAATTTAGTACCCAATACTCGAAGTCCCTTTCGCTATACCGATCCATAGAGATTGTATCAAATTTTTACATAAATTTTTATTTTTGACAGATAGGATTTAATGTATTCGCCGTAGAGACCATGGTCAAGCTCAAGCTCTATTATCAGTGGAGTGCAATCTAAAAATAAAAATATTCGGGAGTTAACTATTCGGTATTTCAGACTAGTTACTTTTTACTTTTAAAATAAAAATACTCATTACTTAATTAATTAAAATAAAGGAGTTTCCAAAAAAATCAGGATTTTGAAAACCAGACTTTTGAAAACCAGAAAAAATCGTTCTTAATACTTGGCGGATCAGCAGGTGGTTCGAGATTTTTTTTTAACGGGAAACCCCCAATAATTTCTGGTATGTATGGATAATAACACGAACGATTAAGCTATGACACAAAACTCGGTAAAAGGGCATGGAATGCTAAATGTGGTAGTAGAAAAAGCACACTTCGAGGGTTACCTACTAACTTCAAAGTTGGAAAAAAAATTGATGATGAGTAAAACCCGAATTGCGCAAGTGAGAGCGAAAACATAATAAAAAGCGAAATATCAGGTTGGTAACTAAGTAATTGTGGATTTTTTTAGAAAATCAAAGACAATTTTTTCATGTAACCAAATAATTTTATTCGGTAATGTATTGCCCATTTTGATCAATGACCTTTTGCCATCTTTCAGGCAGCATCATAATCTAACGTTCATAAAACTTCTGGTTTTTATTAGCAAAAAACTGAATCAGGTACGATTTGACATCATCATAATTATTGAAATTTTTACCATTTAAAGAGTTTTGTAAAGATCGAAACAAAAAGTAATCAGATGGTGCAAGGTCAGGACTATATGGTGGATGTGACAAAACATCCCAACCAAGCTTCAATAATTTTTTCCGAGTGACCAAAGATGTGTGTGGCCTTGGATTGTCATAATGGAGTACAACATCTTTTCGATTTTTCAATTGGGGAGCTTTTCTTCAACTGCATTTTTTAATTTCGTTAGTTGTCCAATGTATACATCAGAATTGATCGTTCGGTTGGGTGGTAAGAGTTCAAGGTATATAATTCCTTTGTAACCCCACCAAACACATAACAAAACCTTCTTTTGATGAATTTCAACTTTTGATGTTGTTTGAGCGAATTTCCGCTTGATATTGTTGTAAACAACCCATTTTTCATCGCCAGTTATCAGTCGTTTGGCACTGCTTTCCAGTTGCTGGATAGAGTTCGGCGGCGTGCCATCCGAATAATACGAAACCCCAGACTTACGAAAGATCTAGACAGTCTACAACACCGCAGAGATGCTGCAGAACTCTGCGGGTTCTATAGATTAATAAATGGTAAATGTTTTGCAGAATTAAAGGAGAAAATACCATCATTTGTTACGCCCAGACGGGTAACACGAGGAACGGTTAATTATCCGGGTTTCAGTTTCCGTTTGAGTATAAAATGCGTGTTGGGTGCAGGAGCTCTGACAGTTACAAGGAGCTAGGTGAGTGTTAAAGTTCGCTCTGCACCCAATTAAAACTAAACGTAAAACAATGGATCATTTTCATTACGTTTCTTTAGCAAACCGCAGCTGTTAATGCGTTGCGTTAAATGCATTTCTATCAGTTTGTGAGGAACCCATGTATTGAGTTTTTGAACAAAGCCAAGTTGTATTAAGTGATTTTCAATGCATGTATGTGATAGATGAAGTTTCTCTGCAATCTCACGTGTTGTACTGTGACGATCCGAATAAATTATTGCTTTGATTCGGTTGTCATCAACTTCAACTGGACGACCAAAACGTTTTTTATCTTTGAGTGAAAAATCACCGGAATGAAATTTGGTAAACCAATTTTGACACTGCTGTTCTTTTAAGGCTTCACGTCACCATAAACAGCACATAACTTTGTCTGAACTCTCGATGCGTTTTTCTCTTTGCGGAAATAAAAAAGCAAAATATGACGAAAATATACAATCAGTAAAAAAAGTTTTTTGATGTTTCGTAGTTCTCTTTTGGAAAAATAAGAAAACGGAACAAAAAAATCTTTTTTTCCTGATGAACAGCTGAATTGCCAACTGTAAATTATAACAAAATGTGTTTTACATTTGTACTACGTCTGCAAACCTTAAAATTCAACTGAAGCCATCTTTCAGTGAAATCCGCAATTTCTTAGTTGCCAACCTAATATTATAAAATTTGGCATACTATAAGCCAATGAGATATTTCTTAACATGTTGACGTTTGTAAGTGATTATAACCAAATAAAAATTAGGAATGTAAAATTTTATGAATATCAAAAATACTAACTTCAGAAAACCAAGGTTTCTAAAAACCAGCCTTTTTTTGTTGCCGCACCAGGATTTTGAAAAAAGCATATGGGTGGAACTAAATGATACATCTTCAAACTTTAAAAAATACTTTCAAGCGAAACATACTGGTGTTATTGGGAATTTGGGTAACAAATCCTGTTGTTTTCAATCCCCTATTGATGAGGATCAAAAACAACTTGACATTCGATTAATATAGAATCCACTACTTCTGTAAATGTGCCTCATGTGTAATTATCTGCAAGACAACTAAGCAATTTGTCAAAGACAAAAAGTCAATTACACGGTAGACGAAAATTGAATGATTTAGTCCTGAAAATGATTGTTAAAAAAGCCACTTTGTGTAGGTTCTTGATTTCGGGGTATTACGGACATGTAAACTAGTTGAACCTCAGAATTATATTTGTCTATTTCTGGATATATTTTATTGATTCTAATTTGAGTCAAAAATATTTACTCTTATTCCTCAGACATACTAGAGCTTAACTACGCACGATTTCAAATTGAATGAATGATCGGTGTTAAAACTCAAAAATGATGTCATAACAAGATGCAATTTAGCATTCTATATGTCCAAATAATAAGAAGATTAAATAAAAGGTTTCTTGATAAATGCAATCTGCTTTGGATGTCGTTGACAGTTCAGTTGAGAGACTTAATTCATATAAACTTGGTTGAGCGCTACTCAGTATGTAACTGTTTCTTGGGTTATTGCCTCGATTGATGGCCCACCAGCGCTTTATTAAAATTCAAGTTATAATTTCATAGTGCTTGTAGTGAACAATTATTCGAAATGTTATTATAGCGGCTCAACAAACGGTTCGATAAAATAAATTTTAACTAAATTATAAGAAACCCGGATTTAAATGCCATTTATAACATAGCAGCTTACAATAAAACAAAATAAATCACTATTGAAATCGTAACTGATATGCTTCGAAAAGATGTAAAAAGCAGTCTTCCGCAAACTATTGAAATGAAGGATTTATTTGGGACACTCATTACATCGAAAGTCTAATAAAGTTTCTGACAAAATTACTGTGCCTGTCACACGGATCGATAATCTTGGTCTACCTTACGTCCATTTCGAGTAACACACATGACACTATCATTACAATAATCAAAAACTACATTATGATTTAAAGGCCGTAATCGGCCCTTACCGCGTCTCAAACAGAGACCCTAAGAATCAGAAATATGTATTGGTGCACAATCGCTTTTTATACGTTATTTTTTTTGGCTGAGGTTTATCCGAGTACTTCAGGTCCTGGTGGATCTTCTGGTTCCCAGTGAATTTTATTCGTGTTTGAAGTTTCATATGTAAGTGGGGGTTCTCAGCCGTTGCCGTGGTTGGATTGATTTTTATGTTTGTCTTAGTTGGGTTTAGTTTTAGATGCTTCCTCTCAGCTGCAGAGGTGCTGAGAGATGCGGAGTGAATAGCTGGCGTGTACTTCTAGGTATCGAAAGAGGTTGGTTCCTTCAACATGTTAGGTTTGTTGCTAAAGGTTTCGGCTCGGTCCGAAAGCTGGTGGCGCCCTCCGAAACTAGCCGCGGTATCGGGGCTTCCTATTGAACTGCAGGATTGATTGTTTAGTGATTCTAAGTCACGATTGTGGAGTTGTTGCCTCGTTGACATTTGATGGTTGTATTTGATGACATTTGATGAGTTGGTTTTAGTTTTCCGTCTGGGGCTTGGCTTGGTCGCGGGTTTCGGGATTGAATGGTTTTTAACCGTAGTCCCGGGGTTTGTTTGCGGGAATGGAGAATGCAGGTTTTGTCTTGTATCGGGTTTGAGCGTCCTTGTTTTGGAGAGTTTTCAAGGATACGTATGCCTACTTTCAGAGTGTCACTTTGCTGTAGGTGTGGTGGATCTTCTTCCATTCTTACTGAGTATGGGTTCAGTAGCCGCTTATTCAAATTTGCAACATTTTTAAAAAGAGGAATAGTTGGTGTTGACTTCGAGGGGCTCCTCATACTATCATTTGATAGTAAGTCGGATTTGAGTGCGAAATAGAATAAGTTGAGGTAACGTGTGTATAGCACAAGCGTGCGCGTGTGACACATATGTAATAAGGAAAGTGTACACATCCTCAGGGATTTTGTAGGAGACGAGTGTCTAGATTTGATGCAGAACAGGAGTCTGTATCTTCCACTATCGGAGATACATTTTGGGATTGTGGTTGAGGGTTATTTAGTCTGGAAGTTTGTCACGGGTCGGGCGGGGATTAGAATGTTTGGGTGTCGGCGGGATTGTAGCAGTTTTGCAGTGGTGGTTTGGAACCATTCAATTTTGTAGAGTGTCGGGAGGTTTTGATGTTTTGCCTGGAGTTTTAGAGGATGTCACCCGATTCTGGAGTGGGCTGGGATTGTCTTGGTGGAAGCGGTTTTTGTAGGTATTTTTAGCTGCATGCTGGTGATTTGTTCTTTGCCTCATAGTACTGCTGTGGTTGGGGGAGAAGGGGATTTCGGGGCTGGATGTGATTGGGACGGGCATGAGTATTGATTTAGTTGCGGTGGCGGTTGGGAACCTCTGATGGCATGTGGGGTTTTGAACGCGGGTGGGATTTCTTGAGAGCTGGAGGATTCGCTGAAATGTGTCGTGTTTGGATGGACTTCGGTTTGTTGGATGTCAGTTGAGATAGGCCTGCACTTTTTATTTTTGTGTAGGTTGGTGTCCCGTTGTTGGGGGTGCTTTGAATGAGTTTGTAGTTCGGATGCTTACGATCGGGTTCTCGTGTTAGAGTTTATTTACTACTAATAGATTATGTTTGGTTGAATGTTGAGTTTGGATAGTGGTTGGTTTGCTTGAATGGGGTTCGCCCGGGCGGTGTCGATTTCCTCCACTTTTGGGACGCTTCTGCTCCATACTTTCTGCATATATGTGGCATCCCTGCCTATGTTATTGCCTGTATGCTGTCGGGTCATAACATAAATAATTATTGCTCCTCGCGTTAGATGGTGGTGGATTTGGAAATATAGGGACGCAACTTTATATGCAGTATAGGATGAGAAGACCCCAGGATAATTAACCTAAATACTCCAGTTTCAACTGTTGAAGTAACACAAATACATATGATGGAATAAGAAATGTCCTTCCTATCCAAATAATAACCAATATTAATGTGAAAATGATATAGATTTTACTAACAATTTATATCATTTTACTGATTATGTAACAGGAAAATGGTTCTGCTGAAGATTGTCGCCCTAGTCTATTTTGATTCTCTGGTGAGCATGTTACCGACATATTGTAACATTATCGTAATAGATGTCTTTAACTATCATTCCATATTTATTAAATTGTTTCAGATACCTGAGCCATAAGTAAAAAAAATTTCTTTCAGAGTTCTGTACTTATTTAAAATACAGCAGAGCAGATAGGTGTTGCGGACTAGAGAATGCTGATTGGCGATTGCAGACTAGTAGATTAGAATTTTGATTGTCTGCTAATAGTAGTTTAGTACCGATTGCCATGGTGTCTGTAACCGGGTCGCTCTTTTCTAACTAATATACCTTCCTATCCTTACCTACCGTTTTATGTAAACGGCTGTAGGAATAGGCCCGACGTTACCCGGGCGCTTGGTCCTACAGTCCTATCAATCAATCATCAATCAATCAATGTTAATTTTTGGTCAACGAGCAGAATCGAAATCGAGACCGCGGTGTGATGAATAACTCTCTTCACCATTAAGCTACAACTGGCGACTGGCATTACAATAGATTTTAGAAAAAAGCTAGTTGAAAAATAGTTACATCGGAACATTGTTTGCAATATATGAATTCCAATAACTATACTAGGTATAGACCGATGAACTGTATCATTGCTAACATATATGGCATATTAGTGGTCCATAACAGCTGTATATGGGCCATTGTGACTGTACGATTCTCATGACTTACTTCTGATTTGATATACGTACTATCAACTATCAGTGACGCGTGATTTAATATCCGACGAAATAATTCGTCAACTTGATAGAACCAATTCTGAGCTTAAGTTATATTATCACGGTGAGTGAATAAACTGCATTTCAATACAAGGAGTGAATGGAATAACATTTCTATCCTAGCAAATGAAGTCTAATAGATTAACCTAGTGTCGCGAGCATTTAAACTGAACCGGAAATGATTGGTCAAAAGTAATTTTTCAGACAAATAAAAATTGTCCGGATGGCACACTTAAGATCTGGTGAAAAAGAGGAGAACGGTTTAATTAAGAATATTCACTTTCCACTTTCAAACATTCTTCTCATGTTATGGTCTGAGGTTTCATAACGATCAATGTAGTTAATGTTACTAGAAGGATCAGTGAATGACGCAAAGTTCATCGCAAAATGATAATGTCCAAACTTGTCATGATAGTTAGTCATGATATGTATGTTATTCTGATCGGTTTACAAGTGAACAAATAAAATTTAGGAATTTCTTGAGTTCAGTTCTCAATGCGATTGAAAATTTATGGTATGTAATCAACCATTAAAAATTTTATTTAAGACCTTATTGCATCAAGCAAGAATTTCGTGAGGTTTTATAATAAACTTTAAAGTGCGTGATAGTTTTGGTCGAAATTCCATCTATCATTTATATAAACTTCATAGATATATTAAAGATTTCAGCAACGTTCTTATAATAATTTTAATTTTACTTATAGCTTAATCTTTTTTGTCGACTTCTTTACTTTTCTTCACTGTTACTAATAACATTGTTTATTTTGTAAAAACCGCGAAATTCTCAAACCAATAACGAAACACCCACTTTATTAATAACGTTATTA
The DNA here is from genome assembly GCA_963932295.1 of Tipula lateralis. NCBI lineage: Eukaryota > Metazoa > Arthropoda > Insecta > Diptera > Tipulidae > Tipula > Tipula lateralis. The sequence continues at coordinate 42,254,964 of OZ010736.1, forward strand.
TTGGTGTATATAGTGAGAATTTTCTTCACTATAATTTCCTAATTACATATTTTTTACTGTTTGAGTATTTAATTGGTTGATTTGACATTGGTATGAGCATACAACAAGTGGTACTATTGTGTAAACAGCACGTGAATCAACATGAAGGATTCTTTGTGGGTTTCGAGGGATTGGAAAAGATGAGCAGCTCCAACCTAGCTAGACGATTGATAGAACACTCTACTGCTAACAAATTAAGTTATTAATGTGCGCAATTGTGTTAAAGTGGTCCGAATTCATTAATAGGAAATTTATTGTATTCAAGCACTACAATACCAGATCACAAACATCAATTGAAATTTTCTGTACAATTAAGCCATAATAACCCATAATTTATACGCCACAACATAATAACGATGTAACTTTGCATTCAAGTAAAACCTTTAATTTGACCTCGTTTAATCTCACTTCGGGATAAACTTCTGTATTATTTACATTAAAATTTTTGTAAATTTAAACCATTTATCTTTATTATTTATTAAGACGAGTAAAGTCAATAAAATTACTCTAAAATGCGCCTGCAGCTCAAAAATTGAAGTTTATACTTGTGATTGTTTACATAGGACTGTAAGGATATTAAATAATTTATGTCTGCACCATGAACTATATAAAAAAACTCAGAAGAGCATATTTTTGTAAATAACAAACCTCTTGTGATTTAGCAACTGTAAAGTAGTTTAATTTTTTAGACCAGACAATATACTGCTAACAATTCTAACATAGTTATTGTTGCACAATATGATTTATACTTTATAAATACACAAAGTTATAGAATATAAACATCCTTATTTTTTTGTTTAACACACAAAAACTCCAAATAAATCATTTGAAAGATAAACATTTTTTGGGAATAAGTCTATGTTGCTTTAGACTAACCGGTATCATTTCCAAAAACCAAAAGTTTGAAATAAAACTCTCAAAGGATTTTTAGAAACAAAAACATTGGTTAAATATATCCTATTTAATTGTATGTTTTTCCTTAATTTAAACAATAGATATACGAGCAACAAAACAAAATATGGGAACAAAATCACAACCAGGCAAACTTATAGAGCGATTGTTGATATATCCTTTGGGATATTTGGTCATAATATACCCATATACAATTTATGTATTCGTACATATAAAATATCATTGGCATATTCATTGATAACGCAACTAGACCCAAATACTCCTCCCATTCGGTATCGATTGTGTTCTGCTATTTTATAGAAAATGTTACGTGATTTTTTTATCTTTTCACAATAAACTATGTACATAATATATATATGTATATATAATGTTGTTGTTGACGTAACGAGAAAAACTGGTAAATAACAAAATCATAACGAAAAAAAAAATAACAACAAAACATAAGTAAAAGAATTTCCACATTGTGCTTTTATTTTAACCAACCATCATAGCAAGTAAATATTTATTTTTCTTTTCAATACTCGTATGTATGGTCACATAACATATAAATAAAAATATTACCAAGCTTAACCATTATGTTGCGAATTGTTATTATATAAAATATGAAAATAAACAATAACTAAACTATATCGATGAACAGAAGAAAATATGTATCAATAATTCTTTTATTTTTAGAAAATATAAAGTTTATATTTTGTCGAAAGTAGAATATTCCATTAGTGTTTTTGTTCCAAGTGGTTGAATGAGAAATTGAAATAAATTATTGTTCGTTTATATGGTACATCAAATGCATTCTTTTATTGGTTATCCATCCATTTAATTTGAGGTCAACATTTTGTTATTATTTCAAATGAATATTTATTTAGTATTTATTTATGTGCAACAGACAAGTATCCATTCACCCACATTGAATAAACATTAATAACAACGAAAAAACCATTATTTTGTATGCTTTTCATCTGTATCTATATGAGACAAGAGTGCACTTACACGTTTCTTACTCAACTGATTTGGCTTCTGCATTACTGCAAATTCGTTTCGACTTTTATTATATTAAAGCAAGATATTCCATTTAAGTATTAAATTTTTTTTTATTTTTTTCTTAAAAATAATATTCGCTCCGTTGAATTTAATAATTTATGGAATCTTGAAATTTATAAATCGTTCTGTTAAGTAATTATTTTCTTCAAACTTTTTCCACGTTTATAAAAATAGAATATAGCACCAGACCAAATGGTGCCGAGTGATATATTATTTAAACCTATCGGATATTATGTAGCTGGCGCCTATATTGCTATTATTGACCAATTTCGAAAATACCACCCAGTGGCGCAGAGGTTAAAGCTGCGGCAGTTGGAGCGGGAGATACCGATAGGGGCAGGATGCAAAGGAGATTATTATTCACCACTTGATTACGATCGGTGGTGTGAATGAACACAACTATGACTCCCTGTTAGAGTGCAGAATCCATGGGCCGACCCATCTTGCATGGCAGTACTATAAGCTACTACTATAAGCTGGCATGGAGCTATGCAATGTGCAGATAGTTAAGCAAATCGGACCTATAGCCGTACGTCCTCGATTGGGCAGCAAAGCGTAAGGTAAGGACGTAAATAAGCGAACCGCGAAAGAGTTTGGAGTGCCTTGAGCCCCAAAACAGCTTACATAGTAATAAAATAATAACATTTGAAAGCAAAACTCGATCGTAAACCGCACAAGTATTTACTTTCTTGCAAGACGAACGTTATCAACGAGAAGCCGCTCGTCAGCTAACCATAAGCGAATCTGCTGTTGTTTTGTCCGGCTTTTCCATCGTCCCACCTGATTATTAGTTTCATTTTTTTTTTCAGAATATAATTCTATATCTGATAATCATAAAATAATTCTGGTGCAGTTCATAACTAAACAAACAATAGTTTTTAAGTGTTTTTTCTCAGAGTGAAAGTTATTGCAATTCATGTTCTTTAATAAATCGTGCAAAATGACTTAAGTTAAATAAGAACAGTTAAATTTACTGGTGATTTGCATGTAGGGAATACCTTTGTAATATACTGCTTGAAAGACAGAAATAAAGGTAGTTTTAAATTTTGACGAGACGAGTTGATTGGGTGAAGGAAAGCTTTAACCAGATAAATCACCTGCCCGATTTTACTTTCAGCAAGGATACCTTAAGACGTAGATTGAAGCTACACTTTAATTCAACCTGATTCAATTATTATTTATACTGTTTTATGTAATGTTAAATCGTATTCGTAGACTTATTTATAAATAATTATATCTACGGGGTGTCCCGAATTTACTGACACGAATGGTACGGTTGGATTTCTTGATGACTTTACTTTTACCACTTTGCATTGAAGGCGCCCTCCAACGAAGCATCTTTTATTAAAATTAAATCAATATCTCGGGAAATAACCATTTGTTTTTGGCAGGCTCATATAATTAAAAAGGTAAAAAAAAATTCTTTTAAATAAAGTATAAGAATCATGAATATTTATTTAAAAAGTATTTCAAATTAAAAAAAAACTTTGTGAATTAAAATTTTTTTGTTTCTGTACCATTTATCTTTTAACAATTAGTCTGTGACGGTAAATATTTTTGCTTAAAAACAGCGTTCAGACTCTAAGCTTTCAAGAAAGCTTACTATGTGTGATGTGTGCAAAATTATATTATCTAAAAAAATTATAAGTTTCTAATACAAATTTTGATTTAATGTTGTCGTTAGGTTACGACAGTAACATTGGTAGCTGGATATGTTTAAGCCACTGGCAATAGCGTGTTGTATCCAGTATGAAGGACGTATTATATGACTCAAAACACTACGTTTCGGACGGTGAGTGTCAGTTCTTATCAAAAATTTAATTCCTGATATTGTGTATTAAATAAAGTAATTACAAGTATTCCGGCTCAATCACAGTGTATATGCTAATCGAACCGAATTATGCAGCGATTCCTCAGAAGAGTTCAAAAGGAGTCAAATTCAAAATCTAGCATAAAATTATGTTAGTGTTATTTTGCAACCTAGCAATGGTTTTGATTGATTTCTTAACTTTGGCTACAAGTTTTTTTGTAATCGATCAAACTGGATATCGGAATGTTAAGGTATGTGTGTCAATATTTTCGATTTACGTAGAGCCATCTGCTCATAGCATAGCTCCAGTATGCCAGCTTATAATAATGACATGTAAGATGTTTCTACGTAAGAGGGTCATAGATGTATTCATTCACAGCACCGATTCTGGCCTTATCTTTATTCGAACGCAGTTCTCACCTTTTTCAACTGCAGCTTTAACCATTGTGTCATTTGGTTAGTGTACTTTTTAATTTATATTACATGTATACTACAATTTTTTTACCTTTAACGTAAATTATGTACAAAATATTTTTTTTATTTTTTCCGTGTAATTGAACAACACTGTTGAGTGGCGCCGATGTTCAACAAAGGTTAAAACGAGATGAAACTCTTAGTCACTGGATAGTAAGGAGATGCTGACCAACCTCACTCCAACACATCCATTCTAGCATCGGTGTCACACAGCTCGAGCCATGCGACATTGATGGATGAGGTTGGACTAGAGAGGATGAAGTCAAGTGGCCATCCCTCAGTCGAAACATGAATTCAATTAAGCATTAGTGCGACGAATTTATGGGTTTTATGATCCATCCGTTTAAAGAGTCCGAGCGCAAAATTCGGTACCAACCAGCATCAATGATTTTAAGATTGTTACGAATGAGGTATTTATCTAATACTCGTATGTAAACAAAATTTTGGTTTTGGTTCGACAACCGCAACAAAACAATTCACCAATCTTTCACATTTAATGATTGACACTTCATTCTAAATTATGTTTTATATTAAAATAAAGTATTTTTATGCTCAATTGTAAACAGAAACACTCATCGAACTTTTTTGTAAAACATACCTCTGTATCTATAAAATTCCCATATATCAATATACAACCTATTCTTAATTCAATCGGAAAATTGAACTCACCAACAAGTTGATGTTTGTTGCCGTTGTCAACAAAATGTTATAGATTAATAATACTCTGTGGATATACCTATGTAAGTAATCAAATAAATTATTATTTGTGTTTTTTTAATATTTTTCTCAATTTTGACAGCCAAGTCAACATGTAGAATTCGAGACCATATACAATTCCCTGTGGTTTTTTTTCGAAATAAGTGAAAATCTTCATAAATCGTTAAAATAAATTCAATTTTTTTTTTTTACATTTTATTCTATGCTATCTTTTTTGGGGCTCAAGGCTCTCCCAGCTCTTTCGCGGTTTGCTTATTTACGTCCTACTTTACGCCTTAACGGCCGAATCGAGAACGTACGGCTGTAGGTCCGATTTTCGTAGAACCATCTGCGCATTGCATAGCTTCACGCCAGCCTATAGTACTGACATGGAAGATGGGTCGGCCCATGAGTTCTGCACTCCAACAGGGGGTGATAATGAACACATCTATGTTCATTAACACCACCGATCGAATCAGATGGTGAAAAATCCCTTTTGCATCCTGCCCCTATCGGGATTCGAACCCGGTACCTCCCGCTCCAACTGCCACAGCTTTAACCACTGAGCAATAAATTCAATAATGTGTATTCTACGTAGAGAATTACCTCTACATAGCGTCCGAAGTTGTAAAGGTGATCTATAAATTGTAGCTGACATGGAAAATGAGTGGAGTCAATTTCTGCAGATTTGTTTTTCTTTCAACAGCGGTCGAACGTAAGTTCGTTACCGATCGCAATTGAATAATCGACTGAGTAACATATTAACAACGTATCGGACCAAACAAATATAAAAATTAAAAAGTTAAAACTGAAATGAATTCCGTTGTATGTTAAGTGATTAATGAGAAATGAACTTGTCTCTGTGTCTTAGGTGACATTTGGATGGCCATGATCAACTGTTAGATCTATCGTTACGTAATTCTACAGATGATAGCACGTTGTTTATATTTCATCAAAATTTTCGCTTACGTAAACATTTTAATAACAGTTTAGCACATCTAAGTTTATATACCACCCCACTGCATGTTGTATTCTATACAGAGGTTTCGAGTTATAAAATTCTAAATTTTAATTTTTCAGCTGTAGGTATTATTGGCATATACAAAATCAGGTTTTAATTTCATGTTTGCAAGGTAATTCTTAAGAACTGTTGAGGATAAATATTTTATAAGAATATAAGAATTTCTGTGTCTTTTGCGTGTTAAGTTATAGGTTTTGTTAATTCTTGGAAAAAATTTAAGATTTTTTTAGAAGCATAATTGGTGATTCTGCAACATTTATAATTCTTAACCAAGAATCAAAATGTATTCGAATACCTTCAAAATACACCTTCTTTTGGTTAAATAACACTTATTTAAGATTATATTTTCATGAGCTAAGGATACTTCTACGATTTGACCTTAAATGTTAACTAAATTATGAATACAATAGCAAAGATTGTTGAATATGATCTATTTATGTTATCTATCAAAAATTAGAAAGATAAAATTTCAAAATTGATTAGCCTAACCACAAACACTATTATAAAAGGACGATTGATCTGTCTTATTTTTCGAAATAACATACAAATTTAATCCATCTTACTCACTTCTGTGGTTTAAACACTTAATTTTAACCGGCAAGCATAAGAAAAATTCGACATTTTCTCTGTCTTTGTCTAAAACCACTAATCCTATAGAAAGAGAAATTTTATTTTCACTTAAAGAAGGTATTTAAAATGGGAGTAGTGGAGAAACTCTCAATTGCAACTATCAGAAACCAAAATAATGATATCCTAGATGATTAATAAAAAATATCTTGAATTAAATAATTATTTTCTTAATACGAGTGTTACTGAGGATTGCAATTAAAGCTTACTAATAAAATTGAATCATCACTGAATGATGTTGAAGCCATTAGAGCCGTAAAAAAGAAATAAACAAATCAACTCTACCAGTTCATTTGCGAGCAAATAAAAAAGGCAGGGCTTTTGCATAGTCTGTGTAAAGATTGGTATTTCAATATTATCATCAGCGAGACTCAAAGTTACACACAAAAATAATTTTGGCGATTCAACAAATGTAACGCACACACTATAACAATAATATTTGCACCACTTACCGCGACAACAATCATTTAGTCATTGGACCAAGGCATAATTGCCACATTTAAAGGAAATTTTGTGTAAAACCAAATCGGTTCAAGATACACTCCATTTCACATGATTGCGGGCATTATTATTTTGGAAATACTGCACCGTTGTCTTATATTTCTCGTAACGATAACATAAATTTTAGTTTAATAGTTGGATTGGGTTTATTACGAAAACATCGCAAAAAATAATGCAGTAGGATCAAATTATTCTCGTTTTTTCGAATTATACTCAGACGTTGCAATCAGTTGTTGCTTACAGCGGAAGAAGTAATTATTCCCAAAATTTGAAGCAGAAAGCCGAAGAAGCTAATATCGACGAGTACAGGAGTAAAGGTCTCAGTTCTCGTTCTATTGGCCATAATATTTTAACGAGCAAGAGCTACTAGCTAAATAAAGAGACCCATGGAAATAATCATAAGAGCCCGAGGGGAAAACACCATGCGATACACGTCTTCAATTCGCAAGACACCATATAAGTGTTGACGAAGGTGACGAAGGGTTGTTTTCTCTGATGAAGAAGATTGACCGGCCGAATGGAAACAGCTACTATTTTTATGATGTAAGAAAGAAGGAAGTTTTGCTTAGTAAGCGGCACAGTAAAGTAGTTCCATACTACGAAGCTACGACTTTTCCAAGTACCAAAATCAATGCAATTTCCTCTTTAACCATTTTAAATAGGGATTATCCGAGAATTCAAGAACTATTTGATGGACAAGATAGGGTTTTTTTATTTGATGGACAAGATTAGGTTTTTTCTTACTTAAGCTTGAATTGCTATAGGTAAAATGTAGATTTTGTATTGTGGCCAGCATACTCACCATATTTAAACATTATGGAAAATGTTTGGGAATGATTTGTTCGTAGGATCTATTAAGGCGCAGATAATTTGAAACAATCTTTCTGATGCAAATTTCTCTAAGGATTTTAGAGTATCTATAAATTGATGGAAACTCGAATATTCCACGTAATTTTAGCAAATAGGGACTGACGCATTTTTAAAAACGACTCAGTTTTTTATTTTGGTATGAGTTCCTACAATTTTCAAATTTTTTTTATTTTAAGAGATAATATGTACATGAACTTTCCAATTTTGACAAATGTTTTACAGATATTCCTCCGAACCAATTTAAAGATGTCAAGAACCAACAAACACGAACGATGTCATACAGACAAATATTATGCATAAACACTGAATCAGTCGATGAAAATTTTGTTTATTTGTCAGATGTCCAACGTAACTTCACTGCTTTAATCATCATGTCAAATATCCACTATACGGATTTATGTATGTACATATGAGAAAAACTTCTCATACATAAATGACCTACACTCTGGTTAATCCCTATCATATGGAAATGGCGTAGACACGGTTTGTTGGTATTGTTATGACCTATCTGGACATATGCAATTTATATTACAATAGCTATAAGAGTTTCAACAATTTTTTCGAGTTGTATTTATTTTTCATGAAAATAGATTCGGAAATAAAATTCTTCGCCTAGAATCAAACCAAAAAAAATGTAGACAAGAATCAAACCAACAACTTTCGGGTTGAAAGTTCACTTATTTACTCAATTTTTATATGAAATTAAAAATACAACGCGATATGTTTTCTTTAAACCTACTCTTTGCGTTATACGAGGGTTGCCTGTATATTAAATTATCTGCCGTAATATAACTATCAGAACTGATATTATATAGAACCGTTAAGACTTATTAAAAAGTAATGACTAATAATACGGCATACAATTAAATTAAACAAGGAGGAAAGTATTCAAGAACTCAATTTTACGAGTGGCTGCGGTTCAACCCAAATTCACATACATACACATTAAAAACACACAATCGTGATCTCACGAAAAATGGCCTTTAGTTTTCAAAAATATTGTAGGAGAAAAAGCATCCGTACCATCGGGAATTATTTTAGAGTGGATCTATTAAAACCTACCTCGATTTCTAAATGGATATAAGAAAAGCGATATATTCAACCTCGATGAAACTTGTTTGTTCTATAAGCGTTTGTCTAACAACACGATACAGTTTAAAAATATTGATTGTGTCGGAGAGAAACTGCAAGGAAGAATCACTGTGTAAGTCAGAAGTAATGCAGATGATACCAAAAATCAGTCCTTGCTTGTCAAAGGTAAAAGCGACAAACGACGTTCAAAAATATATTAACACTATATCAAAACAATCGCAAAGCGTGGATGACTCACCTCGAATGGAAGGAACTTTTACTTTTAATAGACGAACAAATTTCAAAGTAAGGAAAAAAAGTACTTTTTGTGGCCGAGAATTGTCAATCATACTTATAAGGTTCCCAATTACTGCAATTTAATTGGCGTTTTTTCCCACCAAATACATCAGCTGTACCTCTATGGAGCAAGGCATAATTTTAAAAGGATACTATCGCAAATTTACCGTCAAAATCACAACTTTAGAGTATGGAGAGGCTGTTTCCGCGATTCATTTTAAAACTGATTGATGGAAGCACTCTATTTTCTCAATAGGGCTTGGAATAAGGTCTCAACTCAATAAACAACTGCTTTTGAAAGACGAGATTTTTTTCTGGTTACTTGACTTCCAATAAACACTTGACAGTATCAGTAATGCTGATTTCGATTTCTTGTGCATGATAATATCGTTATATCCGAAGAAATTAATGATAGACATTTTAAACCAACTTCGTAATAATGTTCCCCCTATGGAAGAAAATTCGTCGGACGTAGAGGAATCTAGTCGAGTTGAAGTAGAACACTCATTAGGTTGGCTTTGTAAACACATCTAAATTTCATTTACATATGTATCTTATTTAATTTATATACATATTTATAAATTTTGTTTAATGATAAATTAATAAACTTTATTATAACAGAATCTTTGAGTAAAACAAACAACCGGCTATACCGAACAAAGAATGTTGTACCTTGAGTGTTCACTATAAGCGAATTCTACTGTAATAAACATGTATGACAGAAAATTATATTTTTTACAAGATCACTCTAAAAAATGAGGATTGAAGTGTGTAAAATTACCTTGATAATAATGGCAAGTTTTGATGTAATTCTACATCAGATGCTTAAAATTCAACTGATATCTATGTATAAGAAAATAATTATACTAAAAATAGTAGAATTACCCAGTTTTGTGTATTTTTCCTATCATAAGAGTAGAAAAATTCCAATGAGTATGTGAAGTTATACTTTAAGTTGTAAGTTTACACCATTTGTGTAGCACAGTACTTGATAGGTCGTAAATATACTCTTCTGGCTTAAAAATTTCAGTATGAATGTAAATCATTATTTGTTTTGCGTTAACCTCCTGTCATTTAGTAAAGCATTTCGTTTTAGTAATTGATCAGTGAAAGTGAAAACGTGTGTTGTGGAATCAAATTAAAAATTTAAATATATATTAATTTGATTAATTCAATTTAAGATAAGTATTAATACAGTTCTATAAATTAAAGTATATTGATATGTTTGAATGTTTAAATTGTGATTTTAATTCCAGTTTGATTCAAAAATATAAGAAGCATTCGAATGAACATCGATGGAAAAAAATATGCAATACATTTATTTAGAACCCCATTATCAACAAAACTAGAACTTATCCAACTTTTCCAGTTCATTGTTGTAGGAGCCACTTCACTTTTAAAAGTACTTTAAAAAATAGTACAAATTAAAATTTATTTTTGAAATTTACTACAATAATTGTAGGTTATCTGTTGCCTTCATTATTGTGGAGAATTTTCATGGTAGCGCGATTATAAAAATCACTCTTAAAACGTTTGAATTATTAACATTTTAATGGCGAGTAATCGCACAATTTAAAGGATGTTTCACATATAGCGCGAATTGCGAATACATTCCCCGCGCGAATTCGCAGATTCGATTCACATTAAAAGCGAGCGAATACATGTGTCATCGTGTTTTATACTGGTAATTGATATTCTTAATTACCATGTGTAACATATACAACCAAACTTCTGTTGGCCATCTATTTATTAAAAAGAACACGAAGCAAATGCCGCAGATACTGGGTTCATCCATATCTAAAACGCGTCCAACTTTAGGACTATGCATGAAGATTGTGAAATAGCTAGAGAATTATCCAGAACTTTACTTTAAATACTTCCGAATGAGTCAAAACAATTTTTAAAAAGTGTTCAATTTATTAAAATTCAAGATTGACCTGAAGCCATCAAATTTTCGAGAGTGTGTATCGGCAAGAGAAAAACTTGTAATTACAATAACGTAATTATATTATTTGATTATTTTGTAGTAATAAATACATATATTTAATAGTTATTACCATATTCAGATATCTAGCAACTGGTTGGTCATTTCGGGATTTAGCGTTCCATTTTTGTTGGGGACATTCTACAATTTGCAAAATTATAAAGCAAACGTTACAAGCAATATAATAAATTATTCATTAGTTTTCTAAGTAAAAATATATAAATGAAACCAATTATATATACCGTTCAATTACCTGGATAATCAAGCACGGGCAATATCATTCCAATGCATATTTTTTTTGATCGGTTGCTGTAGTCTATCTTTTTATTAAATAGAGATGAGTATGCGCTTACCTCCTCTCTTCCAGCTCAATTTTATTATTGTTATAAGTTTTTTTTTATTCATTATTGCAAAATATTTTTTTAAAATAAATATCTGTCGTATAAAGCTTCAAACAACGAACAATAACAATTCGCGCACTGCGATTATGAAAAACATTATTAGTACGAATTTCAAAATTCTTACGAATGAAAATGTGTGGAACGCGAGTGAAATGCATTTTTTGGTAGTGCGAATTTTGTGTAATGTCATGTCATATTAGCTTCGAATTCCGTATTTATTTGTTTTTTGAATTATTTTCAAAGCATTTATTCATTTAATATGATTTAAAATATTATTATTTTGTTATTAATACAAAAAAATTATGTATATAAGTTTAATGTAAGTCATAAATTTGTAAAAACAGTTTACTCGCAGTTCGCGCTATATGTGAACCATGGGAAATTAGTGTAAAATTGTACTTTCAAAATTTTTATGTGCTTAAGTGCTAGAAATTTTTCATGGCCCGTAAAGATTTGATGACGCTTAATTTCTATTTGTTGTATTTTTATATGTATTGCTTTTCTGAAATAAAATCCACCATCCAATATTGTGTGACGTCATTGCTTATCCTGTTGATAAAAAGATCGATATCATCTCAACATTCATTAATCTTGAAGCATATTATTTTGTGCTTTCTTATTGATTTGGTTGATTAGACTATCTAGTTTGTTTATAACTCGTGTTGCTAACATTACTCTAGCGAATTTCAATGTGTTAACCTAAATTTTAAACACATCAAAGATAATTAACTTTTCTATTTGTAAATTACAACAAAAATTTTTTAAAAAAAGAGTAAGACAGAAAATTGTAAATCCAACTGCAGAGTAAAAAACGAGTCAATTTTCGGGAATTCGCACAATTTTTGTGTTTGTTACATCGCTTAACATGTAAACTACTACGATTAAAGCGAGTGTGTAGAATTAGACGTGATTGTGTATTTTACATTCAGGATTAGTGGTAAAATATAAATTTTTTAGTGTTTAGTCACTATTTATTTTAGAGTGTAAATATTACTTTTATTTTCAAAAAATTTGAGGTTAGTTCCAACAATGGTATACATCACGGAAACGTTTATTTTTATGTTTGGAACATTTAGACGTAGTTAAAAACACAACATGATACTTATAGGTGAGTTAATTTTGATTTAATCAACATAAGAAATTGGTGAAGAGGTTAACTTTTAAGACTGGTTTTAAATCTCTGTTCTAAACACCAATGAAAATAGAAATTACTTTTGATTTGTGATATGAAGTATAAAAGCTTCATCATAATATTTGATTTTATTATATTTATATTTACAATTATCTTATTTCAGATACATTAAGGAATGAAAAGAGTCAAAGAAATTATAATCTCTGATAAAGATATTGTTGTATAATTTGAATATTCGACATAATATGTTTTTTGTTCTAAAGCTAAAAAATACGCTTGTTGGTGTAATTATTATATAATTACTCATTCGCTCGTTAGACCACCAACTTACCAACAAATGAGTATATATATATTAATAACACCAACAAGCGTATTTTTTTAAAAAAATAGGCTTTTATGTGTAAACTTAAAAACAAATTTACATATCAATTTAAATAATTTACAACTTAAAAAAATTAACATATTATTATGTGTAACTTAAGAACATTAAGATGAAAAAACAGTCAAACTTTACATATCCTGTTGTATCCTGTCCAAATGTCCATGCTAATTTTAATCTTTTTAGTGTAATATTACTTTTTATGGTTTAAATGTAGTTATTAGCAATTCTATCGACATACTCTCGATCTAGAGAGTAATTTGACAATGATTAACGGTGGTATTATGTTGCCATCTATTATCGATGTAATATTACATCAAATATTTTTAAGAGTGTATGTGTCCCGATCCTGTTCTAGATCTGTGTTCTTTGTTCAGTCAAAACTACAGTACGGGATAATTTGGTGAAGTGGGATATACAACTATTTAGAGCATGCATTACCGGTCAATCGGTGAATTGTATTTTAAGAGTATTACGGAATTATCGGTAAATATATTTTTTTATCGGTAAAACATGCAAATAAAATTACATATTTTGATGTTCGATTCTATAACGTTTTCCTTTTCGAGAAATAATATTTTTTTTATTATGAACAATGTACGAGAAGGAAAGTATTCAGAACGCAAAAATTGTATTTAATAATATATGATTGATTCAGTCGCACTCACAAGTCTTTTTACGTTATAAAAAATAGAAACTATAAAAGAGGAAAAAATAAGTATTACTGAAGAGTGAAAGTAAATACAACGGTATTTAAAAAATATGTTCTTGACAGCAGTTGAATCAGTTATTGTCATTGTAATTTTTTGGAAATTAAATAAGCGAAAAATCAAATAATTAATATAAAATAATAGTCATTAATAAAAAAAGTATAAAATAAAAGCCTCAAATAATTTTAGAAAGAATGGATGCTAAAAAAATAACAGTATGGGACTATTTTCAAAAATCGAAGGACCGAAAGTTTGGTATGTGCAACGAATGCAAAAAACAAATAAAATGTGAAGGTAGCAGTACCAGTGGAATTATATCCCATCTCAAGAGTCAACATTAAATAAACATGAAAAGAAAACCAAATGATGATTACCAGCCAATCGCTACAACTTCCAATGCCAAAATATTTAATTATTTCGTCAAACGTAATGATGATTCTTTTCCTGCTGTTCTAGCTCGATTGACCACCAAGGAAAATATTTCTTTCAAAAAAGTTGCCACATCGTATGATCTACATGTTTTATTTAAAATCAAATACACTGTTAACATTCCCAAGTCTCCACACACGGTTAAAGGCATTGTAACATTGGAATACAGCTGCAAAATTAAAAAACAAATCATTGCTGAAATTATAAAAAATATAAATAGTGGATTGAGCCTTACATTTGACGAATGGACATCACTTCGCAGTAGAAGATATATAAATGTAAATGTCCATTCGATCGATAAATTTTGGAATTTGGGGTTAATTATTGAAGGGGCAATGCCAGCTACGAAATGCGTTGAACTTTTGAAAGTAAAGTTGAAGAATTTAGACAGACCGGACTTCGGTGATGAAAAAAGTAGCTAGATTATTGAATAAAACTAATCACCAAATATGCCTTGGGATTCAATTAGCAGTAAATGAAGGGTTATATAAGAAAAGAGAGATGAAACTAGATGAAACTAGAACAAAGATGATGAAAAAGACGAAGAAGAATCAATATTAGCGTAGGACGAAGAATATCTTGGAAGTGATGATGAATTCGAAATAATAAATAATTCATTCGAAGAAACAGCAATCATTGAAGATATTTCCGTAAATCCTTTCATTATGAAGGTCAGAAAAAACTATTGTAATGTTCAAACGTTCACAAACCAAAAATGATATTTTGCAGAAGTATATTAGACTGCAAAACCAGGTGGAACAGTCTACTTATAATGCTGGAGAGATTTGATTAAGGAAAACTTTGATTGATATTCAAAATCAAATGAAATTACAGAAGAAGAAATAATTGAAATGAAAAGAATAATATCTGCATTACAGTCAATAAAAGAATTATTGTAGAAGCACTATGCCGGAGAGATGTAGATTTGTATGTGGCAGATGTTACATTGAAGTTTAAGTGTATTAGTACTGAAATTACAAAATTGAGTATCGAACTAAAAGAGGCACTCATCCAAAGAATTATAGAGAGGAGAACTATCTTATCTGATGTTTTTCAATATTTGAGTGACCTAAGAAATATTAGATCGGATTCTGGGGATAGTTATAAAATTTTTCAAACAACAAGCAGAACAGGCATAAGTAGAAAAATTATTGAATTGATTCAATCACCACAGCCAGGTTCGGAATCTGAATATTTAAGTGATACCGATCATGAACTTAATGACGAGGTAATAATTATCTCATCAATACCTGCACCGGTGATGACTATGAGCGAGAAGCTACATCATTTGATTCATGAAAAAACGATCAAATTTAATATTGAAACTGACCAAGAAAAAGGGTTAAATCAAACAATTAAGATAGAAATGGATTTTTACGAGGAACATCTGTTTCCCGACAATTTAAAACTATTCGGCCTACGAGTGTGGAAGCAGAAAGAGCTTTTTCGGCGGCAGGCCAAATCTGCACCAAATTTCGGTCAAGTCTAGATGATTCCACATTGGACAATATGTGTTTTTTGCGAGCTTTTTTTTTAATTCGCAAGAGAAAGTTGAAGATTCAGCATAACTTTCATTTTTACATTTCTTTAATACAATTATTTTTGTAACTATTAAAAATTGAATACACATGAACTAAATTATTGATTTAAAATAAATAACTTTTTGATTTAGTAGTAGGTAAATTTAGTAGTAGTAAAATGTCTTCAAAAGAATTAAAATTCGGTAATTTACCGGTTAATCGGATGCCATGAAAAAGTCGGTAAATTTGGATGCCTTACTACTATTCCAACTACGAAGTTCTTTATAATAACACGTACATCATACATTTATAATACGAACAATTGGCCGCAAAGTGCAATCCATATTTTACTCTTTCGGTGCCACTGTTTAGAAATTTTAACATTATTCCTTTAAAAAAAATGATTTAATTGTTATCTTATTACTGTTTTTATAATGGTATTCTAAAACCTTTCATAAATTTAATTTAAATAAGGAAAAAAGTCTGAATTTTGAAAAACAGACCTCCTAAATTACACCATGCAGGTCTTATCTTCTACTTAAAAAATTCAGAAACGTTATTGCAAGTAAACTTGTCCATTAATGAACTAAACAAATCTCGCTATGGATGGTTTCATACTCATACCAACCTAAATCTACATACAAACTTGTTTCGATAACAGATAATGGATTTGATCTGATTCTACTTCGATATGAACAACACAAACTAATTTATTTCCTTCGGTAGTATTTTTTCAATTTTCTATTGTTAAAAGTCAAAGTACACAATACACATACCCAACATATTAGAAATCAAAATCGTATATACACACAAATTGAAAACAATAATATGCAAGTCTAAAACATAAAGTTTGTAAGAAAATCAACAACAAAAAGCAAACCGAAAAATCGTAATAAACTTTCAAAACAAATTTAATATCGAAGTAAAAAATAATTTCTTACGCAAACAATATACTTAAGGAAGTATGTACAAAACAACAACAGTCAGCAGCAACACAAAAAGTATTTGGATTTGAAATTATTTTGGTATCTCTTAGAAAAATGTTTTTGTTATACTCGTACATACAGAAATAAGTTGAGAGTTTTCTATTCACATAAAAACCAGCATAAATTCACATTGATTTTAACCCTATATATTGTATGATTATATTTTTGTTTCTCGTGCTTTACTTACGTCTCAGAGACGTTTTTAAGAAATATATTTATATCTATGTATATGTAGATGTACAAAATAAATTCGAGAAGTTTGCTTGAAGCCAAATTCAATAGATCGAAAAATTTTAAGAGGTTTTTATTTAAATTATATA
This sequence comes from Tipula lateralis, assembly GCA_963932295.1. NCBI lineage: Eukaryota > Metazoa > Arthropoda > Insecta > Diptera > Tipulidae > Tipula > Tipula lateralis. Next base: position 42,272,184 of record OZ010736.1, read on the forward strand.
GATTTTTTTCCTTGCGTTAGATGATTATTTCTCAGATGATGATGATGATGATGATGGTGGTGTTTATGTTTGTAAAAATAGAAAAGAAAAAAAATGAAGCGGATAATTCAGATAATTTAAATAACAGCTGAATCGGTAATCTGCGTAAATGTACAGAGTAACAGTTGATATAACGAAAATATACTGAAGCTTGATACATATAATTTTATGGTAATGATAGAATTTTCCAACTATATTGCATATTAGGGTAGAGTGTTAAACAGCTATTTCCATTACACATTAAAATTCAAGAAGCTGGATTATAAGAAGAATCTCTGTAACTTTGTTACCTTATTATATGCACGCGTATGGTTAAACATACCTTCAACTTTACAAAACCTACCTAATTTATTTTCCAAAATGCTCATTATAATATACATTTGAATAATGTCGAGTAATAAAATTGTTAATCGGTACTTCTAAACACAAATTTCATGACAACTGATGATCTATTTGTTTTTTAATACGACATACAAAAGGGTTTCGTAACAATAACAAATTCCAAAACAATCAGATTAGGCTCTTTCAATTTAAATATAGAAGGTAGAATAAGCCCGTCGTAGCTTGCTGGTTTATCACAAATCTGGTAATTAGACAAATTACCTTGCATTACAATAAATAAACTGACAAAACTATCTCCTAATTAGATCATATAAACGCCCTTTTAGAAAAAAAATCAATTAGTTTGAAAACCTTTTGTGATCCAGTTACTGTGTTGTTATTAGAATGATGATACACGGGTAGAAACCACAACATAAAATTTACATGCGAATCGATTATTTATGTTTTACCAGTGAAACATAATACATCCATTTCAATAAAAAAAAAATCGTTTTGGATGGTCAAACGTGTTGTTAGGAAAATGAAACATGTTTCAATTTTATTTTCAACTTTTAAAATGGATTGATAAAAAATCCACGAATAATTAAAGTTATTGTTAAAATTAGAAATATCCAGGGTAATAGTGGGCTATGTCAACCTGTAATCTATACACGTATAATTAAACGTGATATGAATGTAGATAAAAATTTTAAATTTTATTAAATCTTAATAATTGAAACTAAAGTTTAAAAAATTTAACCAGCTCAGTGGCAGCTCGACTTATAAATGCTTGAGGTGAAAGTTGATCTTAATTTACACATTAAAAAATAAACCACGGTTTAAATTAAAACCTAACCGCGTCTCAAGTGAATTCTTGATCTTAATTTTTGGTCAATGGCGAAAATCGAACTCGAAACCGCGACGTGATGAGAAACTCTCTTAACCATTAAGCTTCAACCATCGAAAACATATAGTTATAATGTACACATTAAGGACATATTCAAACAATAATGAAACGTGTAAGATTTTAACACTTTGTTAATTTTAAAGCCACTAAAACTTCGCTCGATTCGTAACGTATCTGTGGATAATTTATTTGCGTCAAATGTTTAACAATATATATTGTTTGGTTAAATTTGCTTTCGCGATTCGTTAAATTCATGGAATTTGTTAAGTAGTTAATCCCTTAACCTGTATTAAGACCATTATAGGCAAAAAATTATTAGAAAAAATTTTTGGGTCTATTTCCGTACGAACAACGAACCACTCCAATGCTGCAATAAAAAGTCGATCGACGTTTCAAACGAAAAAGTTAATAAACTTTATTCACATATGACCACTACAGTCTAGGTGAACCGGAACCAATGGATATATACTCAATCTGGAGCAACCATTGTTTGGGCTAGTAACAATTTTCCGCTTGGAGACATAGTAGAAAAAGGTTAAAATGGAATGGAAAAAACCTTCTCTCCCTCTCCGGCATCACAGTATGTCTTAACCAGCTGCCCTGGGAGCTGGCTACGGTTCATTGATACAGCTACAACCCAAACCGGTATAATCAAAAATCAGGAAACGAATCTGGAACTGGAACATCTGAACTCGAACAAAAACCTCAAAGCCTTCCATAATTAGAGAAGGAAATGAAACGCTATCACATCGACGAATAACACGTATGCGCATAATAAAACGAAGGAAGCATTAATGGAATGAAAAGCAGTGATTATACTAATAACAATGGAAGATTTACAACCCATCATTTAGTGCTACGCCCCAACCGAAGATGTAGACGAACCAACAAAAAAATGAATTTAACAAACCACAATTATAGGAACTCACAGGAACGATGTCAAAATCGTACAAATGGATTTCAATGACAAAATTGGAACAAATAACACCGATCTAACAATTGTTATGCGTAAAAATATGTTTAAATATGAGTAAAAACTACAACGATAAAAAACTAATAAGCTTCTACATCACAAACCAGTTGTTTATATAGGCAGATAGTAATGCAGAATTTGAATACCATACCACACAATGGCATATATTGGGGATTAACAAACTCAATGATCTGAACTATGTAGATGACCAGCTTGCTCACACATAAACAATAGACATAAATTCCAGCTAACGAATATGACATCAGCTAACGAATATAGATAGTCTCAAGATACCCTGGTCAACATTGTACAAATCGAATATGTAAATGAATTTGTATACGTTGGCTCCACAATAGCGAAACTAGGTGAAACAGACATAAACAAACACATAAATAAAGCCAAACATACATTCAACATGTTACAGAGAGTTTGGTATTCTTCTGCCCTGTCACGCAACACCAAGATAAGAATGTTCAACCTGTGAGTGAAATAAGTACTATTGTATGGATGTGAAACATTAAATAATGGAAACTACACAGAAAATCGTTCGTAAACAAGTACTTTCCACGAATACTGAAATGCTTCTGCCGTAACACCTAGACTAACATTGCATATAAAAACAAATCAAGTTGATATAGAGCCCGAAATAAAGAAATCAGGTGATATAACGAGGATGTCATTGGACTAGTACCCGCAAATGAAAAGGAAACCCGCTTTGTAACCCCCATCAGAGAAAAATGGTTCAGCCTAGTACACTTTCAATGATTCAAAAATTAGAGATACAAGAAAAAAAAATTAAGTATCAAGTCAGTTAATCGATATAATATGAAGCAACTGTCCCGTTTTCGTAGACATCAAATAATTCGCTTCATATCAATAAAGGTATGGATAATTTCTTTAACAGTGATTATAAATAATATGTGTCATATTAGTGGTTTTGGGCATATCTAAATAAAAATAAGATTAGATTACATATATCCGAATTAACTTGCATCCTAATCGATTCGAGATTTAATGAGAAGAAGATTTTATGAGAAGAAGTTAAGCATAACCAAAGAGAATAAATATAAAGAGGAGCATCTTGTATGAACCGCGGTTGCATATAAGAATAAAATAAAATAAAATATAACGATAACAAATAAAAATATTTGACGATTTCAAAACTTCGCTTACTATTTCATATTACAATTCAATTGTAAAATGGAATAGATTATTATATGAAAATATATCTATTCCACTTTACAATCGAAAAATAATATGAAATAGTAAGCGAAGTTGTGATCACTAAAAAACTCAAAAATATTTTTAGTTTATTGCAACCGCGGTTCATGTAAGATGTTCCTCTTTATATTTATTCTCTTTGGCATAACTATAAAAACGGCTTAAAGTTTTAAATTAAAGCAAATGTCCACTGATGACATGTCCACAGATAACGTTAACACCATAAAATAAAAATATCGTTTTTGTATAATGTTTCATATTCGACACATATGTGAAAATAGAGCTTTTAGAATCAATAAGTAGAAAACTAGAAAGGCATAAAAAATCGATTTTATCATAACAGTTTTATAATCTTTACTCCTAACTGTTTTAGTTAAATAATCGTTATTATAAATAATAAACTGTCATTGTTGGAATCCATCTTAGTTGTAGCTTTTTTATCCTTCTTGGAAAAATACGTTTTGCATTAACAAACCATAAGATCTAATGGATTTTAACTAAATCAAAAATTAACATTTCCATGAGTTGAACTATTAAATAGCCGATTTTAGAACCACCATTACAGCAAAGTAGATTTTAACAAATATTTCGATGTCCTTAGTCAACTCAACACGATTAATCGTCTTGAACAATGTAGGATAGAAATACAACTTTATTCAGGATGGAATCCGGTTGTCCTAATCCTAATACGTTTTAAGCATTGAATACGATATGATAGTAAGAATTTGTATTAAAGTTCAACAAGGTATTCGAAACTGCTTTTACAGTTATCGTCTTGGATACATATTTTTATTTTTTAACACTCAAGAGTCAGACATAAATTATAAAATGAAAAATATAATAACGAGGAATTAAAAAAATAATCTCATGAAAGACGTTTCAAAAATTCAAGACACAAAACGAAGAATCATTCATTTTCTGTTGTGTTGGGTAGTTATGTACAAAGCAGACGAACAGAAATACAAAAATGAGCAAAATTATTTATTTCAGCCAAAAAGTACAAGAAAAACATCTATTACAATTTTTTCACGTTTTTATATTTGATTTTTTTTAATACAGACATTATTTGCCAAAAAAACGTAAAAATAAAATAAAAATGAACATTATATAAATTTCCTCTGGTAATTTATATAATTTTTTTTCTCTCCCGTGTGCTGAAACTGGTGATTTGTTTATTGGAGAAAAAATGGAATTGAAAATTTCCTTCCGAGACAGATACGATATAGTATAAAATACAATAGGATGATAAAAGCTTCAAGTTCAACAATCAATTTTGTCGTCTCGTTTATTGTAACCATTTTCCTGTGTGCTAGCTGTAAATGTGAACTATTTTACAGGTGATATAAATTTAGTTTTGAAATATTAATGATATTAAATTAATTTTTAAATTTCTTGATTTTAAATATTTTATCATTTGGAAAAATTCAAATGCTATGTAATTGAGATATTACCAGTTACATTTCAATCAACATTATATGTTGAATTGATATATTATAGTTAATAAATACGTGACTACTGCTACATAATATTGAGCTTCTTGAAGGAAGCAACTAAATTTGGTTGGATCACTGGGCAGATTATCTGTAAAAAGCTCGAATGTTAAAATCGTTAACAAATCGGTACTAAAAACCTCGGTTGTCGATGCCACCCAGCAAACTTTTAGCATAGTAAAACTGCTTTTAAGCAACGACATGTACGCCAGAATAAATCTGTCAGACAGTTGGAAGGATTAGGTCAGAAGAGTTACCATCAGCTATGAGTAACATTTCACATTGAGTAACAATTGACGTCTAGTACTTTTTATTTTGACTCGACTTTGTGAGTTAGTGGCTGGTTCGTGATCGACCGATATAGTCAGATTGTTGGGAAAACAGTGAATTATTAATTGATAAGGTTATTCATTTGCATCATAAATCAGATTGAAATAGACAATGAACTAATCAATCAACCCGACTATAAATACAAAACTAAACTTTTACATGTAATATAGATAAATATAATAGATTACTGTCAGTGGTCTTATGATATAATCCCAATCCAATTCTATAAATAAAAGTTGATTTTTTTTTCTAGCAAAAATATAAAACCGACCAAATCGTGTAAATATTTCTATTCTTAATAGTAGTTATGTTAATTAAATAATTTTCTGAGTGAGATATGCAAGTCTTAACTGATATTTTCTATGCAAGCATGAAAATAGATTAAAACTCGGATTCATCAATTTCGAAGTTTAATCCGTACAATAACAAAAGTATGGGATTTCAAAATCCGACTAAAATTTCTCTATATCATCTTGTAGTACGTTAACCAGTTATCTTATATAGTAATATCTCTGCTGCTGATTGATATCAGCGTGCCCTTTGTCTTAAATTTATTTTTTTGGTCTCAGATATCGCCTAAACCCAAAATTTCAAATGTGTGGAATTTCTTTAAACCAGATAAGGACAAAAAACTAGCAAAATGTGCAAAGTATAATAAAGAATATAAAATTAGTGGAAATACAAGTAATCTTTTGGACCACTTGAAACATTTCCACCCGGAATGCCAAGTTAATGGAGTTCAACCTGATTCTTTGTCATATGAATATGTGCCGATTATATCCAGCTCTGGAGCTTCTACAACTATCAGCATAGTAAACAAAAAAATGAATTAGATAGAGCGCTTATTGGTATGATAGCTCTCGATTTTCAACCTTTTACTTTGGTTGAAGACCGAGAATTTAGGACCTTTGTCAATTTACTTGATAATAAGTATGAACTCCCCAGCAAGGCAGCGTTGAGGGACAAATTATTGAGCAATCATTATGCCGAATGTAAACAAAAATTAGTAGTCGTCCTGGAAGAGGTGTGTTCCGTTAATTTAACTGATTTATGGTCCTCACGAGCTAACGAAAGATTCCTTTCATTCCCTTCAACAAATATAATGAAGAGCAATTATACAGCAGACAATATCGCAGATGAAATCAAAGAAGTTACGCTAAACTGGCGTACAGAAGATAAAGTTGCTAGTATTGTCACAGATAATGCATCATCGATGATAAAAAGCTTGCGAAAATCTCAAAATCCATCACCATCCTTGTTTTGCGCATACATTGAACCTAGTTGTTCAGGATGGGCTGAAATGCAAAGAAATTCAGTATGTAGTCATCAAATGCAAATAATTAGTAACATATTTTAAATGCAGTTAATCTGGCGGCTCAACAGCTAATTTCTGAGCAGGAAGAAAAAAACAAGACATCCCTCAAGTTGATCCAAGAAGTTCCAACTCGTTGGAACAGTGCCTTAAACACGATCAAACGAATATTGCAAATCAACGATTCGATAGCGATTGTCCTCTCCAAAATGCCAAAAGCACCTGCTGGGCTTTCGTTAGAGGATACAATGGTTATGAATAGCATTGTGTCGGTACTAAATATATTCGATGAAGCCACCAATAAAATTAATTATACCTCTTATTTCTGGGATACATAGTAACATTTCTGTTTATCAACCTAAAACTTCGGAGAGAAGTATATTGCTCAAGGCTGTAACAGATGAGGTCAAATGTAGACTTTTTCCTTATGAAGAGCGATCGTTACCCCGACTTGCTACAATTTTAGATCCACGAATAAAAAGGTACACAATTACTTCAAAATGAGATGACGATGTATGTAGCCGTAAACCAAACTCACAGAACAACAGGTACACTAGTACGGAGTATTGGGGGTGATCCAGCGTTAACTATAGATCATGTACAAACCACGTATAATTCGAACACTTAATTCGGGTTTATGGATCGCCGCATCGCTGAGAAAAAAATGAAACGTACTGGGAATGTAGATAATGTAATTATGCGGCGATAGTATCTAGAATGTTGTAATGCAACATCTGACATGGATCCATTATTATTTTGGAAGGTAAGAGGAACCAAAAGCGGAAATAACCTTTGGATGTAAATCCTATACTTATTCCAATAACCAAACATTTTTTTAAGGTGCTGAGTTTCAATCGCTTCAAAAAAGCGCTAAAAATTCTTAAGCGCTCCAGCGACACCCGTCCCATCTGAGAGAATTTTCAGTAATGCAGGACAATTAGTATCAGAGCGACGCTCAAGGATTAAAGGCAAAAATGTGGATATGCTTATTTTCATTATAGTTCCTTATTTCAAGAAAATTATAGTTCAGTTATTGAATTCAGTTTATTTTGTTGCTTTATTTTATTATGTATACTTGTTTATTTTTTTACTTACTACACATATGATTCAATTTTTTTATTGTTTTGGAAACATATATGTAGTACTGTATAGAAATTCGCGGTTTGAAAACTATCGATAGTTCAACTTCAAACTATCGATGGGAAATACTATCGATATTTCTCCACCTCTAGGAAAGTGCAGGAAAATGGCCACTGTACAACCGTTGTGTAGTAAGCTCTCTGCGTGGACAAGGAGAAAACATGGAGAAGTCAACATTGTGTGACTAAATTTTTTAGGAACCATAAATATAACCGCAAATAGCTTTTCATCATGAAAACTCGTCGTGCATATATTATATAGCCATTCGGACCTCAATGACGGGCAACACACTTTATTTACTTTTAGGAGGTGGGAAAACGAAGGGGATATAGTAAAAAAAATTGGTATTCTAATCACCGAATACATCGTATTATCGAAACAAAAAAATACTGGGACATAATAAAACAGTACATAGAAATGGTCTTACGAATGAAAATAGATATCTTTGATAAAAATAGATCACTGTCAACTAAAGGCTAGTTTCATTTTTCATTTAAAATTCATTTTTCTTAATGCATCATAGATGTCGCGCATAAACTTTACATATAAATGATCACCATTCAATCACCTCGTGAAATATCGACATTTACGTAAATAGATGTGATTAAGTTCTGTGATCAAATTTTGTTATATTTCGAATAATTTGTGCTTTGTATATCTGTGGTAAGTTGTTGTGATGTGCCAAACACCAAAATTTTTCTCTGTTTCACGCGAAAATAAATAAATTTTTGGAGACCGCGGTAAAATTTCAGCTTGATCTGAGTTCTAACCTTAAGACAGTTAAAACGAAAATTACAAAACCAGTACAAGACGTCATCTTGAAACGATACTTAAAGTAGTTTCGGGATAGATTTTGCCAATTAGCAAAATAAGGAAGTTTTTAATGGTTGCGTGTCCCACAAACAGTATATAATACATTTTTCTCCTTACGGGAAAAATGGCGGTGGTAGCATACAAATGAAGATCATGTGTAATAGTCTAGAGGACATTAAATAAAATCAAAGGTTCACAAAGTGCCACGAATATTGTCCTAACAGGCATGGATAGTATCGTTAAACTACACTATCGGTGATCTGGATTGAAATTAATTTGTTCCTCAATAAAATTAGTAAAAAATATAAGTTTGTTATATGAAAAGTTTTTTATAAATAGTCACGAGTAGCTATTGATAAATATTCTACACATCAACTAAGTATTTAAACGTGGAGAGACATCAAATATCGCTTGCACTTGAATTTTTGAAAAATATAAATTTTCTGATTTATTTAGCTACTCTACAATCAATGCTGATTTCAATTCCATATCACTGGAATCTAACCATAAATCGCTTTGAGATTTTGTTTTCTTTAAACCCTTTCATCGATTGTACATATTATAATTATAAATTTTTCAATTAAGGTTGAAAATCAAACATTTTAAATTGTAAAAATAATTTTCATTAATAAGTAAAAAAATTCAATATAAAATTACCTCCATTTACTTCACAAATTAGTGTTACGTCACTGCCTTCATTATACGGCTCAATTAATCGAGTTTTATCATGCCTTCGAGCATCATAAATGACAGGACTTTCTGGTGGAACTGAAAAGAAATAGAAAAAGATTATTTTGTTTTATTTCAGCTGTTTGTACTTTTTACACTGCCAGTTAAAATGAACATTTATTTCACTAATAAAAAAATATTTTCCAGTCTACGTTTTTTGTAAGTATTTTTCTATCATTTCTCTTTGATTAATTCAACTTTTTCATTTTTCCAATTTTCGCTTAAATCAGACTTTATTAATTTTTCAAATGGAAAATACGGAAACAATAGCAAAATTATCATCATGCAATTATATATACATCAAGCGACAATTTATACTTTAAATTGGATAAAAATTGGTTTAAGGGATGGAAATATATAGAAATTCATTTATTTCAATTATACATAGAAGTATTATTCATTGTGGTTCTGATCAGAATACCTAGTATTGAAAGATATAAGGATGATTCTAATATAACAACAAAGAAATTAATATACAGTGATTATTATAAAGAGTCTTACAACTTTGCAAATGATAGGACATACTGGAAACATAGGACATACTGGTCGAAGCTTTGACATCAGATTCAGAATGGCAAATTAACATATTAAAAGATCTAGACATCTACAAAGAACAGAGGGCGTAGTAAACATTTTGTCATTATGTTAGGCCAAAAAGAGGAACGAAGAACAATGAAACGGAATTGTTTAAAATAAAAACAGGGCGTTTTCCATGAAAAAACAGGCCACTTTAACAGGAACCAGACCCTAACCGAAGTAAAAAATAGTATATGATCGAGTGTTTTTTTAATATAAATTTGGTATTTGAATAAATTTCTTAAAGAAGTATCCCGGGAAGATCTCTGAAATTTGGTTAATATTCAGTACAGTGAACCATTAAATTTGTATAGGTTACAAAATTGTGCTTTTAAGCTTATATTTCAGAATTATGCGAGACCAGACCCTTCTGAACATTAAATACAAGGATAAGTAATATAAGTCACAGAAACAACTACGTTGATAATCTGCAACAAAGCCAATTTTTAACTACAAAATTAGTAAAAAATATAAACAATGGCAAATATCGGTTAGCTGTCAAAGTGTGAAGTGCTATAATCTTTGCGGAGTTAAAATAGTGACGATTGGACTGTTAAGAGTTTTGTGAATAAATGCATCGAGTTTATGTTTGTGTTTATTAATTTTGTCTGATTTAAATTTACCACATCAAATTTACGGTTATGTCGATTGTTTTGAAATGTGTAAGTGATAAGAAACAATAATAAATAAAACATATGACGAGCGAGCAGAAGAAAAACCAAATTTATAATAAAAAGAAACAATTTAATTTATAATGGAAAGATCACTGATGCAAACCCAGTGAAAGCATAGAGGAAATAATGTCAATCACATAAATTATTTACCAATAGATGGCAGCAAAATCGTTCTGCCTTTTTTCATCAACCATGATATCGCAAACAAAAATATTCAGAACGAAAGGAAGCAAGGCAACAATGAATCGGTCTTTTGGGTTGATAATATTTTAATATAAATTAGACTGGTAATGTCCTTTAAAGAATAAATGTGTACTGGTATTTGTACCAGTACAAGGTACCAGTAAATCTTGATAAAATTATAATGAATTCTTGATAAATATATATATGTAGAGCACGATCATTGCTATGCCAAGGGTAGCTAAATATATTCACTGAGAAGCCTTACTTTCACTGAGAAGCCTTACTTAATAAAAAATAACTTAAATAAAATTTTTTGAACACAGTGGTGAACTGCAAGAATGAGTGCTGCAATCAGGTTGAAAATATGTTTTTGTTTGCAATAGAATAATCTAATTAGCTACATAAATTAATAAAAATCTATGGCTTGCAGGCTGTAAACGACTCAATTGAGACCGTACGAACCAGTTTGAACGATTGGTGCACATTGTTAGAGTCTCTCTTAACCATTTAGCTACAACTCGCGATTTACAATTATGACAATCATTTAGATCAGAACCCAAAAGGTGTGACAGTGGAAAAATAAACATATGCACCTAAAACATCCCGACTCCAAATTGACCATGTGTTGATTTCTAAAGGACGGGCTCGAGTTGTCCAAGACGTGAGATCTTATCGGTCGTCAACAAAATTCGTAGGTAGTGATCATTTTAGGTCACTGCAAAGCTACGATGTAAATGTTCGTACAAGTCAGGGAGGATAGGTGGATATAGAACGAAAATATCAAGGTCTTGAACAGCATTTAGCAATCTAATTACCAATCTGATGAAGGAAACAGTGTCTGGAAAATATTAAAAACCGAGGTTTGTCGATGCCGCCCAGCACATTCCCGGTATAGTCAAAATTACGCCCAAGAATGATTGTTTCGATGAGGGGTGTCGTCTTGCTGTTAAGCAACGAAATCAGTCCTTACTATGTGGACAGCTAAACGTATTTGTAGACAGAAGAAGCGCAAATGGTGGAAGGCCAATGTCTTAAGAGTACAGCAACTCAGCAATCAGCACAATCCGTATGGTTTCTTTAAGGAAATAAATAAATTACACCATACCTTAAGATCTCGGTCAACTGCCATTCTGGACCTGGATGGTACTTTAAAAATTCCCTACCTATACAGCACATTCTAATCCTTTGTTTTACGATAATTTTAAAAATTATTTGTGACAACTTTGCTAAATTTAATAATAATTTGCTAGTCATGAATTTATAATAAATATTTATTATGACAAGTTCATACACTGTTTCATGCTGTACATTTACAACTATTTTATCACTTTACTAAATCTGAATAGCAAAAGCCATTATGCTAAATTGTAATGATGATTTGCAATTTATGATGTGCTGTACATAAACGATGACAATTTTATTTTGTTTGAAATGATGACTATAATTATTGGTTATCTCCAACTTTACATCAACAGTTTTGATGTAAAAAAAACTATAAACATTCGAATTAAATGAATGTACTATGGGAGGTTATTTACATGATGAATGAACTTAAGAAATTAGTACCACATATTGCTAAAAGAGTAAGAATGACGTTTTTATTTTATAAAATTTTGAACTCATCTCAATGCCAAATGATGTGACTGAATTTCTAACAGATATGGTAAAATACTTGCTACAGTTTTATTTAAGAAAAAATGACCTGTCCAGATGACCTTATATTCTAAATGTTTATGTAAATGAACTTCCAGCCGAAAAAAATCCATTACGGTCAAAAACTATCAAAACGATTAAGCTGTGTTTTGAAACAAACCTCATATTCTTAAATTTACTAAAACTATATCAGGGTAAAAGCCGATCAAATCTAGACAAAATATTTTTTTAAAAATCTTCCAATTGATGGCAAGAGGTGACGTTGTCCCATCTCATTCGGTGCAGACCACGAAATGCTTGTCAATAATCTCTCTTAATAGATAATAACGTCGTTTCTAGAGCGGACTAAGGTTCCCCCAAAGTGGGAGCTACACTCAAAGGGGTATTAGCCAATATGTTTGATATCGATGTAACTGGGTATCTAGTGAACTGTAACTGCATTCAGACTGCCGAAAGTCAATTCAAGGCAATTAATGCTTCCAAAATCAGTTTTCAAACAGCAATGTTCTCAATCGATTTAAGAGCTGCCTGGTTTTAAAAGAAAGGATTGCATCCGACGAACTCTCCAATTAACAATATTTCATAGAATTCAATTTTCAAAAATTGCCTCAATTCCCGCCGGAAAGACAGAGATTGAGGATAAGTAAGGTTCCATGGAGGATAAATAACAAGGAGGATCGATAAGGTTTTTCTTTAACCCCACTTAATGTTCTACGCCAATAAATAAGGGCAGCAAATCAGATTATAGGTCTGATAACCGATACGTATAGCTAGGTTCATGCTTCTAGGTTTCAAGCTTCCTTATACAAAATGACTTACAATTTTCAGTAAATGTTAAAGGCTTTGTTGCATTTATATTCTATTTTATCTACAATTTTTAGTATACTTCCCTATAACGGTGTCATGCGGCAATTCGTTGACACTATTCTGCTATATTTATTTTATCACTATAGTTTAGCAAGATTCAGGTTGGATTTGTAATTAGAATGCTTTTTAGTCAGCATTGTAAGCTTCTTTGTTAAACTTATTTTGTCTCCGTTGTTTAAAATACCAAACAATCTACTAACTGCTAACAACCGAATAATTAAACCAAGTATCTTCGCATATGAGAAGAAATGGTTTACCATTAAACTACTATTGTTAACATGGCCTATTCGTTATTTTGGTTTCTGTAGTTTTCAACGACAACCTCTTTACAATTTTACTGATGGTTTCGTTCAATCTATGGAAGATTGTCTATACGAATATGATAAAAAAAATTTGGTGCTACATTTTGGGTAGTCCGCCCTTAACGGTTTAGCTAATATCAAATTAATATTTGTTACTATTTGTGAACGTTTTTGGGTCTAGATTTCTCCACTAACCAAAACTCAAAAGTGAGTTGATTTAAATGTTTTTGATGAATTAATCAAAATAATAATTTAATTATTAATAAACACAGCTTATTAAAATAATTTATAATTTATACAAAAAAATTAAACAACTAAAAAAACTTATTTAAGCTCTGCATACTTTTCATTTGTATGGACTGTTATTGAATCTCATTTGGTTTTGGTTAAAACAATAATTATTTTAATAATTAATCAGTATCAGATTTATATTATAAAAAAATGAAATACCAATTCATTTGTAATTTTGCAATTGAACCGCAGGATTAATTACTGGGAAATCGTTTATTGAAATGTTAAATATGCATATGTAGAATGTTCATACCCACAGTTATATTTTAGTGGTTTATGTGGTACAACTAAACTGCAGATAATGTTGTCTGGACAAACATATAACGAAATTATTAAAATAAATATTTGGTTAACATAATTAGGGAAACGTAAAAATAAATCGATTTAATCATAATTACTGTCACTTACCTATAACCGTAAAATTAATTTTTAAATTTCTAGTTGGCGAATTTCTGAAATCTACACGACATCTGTACAAATATTCATCTGATAATCGAACATCATCAACCATTAAATGGGCCGGATGTGAAGCGGTTCGAAAAAATGCACGTTTTCCGAACACTTCGGGTGACGACCAAAGTTTGGCTTGTAAAAATTGTCGACCACGAACATCGAAACTATATAGTGGTTCGTTCTCACCATCTTTAAACCACAATACCATATATACAGCATCATTTCGTTCCAACGGTGTTATGTCGCACGGTAGTAATGCTTGCTTGGCAAACACCCCTTGTACTGATATGATTGGTACTGAAAAGGAAAGAAAACAATTGTTATTACATTTTTACACTAGTTGTTCTTTTCTATAAGAGAGAGAACATACAATAAAGAATTAGAGAACAAAAAATGACTTACTATAAGTTTATACATACAATGAAATAAACTTTACTAAAAATTATTAGCGTGGCTTATTTTCAAAAATTGGAGCGAGAGCAGTGCTGCAGAATCGACAGATTTACACTTATAAAACAGAAAAACAGATTTTGAAACAATTTTTGCAGATATTTCGCTTGTTAACAGATTTAAAAAGTTAAGAAGCAAAAAAAATTAAAAAAAGAGAAATGGTTCATTTGTTTACCTATTTATTGTATGGTTTACCTATTGGGGAAAAAATTGGTATAATGGGCAGTTCGTTAGTACTTTTTTATTTTAATTAGAGGGTATTTACCCAAATTTCTGATTACTATAATGTTTGATGCATAGAAACAATTACTTTTCAAACTTTAAAAAATGGCAAACTGCAGTCAAGATCTTTCGGTATAACAAACTAATATTGCAAATAGTTGGGAATTTGTAATACCTTTGATTTTTGTTTAATTTAGTCCTCTAATAGACAACGTAAATGTTTTTTTACCTAAAAAAACTGGGAACACGGTGATGACCTTAAGGCATGGATTTGTAAATTCTATGGCATTTTGCAAAATTTGTGGTATCAAATTGAAGACAACAGGCGGAATTACCGATTTAAAAAGACATGGTAAATCTGTGAAACACATTGCTAAATCAAATGCAATTAAGATGCACAGCCACTCGAAAAAGGCAGATATGCAACTAAGTGCATTTTGCGTAGAGCATAATATTTCATTTGCTGCTATGAACCATCTAGTATTATTACTTAAAAATGCCACTCCAGATTCTGAAATTGTTAAACAATTATCATGCGCCAGAAACAAAACAACTGCATTAGTAAAGAACGTGTTTGGAATCTCTCAGATGGAAGATATATGCTCATTGATGCGATCGAATTTTTTCGCAATGTTCGTAGACGCATCGACCGATATTTCAACTACTAAGTTAAGCATTGAATAAAAATTGAACTATGTGATGCCGAATCAATTTATGGAAAAATTATAAACATTTTTACTGAGAAAAATATAGACTACAAAAGATACTTAGTTATAAAACATACAAATGTTTCTGCCATTCATTTGCACTGTGTGCTTACCACGCCTGCAATTTTTTACCTAAATATGTGGAAAGTTGTGTTCGAGATGTTTACAATTTTATTCAAAATAGCCAAAAATTGGATTGTGCTATTTAGTGATTTGCAAACTCTGTTGGATTATAGACCCTTGAACAAACGGTAGTTCAAATTTTAAGTAGGTTTGATATTTTACGATTATTTTTTATTCATCAAGATATCGAAAAATTTGACTCAGTTAATTCGCGACACGGTCATTCGCCGAATTAGTGAATGTTTAGAAAATAAACAATTGAGGATGAGGAAGATTTTCGGTTGCATTGGTTTAAATTTTTTATTGAGCTATGTAAACATATCTTAAAGACGTTTGATTTAGTAACGATTTGCTACAAGCTTTTAACGTTATTTCTCCAGTAAGTGTAATTGAAAAAACAAATATTTTTTGTATGAATTTACTAAGACATTTTCCACAAATAATTTCGCAAGATGGTTATCAACAAGTGATGATGAGTGGAGGGAAATAAGACTGCTTGATTTTCGTGAATTAAAGCTAAATTCGACCATGGAAATAGATATTTTCTGGCGAAATATATTTGAATTAAAACGCGGTGATGGTAGCATACCTTTTCCGAAGCTGAATACTTTTATAATGGCTATTTTAACGATACCGATAGCAACTGCTAATGTTGAGCGGATTTGTTCGCAAATAAACTTAAATAAAACTAAAATTCGAAATTGCTTGAAACCATCAACGTTAAGTGGAATTTTGTTAACTAAAGAGTTTTTGAAAAAAAACCAAGATTGTATGAATTTCAAACCAAATAAAAATATGTACCAAAAATTTAATGCATGTACAAATAATGTTCCCTCTTAATTTTATGTGAAATAAATAATCATCTGACAGCACTGAGCGAAAGGTACTGGATTGGAACCCCGATAGAAGCAGATTGAAAAAAGTTGTTAACCATCTGATTACGATCGGTGATTTGATTGAACATATCTATGGCCTACTGTTGGATTGCAGAATTTAAATATTGAATTTAATGATGTTTAATGTAATACATCTGAGGAAACGAACACAGACGCTGGTCACATCCATTGAAACTATATCGAGTACAATGTATAAGAATTTTTTTATATAACTTTTCCCCCTAGAACTAAAAGGTTCTGAAATTTTCGAACCAAGCGTTTTAAAATTATATTTCCAACTGATCCTCCCGATCCACCTGAACCAGTTGATCCACTTGGACGTTCTTGGCGACATTTTGGATTTTCTACAGCCCATGGATAGTTGCAGCTTTCAATACTTTGATCCCATACTGTATCACCTGAGCATGAGAAACTGTACTTGGTGTATCCTCCTTTGCCGTTATCAACACATCGATAGAAATTTTTGCAATTAGTAGAGTCGCCCATAAAACCATCAGACTTACATTCTTGGTTGTTTTGATTATTACTATCGCCATTAGAACCTGTACTAGTGCTGCCTGAATTTTGGTTGGATCCACCTTGGCTGTTGTTCGAATTTTCAGTTGTGGTGGAGCTTTGATCTGATCCCGAACTTTGATTATTATTTGAATTATCGGTTGTGCTTGATCCTGACGAGTTGTCAGTGGTGCTTGAACCTTGATTATTATTGTTAGATGAGGATCCACTTTGATCTGTAGACGAACTTGAACTTTCTCCTTGATTATTATTATTATTTGACCCAGAGCTTTGATTATTTGAATTTTCAGAAGTACTTGACCCTGAAGAACTTTCGGTTGTGCCTGAGCTTTGATTATTATTGTTCGATGATGAAGATTCAGTATTTGATCCAGAGCCTTGATTGTTGTTTGTACTGGATGACGATGTTGTACTCTCAGAGCCGTTTGAACCAGAACTGGATGATCCTTGATTATCATTGTTATTGTTTGAAGTTGAGCTTTCAGATGAGCCTTGTTGGTTATTTGATTCTGAGGAAGTAGTTGAACTCTCAGATGTACTTGACCCAGAAGAGCTTTCTTGATTATTCGAACCAGATGAAGTGGTTGTCGATTGATTGTTTGAAGACTCTTGATTATTGTTGTTGTTCGAACTTTCTGTAGAACTAGAACCCGAAGATGAAGAACCCTTATTGGTATTATTATTATTTGAGCTTTGATTTGATCCAGAACTCTGATTATTGGTCGAAGTAGATGATTCTTGATTATTTGACCCCGAAGTTTGATTGATATTTGACGATGAAGATCCTTGGTTGTTATTCGAGGAGCTGGATGAACCTTGTTGGTTGTTACTACTTGAACCTGATGAACTCTCGGTTGTACTTGAACCTGACGACGAAGTGGTTTGATTTGATCCAGAACTGTCATTGTTGTTTGAGGATGATGAACCCGAACTTTGATTATTGTTTGAAGAGGACGAACCTTGGTTGTTATTCGACGATGAAGATCCTTGATTGTTATTTGAGGACGAAGACCCTTGGTTGTTATTCGACGATGATGATCCTTGGTTGTTATTTGAGGACGATGATCCCGAACCTTGATTATTGTTCGAAGAGGACGAACTTTGGTTGTTATTCGACGATGAACATCCTTGATTGTTATTTGAGGACGATGACCCTTGATTGTTATTCGACGATGAAGATCCTTGATTGTTATTCGACGATGATGACCCCGAACTTTGATTATTGTTCGAAGAAGACGAACCTTGATTGTTATTCGACGATGAAGATCCTTGATTGTTATTCGATGACGAAGATCCTTGATTATTATTCGACGATGATGATCCTTGATTGTTATTCGACGTTGATGATCCTTGATTGTTATTCGACGATGAAGATCCTTGATTGTTATTTGAGGACGAACTTTGATTATTGTTTGAAGAACTCGAACCCTGGTTGTTATTTGAAGATGACGAGCCAGACTGATTATTATTATTCGATGACGATGAAGACCCCTGATTATTATTATTATTATTAATTGAGCTCGATGATGATCCTTGATTGTTATTCGATGACGAGGTTGAATTTTGACTAGATTTACTACTGCTCGAGCTCGACGAAGTGGTCGACGACATTTGATTACTGCTACTACTGCTGCTGCTACTCGACGACATATTATTATGTGCCGCGGTATTATTTAACCACGACGATTGACTATTCGACATCGAACTTTGTGTCGACTCTAGATTCTGATTTTTTCTGAAAAAAATCAGAATCTAGAAAATTTAAATATTTATGATAATGAGAGTGTGTCAAAAATGTATAGCCATTTTATCAATAATAAGAAGTAAGCTTCCTTTGGAAAGTTTAGGTTTTCGGTGGAAACAGGTGAGGCATAAAACCGATTGTATTGCTGTTAAGTGTTAATTCAACCTTTGTGGATAAAAGATTTCATGAGTGAAAGAAAAATTATTCTGAATGGAAACGGATATGGGTTGGAAGGGGCGGCGAATATTGATCTTCCACGAGGAAGTTAGATATCACCAACTCTATTCAATGTATATACGAGTGAGGTACACCACATTAATGCTGTAAACCAAATTCTTCTGCAATTTGCAGATGATTTTGTGGTGATATTTGTGGGATGAATTAATGGAAAAAATGAAAGAACTAAATTTAAGAGTAAATGATAGTAAGTGTGGTTTTATGTGTTTTAGAACGAATAATGTAAATGTTAACATTAAGATAGACAATATTAGAACTGAGCATGTGAACACGTACAGGTATTTGGGTATTTGGATTGATCGAAGCATGCATTTTGGAAAGCACATGAATATTTTAACAGACGATTGCAAGAAACGCTTAAATGTAATTAAAACGGTGAACAAACCTAAATGGGGTGCTCACCTAAATGTGACTGATATGTTAAGAAAGCTCTTAATTCCTCCAAGGATATGGAATTAGTGTATATGGAAATGGTTCAAAAGGGGCGTTTAGCCAATTAATGGAAGTGGAGAATGCGTGTGCCAGAGTGGTTTTGGGTGCGATTAATTCAACCCCAATACATACTCTGTGGTCTGAAATGGGTGTGGATCATAGTGAAAGAACTCGCGAGAATGATTACAAGGAAAAATGAGTTTTGGCATGAGATGATAATAAGACTTCAAAGTAGGGCGATATAGACCCAGCATTGCACTTGAACATATGGATATGTTTTTGAGTATAGGTAATACCGGTCCACATCCCGCTCCTAATAACCTTAATGTGTCATGAATAAGGAGGAATCCAATAAGGGAATGAATGAAGTCATCGCTAAAATTATGTTTGAGAAAATCGGTCAACAGTATTCGCAGCACGTAATGATTTATACAGATGCTAGTGGGAATGATAATGGAGTAGGTGTGGGTGTATTTATGACAAGAATGAATGTGGAGAAATTTTTCAAAGTGGATAATAGCATCTGTATAATGAACGCAGAACTAATAGGAATATATGAAGGAATAAAACTGGCTGTGAATTATGGAAGTTGGAAAATAGTATTTAATATTTTCCGATTCCAAGAGTGGAATAAGTATGATTAAATGTGGAGGTGGAATACAAGGCAATGTGTATGTGGATTTGATTTTTGAGTATGTTTGCATCTGTCAATGTGATGTGAAAATACAATAGGTACCATCACATCAACAGATCGAAGGGAACGAAAGAGCAGGCATGTTAGCTAAGAACGGTACAATGAATGAATTGGTTCAGAAGTATGAAAAGAAGGATGTAAGAGATGTACTTCGAATGATTCAGATGAATCTGTGAAGAAAATGAGAGTGTGAATTTGAAGATAAATGTTTGATAAAAGGAAAGAAGTACAGAGAGTTGTGCACTACTCCTTTGAGAACCCCGAACAACCGAGAGGATCAGACTGAACCCTGGAAATGGGAAAGAATGCTTGTGGAAACATCGATTGAGTGAGGAAAAAGTTTTTGTGTGACATGTTGGAGGTTGTGAACATTTGATATTAATCTGCTCGAAATACAATCGTGTCAGTCTTCAGCATCGTCCACAATGTAAATAATTTAACCAGAGTAATGAGTGGGGGTGGTTTGGTTTATAAGGAAATGTATGAATTTGTGAAAATGACTAATATAACAATTTAAGATTAACAGCAAGATGTAAATGGGGAATATCCAGTTCACTACCGGTATCTAAAAAATAATAAAATGTGGACTATAAAGATGTGGCGACATGGCTGTCAGTAATTGGAACCAAGCCTTACAAAAAAAACCTTCGTGTCGAAAAAATTATTGTTTGAAAATAAGTGAAAAACTATTTAGTCATTTTGTCTTTGAACAGTTGAAACCCTCTCAGCCGTAGACAGTATTTTAACAACTTATTTATTACCTTTTGTACTTATCTAAATTAGATTTTAGTTGATAATGCAATTTCGACCCAGTTACACGTTTCTTTTAGTTGTATTCTGTAACAGATACACGTGTTATATTTTAATAAAAAATCAGCACCTCAAGTCGACGACATGTGGAGAAAATCGTAACTAACAATAAAAAATGTAAACTGAGACAAACGTCAAATGAAGAACAGTCTTTTCAGGACCAATATTGCATAAACCAGTAAAATTTCTAAATATACACAGTCGGAAGAAAAAGCGTGAGCCTTGGAGCATTTTTTAATTATCGAGTTACAATTTAGACACGATCATATAAATTAAAACATAAACTAAACATTTGCCGGTTCGTTCTTACAATAAAGCTGCGATGTGCACCAAAATTTACCTTATATGTATTTTGAAAAGTCCATTAACTAAATAGATAACATTGTGTTAAAACGAAAAAGTGGGATCCGGACCTCAAGTCCTCTTTAAGATAAAGTCTCTCGGTTTCGCTTTAATCTAACCAATATCAATAAAAAAATAATCGTTTTCATCCAATAAATAATTTTCTCCTATGTAAACTTTCCATAAATTGGTCCGGTTATCTAAAATACATGGCAATGATATATTGCTACAACAATGCCAAGTTGTACGAATTTTGTTTAACATGTTGTTTGTATATCTAAAACTAGCCAATCGTAGGGTTTCTAAAACGTTATTAGCTTCTATACAAAATCACAAACCATACCATGTTAGCACAACTACTTATGAATAAATGTTTTATAAATGGCCATAATCCAATATTTAAGCATTACGGCATTATCTCTATTTTTGGAAACATAACCTAAAAAAACCCATTCCTAATCCTAAATGGTTGATTTTGTTTTCTTTTATTTATTATTGGTATTTAAACGTAATCCTTTCTAGTTTTTTTCGGTCTATATGCGAGTATCAATACAAATATATCAATTCTCTAAGGGCTAACATATTTCAAAACAATAAAATTTACAACAATTTCAAGAAGATACACATATGGACAAAAAATGTTAAAGACAAATGAAATAGATTAAAATATTTTGATTCGAAGAAAGATTAATGTCATTGATATATGTATTAAGAACAACAATAACATTTTTTGACTATAAGTATGTACGTACACACATGCTCAGATAAGAATATTTCAATCACATAATTATAAAACGTTTAAAACATACAAAACAAAATGGATGCTCTACACATATAATCTCTATATATTTATTAATTTAGCTTATAGCATATCCTCCTGGATATCAAACCGCCCAGGTGGCGCAGTGGTTAAAGCCGCGGCAGTTGGAGCGGGAGGTACCGGGTTCGAATCCCGATAGGGGCAGGATGGTAAAGGGATTTTTCACCATACGATTACGATCGGTGGTGTAAATGAACACATCTATGGCCCCTGTTGGAGTGCAGAATTCATGGGCCGACCCATCTTCCATGTCAGTACTATAGGCTGGCATGGAGCTATGCAATGTGCAGATGGTTCTACGTAAATCGGACCTATAGCCGTACGTCCTCGATTTGGCTGTAATGGCGTAAGGTTAGGACGTAAATAAGCGAACCGCGAAAGAGTTGGAAGTGCCTCGAGCCCCAAAACAGATAGTAGAGATAAAAAAAAAAAAAAAAAAAAAAAAAATCCTCCTGGATATCGACGGTACTGTAATATTATTACATTCAGTGTAAATGTAAATACGTTTGTGTACATATTAACTTAGTCATCATACAACCTGTTCTAAATGTTCCTTAACCCTATTTTATGACACCGTAATAAAATCAACACAACCGATAGGCGCGAATTTTCCGATTTTCAATATTTTTCCGTTTTTGAACGACATTTGAAAGGTAATTATCCCAAAATCATGAACAAAATATTCAATTCATTTATTTATTTTTATTTTTAATTTATTTTTTATATATATTTATTTATGTTTTTATGTTGTGTTGTTGTTTTTTTTTTGACAAAATGTACATTACCATGGAAAATCCAATTTAAAAACAACAACAGCAGAGCAAATAAAACAAAAAACTTAATTAATTTGTTTTGTGTTTTTGTAATGAAAATTCAGGTAGGAAAGATTTTGTTTTTCTTTTTTTTTTATACTAAAAGATAAAAACAACATAATAAATATAAAATTCCAAAATTATCCAAAACATTAACTTTAAAGACTTATTTTCATCTTTTCGTGTGTTTCTAATTTTTAAGGGATTTATGATAATGGGGTGGTGAGTGACTGAGTGTTGCTTGGGATAATACATCAAGTATACGGATATAAAAGGATTGCATATTTAATTTTTTAGTTTCTTACTTTTCTTTCTTTATGTAAAATAATTTTTTTCGATCCCTTTTAGAATATTAATATTTTGGTTTGTTTTTATTATTTGTTGCTCAACACGAACGTTTCAGTAAAAATCAATTAAACTTCAAATTATAATTGACAATAATACCCTCCATAAATATTGATACACATTTTTTAGCATTTATTTTAATTATCAGTAGAAGTTCGAACCGTTTCTAGAGGTATTTATTCCCAGACCATGACAATGGTGGATCGGTAGTCGTAACTAATCTTTACTACCCCGACTTATCGAATACGTAGGCCATACCAAAATATCATTTTGACACAATCGCTCTTGAGTTGAGATGAAAAAGAGTATAAAAATGATCAAATGGTACTGAATCTATCGTAGTGACATCTGTTTTTCAAAATCGATCTTAAATAGTGTTAGTGAGAAACGAGTAATTATAATTTTTTTTATTCGAACTTTGTCGTTTACCAACTCCTTTAATACAAAAGATGAGCTTTTCCATGTCAGAAGCAATGTTGAGCTCTTCATTCATCATTTTCAGCACTGACTTGCATCGGGGAAATACCCTTTCACTTAGAACAAATGTCATCAGAAAAAAAGACCTGAGAACAAAAAATACAACACAATCCTACTTTCAAAATTTTTTAAAAATGGAACTGACGAAGTTTGCTCTAGTCGAGTTATTTCTCGTTAAAAAAACGTTTATCTGATGTAACACTAAGAGAAATGTAATCATCTAAGAACATTTCGATACTGAGGGAGCCAATTTCGGAATTGACAGATTTCAAATATCTATAGGGTCAATAAAACATTGTTTAAAGGTATACGGGCGTAAATACAAGGATACGGATTCTTCTATTTTAAAAAGTGTAAATTAAAGCCCGATCTTCACATTTTCTAAGAATAGTACCTAAATATGAGAACCTCTTAAATTACAGTTGCTAAAGAGCCGTATTTGAGTCGTATGAACGATGAAACCAAGCTTCGGATATTATTAAATTCATCAAACCTTACCGAAATAGATTGCTCAGCCTTGTGTAAATAGAACAACAAAAAGTCCTTATGTCTCTTGGCATAGTACGTCTTGGCATTATGTATAATTTTGGTGATCTGGAAAGTGTTGACGGTTCATAGAGAACCTATTCTTGCCTAAAATAATGACCTTACACTCTACTTACTGTATCGTTAGTAAAACTAAAACTTTCAATTACGTTTAGCAGATAGTGAGACTACTAGATTCGTATAGTGAGACTACTAATTTTACAAGCTAGAACGTAAAAAAATAAAAATAATAGAGTACTGCTGGTTTTTTCACGAAACTATAAAATTATTTAATTGTTTTGCTGGACATATGAATACAAGCCTGATCTGCGTATCACATGTTGTACTGACATGAAAAATTATGAGTTTAAAGTTTATTGATGTTTATAAAATGACGTGAACGGTTCTAAAAATAACTATAAATTGGTAGCTCTATGCTTAAATTGGTGATTTATTCTGGTAATTCCCGGGGAATACGGTATTGGGGAATAATTTTATATGTAATTAGAGCTTAAATATTTTTTTTCTGGCATACTGAGGTAAAAAGCTAGTGTTTAATTGGGAATAATTTTCCCTTCCAATTTTGGTATGGAAAAATTATTCCCAATTTATAAATATTTACATCGAACTTTTTTCGTCAGTAGGCCGGAAAAAATATATTTGAACAGAAATCCCATATAAAATCTTTCCCCAGTTCCCTATTCCCCATTTTCTCGTGGAATTACCAGAATAGGGCCACTGGAATTTAAAATATAATTTGTTTGGAGAAATCAAAATGAAGTTACGTAAAGATGAATGACAATGTCCAAGTTTAGTTACATTTATGTGCATTTACATTCTATTTATATGGTGCTTGGAGCATCCTAATATTTCTTTATTGTGTAACAAATAACTTACATAATCAGTTAAGAAATTACAGAAATTAATAATTATTTCTGTATAACATACAGACCAAATGGGGCAGTGTCTAAATCTGCGGCAATTGAAGCAAAATAAATCGATTTCGAATTACGAACGATGTATGAAAACTTGTATTACCTTCTGTTGATGAACTTGTTATGAAAGTTTGAACTCAAAATAACATACAATTTTGGATGAATATGACAGTGGTATTAGTCTTCAACAGAAACTAACGATTTCTATGCGAAAGAACTAAACATGGTTGTCAACGAGATAGCATAGTAATATTTTCGAATACCGTCAAATACACTGAACCAAATGTACCACTCAATATGACTAATTTTAGTGACAAAAAAATGGATAAATATTTGTCAGTATTTTTATTGTTTCTTTGAACAAATTATTTTATTCTGATAATTTGTTTTCATTTCGAATTGGAATTTTACAGTTATATCTCTATTTATATTTTTAAACAAAAATACAATTTCAATCATTGTAAATGAATAAAATTGTTCCATTAAAATTACCTTTTCCCATACAATATTTTATCACTATGATAAGAATGTATTCTATATGATAAATTAATCAGGTTTTCTTAAATGTTCCCTGATCAGTTTTCTTTCAAAGTGAACATCAATCTAGATCGACAAGAAAATATTTCTCGTAAGTTCTTGTAATTCGCTAGCACTGAACGTACTCGACTGATTGTATATATAAGAATTGCACATCAAGTCAGGTAGCATACGCCTGAAGAGATGAATTTGATCTATTCGATCGCACAGCCATTTAAAATAGTTATAGGACCAGGTAAAGATGAATTACAACAAACACAAAAAAAGCAATAGTGAATTATATTACAACTCTAGTAAAAGAGACCAACAAAATTATTTATATATTTATATATAATAAGGAGGAAGTTCAAAATATATGTACAATTGTACTCTCTATGTCCTCCCGAAGGAATTTTCCGAATTAAGAAAGCTTATTTTTACAAAATATAAAATATTCCAATAGATAAATTCACTTTTCTTATTGATAATATATTTGTTGAACTTTTTAGCTGGTGATAAATTTGTAAATCTCATTGATAGGAATATTTATCAATTAATTAATAATAATTATTTTTTTCAGTGTAGCCATCATAGCGTAAAAATCTCTTTTGATTATATTGTCTTAAACATCGAGGTTTCAAACATTGACCGGTATAAGTTACAATTATTGGTTAAGTGAGTTTCTCATTACGACGGGGTCTTCAATTCGATTCTCGCCATTGAACAAAAAATAACATCCTCCGGATAAAATAAAAAGCATTTGTGTGTAAAGAATTCGTTGGACTTGACAATCTATTAATGCCCACCAATACGTAATAACAATTCGTAAGGTCTAGTTTGAAGTGTGGCTTGGTTCGCACATGGTTCTATTAACATAGTTTTGTACGTTTTCCTTAAAATATTTGTTGTGAAACATTTTTTTTAACCTATATAAATAAAATAATAAAACTGAAAAATTAAATTTAGGCTCTATTAGGTGTTTATAAGAGGATGAAGTCTTACACCACTAATTATTATTTCATAACCTGCAGGATTTGTTATATGATCATTTCAACTACTATCTACAAGTGGCAAATGTCAAACATTTTTGTAGACCAGGAACAGAAAATCCAGCCAGTACTAACACGATGCAAGAGATGCAAAAGAACCTAACATTTGAATTATAAAAAGAAGCATCAACTGTCCTGCGAGTGTAATTAGTTTTAAGTATTAGTATCTAACTAGATATTTTAATAGTATAAATAGCCATAAAAATATAATTAATGGTAGTTTTTATATCATTAAGAACTGTAAATAATATTTTTAATAGTCACAAACATAAAATTAATTTTGTAATCAATTTTATAGGGACTAGAGTGTTTTCTTTGTTTCTGTTAATTAATAATTGATGAAACACTAAATTAACTTACACTAATTGTAAGTAGTAAATTGGTTGTATAGTATATAATATTACTACGGTAAGTAGTGCTTCATACTCCATGTAAGTTTCCAACAGAATTTTTAACATTTTGTTCTAATTTAGATTTCGAGCTCGTTTTTTTTTGGATTCTTCGAATTGTAGTACATGTACATCATATAAAAACAAGAATCTTTAATCAACTGTTTAGAATTTTATACGTTAATTTGTATACTATTATTTCAAATAACTATAAAATATTAATATTGTAAATAAAATAAATGAACTATTGATTGTAATTAACGACAATAAAGTCCAAACAAACATTATGTTGAAATGAGAGTCATAATGTAGGATATATATATATATATATATATATATATATATATATATATATATATATATATATATATATATATATGTATATACCCTTATATTATGATCAGTAACAATATTCTGAAATGAGTAATTATATTTGTTACTTGCATGCAATCAACAAATTTATCTCTGGAATTGCAAAAGTCTGAACATTCATTTGAATTACGTTTCTACAATATCATGCTAAATATCAATACAAACCATTTAATTATGATTATAAATTTCGCATTCAGCTTACACATTGCCTCAGGCAAGTATTTCACATTGATCCCAAGTAATTCACATTGAAAGCAGTTCTAAGAAATAAGCCAATATAAGGTATGTTTTTCATTTTTCAACATTGACTGCGCAAATAAATGAACAAACCATGTAGTCTTCAACCTCGATACTTATATTTTAACTTTTTCCAAACTTCCATTGATAACGAATGTGCAGATATTCGTATATTAATTTTCCTTTCAAAAAACTGATATGAATCTATATAATTTAAATTTAAATATCTTCAACTTTAAATTAATTAATATGAGAATGTTTGTAAACCCTGATAGGATAGAATGTGCAATTTAAAGTGTTACTGACCGTTCTTCAAAAATAGATTTAGCCCCATCAACCGGAATCATTTCACTGATAGAAATTATAGCAACTGTAAGGCCTGCTCTTAATCGTCAGTTCAACTCTCAATCATAACGGGTCTTATCTACACTGCATGGTTTCAAATTATTAACATGTACAAAATATTTTGTGGTTAAAGTAGATAATACAAAGTTCCACTCCCCTATAAGCTGCATATTGATATTCTCTTCCAAACTATTATCATAAAAACTACAAGAATCTTGATAAGCTTTACCAAGCTTTCATATAATCGTACTAGGCAATTATATTGACACAATAATTTCATATTAGGAGTTAAAAATCAAAATAATTGTTTTTTGAATAAAATAACCAATCTGCACTAGTTGGAAATGTTAATTTTGCTCATTAGAAAATATCGAATTGAAAACACCATGATCATCGAAAAAAGATGACACTTACAATAGAAAGCTCTTTTGAGTCAAAACATTTATTGTAATAAAGAAGGAAATCAAAAAACATTGGGCGGTAAATAACATATATATGTACTTGAGTTTTATGAACGTGTAAAAAAGTCAAAATACACAGCTTTATGACAGACAGCTTGGCAACATTTTAAAACCGTTTAATAATAATCTAGGGCCGTAAATATTTTCTTTGCAGTAAGTCTAATGATTGCTTTTATACTAAATCATTTTTTATTCGGAGACCGATGTGAAGTTAGCCCGGAATTTCATCTCCGAAAACGGAAAAAGTTGTATGTTATAATGCAAGTCCAAAATACTATCACGACATTACAATTTAAAAGTTCAATTATACATATCAAAAATGTCAGTTTCAACAATGAAACGAAAATAAATTTATTTGCAAAATATCAAGATTGGTTATCTATTATATTTTATATAGGAAATATATATATATATATATATATATATATATATATATATATATATATATATATATATATATATATATATATATATATATATATATATATATATATATATATGTATATATATATAAATATATATATATAATATATATATATTATATATATATATATATATATATATATATATATATATATATATATATATATATATATATATATATATATATATAAAGGGTGGTTACATTTTAAAAGCCGATATTGATTTTGAATAAAACACAAATTATTGTCAATTCTTTTTATTTTGATAATATACTATGGTTCAATCATGTATGGAACAAAATATCGGACAAATGGCCGCCGCGACCTCGGCGGCACACATCCACTCGATGGTCAAAATTTTCGATGACGCTTATATAAGGTTCAATGCCGTTAATGTGCCGAATTATCTCATCCTTTAGCTCTTGAATTGATGCTTATCGACGTACACCTTCTCTTTCAAATAACCCCAAAGAAAGAAGTCCAACGGTGTCAAATCACATGATCTTGGCGGCCAATTGACATCGTCATCACGTGAGATAACACGGCCATTGAATTTGTCGCACAAAAGAACCATTGTTTCGTTAGTTGTGTCGCAAGTGGCACCGTCCTGTTGAAACCGCATATCGTCCACATCCATATCTTCCAATTCGAGCCATAAAAAGTTCGTTATCATCTCACGATAGCGGACACCATTCACAGTAACTGCCTGACCGGCCTCATTTTGGGAAAATACGGCCCGAAGATGCTGCCAGCCCATAAACCGCACCAAACAGACACTCTTTGTGAGTGCATTGGTTTTTCGACAGTCACTTTTGGATTATGATTCGCCCAAATGCGGCAATTCTGCTTATTGACGAATCCACTGAGGTAAAAATGTGCCTCATCACTGAAGATGATTTTCTTCGAAAGTTGATTATCCACTGTTGCCATTTCTTGCCACCATTCTGACCATTGACGACGTTTGGAATGGTCAAGAAGCTTTAGTTCTTGAGTCAATTGCACCTTATAAGCGTATTAATAGAAGTCTTTATGCATAATGTTCATCTACGACGAGCGTGAGAGGTGCAATTGTTGGGCACGACGACGAGGTGAGGTGAACGGTTTTTTAACACTCAACGTCGGCCCTTAAAATTTGACCACCCTTTATTTATATATATATATATATGTATATATATATATATATATATATATATATATATATATATATATATATACCGGGTGTTTCTTTTAAACTGAGACGATCAAATATCTCGAAAAATAGCCACTCTACGGAAAAAATGTCCATATTCAAAATTTAATCATACCTCGGGGGAAATACATTAGTGCAAAAAAAATAGTCCCCCACCCCCCGCTTTGAAGGTGGGGTGGTGGTAACTTTTAAACTAAGATAGGAAGCCATATTTTTTATTGCAGATACGGATTCTACGACTAAAAGTACGTATGATTTGAATGAAATATTTTGTTCGGTTCATAATAGATGGCGTTGTAATCGACGAAATTCAATATTTTCAATTTTTTCTTCTTAAAACACACGCATTCGATGCTGCAATACGTTTGAAATAAAAATCATCACGGTTGATGGCCTGCATGCACTTATTAATACGCATTACAAATGATTGATTGAAAAGTGTGTTTGGTTGAATTTCAGCACAGGCATTTCTGAGTCGCTCAATCATTTTCTCACGTGTTGTTGGTTCTTGTTTATTAATTTTGTCTTTGAGATAGCCCCACAAACAGAAATCTGGCGCAGTAAGATCTGGTGATCTGGCGGGCCAATTTATCTGACCAGCTCTGTCGATACAGCGACCATTGAAATCACGATCAAGTATTTCACGTGCCACCACCAAATAGTGTGCAGAACAATCATAATGTTGAAACCACATTTTCCGTCTCACTTCTAAGCTCAAATTTTCAAGTAATATTGGCAGTTCATTTTCCAAAAAGTTTCGGTATAATTCATCATTCAAGTTGCCTTCAATAATGTGGGGGCCTATAAGTTTGTTGCCAATTATTCCACACTACACGTTGACAGTCCAAGGACACTGATGTTCAACTTGACGAAGCCAGTGCGGATTTGTAACACTCCAATAATGCATGTTATGTCGATTAACCGTTCCATGGTTTGTCAGAGAACATTACGCAACGAAAAAAATTGGGGTTTTTTTGTATTTGTTCACGTGCCCATTGACAAAAAGTTACCCGATTTTGGAAATCAGCACCATGAAGATCTTGGTGTAAAGACACATGATATGGATGATACTTGTGTCGTTTTGAAATTCTCCAAAAACTGATGAAGGACAATCCAGAATCGTGCACTATTTTTCGTGTACTAACATGAGGATTTTTAGCCACTGCTGCCAATACAGCAATTTAATTATTTTCTCCAGTGACTATTGCTCTACGGGTCCTCTTTTTCGGTTGAACATTTCCATCAGTAATAAATTGTTTGATAGTACGGCCAAATGAAGCACGTGAACGAATCCTATCCGCAAAACGTTGAGCGTAAATAGCAACAGCATTTTCAAAATTTCTGCCAGCTTCTCCATAAACCAGAACTATTTCAATTTTCTCTGCCACAGTTAAACGCTTCATTCTAAAGTATTTTATCGTTTATTTTGCAATTACGAAAAACATGAAGATAAGAAATAACACAAACGTTAAATGTGATTTACAAAACTAAATAAATTGTTTTGATGACGAATTTTATTTCAAACGTATTGCAGAATCGAATGCGTGGGTTCTAAGAAGAGGAAATTGAAAAAATTGAATTTCGTCGATTACAACGCCATCTATCATGAATTGAACAAAATATTTCATTCAAATCATACGCAGTTTTAGTCGTAGAATCCGTATCTGCAATAAAAAATATGGCTTCCTACCTTAGTTTAAAAGTTACCCCCGCCCCACCTACAAAGCGGGGGGTGGGGGAATAATTTTTTTGCACTAATGTATTTCCCCCGCAGTATGATTAAATTTAGATTATGGACATTTTTTTTCGTAGAGTGGCTATTTTTCGAGATATAAGATCGTCTCAATGTAAAAGAAACACCCGGTATATATATATATATATATATATATATATATATATATATATATATATATATATATATATATATATATACATATATATATATATATATATATATATATATATATATATATATATATATATATATATATATATATATATATATATATATATAACCGCCCAGGTGGCGCAGTGGTTAAAGCTGCGGCAGTTGGAGCGGGAGGTACCGGGTTCGAATCCGAATCGAGGCAGGATGCAAAATGGGTTTTTCACCTTCGATCGTTTGGGCGGTGCGATCGGTGGTGAAAAATAAACATAATCTGGATCCTCTGTCGTGTTTAGAATCCTTGGGCCGACCCATCTTCCATGTCAGTACTATAGGACTGATATGGAGCTATGCAATGCGCAGATGGCTCTACGGAAAGACTCGGACCTATAGCCGTATAGAGTGGTATCACAACGGATCAAATTTGGCCTAAGTGTGCGATAGCAGCCACATCAACTTAACCTTTTTTTATATATATATATATATATATATATATATATATATATATATATATATATATATATATATATGTATATACATATACATCAATATATATAACAAACGTCCACGATTATGCGTGAACGGCGATTATGCGTTTAGTACGTCAACAGCGAGAATCGAATTCGGGACCGCGGTGTGATGAAAAACTCTCTTAGCCTTTAAGCTACAAACGGCGATAAGTATACTATACACACATAAATTTAGTTTTTGTATTTTGTTTAGTTTTGTAGTTTTTATTTATTGTATTTTGAATATTATTTAAATTATTTTAAGTGCACTTGACTAACATTATTATGTATTTTTATTATATAAGTTAGGGGCAATAAGTCAGGGGCAATAAATTATCGTTTGATCGTGATTTTAATTTTTTTTTTATCTGAGAATTTATCTGGGCTGAGTATATAACCATAATTTGATTTAAATCGGTAAATTTTAACACTTTCACTAATATAAATTTTACGTTTACAGAAAAATGTTAAAGTTTGCCCTACAATAAGGAAGGTGCTTTTGAGTCCTTTCGACTCCATCTCATTCATAGTGCGCTATAAGTTTCGTCTTTAACAGCCAAATTACGAATGTAAATAGGTCCAATTTATATGGACTACCTTGATATAAAATAGACTTATCATTGAAATCGAGGTGAAACCTAAAAGATCCCGGTACAAATGATAAAGCTCTAACCAATTCCCTATTTAGTCAGTTACAATAAAGTGCTTTTTATGAACACGACATTTTTTAGATCATTGACTCTATTAGTTTGATTAATTTAGCTGTTAATAAAGTTTCTTTTATATAAATTGTAGCTCAACCCATTTGTATAAATAAAAAATTTCCTCCGACTTATTTATATGTGTTTTCTGACTGAAAATTCAAGTACACTAAATATTTAGTAGACTAAATATTTTCAACTCTTTTCGATGCAATCGCATCTATTTGATGGTTTAATTTTTCTTTCATCACTATTCTCAGCAAATAACTCACTTACTGGTCACCGAATAACCGTATTGCCAATGTCGTTACCAAGGACAAAATCATCACTGACGCATGTATAATATTTACTTTTTATACAATGTTATTAATCCTTCCTTTCGTTTTTCAGAATTTTTAATTTTCAAAGAATTCTAAAAGTTTTCTTTCAGCAATACTTTTTGTTATATTTGAGTAAATATTAATGTGAGTATGTACACTCCTTCTGCAATGAGTAAAGTTTAAATGTTTTGCTCAGTTCTTATATACGTCTCAATTATATTTACCAAAATTAAAGATATTTTCAGTATATAAATCGACACACCCAGTTTTGCAATGCACATAAAAAAGAAGGCTTTAAGTTTTAAATATGTTTATCTTTAAGTTGATATAAGTTTAAGTTTATTTTGCTCTCTCTTCAACATATCGAAGAATTATAAAAATTATCGGCAGTTGGAGCGCAAGGTACAGGGTTCAAAAACATAGGGCGGAATGAAAAAGCATTAATTATCATCTGATCACAACCAAGACTGGCATGGAGCATTCCATGAGAACATGGAAGTGCTTTGAGCCCAAAAAAATGGAATGATTAGAAACAAACTATTGACAAGTAGTTGCTATGTTAGATAGGGTTGATAACCACCATCCTTAAGTCGTATTTCTTTATATAACCTTTTTAGAGTTTTCCTTTCATCACTTAAGAAATAAACGTTGATATAATTATTCAGATGATAGCGTTTTTAATTATATAAGATATATACGAGTATAAAGAAAAAGGTACTCATTTTTTACCAATTGAAAATAATTTATCTTTGTTTGACATATAACAAATTTGTTCCATATAAACTTTTTTTTGGGGTAAATTTTCGTTTTTTACATACTTTTTGATATTTCAAACTACGACAAGAACTTTTTCGGGATGTAAGCTTTTATCGACTAAACTTTATAAAGGCGTCCTTAAATTTGACCTTTGCGTTATTGGTGTAGAAAAGTTTTGCTTACAAAAAATATAGTAAGATGGATGACATTTAGGGTGCGTAGAGTAGATTTTGTGTTAGGAACTATCATCGATGTCGTGCTCATGATTATTCTGTCTAAATTTCAAGATATAAATAATTCAATTACTGAATCAGTCATTTTATAGTCTTGTAATTTTCCGTTTTGATAATCAAAATTGGCAGAACCATGCGATTTAAAACCAATAAATTTTTAACTGGGAGATCTTTTTAAGTCTTAAAACAATTGCATTTTGTGTTACTTTAATTAGTTACAAATCACAATACAATTGTTGATAATGTAAAATGAAACAATGAAATTATTTAATAGACATAATGTATGCTCATAACATTTTATTTAATTACTGTACTATCAATTGAAACAATTTAACACACAATAATTAACAATGCTCCCAAAATTCGGCCTTAAATATATATTTGACTTCATAAATTATTTTCCCATTAGTGTTATAATAAATTGTTCAGCCAATTACGATAATTACATATATTTTATTGAATTGTGATTGACGAAAATACAAATATACGAGTATTATGTACTTGTGCTCAGTGCTGTCGAAGTTAGTACGATCGGAGTATTTGTACCGCTTTCGATTATTCTGTACTCCTGTACTCCGCTATTTCGTTTGGTACTCCGCTGCTTTATTTGAATACTATAACGTGTAAGTACTGTATTTTGACTAATCATTCCTTTTCCACAGATGATTAATGGAGGCAGCTATGAAATAAAGAGTGCATCAATATTCATGAGGGTAATTTTTTTTTTTTATTTTAAGTTTAGTTTTATTTGGGTGCAGGGCTATTGAGTAATTATGGGCGGGAATTTTTAATTTGAAAACTCCTACAGGTGGTAACATTCCACGTCTGACACAATATATAAAACGAATTTTAAGTTTATTTTATACCAGTATAACTGCTGAACGTTTTTTTGCAGGTCGTTTTTTATTAAAAATAAACAACGGAATGCATTAACTACCTAAATCAATCAAATATAACACTCCGATAGAAGCGGCGGATTTAATAATGGCAGAGGATTCCGATATAGAATTGGATGAACATTTTATGGACGGCGATGACGTTGAAGATTTACTACACTGCAAAGGCAAAAACCTTTTAGATGTAGTAAGTGATGAAGTTGAATCCAATCAACTAACCGAAATTGAATTAACGAATGTTGTTCATTCCGAATTAGAAACATCCGGGTTTCCTCATGCTATCGTCAATGAAGTTGAGTTTATTGATGAACAATCGAATTATATAATTACGGAGAAAAAAGATATAAAATGGAGAAAACGAGAATTTATTTCGGAACCATTTACATTTTCACAAGCAGAACCTATTTCTAATTCTGGGGAGTTCAGAACACCACTTGAAATATTTCAAGAACACGTAACTTTTGAACTATACGAAGAAATCTCTCAGTACACCAATATGTATGCCCTTCAACAAGGTCGCTCTGCTTTTAAACATACAACGCCGGTAAATTTTTTGGTATTCATTTGTTCATGGGCATAATAAAATTGCCAAATTGTAGAATGTTTTGGAGCAATGAGTTGCAAGTTCAATCGATTGCATCAGTTATGACCAGAGATAGATTATTTTGGCTAAGATCACATATCCATTTAATCGATGATAAAATAACGAAGGATAACAAAGATAAGTTTGTTAAAGTACGACCTTTGATTGAAAAAGTACCAGTAGAAGAAATTGTTTGCGTTGATGAGCAGATAATTCCTTTTAAGGGTCAGTTGAACATCAAACAGTATATAAAAGGCAAACCCTGTCCGTGGGGCCTTAAAATATTTCTGTTATGTGGTAAATTGGGATACCCGTATGATTTTGTTTTATATCAAGGGTCGCAAACAGAAATTTCAATGTTCGGCCGTTGTTCTTCATTTAATCAAACGCTTAAAAACACCTGGACATACCATATTTTTTGATAATTATTTTTTGATAATAATCCGAATTAATAGATTCAACAATCCCAACTTTAGCAGCGATTCGACTATGTGAAAGCGTGGACGAGGAAGCGCAAAAGAGACCACAAACCGTAATGGTGACATAGTTTTGGTCAAATGGCAGGATAACCGAACTGTCCACCTTGCGTCAAATTTTTGTGGGATTGGAGAAACCGAAAACGTAAAACGATGGGACAAAAAAGCAAAACAATACGTACGTGTAGCACAACCTGCTATTGTCAAAAACTATGATCCAGGAATGGGTGGGGTTGACCTCTTCGATCAATATATGAGCTATTATCGTATATTCATTAAGTCAAGAAAATGGACTCTTCGGGTTATATCGCATTACATTGATTTTGCAGTTTGTGCTAGTTATTTGGAGCACAAGACAATGCAAAATCAATCAATTAAAACCGAGAGAAAATGGAACTCGAATTGATTTTAAGATGAGCTTGGCTCATAGTTTAACCAAAGCAGAATTCTCGAATAAAAAAAGAAAGGCAATTACTTCAGAATTTGGCCTTGATAATGAACGGCGTGTTAATGAAGCGAGACCTCACTCAGCATTCCGATGCAAATGTCCGGGATGTACATCACGATCCAGAATACTATGCACTAAATGCAATGTGCATTTGTGTGTAACTGAATTTTTTATTTTGTAAAATGTATTGTGACATATTTTGTTGATAATTTATAATTATTTTTATTTTGTGTCAATAGTTATAACCTGAAATCTGTGATAAATGCAATAAACTTGGAATTGAAGTATATAGTCTGAATAAATATTTGTTAAATTATTATAGCTTTTTATTTCTAGAATTTCCAACAGCTAAGTCCATTTGGCATCATTTGTTGCCAAGCCATAACTTTGCCACGAGCAGCCAGAATTGAATTTTGGTAAAAGATTTGAATTCTTTGAAGCAAAATTAATAAGAATCAAGTGGATTTCAAATTAAAACTGTTAAAATGAACATTCAGTTCTGAAAGGGTTAGTATAATATCCAAAAATTAAGTATAATGTGTTGTTGCATTGTGTATGTACTCCCCTCTAAGCAAAAATACTCCCATGTGAAGTTAAAGTGTACTCCGTTTAAAAATTTCACGACTGCACTGCAGTGCTCACACAATTATAGATGTACGTCCAATGTATGTACATATTTAAATTCAATTGCTATTTTATTTATTTAATAAAAAAATCGTTTCCTTGATTTATTTATATAATTTTTTTATTATTTTCGTTTAATGGCAAATCAATAAAAAAATGTGATAATTAGAGAAAAATTTTTATGTACACAAATTATGAGAATGAGAAATTTAAATCCATATGTATGTAAATAAGTTTCTCTGAAAGAAAAGCGTTTGAGAAAGTATGTATGTTCATGTAAGTATCTATTGATAAATGGGATTTAATTATTTTTGATTTATGTATAGGTTATGATAAGGTGTGATAAGATTATAATATATGCGGCATATGTTAAAATACAATGAAATTCCAGACAATTTATTATTATGAAAGACAGATATATAACTATATATTGAATTATTGGGGGTGACAAAAAATCATATTTTATATTCGTGTAAAAGATAGAATAATTAGACAAAATGATTCTAGGCAGTTTTACATACAGAAAATTAATAAAAGTGTGAAGACCGATATTAAGTATCACCTAATTAGTTGGAGAATTAATATTAATTATTTGAAGAATTTATACAGGGCAGAATTATATTTCTTCAAGATTTTATTATTTCGAGGTATTTCTAGGGTGTTGCCAGTCATCATATTATATAAATTTTACACAAACTAAAGCCATGTATTTTTGGTACCTAGAACCAAACTCGTATGTCATTTCTTTAAACTGTAGAAAACTTTCTCTATTCCCGTAAAACAGCAAAATAATAAGTAAAAAATTCGTAAATTGAACTTTGAGTAATTTGGGTTTTTATTTTTATCAAACAACTATCTAGGTGGCAAGAGTAACAACACTGATCCGAAAGTATTGGAGGCTTTTTTTTACGTTTTCGTGCGATGAAAGCATATGAAAGAACATCTGGATTGGGCAGAAAAAGCATCAAAACTTCAAATGACGTCCGATGCATTGTGCTGATCAAACCGATTTAAAAATGAATTACATAAATTATTGAAGCGCCCGGTATCGTTAACGTGAAGTTTATGACGAATGACAAAATGTATATGTATGTAGTAGTAAAAGTGTAGGAAACGAGAAAAACCTTACACAATTATAAACACATTTACTTAAATATCTCTAGAAATGCCTATCAACACTTTTGTATTGTAACACTTTTTATATATTCAATATCTCGCCCCTCTGTTGAGGGTCGCGCTGATATGATGAATAGTTCGAAGTGTCCAGTTGACGTCCATCAATATCGTGGAAGAATCAAATTTACTTAGACATCTTACAAAAGTGTAAGACTTTTTGTATATTCAATATCTTACCCCAATATATTTTGTATATTGGCTGTTAACAGGTTTCCAATTACTAACACAGACAAATTTTTTTGTCAACATTTTTTGTCATAAACTTTACATTAATCCCGGTATCAGATCGATCTATTGGCAATCACCTGAACTAAGCGATTAGGCCAAGGTGTTTGGTTTGGTTATAAGCACCAGTTTGCTTCCTAGACTTTGGGCAACTAAACTGATATTTTGTCAAGAACATAATAGTTGGCAGTTGCGACATTGACGAATGTGTATTTGTGATAAACGGAAGCACGTCTGAAACATTTTGTTTTAGTACTCGTGATAGACGGAATCAGGTCTAAAACCGCATTGGTGAGTGAAACACTGATTGCTTTCTACAAGAAACCGATTCTTTCGTTGGAGTTTCGATAAAGGTTTGCAGTGGTATAATTTTGGGAGAAAAGGCACAGCTCGTAGTCATTGGTGGAGGATCAGGTACATTACAGGTGAAGGTATGTGAACTCAATTCTCAGACTCCATTTAATGCAATAATACCTTTTAAGCAATTACGAAAATTCATTTTTTGCTTTTTTTCGCGGAGAACGATAGAATTATTGTAAGAATGAGCCAACAGGGCCCATTTGTTACGTCAACTAAAATTCGGACAACAATGGTAATAGAAAATGGTGTTAACCCTTCAACTCGTAATTTACGAAACGACTTTAACAAAACCATATTTAAATTCTACCAATTTATAACTTAAGCCACCTTTCGATTGATCACGAGACAGGTTAAATTATATTTATTATTTATCTTAGAAAATGAAAACCTTCAAACAATAAACATTTCGTTCAATCAATCATTTCGTTTTATAGAATTAAATTAAAAAATAATTTGTATTTTAATGAAATTCCTACATCATATTGGTAAAGATAGGCTGGAATTTTCATTGTAATTAAAATAAAATAAAAAATACATAAAAAACCAAATATTTTGTAATCAATAAATATTTAAAAAAAAATAATTATAAATTGATTAAATTAAATTATTTTTTGGAAATAAATATTTGATACATTTCGACATAATTATAATAATTAACCGTTGGAATACATTTTGTTTTAAAAAATTATTAATAAATAATTTTTGCAAAACCTGTCATTCATAATTAATTCATCTTCATTGGGGGTAATATTTTTAGTTTAAATAAAAACCAGCAATTATCAAAAATATATGAGATATATGAGACGTATACTTTCTTCAGTACATCATTTGTCCAACTGATAACAGCCTTATGGTGCTAAGAGACAACCCAAACCATGACCGATTGTTTAAAATCAAACCATTTATAAATATTTTACAAGAAAAATTTGCCCAAATGTGTAGTACAAAAATTAGAAGCCATATGAAACAATATGTTCCATCAAAACCTCATAAATGGGGGTTCAAAATATTTACCCTTACCGGAGGTACTACAGGTAATTTTTTTTGCTTCAATAAATTGAACAGAATTTTTTCTTAAATCGAACTATATGATTATTTTAGGTTACATGTACAACTTCGAGATCTATACTGGTCAGGAAAATATGTACCGGCAGGTACAAGAGGAGAACTTAGGAGCTTCGGCCAATGATTATGCCGTAACATATCTAGATTTATAAATCACGCTGTCTTTTGTGACAATTACTTCACGACATTGCCCCTTATTTTGCACCTACAAAACGAGGGTATTCATTCCATCGGTACAATAAGGCGGAACCGTATTCCAAATCCTAAATTGAAAAAAGAAAAAGGGAAATGCAAAACTGCGCTAGGGGATTTTACGAGGAATATTGTGGAGCTTACCCTACATCTACAGTAAAAAGATGGGACAATAAAAATAAGAAATCGATTAATATTCAACTATTGTTAAGGAATATAATCGTCACATGGCTGGTGTCGATTTGCATGACAGCTTCAAAGGAAGGTACCGAATTAAATTGAAGACTTCAAAGTGGTATTTACGAATGTTCTTTCATTTCGTGGATGTAACTGTAGTAAATTCGTGAATTATCTACAAACAACTGTGTACCTCTAGAAAAAAATCCATCAATGAGTTTGAATCAATTTAGGAAGAATTTGGCGAAAGGGCTTTGTTTGGTCGGCTCATATCAAAAACCAAGCACCTCCAGTGGATCCAAACGATTAAACCAAGCATTAATGAAAAAGACGCGTAAAAAATCTGCTCATAATGTACCTGTTAAGGACTACCTATTATGGACCTACCCGAAAAACTATTATGCTTTCCGGAAAAAAACCCAATATTAAGTTTGTTTGAATCATTAAGTCCCGCTTGTTTTCCAAGTTTGGGCGAAATTCCGTTTATTGGCGCATTAAGGGTTAAATATACTTTACGAAAATTGAAAAATAGTTCAACTTAGTATAGGTATTTTATCTTGTACCATTCGTTCTTTAATAACCATGATCGAAGCAGATGATGATCAAAAAACAAAACTCGGTAACGACCACCTTACATTTTCACCGTTCACGATCTACATGATTAAATTAACGTTAGTACATAGTAAACTAGAAAATACGCGACAAGCCCTTATCGATTCGTCTCTGACGATCGTATATTTTGGAGTTCTGGATTAGAGCGACAACTGTTGGTTTTTAATGAAGAACATGATATGATTATAATTATACTAAGTATATCTTTTTGTTCTGTCATCTGCTACAAATTCTTATTAAGCAGTTTCAATGGAATCCGATTTTTTTTATGCCGTCAACAGTTAAAACATTAGAAATTTTTATGGAGGATTATAGTGCTGGTGCATACCCATAATACATCATGTGACAAAGGTTTCATTTAAAGACTAGTAGGTTGATGGTACTTATACCCCTTTGTCACGAACAATAAAAATGTTTTAATTTAATTATATGCAGATCTATATAAATGCATACATAAAACAATATTAAAGCGACGATATTTATAATTATTTAAATTTTCTACATTAAAAATAACATTATAATTTCCACTAAATACACTCAAGACGTAACATTATTTGCTGTAGTACTCGTATTTTTTCTTGTTACGTTAACATAAGTTTAATTAATTTAGTGTTTTTTTGTAGTTATAATTTATGTTTCTGTATCTTATTATATTTGTACACGTTAAGAAATTAAATAAGGAAAGATTTTATTTTTGGGGAAATACATAAAATGAGAAAAGTTTATGTAAGTGTGAAATATATGGTATTGTTATACGGATGGAAAAAAAAAGTATTTTCTCAGATCGTAAACTAGATTGATGACAACTTCAATGTAAACAGGGTAGGGTGGATTATTATAAGCATTTCATTCAAGTATACAATTAGTTTTTAGCTCTTTATATACATACCGTGTGGGTATTTTCAAATTACTATCTGTACAAAAGTACTCGTCTACTGATACTTGTATTATTGTAGTGATTTCGGTAAAACAAACCGTCAAATATGATTTACCGCGTTTATAAGGGTAAGTATCTCAGTTCAAATGTTTCATAACACGATTCAAAATAAATAAAACTTTCAATTTCAAAAATGTATTTTTACCAAAATTATGCTACCTTGCTTCAGAAAACTATCAATTTTGACAATATTGTTTGAAGAACATGTCTTTTCCAACTTATTAAAATTTCCTTTCGTATATTCAGGTTTCTTGAACAACCTGACAATTTATCGACATCTACAGCAAAAAATGTACATCAAACTAAACTTAACATCTACACTAAACGAATTATCATGAGTACGATACAAAAATTCATGATCAGGCGAGTGCAATTATCACAACTGGTATTAACTGGACCAGAATTTGAGACTGTCTGAGGTTATCACTTAATAAACCTAATGAAAGAACTTTTTGACGAATTTAACACAAATATTTCTATATTATAACATTAAGTCGAACAACCTATCATATTTCATTTAAATATTTTATCACATACTAATAAATTTCCTAACAGCATGCAATATAGCCAACGATATTGTTAATACACTGATAGGTTTCGATATACTCCTATATTTAAGGTGGGCATTCAAAATCATCCATATCGCCAGGTAGTTTTCTAAAGTTGAAGGCCATCAAATTTAATCCATGACAAAGAACATTTTAACTGGCGAACAATTTTTATGTTTCTGCCTTAGCATTGCGTGCATATTAAAAAATAATGAATCAAGCCCTCCAAAACCAAAAAGTGCAAAGGTTTACAAGAGCAAAAGTCTTGAAACACTTGCACGTTGGTTTAAATTTGATATTTTCTGGTGAAATAAAAGTTCAGTAATATGGAAACAAAAAACAATAGTGTTTGGTTAGAATGCGAATAAAAAGACAGTGTAGACCAGTGAAAGCATACGCCTGCATCAGTTATAGTTTAGGCCGCGCTAACTATCGTATACAGGACGATTATTCCTGGTTTTAATCACGTAAACAATTCATATTTGAATATTTAATCCATTGAATATTTCAACAAGATTGCGCACCATCCCATAAAGCTCGTGAAACCCAAAACTTTATAAAAGAAAAAGTTTTCAGCTTCATTTCATTACAACAATGGATACTTGGACTTAAATACAATTGATTTTTCCATATGGCCAATTCGGTACCCCAGACTCGATGGAAGTATATCTTAAGGTGGGTACATCAAACAATAACATATTTTTTGTTAAATTTGAAATGATTTTACTATTTTTTTTCGTTTATTTCTATGCAATCTTTTTTGGGG
Source organism: Tipula lateralis (assembly GCA_963932295.1). Lineage (NCBI taxonomy): Eukaryota > Metazoa > Arthropoda > Insecta > Diptera > Tipulidae > Tipula > Tipula lateralis. Next base: position 42,316,014 of record OZ010736.1, read on the forward strand.
CCAACTCTTTCGCGGTTCGCTTATTTACGTCCTTACCATACGCTTTGCACCCAAATCGAGGACGTACGACTATAGGTCCGGTTTACCTAACCATCTGCACATTGCATAGCTCCATGCCAGCTTATAGTGCTGATATGGAAGATGGGTCGGCCAATGGATTCTGCACTCCAACAGGGGGTTATAAATGTGTTCATTCACACCACCGATCGTAATCGTATGTGAAAAATCCCTTTTGCATCCTGCCCCTATCGGGATTCGAACCCGGTACCTCCCGCTCCAACTGCCGCAACTTTAACCACTGCGCCATCTGGGCAGTGATTTTACTATATACTGAAGTTTTGAAATAATAAAAATTGAAAAATCTTTTTAACCTCGTAATTTTTGAACGTATTTGTCATACAAACTAAAAAATTAATCGACAAATAAACTGCTAATAAACTACCTTTAACCTAGCTTCTACAAAAAAAAGCGAAATATTCATAATCTGAAAAGTTAAGTCTGATAAGTTTATTGATAGACACAAGAAGTAAACCAAATATATATATAAATGATGTATGAGCTAATGGCCGCAACCATTCCTAAAACAGTTAAACAACCCTTATTATAAGTGAACTCAACTTAAGATAAGACCAATAAGGTTGCATTTTGATAAAAAAAATACTTCAGTTAGTCTGCTGTTTATCGAACTTATGACTAAACAACTTTAAACAAAATGAATGTTTTATAAACTAATTATACGACAGTGAAGTTTGTCCTAGCTTTAAGTTTTAAGTAGAAAATATTCGTTATTATGAATTTACTTTGCTGAAATACTTGTACAATTTGTTAAACGTATCAAATATTATCTTTGTAAACTTAAAATTTAAAAGGCAAAATGTTGTCTTATTTGTCAACTTATCTAATATTCAAGTGTCTAAATACAACCCTTAGGACATCGGTCTTTCATTGTCATGTTCATTTGATATTGAAATTTATATTTAAATTATTATAAAGTTTGCACACCCAGAGATCCATATTTTTGATTACATGAAGATCCTATACAACATGAAATGGTCGCCCTATTTATAAGATTGTGATGGGCCTCCCACAATATCAAGACATCTGTCTTTAGCTTCACAAACTATTTTATTGAATAAGTTAGATTATTGAATTTATCGTTTATTACGAATTTTTTAAAATATTATTTGTTCTTACACATTCAAATTGTTTAGGGGTCAGAGACCTTGTAAGTCGACTTCAAGGATGCGTCTCTTTCTTCCGTCCAAATTCTAAAAATAAATTTTGGACGGAAGGAACGCAAACATGAAGTCGACTTAACATAACTAACCTGTGAAGTTTATCCTTACATATTTTTTGTAGTTTATAGGGCTAAATTAACACATTTTGTCACTTTCACGCGAATCCTATTATTGAAGGTTTCAACTGACGATTACGTTTATAATACATTTCTAAGTTCTACAACTTTTACTCTCAATATTTAGGTACAACAGGTGTACATATAGAATATTCGAGGTTATTTTCTTCCAGTGAAAGTATCCAAAATTGTATAATCTATTTATTTAAAAAACCCAAGTAAAAAAGGTAACTAAAGATGCTATTGCGCACTTGCCAGACTTCTAAATTACTCTTTGGTTTAACAGATAATAATCTCATAATAGGATAACACTTTCTGTGATCCAAATCCGGAAACTACTGATTATGAATTAAAATCTATTCTTGTAGAAACAAATTTCTTACGGTAAATATAATAAAATTCTCAAGATAGAGAAGAACTCGTATAAATCAGACTAAAATTCTTGATATTACCATAAATTTATCCTATGTGATAAGAAGTTGATATAAGTTACAATTTTTGTTTTCTATTTTATAAATATTAAGGAATTTAGGGTTTCAAATACTTTAATAAATTTATGTAAAATAAATACTAAAACAAATCCTTCCTTTAATTTATTCGTATATATAAAAAAGACAGAAAACATAATAAAATAAGATTCTTAGATTATTATTTTTTAAACAAAACCAGCATTAAAAAGAAATTTAAGTTAGTGTTTTTATTCTATGGGATGTCGACTACCTGGTTGCTATGTAACGATAACGAAATTTTTCGTATAAATAATCAAAGATACCGTGACTGGGCTGATAAATTTAACGATTCGTATCCAGTTATTGTGTCGTTAATATGTTCTTATGTAAATGCAATAATTCTTTTTGGTTTCAAATGATAACACTATAAAATATTAACACATTAAATATTAAAATCACTGAATCTTGTTGGTTTATAAATAAAAATGGGTTTATACGTTACATTCTTACATATGTATGTACATACCCAATCGGAAACGTGACTTAAGTTAAACGGGTTTATGGTTTTTATCTTAATAATTTTAAGGCCCAAAAACACTCCTACGTAGATTGCATTTCTCATATACTAACCTATAGTATGAGAAATGGTTTGTTCATAAATGTCTTCATGAAATTATTTTAACTAAACCCAAACAATTTGAGCAGTCTCGAACATTTTATTATATAATACTCGATGACTGAGTCGACCTTCACCTTACATTTCAACGGAAATGGCCTCATACGATCAACATACGATCTAGGCGGCCAATCGACGTAACTATATATAGATGTTACACGTCTGGAGAAACCATTACTATCTAACTCATGCAATCGCCCGAAACAGTAACCTTGCAACATTTCATGTTAGCCATCTTCATTGACTGTAACGTGATATATATTTGAAATACACGAAGTGATGTTTCTTGAAGCACATAAGGTTTTTCACCTGATCAATAACGCATATTTTGTTTTTTGTTTTGAAATAATGGATCATCCTTTTTAACTCCTACTTCCAGAGTAAAATTTTACGTGACTGCATATGACCGAGTGGAGTTAGATCTTTCACTAACTGAATCTTATAAATATACAAGCCAAGATCATTTCGCAAAATTCACCAAAGTGTGGTCTGAGCGATGCTTAATTCTGTATTGGTTCGATTGCGACTTCGATTCTCGGGACTTCGACCAACCCGATGTCTCACTGGTACGGGATCCAGCAGCGAATACTTAGACTCAAATGTTGTCACTATCAATTGTTACTCACGTCCACTATATTTCACCATGACGAAAATGCTGTCTTTACAAAATGTTTGGACACAGTCAGTTTGTTGTAATTGAAACCTCTGTTCCATTGTTAGAGCCTCAGGCTAAATATTTGTTTTGTTTTTGTGATATTATCGATTTGTTTGATTTATGTTCACTTAAATTATGTTTCTATTTTTGTTTTTATGTTGGCCTTAATTTGCTTGATTTAAACGATCGGTAATGTTTGTTTAGAAATTAAATTGAACTACTTAAGACTTATTGTATTGTTTTGTATGTATTTATGTTAATGTTGTGTTAAGCCATCAGTATTGTAAATTTATGAACTTTCTTGCATCAAAACCTTTTTAGTTTGGTTTTCCGCTGGTTTGATATATTATGGGTACTTAATGATCATTCAAATAAGTATAACAAACTCAAAAACTTCTAACTTGACGATAGAGCTGTCAGTTGACAAATTGCAACACCAAGGTTGCCAAATCCCGAAATATAAAAGGCAACCCTCGAAGTCGAACCATAAATTAAGGAATTATAAATATGATTGGTTAACCGGCCAGGTGGCGCACTCGTTGAAGCTGCGGAAGTTGGAGCTTAGAGGTACCGGGTTCGAATCACGATAGAGGCAAGATGCAAAAAGGGGGTTTTGACCATCGATCGTTTATGTAAGTACTAAAGGCTGACATGAAGCTATGCTATGTGAAAATGGTTCAACGTAAACATCGCCGGTCTAAGTGTGCGGAAGCAGCCACAAAAAAAAAGTATGATTGGTTGATCGTTGGATGTGTTAAAGTATCAGTTTTATAATATATATTAATTTGATATGTAGTGCTGTTGGTTGCTATTAACTTTCCTGAATTGTCCATTACAATGTCGTATAGATTTTCTTTCGAATATTCTTATTTTTTCCATATAATTGGGATTAAGGTGAAATCATATAGGGAATGCATATATAATAATTGGTCGAAAGAATGTTTGGTAGCATATTCGTATTACATTGCAGTGAATGAATTTCGTTCTGAATATCCGTCTGTACGCGAAGAAAGCTCTTCTTGCTTTAACTAGTGGTAGCTTGACGTGTTCGTAGAGATAGCAGAACTTTTCGATGTGTCCTCGTTAGAATTTTATAATTGATTTATTTGGTCTTCAATTTTGTTGTGTATCGTATGTTGCATGACCAACCTGTTTGCTAAAAAGTTAGTTTCGCATTTATTTCCATTAATTTCATTCGTCATGTGCGTAAGTAGTCGTTGGTGAAGTTAACGGCTGCCTGCAGCTGATCTTCGATATCCTTTATTCTAGTGCTTGAGCTATATAGTACAATTTCGTCTCCCTATGCAATACATTGAATTTTTTCGGGGTTAATTTTTGAATTTTCGATTAAGTCTCTAGTGTATAAGCTGAATAGAACAGGAGCTGTTATTGAGCCTTGTTGTAACCCGTAATGATTGAATAGCGCTCACATAGCATCTCATGTAGGATTAGAATAAGGCTTGTGGAAATTTCATTTTGTTCAATTTAAATAATAGCTCGTCTAACCATACCGACTTGAACGCTTTTTCTACGCGTCGATCAATACTGCACCAGTACATATGTAACTATTAAGTTTGTGACATACGTCTGATCTCAACTTAGTAATAGTGTGTATCGTCAGATGCTCATACCTAAATCCGAATTGGTTATCTGGTATGAGGTTTTGCTCTTTTTTGTATTCTCTCATTTTTTCTTTATTTTCAACACTAGGAAAACGATTATTTGTTTTGCCGATTGTTAAATAATGTGCATAATTCGTCCACCAATTCGTCTGGGAGGTGTTTTAGTACTATACTCGGAAAGCCATTCAATGGAAAATCCGTTATATGGTAATATGTGTATATATACCTTAAATGAATATATAATGGGCTTATTCGTTTATTTTTTTAGTTTTTTCTAAAATATAAAATTACATAAAAATAATGAATTTAACTTCATAACAATAAAAAAAATGTAATAATGTATATGTTGTTAGTCTGATTTTAACAGATAAAAAATAATGTTGATACAAACAAAATAAAATTTTTTTTTTTTTTTTTAATTAAACACATAGATCTGTATGAAGCTATAATTTTCTTTTCGGTGTACATATGATCATAATATATCCGTATCATTTAACAAACAACAAATTACTAATAATTTGCTGTAGAATAATCATTATTATTACACTTTTTTGTATGTAATATATTCCAAATTCGTACTCATGTATCCCCTCTATATAATATACATTATTTACATACATACATATTAAAATCCATTATTGTTATTACACAAAAATAACATTAAATTAAATATGTAATTTTTTTTTCATTATTAATGAAAATGCTGATTAAATTTTAAATAATTTTTTTTTCTATGAATATTGGTTTTCTTCCTCATACATCCCAGAAATGATGAACCAACCCCAAATCATACATTATACAAACCATCGAAATATCTAATGAACAAACAGTAGTGTAAAAATGACACTCAGTATGAATGAATGATCTCAATTTTACGTTAATTAAATTTTAAAATTAATTATTTGTTTTGCAACATTCCAATAAGATTTAAAATTTTAGCATAGGATGATACGTCATTAAAAATACACTCATAGAATAGTGAAAGTAGGATAAAAATATAATTTTTCTTAAAGCGCGAGAGAAATAGAAAACATTTCCAGTAGAAAAAAATTTTATGGTTACTTAAAAAAAGTATTATGGCAGTACTGACAAAATATTTCAAGAGGAGTATTTTTATTCAGTACTAGAAAAATATTTTATAGGCAAAATGTATATGGACGAGAAATCGTTTCTATGCAGTGAAGCCATATTTCAAAAGTGAAGTCATTTCTTAAATATGAAGCATTTTAAAGTAATTTTTTTTATAGTCAATTTTTAATATTTCGATTTGTGTCATTCATCTTAATTCATGGTGGAAATAATTGAAATAATAAATAATTATGTAAAGTTGATTTTTTTTAAAATTTATTGTTATAGATTCATAGTGTTATTTGTCTATTTTTTCAATACGAAACAGATTTGTAATTTATTTGTTATGTTGTTGAAAAAAAGGAAAACAAGGTCTCTGTCACTCTAATGGTATTTTTGATTTTGTCTCCCTTTATTTTTTTCAGTAAAAAATACTGGCAGCATTTTTTTTTCATAATGGAAATCATCAAATATTTTATATAATGTTTATGACAAACAATAAATAATTTTATTCGACTTAAATTGTATTACTTACAATTTTGGAGTCCAGGAATATTCTAACAAAAAATATTCCTCTTGAAATTTGATATGCATTCAATGTAACTGTGGATAAAATGGCAGATGTGTATATCTCGATTTTTCTCGATATTTATTTTTACAACAGTTTTAAGCATACACCTTATTTTGAGCTTGTAAGCTCATTTACAGAAGGATGTATAATTTATAGATTTCCGAAAATGAAGTCAATTCTTGAGCCCTGATATAGAAAGTAGAGAGGGGCTCACGAGAATTTAGCAATATTTTGTTGGGAATTTTTCCCGGGAATCTAGCAATAATTCGAAATTCTGAAAAATTTGCATTAATTTGCTTGCATTTAAAAATATCGAAGTTGCTGACTTTACATAGTAAAATATTAAACGCACTCATTTGTTTTATTCAGCAAAAATATTTATATCGCATTGTAAACCTTTCTTTTTAAGTGTCACATGTAGATATTGTTTCATGTTGTGCTGGGCTTGGTATGAATATGGTTTTATGTCTAACGATATTTTGCTCATATCCAATCCGTTGGAAAATTTTTCTCGTTTTTAGTTACAAATTATAATATTATTGTTGCAAATGTAAGTACATAATTATATAGTTATTATGTGTTATAAAAAATAACTATTTTTTTATTCGATACCCAAATTATTTTAGATGGCTGAAGTGTGGAGCTTTTATAAAAAAAAATTATGTCCAGAGAAAGCCGAATGTACAAAATGTAAAAAACTATAATAATATGCTGCAATGCTTCTTCAACAAGTGGACTTACCCGTCATTTATTTTCCCAACATAGTATTGTATTGACAACATCAAAACGAAAAGATTCTGAAGTACTAGAAACAGAAAAACAAGTAAGGAAAACGCAAGCGCAATCTAACCTCTCGTTCAATCTAAAATCACGAGTTTCACAAAAAGACAAACATTATCAGAAATAAGAGGAATTTGCAAAAGTGAGTTTATAAGACAGTCACTTTCTGTAAGGCAATTTACATTACCCAAGGACAAGAAAACCATAATGCAATTAATTCAAGAATTTTATGATGAATCAAAGAAAATCACAATAAATGAAATTCAAGATAAGAAAAAAAAAATGGGTTTAAATTCAGCATTACTTTAGATGGACGAGTGTAAAAAATCGTCGGTTTTTAAATGTAAATATTCATTTCAATTCAAATTTAAAATTACAAACAATTAATTTAGGTATTACACGAATCGTCGGTTCTTGTACAGCGAATGTGGCCATTAATATAGTAAAAAGCAAATTGATTGAGTTTGGTTTATTTTACACTGATATAGTTGCTGCAACAACTGACGGTGCCACTGTAATGGTCCAGTTTGGGCGAGATTCACCATATATTCATCAATAATGTTATAATCATGCAATTCATCTTGCCGTAATTGACGTATTATACAAAAATAATGATGAAAAAATTACTCAAAACCACAACAACGAGCAATACTCATCTGATTCTGATTCTGAAAACCTAAGTATTAGCAGCGAAGAAAAATTAAATGATGCAACTCCTGAAGTTCAATCTGATTTTAAAACAATAATTGAAAAAGTTCGTAAAATTGTACGCTTATTTAAATTATCTCCAGTTAGAAATGCAGTTCTACAACAATATGTAGTAATTCAACACGGAAAAGAACTCAATTTACTTCTCGATTGTAAAACTAGATAGAATAGTTTAGTAGTCATGCTTGAGCGTTTTATTAACATATACAACTCGATCGAAAGAGCTTTAATTGATTTGAATTACATAGGATATAGTTGTGTTGATAACTTACAACAATTAAAAGATCATGTAAATGTCTTACGACCAATACAATTAGCAGTCAAAGCATTATCACGTCGAGACTCTAATATCATTACGAGCGAAGGTGTATTTCGATTTTTAATTGATTTTTTAAAAGAGGAGAATTCGGTTATTTCAAATAAATTTTTAGAATCCCTTAAAATTCGCATAACCCAAAGGAATAAGGATTTAATTTCAACTATTAAGTATTTACAAAACAGTAATATAATAGCGAGCGCGAACGCCAATGACGACTATTTGCCTTTATCAAATAAAACAGCCATCACCAAATATATGAAAGGTTTGATGCAATAATTGTTTTGCAAAGCAGATGAAGTAGAGGTAAACGTTGATGTAGCGTTAACTAGTAATTCTTAAGTATTTGTTTCGAACTTCGAGGAATCCACTCAACCAAATGAAACTCATCTAAATTTAAATGAGAAGCTAAACATTGCGATACGTGCAGCAACTACTAGTTTAACAAAACCAAATATTAATAATGATGTCAACAAGACTTTAAATAAGGAAATGTCCTTATATGAGGGAAGCGGACGTTTGACCATCAATTTAAAACAATTGCTTGAAGCTTTAACAACCATTCAAGTAACATCAACAGAGAGTGAATGAGTATTTTCTTCCTCTTCAAATTTTTGTACGAAGAGGCGTGCCGGGCTAAGTGACAAATCACTAAATATGCTTTGTTTTTTGAAAAGTTTCTTTATAAGAGAATCTTAAGACAAATTCTTTCAAAGTCTCGATCTTAAATTATTTTTTAAGATTTGATTGTGATCTATGATCTATTATGATGATAGAATATTTAGAAATATTTTATTTTTTAAACTGAAAGTTTATTTTTTTTTTGTTATTTTTGAGAAATAAAGTTATTTTTTGTTTTATTGTATGATTGCTCTTACGATTTAGATGTATTGTGAGTTTTTTTTTAATTTTTCCCGGGATTTTCCGGGAAATGGCATTATCATTTCCCGAGTCCCGGGATGTCGGAAAGTACCGGGAAATCCTCCCTCTAATAGAAAGGCCACGAAACTTTTCATATCTTCCGTATTGCTATACAATCGCACGTCATTTTAATCATTCGTATGCACTGAGTGAGCAATCTCATCGTTCCATTTTTCAATTTTATGCACTGAGGCTATACTCCTATTATGAATGTCACCCTACCTCACTCTTCACCGTGACGTGTATTGAGTGACGAACGCATCATGATGTGTCTTTTTCTATATTTTATTATTTTCAAGTAGGTATTTATTATTATTTGGCTTGTTTTCGATTTATTTGACGTTTGGTCATTTGGTGTGTCAAAATAATAAATTTAATGATATAAATATTTAAAGTTTTGTAGTTAAGTGTATTTTAGTAATTAAATATTTCCACAATTCGAATACTGAGCAATGTCTGGATTCTTTTGCCATTTCATCAACAAATTTTGGAAATTGACTGGCATTGTATTTTTTACTAGTAAAAAAAATTCTTACTTGCTGTCGCCAAAAAATTGTAAGTGAGACTAAGTGACAAAACCCTCGGTTACCGTGACATTCATATCAAAATTTAATTTCAGTGACGTCGCGTCACCGAGTCATCATTTGAATATTTTGATGCTTATGAACATTTTAATACGACTGAACTGAACATGTCGAAGTGCAATGACTAATCCAACCGCCTTTTAATTTTCGAAATTTATTTCAAAATTTCCTCCGATTACATGTAAACCACAACGACTGGCACCTGACAAACTCATGATAGTAAAGACACAAGTCAAACACTTGATACAGCTCGTGATTTGCAGATCTAGTGGTAGTCCTTGGTCCAGCCCATTACATTTGGTGTTGCAAGAGAATGTAGAGTAGAGTCCTTGTATAGATTTCTAAGCACCTAGTCGGATTACGATTTGAATTTTACATTTTGATATAGAGGTTGGATACTAAATACTGAAGCTGACTTAAACTTTATTATTTAAATAAATTAGAATTTTTTATAAGAGTAAAGATTTTTTCAACTTGTTAAATGAAAACAAAAATTATTTTGAAATTATTTGATAAGTTGATTATTTCACAAATTCTATTTTTTAGATCTAATCTAACTATTTTATAACAGATGGTGCTTTAGTTACAATTCGATTTGATAAGAGATGGCGTTACAAAAAAACTTACTATTTTATATATAGAATGTAAAAAAGTATTTATGTAAATTACTCGTTTTAACATGTAAACAACTGTGTAAATTAGCCTGCATATATGAATTGGCTTGAGATATTCTAAAACAACCGAAATATAAGACACCTTCGAACTACAGATTCATTTGATTTGATGAATATGTAAATAAATACATAATACCTTTATAAATAGTGAATATTTGATCACAATAATAAGTGTTAACATAGGTTAGGACTTAAATAATGTAAATTAGTTTGTTTAACAAAAAGATTCGAGAATAAAGCTCCTGGCAGTAAATCAAAAAAAAAAATTACTAAAACGTTCAGCGTTCACTATTCTATTCACAAATAAAATCGATTTTAATTTCCGTAAAACTGATGATTGAAAATGTCATGACGTAACCTATTTTTGATATTAGCATTCATTTAATATTAAAATGTTTTATTATATGAATAACAAATTTTTGTTGTTTTAGATTTATTGAACATAGATACCAATAAAATTCATGGTATGCGTATGGAGTTTAGTATATGTATGTACACCATTTTGAATTTATGCTAAATTCGCAGTTTTTTTGTTTAAGTTTATGAGTGGCCTCCTGTCGAAAATGTATGTGCACGTGATAAAAATCGATCGCGTCAACAAAATTCAAATAAATCAAACCGCTTCTGTGCTTTTTTAAGTTTCACTATAAAATTTGCATTTTTATTTAAACTTATAAATAGTGTTGGAATAAATTACAGTTTATGAAATTTAGCTGCAAATCGGTAAATATTTACCTAAAACTATATATATATAAGTATTATAAAGATTTTTAAAATAGTTGCTTGATATATAAAATAAAAAATTATAAATATATATTTTTTTTGATACTGATAATAATAAATTAAATAAAATCTTTAACAAACCGAGAATGGAGCACACACAAAAAACAGAAATCTTATTCCCATGGATATATTCCATTTTTATGTCTCATCCAACATATACGAATATAAAGTTTCGATAAAAATTGAATCTCGGTTTTTTGCAAGTTTTTCGATTATATAGAATTTATTTTATTTTTTCATCATAACATCTACTTTATTTTTTGAGCTTTTTAAATAAAAAATCTAAAATTTTAGAATACATAATGTTACAGTATCTCTGCAGTATAATCAAAATGTATACAAAAAAATAATATTCGAATCTCCCCATATGTAGCTCCACTCTATGTTTGTATGTAGGTATCCTATATCTATCTATAGACAAAACAGCAATTCATTTGCCGAAAAAAAAAAACAGCAACAACCTCAAAAAAAAAATATTTGTACTCTGTTTGTGTTTTATAAATCTGGTAGAAAAAAAATATATATATATTTTTGAAACCAAATAACCATATACTGGAAAACTATTTTTGTGCTTGATAACAGAAAATTGATAAACAAAAACCCCAAAATAGTAAAACAAAAACAAATATATAAATAAACAAAACTTAATAAATATTAAATTATAATGGCAAGATAACTTTATTAGAAAATATGTGAAATTAGGTTGGTGGTTTGGTTGTGCATATTAAAATAATGCATTCGATGTACATACATAAGTGTACGAGCATAATAACACCGTAATATAAAAAGAAATGTACACGAGTACATTATTTTCTTGTACATACATATTTATGTGTATCCTCGCTGTTGGTATCTACAAACATAAATGTGTAGCTACGGGAATAACAAAAATATTGATTTTGGTTTTTAATTTGATGTACATATAAAGTAAACAAACGAATCTATATTTTTGTGTTGTTAATTTTATGGAAATGGCGTTTGAATAGCACATTAAACATAAAAAAAAGCTCTGAAAGTTTTGCGCACCACTTCCGTTCTTGGGTTTTGCTTAACTGATATTTATTTGTTTACAATTATCAAGAGTTGGAAGTAAAACATACACATCAGTCTATGAATTGAAGTAAATAATATCTCAACCGATTTGGACTAGTCAATATATTTATAAGCCAGAACATATTACAAAAATACAATTAAGTCCAGGAACGAGTTTGTGGCGTTTAGAGTAACTGAAATAATTCACAAATACAAAATTATATCATAACGCCACAATCAATCCAAATAAAATCGATATTTCGAGTTAAGCTCTTGTAATTCGCTAGAACTGTCGCGTCACGATTAAACGTAGATATACAAATCGCACAGTACAAACAAGTTCGGTAGCATGTGCATGATGAGATCGATGCTAGCATAATCTTCGAACAAGAAGAGAAAATTTTAAAACAGTTGCTTGATATCTTATCGCCCATTGAAACAGCTGTAAAGGAACTAAGTAAAAATTCAGTGTAGCTATTGCAGCATCGTCACAGTTCGCAAAACTAAAGCACTTTTTGGCTGTCATGAAGCCCCTTTCTCGGCTGGCAATATGGGAACTGGTGGAAAAATTTGAGCTTTAGGCACAGTTAGTGATCTGTAAAATCGAAACCGTGTGCGTCACTCAATAACAACTGAGAATATTGCTGCTGTAGCCTGCAGTGCTGAAGAAAACCCAGGTTTGTTGATTTCTCGCCGATCTTTGGAATTAGACGTTTGGTCAATCTTTGGAAATTAAATGTATTTTGCATAAAGACTTAGATTTTAAGACTTTTAAAGCACAAGAATCATCTTCAGTGATGAGTTTGGCCTTTTCACATCGGAGGCTACGTTTATAAACAGAATAGTCTCAAAAAATTCAATGATTGTTGAAAAGTCTCTCCATCCTCAACGTGTCACTGGTTGGTGCGGTTTTTGAGATGGCAGTGATATTTGACCTTACTTTTTCAAAAAGATGCTGATGCAACAGTTACGATATATGGATTACGTTATCGAGCTATAATTAATGTGTTTTTATGGCCTTAATTGGAAGATATTGATGTGGACGACGCTTATTTTCACGCAATACGGCGCTACGTGCCATACAAGCATCAACACAATTGCGATTTTGCAAGAAAAGTTTACTGTTTGTGTTATTTCTCGAAGAGGTGATAACAATTGGCAGTATAAATTTTGTTATTATCCGGATATTCGGATTATCCGAATTATTTTATCCGTTAGTATTCGATATTCGGATAATCATAAATGTCGCATAAATGGAAACCCTAAGTGCAGTGTTACGCAATACATTTTGGTGTAGTGGTCCACGATGACCCAGATTCCAGCGTGTAAAAATTACACACGATGTAGTTTTACAAAGTTTTTTCATGTTAAAAACCAAGTAAAGTGCATCGTGTAATTTACACGCCCAACAGTGTTCTATCGTCTCATAGCTTTTTCACAAACTGAAACACGTATAAGTTAAAAAAGGTTATTTTTTACATTCTAAAACTTAATTGTTCGTTGTCACACTTTAACTTAATTATAACTAGACTTATCTGAAAAAACTTATCTGAAAAAACTGTGAATCGAATTGGGATCATTGGTCTGTGACTACAGTAAATGTTTGTACTATTGTTGTTTAAATGAACTATTGGTATTCCCAAAGTGTATATTTCAGGTAATATGATGCAATATAGAAAAATGGCTGAAATTGGTATCGAGTCTGTTATATGGAATCTATCTCGTAACTACCAGTACGAGTAGCTGACTCGGTATGTTTTGCAGTGTAACAATACAATTCAGCACAATTTGATAATTTTTGGTTAGACCTCTTTCCCTCGAATACTAACTTTATTGTACCTGAATGTTTTACTAAGTAATTCTAAAACCTTCCGGTGTATATTGTCTTACACACTTATTCTCTTAGTCGAGCTACCTGGCGTTTTTTACGACAGTAGATTTTTTGTATTCTCTGAAGCGAATGTGACGACTGTCGGCGAACCAAGCGACAAACATGATATTCTAGTAGTCATTAGAAAAGTTTCTTGTCGACATAGGCGATATTTTTAGACGAGCAGTTTCGTGAAGTGATATCAAAACAGAAAAAACCTTTAGTTTATAGTTACATTTATTTTGAAATATGGATTTTAAAACATTATTTAAATTATTATTTATTTGTTAGTAGTAAAATCACAAATGTTAGGCAGTGCATGGAGAAGAACTATGGGTAGCAAAAGTGTATTTTGGTAGTTCTAAATTAGAATTTACAAATAAATGGAATGCTGAAAAATTTAATTCATTTTCATACAATTTTAATGTTAATTTTTTTATTTTTAATAAAAGATTTGAATATTTAACAAATTGAATTCATTAATTGCATTCGAATTCTTCCTCCGTATCCATATTATTTTCGTCTGCAATTTTCGTTAGTTGGTCTATGTATAATTAATATTTCAAAAATACGCAGCGAAAATAATTTAAATAAATAAATTTGCTTAAAAATCATAAACAACAAACAAAATTGACCGCCAAAATAATTGTCAAATATTGAGGAAATTATTTGTGTTGCCCAATGCCCGATCAATACAGGTTTTAATATTTGTCATGTCACGGCACCGCAGGCGACTTAGGAAATACTGATTTAAAATTTTAAATCGCGATAACTGTCACGGCGAATTAAACGACATGACTATGGGACTAAGGGTGTTAGTTCTTTAGAAGACGAACCCACGTCAAAATAAAAAAAATTCTCAGAACTAACTATACGACTGAACGTCATAGAAAACTTATATCTTACGCCTTAGAAAACGTATTGTGGAATACTTATGTCATTAATTATTGACTGATTATTATTGACTAGTGAGATGATACGTTTGCTATGACGGTGTTCTTTTGAATGATGGGTGTAGACAATTTACTTAAAATGATTAATAGTTGTATAT
Organism: Tipula lateralis; assembly: GCA_963932295.1. Classification (NCBI taxonomy): domain Eukaryota; kingdom Metazoa; phylum Arthropoda; class Insecta; order Diptera; family Tipulidae; genus Tipula; species Tipula lateralis. The sequence continues at coordinate 42,331,128 of OZ010736.1, forward strand.
GCTGGTAGTAAATCCCGGTTATATGCACTATAACTTAATTAATACGTCTTTCTAATACTTAGATTACTTGTAATCAGTAATCACCTTGCTCAACAAATCGTTTCAATAAGCAAAGCAATATTCTTATTCGAACGCCTTAATGCATTTATCGTCGAAACGATTGGGGTATTCATGTTGCATTTAAATTTTATTCTATTCTGAACAACTCAAAATAATAGTTGAATGATTCATGTCATATAAATTCATGAAAAATTCTAAAATGTAGTTTATTGACGACTTTTGGTCTGATCAACAATCTGTACAATTTCACCTTTAAGTGGATGTAGAGAATATATAGCCCGATTACCAGCGGTAAGGTGAACCTTGATATATCCTCTCCCACAATATTATCGTGAGTAATGAGAAAAGTAATTACCAAAGATCCAAGATATATGAAACTCACCTAACCTTCAAACGTATGGTCACCACTACTGAAATCAAGTGCGCATTGGTCTCGAAAACCAGAGATCATATATTTGGTTTTGAACTCGTTAATTTTGAGACAAACGGAAGCTGAAAACTGTTCCAGTGGAGCAAGTATCTCTTTCGCTTCATTGCCATTTAATCCCAAACAAAATGTTGATTGGATTGCCGGAATAACATATTCTCTTGTTTCACTTTTACGAGGGATGTATTCTAACATGAGATTAAAAAGTAGCGAGGGCTGTAGTTTATCACTACAGCTGGACAAACAATCAACAACATGTAAAGTCGTTAAAAGAATTCGTTAATCTATTCAAATGAAACCAAAATTTAAAAAAGAATGGCTCTGGGAATAGTCTTGTCTTCGTTTATTATATTTTATGTAATTTACGCTAGTTTTAACAATATTTATAAAAATGTTTTTATATGATTAATCTTAGGTCTGTATAAAACAGATAACACTATTCACCGAGCAAATAAAATCGAAAGTAGCAAATTAGTTAAAAAAAGTCGTCCAGTTTACACTACAATCATACAATCACCACCTCCATTGACTATTTTAGCACAATGGAACAATCGAAAATCCATCCGATGTATAAAAAAGCACTACTAAATCTCCATATCGGACAAGTGATCTTTATAAACAATGAAAAGTTCAATCAATAATCCGGATGCGTACCATCGAAGATCATAACAATAATTACCATCAATTCCCATATGACGAATGTAAAGTTTTCGACACAAAATGAATATTGCTGCAGCATCTTTTTACTAGATAAAAAATTGTAGATTTCATTCATGATAATGACAAATACAAAATTAAATTGTCTTGATATTTATAAAATGACTTCAAAGAAATACTAGGGTAATTTACACATAAGTTGATGTTAGAGATAATTATTAGATTATGACCCGGCTTTCACCAAATAATTCATATGCACCAATGACATAAAAAGTGAGTTTGTCTAAAAGCATTTACTGGGCTGATCACGTACAATATGCATCAAAAAAAATTGATTCTTAAAACTGTGTTCCACTGTAACAAAGATTTCCGAACTCACAGTTCTTCGTTAGCTTTGGATCTCTATCGATCGAAACTAGTGTGATTATGAAAAACTAGAATCTCTTGTTATTGGCTGGGAATATTGGTCATTTTCGTATATATATATACAAAACATAGGTAATTGTGAGGTCCACTGTATTTATAATTTTCTCAGCTCACAACAACTAAACATATCTACATGCTTAACGAATTTTAATCTTCAATTCGGTGTAAAATTTCATCTTCGACATTTGGGTTTCATGAAAGCGCCTCGGTTTTCACATGCACTTATGAGAATAGGATGTGATAATACTTTCAACTGATAACGACAAGACTGCCTCTGATATAATGCTTAAGGAGGACTGAGAAAATATTGCTTAAGGAGGACTTATCAACCTTTAATTTTTCTGAATTTTAGAGCTATAAATTGAGAATTTAGATCTGGTACACAAAACTAATCAGTAAGTGCCTAACCTTGTATCTATCTAGAAAATAAAATCTATGAATTAATCAAAGTTAAACTTAACACTCTAACTAAATTAAATTATAAATAAGTGAAGTAAAATTAATGAATAAACCAAACCAATAATCAATAAGTGAAACCAGATGAGAGAAGCCACAATTTTTTTTTATATTATTATTAGAAAGCTTTTTTAATCTTATGAAGCTTATAAGTTTAGTCTTGTTTACATGTATACTGTGCTTTTTTTTGGTGAAGGTAAGATTTATTTTAATAATTCTGAGTAATAAACATTCATGTTGTTATAATTTTTTCTGTTGTATAATTTTGTTCTTAAAATTGTGCTCGAACCAATCAGACAGTCCTGATCTAAACCAGACAACATGCTAATGATGTCACGGTTACATATTGATCTGTATATGATAACTTGGAAAATGCATTAGTTTTTGTGAAAATGTCCAAAGCTTTTAAATTTGCTAATTATTCTTAACAGCTATTTCAAATTTCCCACATTGACATTAGAGCAATTGCAAGAAGTTTGTTCGTATTGTAACTTTCAAATAAGTATTTGTGATTTGTATAAAACTTATTTTAAGAAAATATAAAATTGTTGATGATACCTTACTAAAGGTACACTTATATCAATTTGAATATTAGACATAAATATTTCGTTGTGGTCACAGCAAAACCAAAGGTTGGTTAAATACCTTTAAGAAAAACAAATCGGAATAACGAGTTAGTATCCGAAATTAGGTAAGTCATATAGGCTTTGAGATCGATTATAAGTAAGTAATCAACTTTTGATGCCGCTAATTTGAAAAAACAAGACTATCCCTAAACTATAGCTTTACGGATCAAATTGGCTTTAAACTAGCTATATTAGCTTCATTTGACTGAGACTTGTGTACATTATAGTTTATAAACATCAATATAATATTGAATATTTTAGTAGTTGGGGTATAACATATTTGTGGTATAGCATTCAAAAAATTAACAATTTAATGGAAGGTAAAATAACAATATGAATATAAATCAAACATTTATTTTATTTTATTTTTATAAATCACATTAAATAAATATTCAAGGTGATAAATTATAAGCTGGGAATACATTATGAAATTTAAATGTGGTTCCTTCCAAGAAATAAAACGCCAACTCATGAAATATTCAATATTGAAAGTAGAAAAGAATTTAAGTCCTTTTCTAACTCAATTTTAGACTCAATTGTTAACATCAACGTGGATGAATCATTTCGCCGTTTTAGCATAATGTTATTAAATTAGCTTAAACTTATCAAATCAGAATCCAATTGATTATCTTAAAGGGATTACATATATGTTTAAAACAATAAACAGTAACAAATGTTTGTATTTGAACTGATCGACCAAATGGCACAGTTATTAAAGCTGTTTGAAGAATAGCTGTTTAAGAAGATTAACTCGACTTAAAGAAGTTCACTTAACTAAATGCTACCACAGTTAATATCGTTTAATTTATTTCAATAAACATTATTTGTTTTGTGATAAATGTAAGTATTTGGGCCCCAAACAGATAGCGAAGATAAAAGATTCGCAAAAAATAATTGATTTAAAATAAGACTGTCAATAAACAAAAAGCTCATTTTACTTTCCAAATCAACATAACGAATACTTAGGACACAATATTAAACTCGCCCATAAGTTATTGCTACTATAGAATTTATGAGTACAAAAGGTGTAGTTAATTAGGATTTACTATCTGATTTTGAAACTTTTCATTTACTTGACATCCTCCCACAATTTGAAATATATTATATAACAGCTCAATTTGATATGTTTAGCCGTCTGCATAATTTTTCTTGACCTAATCGAAGCTGTTCTTCGCAATAAATATTAATAACCGCTAGCCTTCCAAAATTGTTTTAATTCTTCTTTGAGTTTAGATTTTGTGTTCGTGTTTATGCCCACTTAATGACTGTAATATTGATGGATCTCTAGATATTTCTTGAATCATTTTGAACCTTTTTTCATCTGATATATTAATTGTATGAAAGAATTCTGAAAAATTCTACTGTTGGTCCAGCGTTCAAAAAACTATGGGAGATTCGCAAAGTACAGTTCATTCCCGGATTTGTACTTAGTTACGAGTTCATTTTGTACAATATGTGGTTTATTAGTGAATTTCAAAAATTTAATTTTCTTGGTCATACTGTTTTGCAGTATTATTTCAACTTGTTCATGAACATGTTACAGGAATTTTGACCATATTATTGAGAATTGGACAACACGATTTATATTTTTATTGGTTATTCGATAGGAATTATAGAGTTGAATCGATGGTTAAGCACGCACCTCAATGTTACATACGTTATCAAAATTATTTGTTAAATTATATGTTATCAAAATTATTCATCATCCATGATTATTTCATTTTGCACTCGACAAAAGAAGTTGTATGGAATTTTCTTCAAAAAATTCACGTGTAGGGAAAACGAACAGATTAAAAATACCGCAAAAATAGGAAATTTTTACTATAATAAAACTATAACAAATTTTTCATTAAAATTCTTCAACGAAACACATATTTATATAGCTTTCTGTCGCAAAATTTTATTACATTCACTGTGCTTCCCCGGTAATTTGATTGTTTGGATTAATAGGTTATTTTACATTATTATATATGGTACTTAGGGTTCCCTTCTGTCATTATTTTTTTAACAAGTTGAATGTTGATTGATGCGGACATGCGGTGTTTGTATACATATTTTGGTTGTATTGTAGTAATTATTTTTAAATAAGTATATATAGTAAATAGTTAAAAAAATCGATCGATCATGGATTGCTCGGCGTCGTGTGATAGTGATTCGCAAGATGAAAAGCGCAAAAGTGGGTCATCAAAAAGTAAGTGGCGCAAACAAAAATTTAACTTGGACTGGCTTAGCCTAGAAAAATTTAATGGTTGGCTGGAAAAATCAGACGACGAATTTCGGTGCCGTTGTATTGCATGTAACAAAGATTGCGGCAAATCAGATCTTGAGAAACTTTCTGTAACCAAAAACAACAAACAAAATGTAGAAAAATTGAAAAATACACGTGAGGTGAAATCATATTTCAAACAAACAACTAATGACAACGTAAGTAATGTTGAATTACGTCTAAGTATGTTTTTGCGGAACATAATGTGGCACTTCAAATCGTCGATCATCTGCTACCCTTGTTAAATTTTTAAGGATGCTAAATTGGGTCGTACACAATGTTTAGGGATTATTAAAAACGTGTTGGCCCATAAAGAAGTTTATGATTTAGTCGAAACTTTGATAATTACCAAATTTTCCATATTAATTGATGAAAGTACTGACATTGCCACAAACAAGTCAATGTGTGTGTTAGCGCGTTACATTAGACCTACAAATGGTAAAATAAACGTTAGGCTACTAGATTTAATGCCCGTTGGGTCCGATTGTACTGCTACTGCACTGTATAGTCGATAGATAGATCTTAATATTTTTTCATTTTCGCACCGCAATTGTCGCCAGTGACCATTGCCTTTTGTATTGAATTCCTTAATTTAGACTAACGAAATCTACAAATTTTTAGCGTTAAAACATGTGAACTATATTGTGGTAAAGCTGATCTATAGAATTGATTTTGAGTTTAAAAACTTTCATGCAAATGTATCAAGGAAAAAGCAGGGACATTTTTTTTTTGAGTTGTAGGGAAATTGTTAAATATTATCTGGCATCACTGATCACACTAGTATAAGACAAAGTAAAAAGTGGAACACGAAGTATACGTGTAATATAGATGCTGTATAAGATAGCAGAAAATTTTCAGCAGAAAAAATGATTTTTACACTCGCCACCAGGGGCACTACTATCTCTAAATAGCTGTAATTTTTGTACAGCCAACAGAATTTTTCTGTACAGTTTTTAATTTTCTTCAATTTTTTAACTACAAAATTATTCCAGGTTTCAAATAAAATATGTATATTATTTCCATAAGATTATGGAAATAATCTTACAAGTAGCTAAGTCATCTTATCTCCATACATACAACTATGAAGTTTGAGGATAATCGACCGAGTTTGAGCGCCTCCAGAATTTTTCAAAGTTTTGGCCCATACATAAAAATCAATTTTTTCACTGTGATCTATGGATGGACCCCATTGTAACCAATATGCCATTATGATTTTCCAATAGCTTAGGTGACAATACATCGGAATATGAAGTTTGAGGATAATCGATCGAGTTTGAGCGCCTCCAGAATTTTTCAAAGTTTTGGCCCATACATAAAAATCAGTTTTTTCACTGTGAGCTATGGATGGACCCCCTTGTAACCAATATGCCATTATGATTTTCCAATAGCTTAGGTGACAATACATCTGAATATGAAGTTTGAGGATAATTTTATAGGCGTACATATCATACAGTTAAATTAGTTCTCATTGCTTTCACTTCCAATTCTACTAGCTTAATAACTACTTGCAGTAATTGTACTATGTATTTAAATAATTAAAACAATTTAGTTATCTTAATGATTGTAGAATAGTATTTTAATTTGTTAGTATTCCTTTTCAATGCTATAGAAGCTACTGGGTTAAACAGTGTATAGTAAGAGATTATATTCATTACTATTCACATTTTTCATCTCATTTTGAAGCAATGACTTCACAAAATTGGACCCAACCAACATTAGGACCAAACTACCCTACCTTCCAATATTTGGTGTGATTTAAACTACTATATTCATTAAAACAACGTGATTTTCATTAAAGGTGATACTTTAAAACCATCAAATTAGAAGTAAACTGTAAGTAGAATTTCATTTACTGTACCAAATGCCTTTAACCTTGGCTACGCGTCGATCGAAACTGTTTATAGATAATCAGTTAGAATATAGTAAAAACGCTATAGTTTTGTTACAAGAAATTAATACAGCATCGAATGCCGAACTGAACACTGTAATAGTTGAACCGCAGTTAAACACTTGTTGAATTATCAATTGACAACTATACGTGATTGCCCGAGACATCCTTCAAACCAGGTTAGTTAAACTACACTTAAAATGTGTAGATTTCGTTCGAGCCTTTTGAACAAACAAATCAATAGATCTGATCAGTAAATAGTCGCGCAGTAGTAAAATGTCACTAGTTTCTTAATCTACCTATTGAGTAATTCAACGCCAGCATATTGTAAGCAAACTCCTTGATTCTAGTTCCCAACTTAATTTCATGACCAAACCACTTGCATCGTCACTTAAATATTCACATCATAACAGAGTTGTCAAAATACGAGGAATTTAATCTATTCTGGTAGGAGGTCCTTCCATAGCTGACAGTGAAAAAACTGATTTTTATGTATGAGCCAAACCTTTGAAAAATCCTGGAGGCGCTCAAACTCGGTAGATTATCCTCAAACTTCATAGTTGTATGTATAAAGATATAATGACTTAGCTCAAACTGAAATATTTATTACAGGGGCTTCATTCATAGCTTACAGTGGTTAAACTGTAGATGAAATTAATATGTTTTATACAGTATATTATAATCTTCTGGAAATAATATACATATTTTATTTGAAACCTGGAATAATTTTGTAGTTAAAATATTGAAGAAAATTAAAAAATGTACAGGAAAATTCTGTTGGCTGTGCAAAAATTACAGCTCTTTAGCGATAGTAGTGCCGCTGGTGGCATGTATAAAAATCATTTTTTCTGCTGAAAATTTTCTGTTATCTTATACAGCATGTAATATCAAGCTTGTCACTCAAACAAGAAAACCAATTTTTTTTCAGACCAACCTATTCTGGAAACGGATTAACGAAGGTTTGTTTAAGTTTATGTCATTGATCCGGAATTTTTCTATGATAGAGTATTCCGACAAAGTGGCTTACATTTGGAAACCGCCCGAAAAATTCACATAAATTTGTTCAAACCATAGTTTAAATCCAAAATAAGTTAGTCCATTTTTGAGTGACTATATCTATCTCTCTTCTGAAAAAATTATATAAACTGTCCTTAATCCTATTCCAGAATCAGTCCAACAAATTCTTTCTGTTGCTATATAGTAACCCATATAATAGAAAATATTTTAATTTAAAATAATTTTTAAGTTTAGTATATATCTAGTATACGATAGTAAATTATTCTGGGCCGAGAGTAAAAAGTGTCATGACAGTTGAAATTAGTGTTGTCATCGATTTTTTTGTGGTGAATTATAGGTAAACTTCACATACATTAAACCTTTAAGGTCCGGCAAATAAAGTACCCTTAACCGGTCGGTTTAAAGTGTTTCTTGATTGCAATAATTATATTAGCACCTAATTATATAATAAATCAGGAATGAATTAAAAACATTCCAATGAAACGCTTTGTTTGTATGTCTTATTGTACCAGTTGTCAGGTTCTCAGTGCCCATGTCTCAATGCTTATGTCTATCGCATGCTATTTTATTCATTCGGTTATAAATATGTACATATATATGTTTATACATACATCAGTAATTCAATCAAATTCAATCGAATTACATATTATATTTGTTGACAATATTAGAAATTAGATATATACAAATAAAAACATGGCTTTGTACATTATAAATAAAATGTACATATGACATATATAACTTCAATAGATTAGCGTTCTTTATGATATACAGTAAAAATAAATATTAGAATAGAATACCACGAGTATAAATAAATAATATAAGTTGAAAATTGAATCCAACCAAAAATAAACATAACCATTTCCGAAAATACAACAACATCGCAATATATTGAAAAATCAAATCAAAATTTAAAAATAAAACATTTATGGTAACTTACTTGAATACCATGAAGTGCCCTTTAAAATTGAAGTTTCTCAACTGTATTGCTGCAACCCTTATATTGAAAAATACGAGTACATGTGTATACATATATAGAAGGAATGTGGTTTAGATTTCAATTCAATTCCAAACTGAACAAGTATACACACACTTACATTTCTATACGTACACACAATAAATAATCAATTAATCAAATGCTTATGGTAGGAATACGATATGGTGGAAATCCCACATGCATATGTCTAATATATCATTTATATACTTTTCGAGTTGATATTAAAGTTTATTTTGGAATAGCGGAAACAAACGATTAATTTGGCAATGATAATTGATATTGATACTCGAGGAGGATAACGTCTATATAGAATTGTGTCGAAAATATCTAGAAATCGATTAAGTTTGCTGACAAACTTCACTATAAAATTTATTAAACAAAACTTTTATACATTTACTTTTGAACTTATTCTGGGGTGCTTGGAATAATTAAACTACACAATATGTAAATAATTGTCTTATTAGTTATTAGACATCATTTCTGTTAGAATTCTTGGGGAATTTTCCATGTCAGCACTGTAGGCTCTAGTAGGGAACTATGCAATGTTCTACGAAATTTGAACCTATAGTCGAGCTTCCGGAAACTGGAAATTTGATTTTTTGAAATAATGTGCATTCAAGTCAATTTGGCCGCGACTGGCTCTTAGACGATTCATTCAATGTGCCCATAATTTTCCAGCACTTGTTTTGAGCATTTCGGCCGATATTCAGGAATAGCGTTAGATCACAAGACCTTGGAGGCCAATTCACGAGTCCCGTTTTTGATATGATCTTCTGATTATTTAAAATATTTTTTCAATAAATCGTTTGTTTGGCACGTTGCACCATTCTGTTGAAATCGATGTTTTTAATTCTCGAACAAGCTGTATTGTGTATGACGTCAAGCCAAGATCTCTTTTCAAAATGTCCCGTCTAAAGGTCGGAGTGCTTGAGAACGGCGACGAATTAAATGATTGAAGCCCTACCTTTACACGTAAATTCGAAACGTGGTTCGTACGAAAATGTGGTTCGACACACATAAAATGGTCAAAGAGCACGAAAAAATTTTTTCACTGAACACGGATTTTGAAATAAATGTCAACAATATTCATAGTGAAATACAGAACACACATGTCATATGAACATGATGTTTGTCACGCATGAGTCCCAATGATTATTCCAATTGAAATCCTCCTATTAGATTACTCTTTAGAAAAAAAATTTAACTCACTGATAAGGTAAAGTTTTTTCTAGTTAAAAATGTGCATATGTAATATAATATGATTACGTGACACGATGGGCTGTAAAACACAAATAAAGCGCGTTGAATCAACAAGCCTTTGAGTTGAAGACAAAAGATAATCTTTTCAAAAATGGAGTGTATGTCCATCTGTTTTGTGTATTTTGTAATGTTGTTTCGCTACGCTAATTTCAAACTGATGACGTCATTGAATAAATTGAGTGATCGAAAAAATGTGTTTCGTATCATCAGGCATTCTATTGTGGTGAGATGGATCATTATTTTTGTGAATGATAAATTTTTGTATTCTCTGATTAACGCCACTTTACCACAAATATGTCTGAAATCGTTGTTTCGCTACAAATATATATGAAACCGTTGTTTCAAGAAACTTCTAATTCCAGACTAGTAAAATTTCATAATGGCAAATTCCATATTTTAAATATGGATACCTGGTCAACAACACATCAAAACTCATTTCAGTTTATATTCAAAGAGACACTAAAATAATCTCGCATTTTTTTCACTGATTCACCTGGACGAAGTACATCCCTAGAAACCAAAAAATCAAATTCATTTACCTCCTTATTCAAGCAACTGTTTTTGCAAACATATCCACTCTTTCATAACCTGTGGTCTGTAGGTGGAAGGTATCGATTAAAGAACAAATTCACTACGATAAGATCGAAGATACTTAAACAATTTATTCACATGCATCTTGCCTGAGTACCTTCTCCCGTACGTATAGTTTTGAAACCTGTCAAAGAGTCGGATGCTAAACGAACCCTCCCTCTCTTTTCATTCATTGTCAACTTTATTCCTTTCACAATCTCCTAAGTTAGTTTCCAATAATCTAATTTAGTTGATCTAACTCAGATCTAAATTTACGTTCCCGTAGTTCTCTATGAGAACTACCATAACGCCCTCCTTTTTAATTAATACCTTATCATGTTGAGTGTGCGATAGAAAAATTTGTTTTATATATAAAAGAAATCGATACATGAAACAATAAACAACCTTCGAACAATTCCTACAGATGAGCTGGTATGCCATTGAGCTTTATTCCTAAATGACAAAAAGTTTTATCCAAAACACAAACGCCCAATTATTTCTACGTTGCGAGCACAACCATCCATTTTTAGAACAGCCAGAAACTATTAATTTAAAAATAATTTAAAGCTTCCTTTATAATATGAATAACTTAATTGTGGAAATACCGAAATAATAGTATCCTTAATTATATAAAACTACTCGTTCCCCAAATCGGACAAACCCTTAAAATAACATAATTATATAATAATAATATACGGAAATAAATAATCAAAAAAAATTATAAGTTTCAAAGAAAAACACTGAATAGTACACAACGATAAACATGTATATATGTAGGGTTCATGCGAGAAGCTTTAAGTATTATTGATTTTTCATTAAGTTCAAACTCATTATATCTTCAACATAATAAACCATTAAGACATGTTGATGTTGATTCATGTTCTAACTGAGTGAAGCAAATATTATATTATTATTAATATTATAAGAATATAAATATTTTTGTCTGGATGTTTATTTTATTTCTTAAAAAAATGTATAAAGCACACACACACAAAACAAAAAAGGTTTTCGTCAATATAAAAGCTTTTTCCTTTTTCTTCATTATTATTTATGTACAATTATTTGTATGTATGTATATGTACATATATAATTTTTTCATTTTATTATATTATTAAAATAATGTGTGGTTTTCTCAACTTAAAGTCTTCTTTGTTATATATCTTTATAACAAAAATACTTCTTTATGTTTTACCAAGACATTAACACACATATATATATATATATATATATATATATATATATATATATATATATATATATATATATATATATATATATATATATATATATATATATATATATATATATATATATATATATATATATATATATATATATATGTGTGTGTTTATTAGATAATAAATAAATAAAAGTTACGAATAGGTCCAATTTTTTAAAAGTATATTATTTATAGGCTAGAAAAGTATCTAGAGAAAGCAATTCCAAGAAGGAACACACAAGGTAGAACATTAGAAATGGAAGGCACAAAGGAAAACATTTATGTCTGATTTATTAGAAATTTTTTCTATTATATTTTATTAAATAATGACATTGTGTCATCCAATAAAATATTCAAGATTAATAGAAGTTTTTCTCTTGTCAATTATTTTATAATACTAAAAACAAAGATGTATTTAGGTCTCAAACAAACAAATTATTTGAGTAATTAAGATTACCTATTATTATAATAAAATCATTTGGAAGATGAAAACATTATTTTACCTTTTGTATTATTCATTGTTCATTTATCTACGGACATCTTATATTCTTAGTTTATTATTAAACATTTTGTCGTGAGACGAGACAATGGAGAGAATAGAAAATCGAAGCACTACATATGTAATAAGAAGAGAATGTATGTATACACATATAGGGAGTTGTTCATTGAATCGTATTATCGATATGAAAAATCTGTTTCATTCCCCTTAACTAAATCGTTTAGAGTAAATAAGTAATTCTTTCGCTTACAACATGATCTGGCCCTAACATAAAAGGCATGATTTATCTGCTTAGATAACATTTGCTTAGATAAGAAGCAATCTTTAGAAAAGTATTAGTGGTTAAGGAGCTTTATCTTTTAGAACACTCGTGAAAATCGTTTTTGGAACATTTGGTTTTAAGGATTGAACGTTGAACTAATGAGTGACGTCATTGATTGCTTAGTGTACAATGTAATAACTGATTCATATTGATTTGGACATTCCAGTACCTGAGTTATTATTACGATATAAACAATTTATTACACGACTTTTTTATATTAGTTGTAAAATGACACTGTTGGCCCGTTCCGTATCAACAATCTGACTTCATCCATTTTGATCACAAGCAAGCTCTTTATATTGTTGGAAAATGTAAGATGTCAGATCGCTCTCTTCCGAAAGGCGCTGTATCATTGGGCCATGTATTACATACATCATTCTACTATACATAACGGGTATGGTATCATGTAGAGTAGAATGATGTATTCGGAGTAGAATGAACTGTCGGGATAAGATAAAGTTTTGAAAAGTTAACTTATGGTATGTCTTAAGGTCTTGGCGGAACAGCGAATATTTGAATGGTATTTCCTTCTAATCAAGCTCGTACATAGCATAGCCTCTCTTGATTAATCGATGACTGACGAATTTCTACTTGGAAGTCTCAGATTATTTACTCTGACAGAGGAGAAATTATGAAACATGTGAAACATGTCAATAAGTAGGTTACAAAAATATTCATGCCATGTATCGAGTACCGCATCGATATAACAACAGAGTTAACCATCCTGGCCCTAAATGGCAGTTCTCGGTCAACAGCAAAATCTTAAGGTAAGGTGCAATCCCATGACTTTTTCTTTTTATCTTAGTGTTCCCTTTATCTGGTAATTAGATCGCAAAATGCTATTGCTGAAAAGATCTTGATATTTTTCTTTGCATTTCTTCATTCATCAGACTTTTATGGGAAAATGGTGTTGTTTATTCGCCTATTCTTTCTGTTTTGTATGAAAATTACCATCGCAGCTTTGCAATGACCAGCTGATGGTCACTACCAACACATTTTGTTGAAGTCTGATACGGTTTGTTATACGGTCAATTTGGTTTCAGAATATTTTACGGGAATGTGCTCTTCAGCTTTTAATGGTAGAATCACAAATTTCGGACTTGATCGGGCTCAGTATAGAGCTTATCAGATTATAAAAATGATTGTAAAATAGTTTTTACCATGTGGTTAAGTATTCGCCTTTTACGACAAATGTAAAAGCTCTGGCAGGGTATGCTTGTAGTTTAACAAATTATTATTCGACCGTTAGTTGTAGTCCAAGCAACGTTGATGAGCACACAGTTTTTAAATTTAATAATTTACGCGAATGATGAAATCTTAGTTAAAAATTAGTTCAAACGGACCTTCCCACTTGAGTGAACAATACGCACATATTAACCATATATGTTTTATCCAATATCATACCAGCGCAAATTAAAGATACTGGAGAAGTGGTTTCGAAATATCTTAAATAAGGGACAATGTATCAGGATATTATTTATTAGAAAAATAAAAATCTGAAAAAGGTACAAAGGAACATTTGGAGGGTGTTTATAAAAATTAAATTGTTTCGTCTAGATTAAATATGGAAATATGCGCTCAAAATTCTAGTTCGTAATGGAAAAGAAATAAATACACTCAGAGTTAAAGATTGTTTTGGGTGCGTCGTGCATTCCCCAACAAATATTTATTCAACTAGTGCTATTTCTCCGAGATGTTTTTTAACTGGACATATTTCAGTAAATACTAAATAAAAATAAAATCTTCTATGTATCATATGCTGGCATAGAGCAAAGGAATGCGTTGAACAGTAAAAGAAACCAGTGAAAGAGTGAAGAGTGCTTTATTCCCAAAACAAATTTGAGGAAAAAATCAAGCAAAACAAGCCGTGAAAGCCGCTCCACAACCGATCTCTTGATGTATGCTGTAAACAAATGAAATCTCGCCCTTGAGCAACACGGAGAAGCCTTTGCAATTACTTTGGATATCCAAGACTTTCGACAAGGTTTGGCATGAGAATCTCATTGGTAAACTTGTGGCATACGGCTTGGATTCGATGACCATCAAGTGGATAAAAAGCTTTCTCAAAGACCGAAATATCAACGTTGTGATAAATGGGAGATCATCAACGACACGCTCCCCAAATGTGTCGGAGTCCCTCACGAATCAGTGTTGTCACCAATTTTGGTTTTGTTATACATTAATGACTTGTTGGATAGCATTGTAAACCCTATCCACAGTTTTGCCGATGATGCAACATTGCATTCTTTTATTTCATTCGAGGTCGAGCCTACTCCTTCAGAATTAAACGGTAAACGGCTGGAAGTTGTGGGGAGTTAAAAATCAGGGCCAATTGAATGAGAAAAAAACACGTTCTGTGTAAAAGAAGTCGCAACAAATACTCTTTTATGGTAAAAGGCCACGTTCTTGTGGGTTCTGACTCAATTCGTCTGCTTGGTGTTCAGATTAGCAACAATTTAAAATTGAATGAACACTTTATAGCATTGGCCAAATCAGCTTCACGTAAACTCGGGTTCCTCAATAGATGCAGACGGTTTTTATTCGCATCAGGTTCTCCAGATATATAAAACCTTTATTAGACCGTTTATAGAATATTGCTGTCAAGTTTGGGGTGATCATATGGCATTGTTCTCCAGTTGCTGGATAGAGTTCAGCGGCATGCCATCCGATCTACGATTCTTCATGAGTTGGTAGAACACTTATTCGGTTTACTGCTCTTTTTAGTAAAGATTGAGCTGTTATAATTGTAACTACCCGTATCACGCCGTCCTTACCTGGATGCGTGTTGATAATCCGCCCGAGATTCCATTTCATAGGTGGCAAATTATCATCGTGAAGAAGCACCAACGCTCCAATTGGATATTTGTCTTGCCCTTTTGCCATTTATAACGTCGTTGTAATTCAGTTAAATACTCGACGTGCCAACGTTTCCAGAAATACTGTAAATTTCGTTGAACTAATTGGAATCTTGATAGTCTGTTTGTGCGTAGATCAAGCAGAGAGGGTTCAGTCAACGCAGTTAAAGGTGATCCAACTATAAAATGACCTGGAGCTAGAACAGTTAAGTCAGATGGATCACTGGACATGGCGGTTAAAGGGCGAGAATTTAAACAAGCTTCGATCTGCGATATTAATGTGTTAAATTCTTGAAAGGTGAATAACGATGCTCCGACTACACGTTTCATATGATATTTTGTACACAATCCTCCAAAATGAAGGGATCGCGGTGGAATTGTGTGCCACTCGATGTTATGCGAGGTACAGTATCGTATGATATCATCGTTGAACTGTTGAGATAAAAATAATTTCTTCAAATCAGCAAGTTCAGAACGAGCCCCAATAAAATTAGTAGCGTTGTCCGAATACATTTTGCTACACATTCCTCGTCGGGCACCGAAACGGCAAAGACAGTCAAGAAATGATTCTGTCGTTAAATTCATAACTACCTCCAGATGGACTGGTTTGGTTGTAAAACATATAAATAAACATATGTAACATTTAAGATTTATCTTAGATTTAATAAATTTTTTGACTATGAAAGGACCGCAGAAGTCAATGCCTACGGTAATGAAAGGTCGAACTGATCTTGTGACTCGGTCGGCCGGTAGATCACCCATAATTTGACTTCTGATATGAGGTCGGGCGTAAAAACATCGAATACAGCCATTAACAACTGTCCTACAGAGACTTCGACCCCCAGTGATCCAATACAATAAACTAAGGTTATATAAAAGTGCTTGTGGTCCAGCATGGAGTAGTCGAATATGTTCATGCCGCACAATTAAATTTCTTAATACATGATTCCCTGGCAGTAATAAAGGATGTCTACGGTCGTATGATATTGGTGCATTCTCGAGTCGACCAACACCTCTTAACAGACCATCTGCATCTAGGAAAGGAGATAGCGAACGTAATGACTTTGGTGGGGTATTGAATGGTTAGTTTTAAGACATTTTGTGTATTCTACGAATTCATTTTGTTGGATTAGTTTTATCAATCGATGCAACGTTTTACTGGTTTCAATAGGTCGAAGATGTATCGAGGTGCATAATTCACGAGCAGATTTATTTGCAGCATTTTGATAAAATCGGAAAATGTAGGCTACAACACGTAGCAAGGTGTTAAGTGATTGAAATCGAGTAAATATATCATGGGTACCGGGTTTAGTTTGACTATGCACTAGCATTGATGTTTTGCGCATATCTAGATCTTGTTGATATAGACTAAGTTGTTGACTAGTTGATTTAGGCCACTCTTCTTCGCTTTGAAGCAAATATTTTGGACCATTCCACCACAATGTTGCATTTAGAAAGTCAGATGGCATTAAACCTCTGGAAACGTAGTCTGCAGGGTTCGACCGAGAGTTAACATAATACCAATTATTAGGCGAAGTGTAGTCTTGAATCTTGACCACTCGGTTTGCCACAAACGTGGCATATTTATGTGGCACTGATTTAATCCAATGAAGTGTTATTTCAGAGTCAGACCATAGGTATATTGCATCGAATGATATATCCAAAATATTTAATAGCTTATTGGTCATTACGGCCAACAACAATGCTGCGCAAAGCACAAATCGAGGAATGGTCTGTTTTTTCAGAGGTGCTACTCGTGATTTGGCACATATTAACTTGACATGATGGTGATCTGAATTATCAGTCATTTGAATGTACATTACACATCCAAACGCTCTTTCTGAAGCATCGCCATAACCGTGCAGTTCTATGCGTTTGACATCTGGTAATAAAATAGATCTTGGAACAAGTATTTTCTTTGAATCACTAAGCTCAGTTTTGAATTTGATTCATTTATTTGCAATACTATCTGGAATGAGGTCATCCCAGCTTATTGTTTGAAGAGTCCACAACTCCTTCATAAATAACTTTGCCGTTACGATTATAGGTGCACATAATCCTAATGGGTCGAAGAGTAGACATATCTCAGACAACTAATTTCGCTTTGAACAAAGTAAATGAATCGATAGTTTATCCAATTGCGCTTCAAAATGATCAATATCTGTGTTCCACGAAAGGTCCAATACTAAAGTAATAGGAGACTGTGTCTGATGTTCCAACGAAAGTAATGGATTGTTCGAGTAAAATTTCCGAAGTTCAAAAACTCCCAGCATTAATAGATTTATCAAGTCAGATTTTAATGCTAACGCTTGGTTAATGGTTGCCGCGCCTGTCAGAACATCGTCAACGTAAAAATCACTGGCTAATACATGTGCGGCAATCGGAAATTGATCATGCTCATCGATGGATAGCTGTTTCATTGTTCGTGTTGCTAAAAACGGTGCACTTGCCGTCCCATACGTTACTGTGTATAATTTCAATACCTGCATTTCCTCTGAAGAGTGATTCCGCCACCAAATTCTTTGAAGATTTTGCTGTTCGTCATGTACGAGAATCTGGCGATACATTTTCACTTTGTCACCACAAAACGTGTAAATGTGTTTTCGAAATCGTAAAACTATGGAAAATAGGTCTTGCTGTATAGTAGGTCCGACCATCAGGCAATCATTAAGTAATAATTGTGACGAAGTTTTCGAGGAGGCATTAAACACCACTCTGAGTTTGGTGGTGGTACTCTGATTTTTGAGCACATAATGATGTGGCATATAGTAGTTTTGGGTTGCCATTGGATTGGAAACCTGCACCATATGACCTAAAGCAATGTACTCGGACATGAACTCCCTATATGATTGATATAACTCTTCGTTGACGCGAAGACGTTTTTCTAACGATAATAACTGACGACGAGCTGATAAATGCGATGGTTCTAAGTTGACTATATTAGGTTTAACTGGCAATGCAACTGAATATCGTCCGTCTGGTAATTGTTTAACATTGTTACAATAAAATTCCCAAGACTGCCGTAGCTGTGTTTCAAGAGTTTGGATGCTGCATAATGCTACATGTGATTGCTGTTGTCTAAGCTTACCACTAATGCTTTCAGCCTTTCCACAGACGACGTAACCTAATTTGGTGGCGAAAAGAGGCGGCAGTTCTTTACATAACTTGATAGATGCACCTGTAAACAATTGGTTGTAAATTTCAGCACCTAATAACAAATCGATTCGATCAGGTACATTAAAAAATGGGTCTGCTAGTCTTACTTCGACGGGTAATGAACTAAATTTGAAGTCCAAATGCACAGTGAGAAGATGATTCGTAATTTTTGGAAGTACATAGAATTTTAGTTCGATGCTATAGTCAGACACACGCGATGAAATTGTAAGATAAATTTTGTGCTTAATACTTGACTCTTTACCACCAATGCCCGCAATAGTTTTAAAGTTTGGATATTTTATTGCCTTCAAAAAATTGCACGCATCATTAGTTATAAAATTCATGTGAGAGTCACTGTCAAGCAGAGCTCTACATATCAATTGATGACCATTCGAAGGTGAAGTATTTACTAGTGCTGTGCCAATGAGAATAATCTCTTGCGAAGGTAATGGTACTGACGAGTTCAATGAGACTGGCTCTAGAATGTTGTTTATTGACTGAGATGTGCTTGTTCCTGATATATTGCAATCAACTGCAAATAAAATATCCGATTTAGATGCTGCTTCATGTTTCGATGCAGTTGAAGTTGGCACTGGTGAAATCCTTACAGATTTGTTCGATTGATATTTTTTGAAGTGAAGACTGGTATGATGTTTTAGCGAACATATTTGGCATGGCGCTTGCATGCACTCTCGAACCGGGTGTCTATCTATAATGCAGTTTACGCATAGTTTATTGTCTCTGACAAACTGAAAACGCATATGTGTTAGCATTTTATTGTTAAACGATGGGCACTGAGACATTGAATGAGATTCTGAACAATAAGCACAGTAGTTTGAATTAATCATTAAAGAGGAGAATAACCTCTGTTCGTGAATCATTATCTAATTTGTGTGTTATATGATGAGTTAACATGAGGTCCCATTCACAAACCTTTACCTTTAATGAATTTAGTGCATTATAATGTTTTAATGCTTTATCAATGAACGATTGAAGTGCCTTAATTTCGTAGATTTCTTGCATGTGATACCTTTGAATGGCGAACTCATTATTATATTTGTCACAAATCGTCTTCCAAGCTACATCATAATTTTCAACTGTAACCGAAAAATTTTCGATCAAACTGTACGCTGAACCGGATCGAACATGGGAAATTACAGCCATTCTGACTCAGCGCCACTAAAAGAGGGAATTTTTAATTCTGGTAAGCGAATTCCCGTGGAGACGGTATTCCCAGTAGAAGCTTCATGAATCGAGGAATTATGAAATGCAACTGTAGCCGAAGTGTCTTCCACTCTTTTTAATTCGTATACTTTATTAATTATACTCGATTCTAGAGCGCCATAATCATCTTCAAATGATTCACGGTCGCTCGTGGAAACATCAATAGATTCTATTTTGGATTGAACTGCGTTTTACTTGTCATACACTACTTGAATGCGACGTAACAGAGACTCAAGAGATCGCAAAGTAGAGGCTAAACTGAACTGATTTTTAAAATATGTCAATTGACCTTTAAACGCGGCGCGTTGTTTCTTCAACAATTCGAGTTTGGAAGCTTCTTCAGTCATGTTGTGTATAATAAACCGACACTACACTTCAATGTTACACGAAAAGTATTTATCTTGACATTAAACCACCTTTTCTAAATTTAAACTTAACTTAAACTTACGCGTAACTACTAATTTCGTGCTGTACCCTTGGTGTTAAGCCATCAAACTGCTTCTCCTGTAGGACACTCTTCGCTCCTGGTAGTACTTATCGATGTAGTGCTCCTTAATGACCGGTAAAACTATTATTGCTATCAACAAACCTTGCTGTTTAATGGAATTGATGATATAAGATAATCCGTTCTTAATTTGATGTACAGAAATATTGTATAATTTAGTGATGGAGTAGTTCCAACTCGATTTGTTTCCGTATATATGTATGCCGAAGAGTAGATTATGGAATTACTTTTCAATGTATCCTACCGTGTGTTAGATAATGTTAGGATGTGAATGATGAACGGCCATGTGCAAATTCACATCCGGCTCGAAGGACCATAATGGCGACGACGAAGAATAATACGCCAATTACTTGTTTTAAGATAATATATCTCCACAAAACACAACGAGCTGAAGCTACCAATTAGCCAAAAAATATTTATTATAAATTTATGGTGTTTTATTTATTTATGTGTACCAAGTTTGGTTATAAATTTTATTACTTTGCTCTATGACAATCTGAACTACTATGATATCCAAAACCTTGATTACCTTAATTGACAATAAAACATGTCCTCTCGAAAACTCTCGACCACCATTAGACAAGTTTTAAAATTCAACTTTTTCGAGAATACATTAAAATGAAATCAGGGTTTACAAACATTCTAAAATTAATTTTACATAATTGAAGTATCTTAATAAATAATTATGATTTGAATAAATTAATATTATATAATAACTAGGCGTGACCAGGTATGAAACAACTGGATAATAGAAAGAGCAAGCTCCGATAAAGCTCAACCAATCTTCTTCAAACATCATTTCTATGGGTTAACCCCATAAAGATCTCAATATGTAATAAAATAGTTTGTTTCATTTTCTCCTCCAGTTTGTAAGCCTTCTATGTATGTATTTCAAGTATCAATGGGTATTTTGAAAAAAAAACTAATCAATATTTTGAAAATATTTTAATATTTAATTGAGATCAATAATTATATAACATCTTAACTACTTTTATTCCGCAATATGTTTTGGCAATTAATTTTCCAAGAAATTATACTTAATAATGATTAAATTAATATCTTTCAAGTTTTAGTATATTTATAGGTTAACAACATTATTATATTGTTGAATTATTTTCGTTATATTAAAACGTCTTATTAGGAAAAGCAATACGTTCACCTGTTAAACTCATACTCCCATTTTCAATTATTTTATATAAAATATTCAATAAAGAGCACTAAAGTTATTTGTCTTATTTAAGATGCTCGTATTATTATTTAAAGAAAATATATTTTTAAATAAGGGTGACGGTTAATTTTTTTTTTGTTATAATAAGCTTTTATGGTACATAAAGTTTATTTCAGTGGTTTCATTGAAAAGCTATTATCCTGTCAAAATAATAAATCCATCACAACGAACTAAAAATGTATGTGGTGTGTACTGGTGTGTGCATTGTAAAGTCACGTTTCAAAGCAAAACAACTTAAGATGGGAAACAACTAAAATTATTTAGATCGAAACGTTTATATTTTTATCGTAACTATGTACTCTAATCTGCTAATAATTAATTATTATTAACGTAATTTCTAGTAAATAATTTAATATTCATAAAGTTATAGGTCCCCGGTATGCATGATATAACTAAACTAGCATTTATAAAATTTATCTTAAAATTAAAAACCACATTTTCCCCCAAAATGCTTATCCGTTTTATAATTTTCCCATTTTGTTAATAAATAGTTTAACAAAATATTTATACTTATTATTGATTTTGTAACAAGTATATATTCGAGTATGTATGTGTATGTGGGTGTGTGGAAAGGAGGTTTAGATTTCAAGGAAAAGAAAAGGTTAATTTTATAATTTGAGTTTAATTAGTTTTTTTTTCTGGTTGAATAAATTTTAAAACCCGAAAAATAAAACTTAATAAATAGATTGACACACACTTTTAATAAAATATGTGTAGATATTAATCAAATTAGATAAATTGGGTTATTGTGCTAGAAAAAAGGATGAAACTTACTGGTATTGTTTTTCAAAAAAATGGTTAAGAATATTGACCATATTAGTATTGGAAGTGGAAGGTTATATTGTCATAAAAATAACATCTTTCAAGTAAACATATGAATTTAAGGAATATCCAATAATCCTAGATAACACTTCAATTTTAGACCTCTTAAATAACAACTTAATGTTATTATTCGTGCTTTGTGATCACTTTAAACACATATGACCTTGTATGAAAGGAGATTCTGAATTACAAGCAAAACTTAGTGCTAAAAATGCTACTGCATAAATTATTTTGACTTCTGTCGTTAAAAGTGATTTACGATAGCAACCATCGGGTATTTAGCGCAACTATTACAACTTGACTATTATTTCGGTAACAAACGATATGTCATTATTAAATTTTAACGATTTCGTAAAACACGATCCGATTTTTAACGTAAAATTTATGCGTTATTATTTCGTTAATTCGATATCAGTCGGATTTTGACATAAGCTTTTCGGAAAATACGAATTCGTTTTTTTTTCTTTTTGGTTCATATAGGGCGGAATTTACCATAGTAGGAATATCCGCGAAGGTTCGAAATAAATGCCCCCTGAAATATTTTTCTTCTTATATACTGTATATTGTTGGTTTGTACTAATAAAAAGTTCGATATAGATAATTTGAGATCGAGAATCAAAAGAATGACGTGTCTTTGTGTGCTGACCTCTCTTACAGAGGCTGTTGAAACGTCAACTGGCTGTTGAAATTTCTCAGCGATCTGGGAGAGATATCTTCTGACATGTGGCTATCATGGCGCTCAGTTCATCATTTAAGAACTTAAATTCAAAAAAGGCCATCAAGAAATCGTTGCGTTTAAATTTAAAATTAATTTTTTTTAATTTTACGGAAGCAATTTGAGAGATGTTTCACTCAAGTTATCAGAAACGACTAAATTAAACGAGATTTTGTTTAATGGTTTGACGGATTCAAAACTGAATCAAAATCAACCGATCAAGTTGTGTTTTTTCATTGAATTTATCAGATATAAATGCAAAGAAAATATGTCGATTTGGTAGTTATACGGTTAAGCTGAGTTCTTATTTCGATTTCTTCGTTCATTCATTCGTTCGGTAATTTTGTTTTGAAGATTCATACTATGTAAAAATTTCAAAAAGATTTTGTCACTAACTAAAATAAATTAATCCCCTTGCCAAGCACGTACACATTATATATCTTTTATTTCCGAATAACATGGCTTTTTTTGCTTCTTTTTCATTTTGGTGTCATGTTGTCTCTTTTACTCAATATTTATTCAGACAAAAAGTAAAATTAAACTATCTCTTGCGACAAAATGTAGCAACAAAAACTTGTCATTTTGAATTACCACGATTGTCCAAAAAAATGGTTTGAATGAATGAATGAACGAAGAAATTGAAGCATGAATTCAGCTTAATTGTTCCACCGAGAAGTCCTATTGGTACTCAATTGGCGTACTAATTTTGTAAAATACGCTGCGGTACTTTCGATCTTATTATTTAATTTTTGTTTTGTATGATGAATATTATTCTTTACGCTCAAGAAACATAAATAGTATTAAGGTTTTTGATTACGAATTGTAGCTACATATGTAGTAAGGTATATTTGTGCCACTTTTGATTAACAGTAATGTAATCTTAATAATGTCCAGGAATTTAATTAGCAATAGAGACAAATTTGTATCCTTTTTATGTTTCAATGCACGTAGTCGAACATTCCGTGCATTCTAATTTATAAATTAGATAATTTTTCCATACCAAAATTGAAACGGAAAATTATTCCCAATTTTACACTAGCTTTTTACCTTCTCTTTTTAATAGGCTTCTGGATTTAAGCTGATAAATGTGGGCTGTGTTATAACTATTTGCCATTTGAGAGAGACATCTCCGAGAAACTTAATTTATATAATATTACATAAATTTTTGTATATTTTTTATAATAAGTATTCTAAATGTTAAAAGGCGCGATAGAAATATTGGGATGGGTTTCAAATGTAGCTAATAAAATATATGCAGACACATATATTAGAAAAAAAGTTTTTTCAGGTTAACTTTTTATACATTAAGTCAAACGTATGAAGTCATTAAGACAATGTAGCAAATTTGGCTATTTCTCGTTAATTGAATAAATGTGTGAATGGAAGAAGATTGCAAGTTTTAGATTACAACCACTCAGTCAAGATGACGCCATTTGCGTGGGTTCTTACTAAAGTTTCCGGTTTGCACTATTGTTTAAAATCTTGGTTATCTGTTATTCGAGATATGAATATAATATTGTTGTCATCCAGAGGAAATTATACTAAGGATATCAAGGCGCGTTCAAAATTTTGCACAACGCATTATTCTTTCCAAATACTATCAACTATATCGTAACGTACACATAAGGTATGCCTCCGCCGGCAAGGCTGGGTAAATTACATGAAGATTGGTAATTCAATTACCAATTACATGTGTTTCAAGAAATTCAATTTCGATTTACAATTACATTTGATTTCAGTAATTAAAATACAAAATATAAATAACTTAGATATCTAAAAAAATTTAATTTAATTACATAAATAATTACAAATTAAAATACATTTTATTCAAATTTCAAAATTTTTCAGATGTATTTAAGTTTTATAACCGTATTTGTAAAGAAATGTACACATATTATAAATTTCAATGTACAGGAACTCAATATTCAAATTCAAAGTTGCAAAAAACTTCGTTTTTTTTTAAAAACATTAATTTTTCAAAATTATCATCATACAATGATCCTCTTGTGGGAGATAGAGTGAAAACCTCACAACTGGTTTCGAAGAGCAGGGACTTGAGTTGGATTTAATGAAAGCCTGTTTAAGCAGAAGATACCCATTTAAGGTTGATATTTGTTTGTTTTTATCAGATAAATAATAACTTGAAGTTCTAATCCCGATTGATTCATAGAAGAGCCTAGATTTGAACTTTAAATGTAAGAATCCTCTCTACCATCGATAGTTCCAACACTACTAGAGTCATTTTTTTCGAGCTTAATTGTTCGTTATTTAATGCCTGATTTTCTCGAACGCATAATTGTTGTGTTCTACTTTTTATTTCGTTTATTTCTGATTAATTTTCTGGAAGCCACCTCAATTTAAATAAAGGATGTAAACAAGTAGCAATCATGATTAATTTCACAAGATTAGTTGAAAAGTTTATCAAACTTGATTTGTAAGCATTTGATTAGTTTTGGTATGATTGAACCATAGAACTTCAAACCCGTTTCATTTTAAATTTTTTGCGGTCGTGTTCTCAAAGAGAAAAGCGTCAGAATCAACTGTCCGTACTAAGTGGAGTTTTGTATATATATATATATATATATATATATATATATATATATATATATATATATATATATATATATATATATATATATATATATATATCGAAATGCAATTTTTGTTTTAAAATTTAAACATTTGATTTCCTATCCCACACTTTTTTCTCTCCGTTGCCACTTAATCCAATCACACAGAAATCATCTACGTATAACAAAAGTTAATTGGAACACCAGTGACCTTGTTCTGGTAATTGCCAGAGAGTAGGAAATTGGGGAATGATTTTATTTGAAATTTGATTTTATATATTTTTTTTCCTGGCATACTGAGGTAAAAAGCTAGTGTTAAATTGAGAATAATTTTCCCTTTCAATTTTGGTATGGAAAAATTATTCCCAATTTATAAATATTTACATCGAATTGTTTTCGTCAGTAGGCCGGAAAAAATTTCTTATAATATCTTTCCCCAATTCCTCTTGGAGTTACCAAAATAGGGCCACTGGAAGAAATGATTTGAGAAATACTTTTGACTTGACTATTTAGGCAAAACAGCCTTTAAGGAAAAACTAGGTTTACAGGCGATTCTAGTTTATTTGATAGAAACCAAATGGGATTGAGGAAAGCAGGGGCAACTTCTAAAACAATGATTGTGTAAAGTTTTTTTTGGATTGAAATATAATTTTGATTATTCAAATATAAATACTGTTATTCAACTATGAATAAGGTTTGCTTTGAAACACAATAGTTTCTAGTTGTCTGTAACAGTTGTTGTTTGGTATTTCAAGCAGGCTTCTATATTAAATTATATTATATATATACAGTAAAACCCCGATATAGCGGACTAATTTAAACGAGGGCAGTCCGTTATAGCCGATTGTCCGTTATAAAAAATACATGATTTTCAGAACAATACGCACATTTAAGTATATTTTCAGTATTTTTAAGTATTCTGACAAGTAGAAGAAGCTCGTCATATTTTTTTCGCAATGAACGGAGGCTTTAATATCTTCTCTTAACACTTTTTAATGCTTAGAGAGGTTCTATGGCCAACAAGTCGGCGGGTAAGTGTCTTTAAATAAAACAGTGTTCTAGTAGCTGTGGCCAAAATGTGTCCGGTTTATCCGTAGTCCGATATATCGGGATCCGTTATATCGAGGTTTTACTGTATAACAAATGTAATTATAAGAATTATTAGAATAAAATTAGGAAAGTAAAGTTTTAATTGAGTAATTTCTATAATAAAATTCTAAAGTTTATTTCTCTAAATATTTTTTAAAAGATTTAACTACACGAATAAATGAAACTTTGTAAACTAATAATTATATAATGAGGTATTTCGGTTCGTCGTTTATTTTGTGTTTCAACCGATAGTGAAACTTAAGTTTTATTAATCGTGTAGTTGAATTTTAATGTGTAAAATATAATAATTTATATGAAGGCAACAAAAAAATTTTTACAATATGTAGTTATGTTTTTATAACTGAAAATTACAAACTGGCGCAAAATAATCAAACTGAAATTTGCTTTAGGTCTGATATAGCAATATATACCTACAGATCACTTTGTCCAACAATTATATTTGTTATTTAGATGTCTCTGTAAAGTTCTAAATATATCCTATTTGTTTAATGTACATTATTTCACCTAACATCTTGTTATGGGTACATTAAATAAACACTTTGGAAAACCCAATGTTGCATATAAATAAATTTCTTACAAATTCAATATTATTAAACCATACCTGCTCTTCATTTTTATGAAAACAAGGTAATGTTGTCATATCAAAATCTTGTCGAATAAAAATATGAGCCATTACCTTAAGAAAATCAATTTGCATATTTCATTTTCTAGTTAACCAAATTTATTTCGAAAGGCATTTGATAAGCTTGAATGGAATTTCTATGGTTTTATGATAGAAAGACTTATCCAATTTCATATGCAATAACAAAACAGCATATTTAATTAATCATGCGATTAATCTACGTCTTTTTTAAAATAATAATACACGCATTTATGCACTCGTCTTCATCGCGATTTTGCTTATCTAGGCAACATATAACGTCAATATATTTTACTGTTGCTGGAAAAATGAAAATAATATAAAATACTAAGAAATATGTTTAACATTAAGAAAGTAAAAAACAAACGATTTTTCCATCTCAGAATAATAGTTCCAAGAATTGTAAAACAAAATATTCAAACAAGCGTGTTATTAAAGCAATTTTCGGTTGAAATATAAAACAAAATTATAATCATTTGGTTTTTTTAAGATTTATATTCTCAATTCCAAATTATTATTGTTCTTGATGAATCACATAACTTAAGACTGTGGGAGTGCGGATATAATATTGTCTAAAGAAAATAATTTGCTGTGTGCTAACGAAGTCTGGATGAAAACGAAAATAGCGGAAGCGTATTCCACGCATTTTGAATATGATGAAAAAATATTTGAAAAAAAAAACAATTTCTTCAATACAATTAGAATATTAATTAAACTCTTTTGTTTTACTAAGATGGCTGGTTAAGATTAAATATATGATATGATAAACTACGAGAAGTACAAGTCAACTATTACAGTGGTCCTTGATTTATTACCATAATCATTTGCACATATTTCATGGTTATGGATGGTAGCAAATAGACATCTGAAAAAACATATGTGGGCCTATAGTGTCCTTCCGGCATCTCAACACTAAGATTTATAAAGACAACAATTTTAGTTCCAGAAACGACCAGGGTGATAATCTGCAGCAGTCATTTTTTGATCATATAATTAGTTAATAAATATTGGTTAATAAAATATGTATAACTAACGATTTTAGATTGTTAGATTTTGTTAAACAGTATGGACTTCAATAACGAAAATTATTTAAATAAATAAAATAAAAATATCCCTCCGTTTTAAAGATACAATTGGATGAGTTGGTATGATATGATATGATAAGATATTCCACCACAATCATGAAACACACTCAACAGAGTATCAAACAGTCCAGGTTCCACCCGATTTTGAATAAAAAAGGCTTATATGGGGACCAAGTATGTGATTACCACAGAAAAGACCAGTTGTAGCAACCACCAGCATCTTCTTCAGCTCATGCCGACTGTGACAAACTATGTTCCTTCACAGGTATCTTATTAACTATCCAATAAAAAACTAAACCAGTGCACTGCAACTATAGCTTCTCTATGCCTGTGTCCCCATCGCAGGATCTAATGCGGGGGAATGCATTGATATTTATGAAACTCCAACATCCCACCAGCTCGCTCACGAAAGAAATGAGTAACACAAAGAATCCAGTCACATCTAGCCAAACCTAAGCATGCACGCCACTCTATTCCCCAAACCCATCACACAATAATCTGATCTTTAAATTATGCTAAATTAATGAAGCTCAATATTTCTGCGGGTTAAAATTTCTAATATCGGACCTATAGCTAAATTTCTAATATCGGTCCTCGATTTGGCCGTTAAGGCGTAAAGTAGGACGTAAATAAGCGAACCGCGAAAGAGCTGGGAGAGCCTTGAGCCCCAAAAAAGATAGCATAGAATAAAATATATAAAAAAAAAAAATTCTAATGATGATTTATGATATCTGAATAAAATTAAGTAACTTTTATCGGAACGTAAAACTATATAATTTTGAAGAAAAATTGGAAGCTCTGTGGTTACTCAGTCATGGTTTCAGCTAAGAACGTAGTAGAATGACATTTTATTGTATGACGTCTATTTAGTTTTTTATCCACTTTACAAATTTTGACCTCTTAAATATTTGATATATTGAAATGTTATCGAAACGAGTAAATAGACACCAAGTTCATAAGATTTCTAGTTGATAAGATTTGGAAATTATCTTATGGGTTCATCAATCATCAGACCTTCAAAAGAGAATTTCAAAGAATATACCTTGAATATAATGACGGCGTAGTAGCAGCTACATATAAAATGAATCTAAACAATAGAAATAATGTCTCAAATCAATGATGGTCTGCTTAGTTATCCCCGCTATATATAAATAAATCATCTAACCGATAATTTAATAAGACAACGAAAAATGAATTCCGTAAGTGCAAGATCGACTGAATGTTTTAAATAGACATTTTAAAGGGAAGGTATTTTATTATAAAGAGTAAAGGTTTTCAACCAAAATACCTGACCTTAGAAAAATGTGCCAACCAAAATATGATAAGAAACTTTTTCTGTTTCTACTTACGTATTTTCAGAAAGATGCAATTCCTACCAACATTATTTAAATTAATTTAAACTAGGTAAATCATGATAGTATTGAGTTAATGCAAGATAATAGTTTCGACTTTAAAATTCGGCTTCTTTTAAGAGTCGATGATACTTTTTTCTTTAGACGTATTATAAAGACTTTTGATGGACAGTCAATAATGAAAAGTTGCTTTTCGATCCAGCTCATATCGTGATCAACTACTGGAAGTCTAACCTACTATTAAAAATAATTTTCTGACTGTCAAAACCATGAAATATTATAAACAATTGGCGTTTTTATAAACTTTATAACCGACAACAATTTATTAGACTTCATGATAGTAATTGCATAAAAATTGTATTGAATCTTTTGCGGTTTAGAAAATATTTTCAAACTTACTATGCAGTTTTGATATGAAAATAAAGAAAGTAATCGTTGGACATCTGCAACTTAACAACTTAACTTTCCAACTGTGAATTTTTTTAGTTTATAAATTAAAGTACCACTTAAAGAGCTGGTTACGCAGGATATATTGCCTCATCCTAGGGACGACACTTAAATTAAATTATTATATGCATGCACTGTAATGTATACTTCATAAATCTGTACTCGTATTGAGTTTTAAGACTACTAAATAGCGGAATGGTTGAAGCTGCGATAGTTAGAATATAAGGAAGCCAACTTTAATACCGCAAAAGCAAATTTTTATCATTCGAAAACGATCGATGATGTACTGAATACATCAACGACCATCTGTTGGATTTCAGACTGTCTATACGTGATTGATTTATTTCAGATTGAACTGCGAAATGTTGGAAGTGGTTTGTCCCAAAAACATATTCTATTTTCAGAAATAAAATCAAAAGAATTTCTAGAAATAAATAAATCAGTACCTGAAGCACAATACCAAATGTTGGTAGTAACTTTTTCAATGAATTATATAATTTTCCATAATAGTAATTCTGATTTATTTTTTCTACCACAAATTTCGTTTAATTTTTAATATAATGAATAGTTTACATATAACAAGGGTGGTGTGTATGACAACATTCAAAGCATTATTTTAAAACTCAATACAGAATTTTGTCACCTCTTTATTCACCGAGTGTTTGATACCGGCATTTATTTTGATTGTTTGAAGATTACAGAAGTGATACCAATATTTAAATCATTAGTACAGATACTGCGTTGTTCGTTATGGTATTCCGCGAATTATTTCAATTTCACGTATCGCTATCATGCGTTGGTTCAGACTTTTTCAACCATTTATTATACCAAACACTATTATGACATCTTTAAATGTCTACAATATCAAAAAACCTTTCACTTAACAAAATTTTGAGAAAATTTTCTGTAGTTTAATATTATTCAATCGGGTTAAGGTTGACATTAAAAAACAAATTTAAAGAAAATTTGGTATAATTGACAATCAATATATGGTGCCAAAATCCCAAACCAAATAGCAGAAAATGTTGCAATAGTAACAACTGTAAAGGGTCCTAGCCACTTTATTTTGTGGGACTTCTGCTTATATTTTATAATCTTAATATTTCAATCGACCAGTGTAAACTATTGAAAAATTATTCATATACGTGAGTCACGTGATATCTCAATCAAATTTGTGGAAGTGTACTACCCTTAATTTAAAAATGATATTTAACTAAGAATAAGCAATTTCTTATAAAAGATCTAAGAGATTTAGCCCAACGTTCACTAATCTTTCAACGTTCACTAATCACATATTACATCTTTAGCTCTGGATACATATTGGGGGTAATCAACCACATTTTTACAAAGGATCTATAAACGGAAGTATTTTTGATTCAGGTAAGTATAGTTTTTTGATATATTAATGTATTGAACTCTTTTGATGAGGACCTGACGCAAATTCGTCGCATATTTTGAAATTGTTAAAATACCAACTTTGCTATCCATTGAAATTATTATATGATAAATCTTTAAATTCTTCAATTTTTCCCATCTATAAGGCTGGTGATCGGTCTAACATAGCCAATTACAGAGGCATATCTATTTTATCATCAATCACTAAGCTCTTGGAGGACATATTGTCAAGATACATGTTTTAAACATAATAAATAGTATTTCAAGATTATTAGATCTACAACATGAAATTGGTTATACATTGAATCGCATAGTCAACTTGATGTTGCCTTTGTTAATTTAACAACAGCATTTAACTCTGTTCAACACCAAATTATCATATACAAGCTCTAGATGTTTGAACTTTCTGAAAAGTTTGTAAACTGGGTGGGGTCATATCTATCAGATCGTATTCAATTTGTTATCGTGTTAAATCAAATCAAATAAGCGTTCTTTCGTGTTTTCCCAACAGCTCTAACCTCGGTTCACTGTTATTTACAATATTTGTAAATGATTTGTTGGATATATTGCGTTACTCTAAGGGACTTATGTATGTAGATGATCTGAAACTTCTCTGCCGCATTAAAAATCTCTCGGATGCTACTAAACTGCAATCTGACCTGGATTATTTATTATTATGGTGTAGCAAGAATCATTCAAATTTAAACATTAAGAAGTGTGCTGTTATGGCATAATATTAATAATGTAAAATTAGCTCGGGTTACCCAAATAATTGACTTGGGAATAACATTTGACCCGACACTGAGTTTTATTCCTCTTATCGATAAAATTATAGCTAAATCGTCATCTTTGTTGGGGTTTATACAGCGAATCTCTATAGATTTTAAAATAAGACTCTTAAAATCTTATATTCTTCAATGGTTCGTTCTATAAGAATATGTTTTAGTGATCTGGACTCCTTATTATAATATGTACATGATATGATATGATATGATAGGAGAAGTACAAGCCAACCAGTTACGGTGATTCTGAGGTTGTTACCATAATCCTGGAGTATACTCAGCAGAGTTCCAAATAGATATCTGAGAATTTTTACTCCAAAATTATGCGGGTCCAGTCCCTGCTTGCATCTCAACATATAAGGTTTAGGAAAAGGAATGTTAATCACAGAAACGACTAAGATGATAATACACTGCACTAGTCATTGCTAACTACATTATTAGTAAATTATAATATATTGTTAGTATAATCATTTGCACATTTGGATTGAATTTGTTAGTTGGATAGGACAGGAATGGTGGTATGTTGTTGTCTTTATTAGCTACCTATGTGTCATTCACTCTTGTCTATTTAAATTGGGATATTATAAATTCAGTTACATTCATACCATTATTAGTTATAAGAGTAGATCATGGTTACACTGTTAGGGTCCTTATCTGAATAGCTCCTATTATGGTGAACGATTCTAGATATTTATTAATTTATTAATTATATAGTAATTGTACTATTCTTTAAGCAAGAGAATCGTTTGATCGTAAATACCATCCAGCAGCTATCCTTTTAGTTCTCTATTGTGTTTCAAAAAATCTTAAATATTCTTAAATAAAATTTAACTAATTTATTTCATATTGTGCATATTAAATTTCGCAGTACCTAACATACCTCTGGTTACAGATCAAATAAAATAAATAAATAAAATAAAATAAAATAGCACGTGGGTATATGGATAGATAATTGAGTGAAAGAGATGGTAATATAATATTCACGAATCGATAATATATAAATATAAAATAAAAAAAAGAAAATATCGCTTCTCTGTTTCACTGGGATCGCGTCAGTGATTTTCATTTCTGTTGTCCTGCTTTCACTTCCGTCCTGTTTGTTGTTGTTGTTCCGCTGTTCTCCCCATTAGTAGAGCCCGTCTCTTGTATATGAGTGAGTTCGATTAGTAGAGCCCGTCTCTTGTATATGAGTGAGTTCGATTGTATCCATCGTTGACGCCGCGCCCAATTTTGTTTCCTTCCATTAGCTCGGCTGTGTTCCTTTCCTTTCCTTTCTCCCATTTCTACCCCTCCATTGGATTCTCAATGTATATGCGTATCATATGCAAATATTTGTGCACATGTGGCACTTAACACGCATCCATGTACATATACGCTTAAGTAAATATTTCATATATATACAAAACCTTTTATATATTTATTTTATGTGAATACACATTACTCTTCCTTATTATAATCAGTCAGTTGGTTAAACACGCGCACATTTCTTTCGTTCATCATTTGTTATTTTTCGAATTCTCATCGGCTCATCGGCATTCTCAAAAACTCACATTTTCATCAATAATTATTATTATTGTCTCTCCAATATGCCCATCCACAATTAGATATACCGCGGTTCGAAACAAACAAAGCAATAATGATTCGGTTTTTTTACCAACATTTGACATTTTCACTGACGTCACAGTAGTTGCTCAATCCATAGACGCAAACTATATTTATTTGTTCATCTATTCGATCATAGATGTCCTACAATATACAGCGTCTATGCGTATCACAAAACTGTAGCGTCATGAATAAATGAATTTGTAAATCACCGCTTGCATCAAAAACCACTGCGTTTTAAGTGTTCAGAAGGATCACTTATCAGGTAAACCATCTTAGAACACTCTTGTATCACCGTAAATGCACATATTGGGAGACAAAACTATTTATTTATTTTATTTTAGTGGAGACGAAAAAAAACATGTCCACTGCACTTCATACTTTTTTGACACTCACCTCCCTATTATAATGTACATATAGAAAAATTGAAAGAATATTTTCTCGGCAAATCTTTTTTAAATTTAATCTTTTTAACAATGACAGACGATTAGCTTATTTAGAAAATCTTCTTAATATGCCTAGTTACGATACGCGATGTGTCGTTTAAAATTTAGAGCCTTTTTTTGTCAGGCGGAGCTTTGCTGCGGATTTGTTTGTGGCTGATGTTTTGCAAGCAAGAATTGATTATCCAATTATACTTTCTTGTTTGAATATTTTTTGCTCCCACTAGACAAATAAGTTCCAATTACTCAGTACACGAATCAATTAATTTTATGACTGTGAACTTTAACAATTACTGTGATATTTACGAGTTCGGAATGACTAAAGCTTGCGTCAAATATAAATTGAAATAAAATTTTAAAATGTCTATGGGTGTAGTAACTTAGTGTATGCTTTTAAAGAAATTTCCATAATTTTATGTAACGCGTATAAATAATTTTGAAATTGTATGCAATCCTCCTCTGATTGAACTTAGTTTTATTGAGTAATTTATTATTTATAATTATAATGTAATTTATTGTAAGTAATCATTAGGGACTATTGTCCTATGGATTATAATTTAGTTATTTAAGTTATTACTTAAATAAATTTATTACATAGAAGTCAGTAGGTTATTAGCGCCCATGTCGAAAAGATTTAATTTTCTAACCTACACGTCTCTAACCTTTTTGTTGATTATTTTCAGCTTTATGAATTTACAATTTTGAATTTTTTTCAAAACAAATGCTGGATTTTTTTCCAAAACGAATGCAGAAGTCGCTATTTTTAGTTTGTTCGTTATCTGATATTAACTTTGTTATCCTTAATCAAAGAGAGCTTTAATGATCGATTATTTATACCTTTGTATATCACCATTAACGTTATGAGAATTGTTTGATAGGTGGTATTAGCTAAAATGATTTTTCTTGAAATGCAGATTTAATGCAAATTATAGTAGATACATATTAAACATGTAATCAGATCTTGCTTCGGTTGTAGCTTAATGGTGAAGATAGTTTGTCATTACGCCGCGGTCTAGAGTTCGATTCCTGCTGTTGACCGAAAATTAAAATAATGATGATGACAACAAAAAATTTGTTGTGTGTCAATTAATTTATATACCCGTACTTAATGTGTGTGAAGTTTACAGAACAATAACTAATTGATCCATACAGTACACTGTCTATGCAACATATGTATTCCATTAATGTTTATCTGTATGTATAAATCATTTTAGATATGTTTTCAATTAATAATTTTCGCATTGTTGAACATATGTATGTACATACGAGTATAAAATGGAAAACCTTTATTGCATTGCTAATGTTAGTATCCATTAAAACTTTATACCAAGGACGGTGGAAAACAATAAAACAAAAGTTATCTCAAACAATAAAATATTCAAATCAAATTGTAAAAAGGACTAAAAATTTGACATATATAAAAAAATTACAACACAAAAATTTGTTAGGGATAAAAATAAATTTATTTATTTTTTGCCATTGCTGCTTTCAAGAGATGACTTTATTTATGCAAAAACATTGATTTTATGTGCTCACCGACAATTATTATAGTAAAAAAAAATTTAAATTTTTAATACACAGAAACTCGTGTACAAGAGCACTTGGCAAAAATAATGCTTTTATAATTACCATAATATATTCATAAGCAAATAATTTTAGTAACTAGAGCAATGTGCAAATGTTGAACTATTACCATAATGAATTGAGTATATGTATGTATACTGAACAACGTATACTGTTTATATACCATTGCTATTCAGCAAGACATTCCGATTATAATCCAATATAAATTGATCAAATTATTTGCGCCGTTGTTATTTATTCAAGCCATGAATATCAACAACCCAAAATTGAATAATCAATGTACAATGTCTTATAATTTAATTTATTTGATCCACAGAATTTCCGTTTCGTTTGTCTTGATTGGATTATGGTAACTTTTTCGTATCTTAAATGATTAAATTTATAACACTAAAACAGATATTGGACATTTCTTTGAAAATACGAGTGATAAATTCAAATTCAATAATGTTCGAAATCTATTTATACATAAATTAGATTAACAATGTATAGAATGTTTAGTTTTATTACGTTCTCGAGAATTTTTGAACTGCCCCCCATTGACAAATAATAATTTATATCTTATGACCTAAATTGAGCAAATATTTCAAAATTTAATCTTACCTTAAAGGTGTTTAGCTTTTTTACAAACACCTTGTTTATCAGTAAATTGGCAATGTATAATATATGTTGTTGAATAACAAATTGTATTATTTTGAAATGCAATTGTATTCTCGATTGAAATTTGTGGAATTGTTTAGATTATAAATTATTTAAAGAATACGTTTTTTCTTTATACGATGCAGGTAGAAACGCTAAAGGGTGTTCAAATTTATATTAACTTCTTGATTTTTTTAGTAAAGCACATATAGCAAATATCTTAATTGAATATTATAGTAGACACGTGACTGTTTAAATGGAATAGAATGTGAAATAAATAATCACCTCTTGCAGCTCTTTAATCTATTAGTAAAATTTTACCAATGTGTGGCTCAACTTTGTTCTTAAAAAGAAATCTGATGGTGTTTGACCACATGATCTTGGCTGTCAATTAACAGTTCCTTTCGAGAAATTATTCGATCACCAAATTTCTCTTTCAAAAGATTCATTGTGTCTGTTGCTGTATGACATAAGCACCCAATTAAAATAATAATAAACGGAGTTTGGTACCAAACATACAAATGGCGACAAATTTAAAAATTCAAATTTAAACACTCTATAAAATGCATTATTTATTATTTTAATAAATAACTGTTGGTGAACTATTTATGAGAACATGTCAATAATCTAAAATATTAAAAATGGAAGAGGTACCAGTTATTCTTTTAATGGATAGGAAAGTTGTCAGCTTAATTGGAGAAGGACGATTTCATAGGCCGTCTACTTTGTTCTATAGGTCCATTACACATCCTATATAGTAATGACTTAGGTAATAGAACGAGTAGTGTTTTTCGTCATCACGAAGCGTAATAAGATGACAAAAAATACATCCCAGCATTTCATAGTTTGCATCCAGTACCATTAGCTTCAACCTATGTTCAATATGATACATTGTACTCTTAAAATCAAAAATTTAATTACTTAATGCCACCTAATGGAAATAGACGCTTACAAAACGAACCACTAAATTAGTCATATTCCTGCCCGACATAAAGTATTTTTCTAAGACATAAATATTATCTCAATACGGTTGTGGAACGGGTAGCAAAATTTACAAATCATCTAAATATTACCTGGCGTAAATATTACTTATAGTAATTTTATGGAATAGATCGAAATTCGCAGATTAATTGGAATTTAGGGACAAAAGTATATTGAAATCAAACCGCGCTTTGAAATATTTGCAATATCGGCAGGTAATTAAATTTACAAAGTAAAAGGATTATAAAAATTGAGCCTTTAATTATACTTGACTCAAATTTAAGCTAAATAAAAAAAATAATCAATGTATGAAAACCATTTAACTATGAGTTTAGAAAACTTAAATATTATTGAGAAAAATATTTTTAAAATTTAACCATTATATGTTAATCAGAAGTACTTTGAATCTCAGCGTGCTCAATCGTTGAACTGACCAGTGGAATTTTGAATCAATAAAGGCTCTATTCCATGGAAAAAATTGACTGACAGTCAAAAAAGACGAAAAGAGAAAATAATTATTAAACTCCAACTAAAAGACAACGTTATTGTTTGTTTATTTATTTATAACAAATTATACCAGAATTTTGAAGAAACTATAACCAAAAAAATCATTAATCATTCATTCTTGCATTTTTTTTAATTGTGAATTAAAATTCAGTATTAATTATCACAATCTGAAAAACATGATTTTTATTTCAAATCAATTATAATTTTACCAAATTATTATTTGGACTATTCGACCCTTTACTATAAAATTGGTTGTGTGCGAAAATAATTTCTTGACTTACACAAATTTTATGTAGAAGGCTGAGTGTGACTGCAATAAAAAGTATTCAATTTTATACATTTATGGCAGTCACACTACCACAAACACAAATTTTTTTTCAGTCAAGTTTGACTGAGATAGATTTCTGTTTCACTTACACTTCTCTAAAATCTATATTATTGTCCTATTTTAATATTTACTGACAGTCAATGTATCTCATGGAATAGGGCCTTATGAAAGACATAGCATATCCCGAATTTTTGTAGCTTTGCCAAACGTGAACTTTTTTTCAAAATTCTATTCACCGCGGTTTAAAAGCGTATTTTTTAATGATTACGAGATTGTACTTGTTTCATACAACAATTTTTCAATATTTTGAGTATTAATGAAATAGTCTAAATATTGATACCTATTTGCCACCAAATTGCGAAAAAATCTATCCGAAATAATTTCACTTGACAAATGTTTAATTATGACAGATATAATTGTCAAAAAATATGACAATCAATTTAGATTGGCTACGTCTTGTATTTACAACAAAAAATATTTTATTTATAAATTTTGATTGTTCATTTTCGATTGTGTTCATTCATCAGTGGCACTATTCTGGAAATTCCCCGGGAAATGGGAATTAAACATATGTAAGTTTTGTTCAAATATAATTTTACCATACCCAAATTGGAACGGAAAGTTATTGCTAATACTGAGGTAAAAAGCTAGTGTTTAAGCTTTTTACCTCAGTATACCAGAAAAAAATATTTTAACTCAAATAACATATACAATCATGCCCCAATTCCCGAGGAATTAGCAGAAGAATGCCACAGGCTACCAATTTGAATATGTTTGGTAATTCAAATAAGCAATCGTTTCGTAACGAACCTTGCTCTATGAATTGAAGATTTTTTACGAGTTAGTGGGCACTGCATTTAGTTTATATTTTGCAATAGATGAACAAGATATCATAATTGCCTACTGTACAACGTATTTTAAGTCTGCGATATCAATGCACCCTAGCGATAACAACCAAAGCGTTTTTGAGGAAGTTTTCAACGAAATACAATATTGTGATATACTATTATTATTATGGTAGAGAGCGAGAGATGTTATCTCTTCAAATCGGTAATGATAGTCGTTTTCAGAGCAGAACTAACGAGATAATACAATTCAACAAGCTACATCATGAAAAGGCAGAGTGAGATTCCAAACCGGTTGTTAACAACTACTTAGGGCATCCAATTCCGGATAATCGGACATCCGGTATTTCGGAATACCGGCCTTTATTGTAATTTCAATTATTCCGGAATTTAAAAATGAATTTCTATTTTCAACACTAATATAAGTATTTGAAATTTTATTTTATCCATTACTGAAATATTCCTGTCAAATATTTTTTTCATCACTTTGGACTAAAAAATGTGTTGTGTGTTTTGTCTTATACGTTTTTCTTAACTTTAAAATCATCGAAAACAATATACTGTAAGAGTTAAAAATATTTTATGAAAATCCTGAAAAAGAATAAACAATACCAAAAGCAATAACCGATTGAAATTGTTTATTTTATTTGTTTGAGTTTTTCTTTTAAATTATAACCTTAAAATAAAGAATGTCTCGAAGCACCTGATATTTATGTAGATGTATTAAATGTAAAAGATGATCAACATTCAGTGTGGCTGTGTGGCATTATCATTTACGTAACAAAAAATCTCAAACAGCAAAATGCAAACAGTGTTCTTCAATATTAAAAATTTTAGGTGGTTGTACGGCCCCGTTACATACTCACCTCCGCACACGACATGACATTCATATTCCAAAAAAATCGATCTAATCGTTTGGAAACTAGTACTCCAAATTCCGCTTCGGAAATACTGTTGCATGTGTGAAAATGAGTGAAAATGAGTCTCACTTTGGATGAATGGAGCTCTTCAGAAATCGTCGGTTTTTAAACATCAATGTTCATGGGAAAGGTAAATTTTGGGACCTTGGGCTGGCACGAATTTATGGTCGGTTTGAGGCTGATGAATGTATAGCTTTATTGAATAAAGCAATAGAATCATTTGACATCAATATTGAAGACATTTGATGCGTAGTAACGGATGGGAACGCTGTAATGATAAAAGTTGGGAGTAATTTACCATGCTACCAAATTTTATGCTATGCACATGGAATTCAAATCGGAATTATAAATCTTCTCTACAAAAAGAAAAATGTGCAGGACTCTTTAGATTGCCATCAAACTCAAATCGATGATCTCATATGGCGTAATAGGTGCAACTGATAGTGACGATGACACTAACGAACTTGAAGGTAAAGAACTGCAACTAATGATGGACTGCGCTACACGTTGGAGTTCCCTCTGTTTCATGATAGAAAGAGTAACGAAAATTAACACATGTATACAAAAAGCTTCAATTGACCTTAATTTACTTCCAGAAAAGATCCTTTCTGAAATAGAATGGGACAGCTTATCATTAATTTTAAAATGTTTATACCCTGTTAGATTAGCAGTCGAAGCTCTTTGCAGAGAGGATACGAATTTGCTATCATCGGATGCCATAATTTCATTTATGTTTGATAATATATCAAACGATGATTTTGGAATCAAATTAAAAGATGAGCTGGCCGTTCAAATCAATAAACGACGAACCATTTTGTCCGATATACTACAATATATCCATAATCGTGATAAAACTAAGTTGAATAACAAAGTGAAGCGACATTCAAAACCCGAAATAAACAAAAAATTGCAGGAACTCTGTCGGCGTTATAATTCCAGTTTTAATTTCGATGACAGCAGTTCAAGCTCAGATGGCGAGGCCGAGGATATAAATAATCTTAATCCAAAATACTCATTAGAAACGTTGTTGCAACAAAAGATAAATCATTCGCTGTTATTTAAAAACGGAAAAAATAAACTTAAGATCGCTTTCCTCTGCGTGTCGAAACGAAATTAAATTTTGGGACGATGGGGGTCCTCGAGGCCCGCTGCTTAACAATGTTTTTGAAAATCTAATAAATATACCATCAACAAGCGTTGAGGCCGAAAGAGCAATTTCGCCACTCAATTCGTTCTAGTCGACGCTTTTAAAAAGCAGAACAAAACGGGTAAAGCTTAATTTTTTAATTAAATTTAAATCTATTTAATCATTTATTATTTTTCATATGTAATAAAAGGAATTTTTTATTTTTTATATTGAAAATTGAAATATATATAATTTGTTTTTATAAAAATCAAATTTTGGTTTTTAATTATTTTGCTTCAAAAATTTATTACAAAAAATCAATTCCGGAATTGGGAATATTCCAATTCGAAAATCCCGGGTTTGAATTTTTGCTATAAATTGGATGCCCTACGAACTACTAGAATGACACTTGCCTACATCTCGGAATGTACGTTACTGAATTGTTTGCATAGAATGTTGCGACAGAGTGGAATAGGCGAAACTTCATTTGATTTGTATATAATCAGTCTTAGATCACCGTATCGAATTATTATTATTTTGCTACTAAAATGTTAAAGAGAAATGAAGACAAGTGTCAAAGCCCTCACTTTTTTATTGTCTACACAATTTGTGGTTTGAAATGCAATCGAGTGTATGTACTAAGTTCTGGTCTTCCGTTTTTTTATCTTTTGCAGTGTCGTCAATTGTCTGAAAATGAACCAAAGCAGATTTGTTACAATATTAAATATAAAAGAGACTGGAAGATAGTTTTGCAATGCCTTAAACGGGTCACTGGTTGATTCCAGCTATAAGAAAGTCTTAATATGGAAAGAATAATAAACATTTATTCACATCTTCCATTTGCATAATCATTATGATAATATAAATTTGATATTCTTTTAATTAATTGATTAATTATAAATGTAACTAGCAGGTTCTGGGTTATGGTTCTGCAAAATAAGTATTATAAACCCTTTTGTCATTAATGTTCCCGTACGACAAAGATTAAAATAGAAGTCCAGTTTTGATTTTTATATAAAATTCAAGATATTGATAAGTGAAAGATAGATTTATAAAATTTCAAGCCATGGTTTTTAATCTTTATAAACCTACCCACGTTGATACGAAGTTATCTTTAATCAAATCAGTGTGCAAAACCATTACATATGCTCATGTCGAGTGAGTGTATTTAATGTCGCTCTCATACATTAATCATTGGCAATGTGGTTGGCGCTCAGTATGGCTTGTATAACACTGTCACCAGTCATTTCTTTTTAATATGCTTTTTAAATATAATACTTCATCAGGAGTTGCAGTGCAATGTCTTTTCGATTTGAGTTTGGTCAAAACCACGGTTTCAGTTTCCGCTTTCAACAAGAATGAAATCCTAAAGGTTACAACACCGACCATATAACCAGGAGACTCAGAAACGATTCAACAAGTATGGACAGTGTTGATAGGATCTATTTTGGTATTTGCAGGGTAGACTAATTACTAGATAAACGCATAAACTTATAATACAGGGTGTCCACCGGGAAGGTAAACTTCTTTGTTTTGCCGCCATTTTGGTAAACGTTAGTCTTGACTGTTCATATTTGGCAGTCGTGAAGTAGGCACGTGGCAAATTTATAATGGAAAAAAAATCGATAAACCAACGTGTTTTAATCTTTAAAACATTTATCATTGATTACTGTGACGATGAGAAAGTTATACGTGAAATTTTTGGGAGAAAGAGCGTGCTAACAAAATGCACTATTATCGTGTAATGAATGGTTTCGAAGAAAGAGGGTACTGCCCAAGAAAGACAATCCATCAACTTCAATTCGACGCCGTGCTCAGGAGCTTGGTCTTCAAAGCCACAATTTCACACAAGGATTTGCATTTGTTTCAATTTAAGATTCAGTTGACACAAGAGCTTCCACAAGACCATTTACGTCGCCGTACATATGCCAATAGGATGT
This sequence comes from Tipula lateralis, assembly GCA_963932295.1. NCBI lineage: Eukaryota > Metazoa > Arthropoda > Insecta > Diptera > Tipulidae > Tipula > Tipula lateralis. The sequence continues at coordinate 42,374,613 of OZ010736.1, forward strand.
TACAACTCGCCCATGACAACCCCGATTTTCATGAAAAAATCATAATGAGTGACGCGGCATATTTTCATTTGAATGGATATGTGAATAAACAGAATAGTCGCTTCTGGGCAATGGAAAATTCTCAAATTATTCATCAGTCACCTTTACATCCATTAAAAGTGACAGTCTGGTGTGCAATTTGGTCAGGAGGAATCATTGGACCTTACTTCTTTGAAGATGAAAACGGCGTAACGGTAACTGTGAATGGAGAGCGATATCGTGATATGATTGAAATCTTTTTAACGCCACAACTGCATGCTTGGGCTTGATTAACATGTGCTATCAACAAGACGGTGCCACATCGCATACAGCCAGGATTACAATGGATTTACTGCGAGACCTCTTTCCACAACAAGTTAATTAAAAAAATGGTGATATCTGAAAAGCAAGGTGTTGCAAACAAAACAGAAACGCTTGAGCAACTCAAACAAAATATTCGTGATGAAATTAATGAAATACCGCGTGAAATGTGTGAGAAGGTAATGAAAAATGTGCTCAGAAGGGCTCGCATTTGTGAGGCGGACATTTATCTGATATTGTATTCCATACATAATTGCTGACATTAAATAAAACATTTATCAATATAAGATTCATTCTCTTTCATTTAATCAAAAATGATAAAGAACCAAAAATGTATACCTTCCCGGCGGACACATATCAAAATATATATCATATATCAAAATTTCCAATAAAATTATTGCCTCGTTTTGAGAGAATAAATCCTCTTTGTTAGGTGTATCAATGAATTTTGGAACATCATTCCAAACTATTTGGAGATGACTTTATAATCGTTTGCATGCAAATGAATTATTGTATAAACACGATATGTTATGATAAATTATGAAGAGTGCAGCAAATCGAGATTACAACTAAAATTTATAAATAATTTCGTATGTTAATTTTTAATAATACTTAACAGGTGTGAAAATTTACATAAAAACACTATGTATCCGTGTTGTCCGCAACCACACACCATTAATTTAAAATGACAGACATCAGCATTAGTTACATATATGTATGTATGTTCAAACATACAAAAACTTTTTTACTATTTTAAACAACGTATTCACATTTTTCGTATTGCATTGCATGTTGTAGAGAATTGATGCAAATATATACCACAACCACAACAATTATTATATTTGAAATAATTAAAATTATTATAGAAACTAGCACTAATAATATATAATTATGTACTTGTATGCTTATAAAAAATAGACAAATATAAGAATTTAAATATAAACTTACTTGGACGATCCAATTCATTAACTAATTCATATGTTTCCGATATATTTCCATCGACCATGTTAAAATTTAATTTATTTAAAATTAATAAAATTATTATAAAATAATTGTGCCAAAACATATAATTATGTGGAGTATTTATAGTTCTATATTTATTTTTATTACTAGTATTATATATATTATTATTATTACTGTTATAATAAAATGAAAAACATTTATTTATGATTAATTTTATTTCCATTTTTTTTTATAAAAATTTATTTTATTATAATTAATTTTTAATTTAATTTTAACTAAAAAAATATTTCTTTTTATTATTTTATTAAAAACCATTTTTTGATTTTATTTTCAGTATATTTTATTTTTATAAAATTATTTAAAATTATATTTAACATTTTACTGTTGATATTTATTTTCTATGTTCAATGGTTGAAAATATCTGAAAATAAAAAGACAAAATTGAAATTGTATAAATATCAATTACATGTTTACATATGTTATATAAATAGTAGTATAAAAATTATCGAAGAATAGAGTTGGATTATCTTAAAATCTTCAAAATGTGACCCTTTTGACTATGTGTGTAAATTAAGTTTATATTTTAAACCACTATGAATAGCTTTGTTCATAGATAGCAAAAAAAAAAATCGATCCCTTAATAAAAAATTGAACAATCAAATGGCTAATCTTTGCTATCCTTGTGTAAATAACAAAAGTCGAAACTAATCGATAAAAGAAAGGCTTTTCTATTATTTAGGTTAGTCCCAAGAGTAGATACATGAGAATATTGTTCCGTAAATTTATTGGTTGAATATAATATAAAGATTGGTAACAATTGGTTCAAGTACAAGGAATGATAACGTCACATAACATATTACCACGTATGTATAATCAATTCTTTGGCAGAAGATTCCACAAAACAAATAAATGTATAATGTGGCTTAATATAATCATAGAAAGTTTAAAAGAACGATGTCATGGTATCAACTGTTAGGAATTTTTGTATTATACAAAAGATGATTTGGCAAAAATGAAGAAAAGATAAGAATTAAAATCATCTACAAAATAATCGTGATTTATAAAGTTGTAATCCTCCCAACAAAAGATGGAAGGTAAAAACGTAGAAATAGTTTTTTTGCAGATGTTTAATAAAACACTCAATAATAGTGTACTAAAAGTTGGAAAACCATTCTGAAGTATAGGTAACCACCTATTAAATATCTGAAACATGTACAAACGATTCTATATAAAATGACATCTGTGTTTTTAGATCTTTTGACATATAAAAAAAACATAATACAGATTTTACCACCCTACTACTACTTTTACCAATCGAGACGGTTCGAATAACCAAATCTTTCATGTGTTATGCAGTACACTGAAAATATACCAAAAATCGGTCAAACGAAAGTCCATAACTCCATAATATTGATATCGTGACTGTAAATTACTTATAAATAAACTTATTGTTTTTCTTATTTTTAAAAAATTGATTTTTAATTCTCTTTTTGATTTCAACCAAAGCATCCTTAATATAGAAGCAGCAAGCATCGAAAATGAACTTAAAAAGTTTGTACCCCATATTTACTATGACATCAATAAGTTGTGACGTCATTAAAAAAAAAAAAAAAATCGTCCTACAGTTCAAATTTATTACTAAAAAATTTCGGACAGTGTACAGCAAAGAAAAAATAAAGAAATATTTTATATTTTTGTTTTTCTTTGTTGGCAAAAATTGTTTACAAATTTTTTATTGGTTATAACGTTTATATTATAATTAATAATTTATATTGTATCTGAATAAATGAATTTTAATAAAAAACAATTCAAATACTTAAAAATTGTTTTAAAAATTCACACTGTTAAAAATCGTAACGACTTTTATGATACCATCTTGTATCGAGTATAACAAACAATTGAATGGAAATAAAACAAAAATAATTTTAGTTGACAGTATTTTTCATTCATTTAAGTCAAAATCTTCAATTTTACATTAGTTCTTATGAAGTGTATGAAAATCTAGACCCCATAAATAAGCTCGATAAATTTAAATGGTCGAACATTGCTTTTTGTATATTTTTTAGGATGCTATGGTTCATCCCAGAGATGCTCAATCGGATTCATATTTAGACTCTGTGGTGGCGTATGTAATTACTTTGGGCAATTTTAGAGTAGTCATTCCTTGACTATACGTGCTGTTTCTTTTCGATCGTTATCTTGCTCGAAGATAAACGAGCCACTTATACCAAAGTTCTCCACACTACGATGTCTAAATATAACTGTTTGTCCACATCAGGCTACCTCCTCCATATTTTACAGCCCCACATTAATTTTTAGTTGAAAGGTGTTTATTTGGATTAGGCCACACTATAACGCGTCCATCTGATCTATATACATACAAATTTTATTATTTAAAAAACCAAACCTCAGTTTTACAGCTTGTAATAACAAAATTGTGGACATTTATTTCACCGATTTCTTTGTATATTTCCAGTGTACGGAGACTAATTGGTTGCACTGTAAATACAAATATAAAATCTAAAAGCTTATAATATAAAACATATTTTTCAAACTCAACATTTGACCTGAAGCAAATACACAAACGAATATTTCAATTAAAATTCTGGTGGACTATCGTATCATAACAAACCTCAAAAATAAATTTCTCAGTATTACAACTAATAAAGTGCACGCTGATATTTTGACATTTTCCAGTTTAAATAAACAACATTTATAACTCAAATTCAAAGGATATAATCTGGTTCATTACCATTATGGCTAATAACGTTTATTCATCGTTTTAATGGAAATTCACGTATTTTCCTACGTCGTTCAGATTAAGGGTCGTTTCTCGTAAGATAAATCACATTTAATAGAGCAGTTCAATCTCCCAATGTTATGATTGATTAGTACTGGATAAATGACACTTACCAGTAGAAGTTTTGAAAAAGCAGAAGGCGAAACGAACATTTTCATTCAATGATATGGAAGACTCATTGAAACATTACAATGGAGCGGAAGCCATTAGTGTAGATGTTTGGATTAATGAATTCGAAGAAAACGCAGAATTAGCAGAAATTAATTTATGCGAAAAAGGTGCTAACCGGAAATGCAAAATTATTATTCGATAGCAGTAATGTTATTAAAACGTGGGCCGAGTTAGAGGCGTTGTTAATTTAACATTTCAAGATTAAGGAAGTTCATCATCAGCTAAGTACCCGATTTAAGAGCAATGGCGAAGATTGTGAGCAATGTTTTCAAAATGTGTGAAACTGCCAAAATGGGAGCTGTAGAAGACGAGTCGCTAATCCAATATATAATTGATGGAATAAGAGATCTAAAATTCATCAGTCATTTTATATGGTTGTATGATGTTAGATGAAATAAAGATGAAGTTGACAATCTATGAAAACGTTAAAGCAAAAGCTACCAAAGCTATACCACATTTGAAAAGTAGTAGTAAAACCAAACAGTTTGAACAAAAAACAACAATTTATTACAAAGCTTAGTTGCAATAATAACAGCCGAAGATATTTTTATTGTGTTAATAAGGGTCACGAATTAAAAAGTTGTCCAAGTAAAAGTTATGGACCGACCTTCTTCAAATGTAAAGGTTTAGGACATATAGCGCCAAATTGTCCAGATACTGCTCTTAACATAAAAAGTGAGAAATCGCATACGATCGTTACTAGAAAGACATTAAGACGTTATGATTTTGAATAAAACTGTGTACGCACTTATCGACATGTGCAGTGATATTAAAATAGTGCGAGAAGATTGATATAAAAAACTAGGATCGCCAATACTGAAAGAAGATAAATTAGCAGTGCTGGGTTTTGGATCATCCGCAGTAAGCGCGATTGGGAAGTTCGAAGCTGAAGTAAAAATTGACAATATAAATTTAAATGTTATGTTTTTACTAAGAGGAATATGAGTTTGGAGATGATTATTGGAAATGACTTATTACTAAAAGGTGCAGATGTTGATCATAATCAAGACGGAGTTACAATTTCAATAAATAAAAACGGAATCATCCAAAAACAAATCGAAGACATTAACAATGATAAAGAATCGAAATGGCTAATGAAGATTGAGACAAATAAAACAGATGCCTTACAAGTGCATCTAAAATATGCCGACGTTGTCGAGGAGATCAAACGAAACTAGAATCCTAAAAAAATAGATAATACAGAGATTAGAGCAAAAACTATATTAAAAGACGATACTCCTATATACCAACACCCTAGAAGAAGGAATCCATTGGAAAAGGAAATAGTTTCAACTCAAATTAAAGAATGGTTACGTGATGAGGTGATACGCCAATCTGATTCCGAGTATGATTCCGAGTATGCAGTGTTATTGTGAAAAAGAAGAATGGAGCTTCGAGATTGTGTGTAGAAAATTGAATCAAAAAATTGTACGAGACCGGTATCCAATGACAATAATTGAAGACGAGCTAGACAAACTAGCTACGGTTAAGCTATTTAGTACATTGAAGAAAATAGTAGAAAATATACCTCGTTTGTGTCACATAACGGTCAGTATGAATTTTTAAAAGTTCCTTTTGGATTGTGTATAAGTCAGGCAATTTTATGAGATATGCAGAAACTCAACTGCATACGGATGCTAGTAAATATGCTTATGCTGCGATATTGATGCAGAAATCACGGGATGATAATAAATTTCACCCGGTATATTATAAGAGCCGTAAAACATAGCCGACAGAAGAAAATTATCATTCGTACGAGTTGGAAGTTCTGACGATAATAGAAGCTGTTAAAAAATTTCGAGCTTATCTATTAGGAATTAAGTTTGTAAAAGTAACAGATTGCAAAGCTTTTAAGATGACGATGAATAAGAAGGACTTAGTAACTAGAGTCAGTCGTTGGGCATTATTACTTGAAGAGTATACTTATGAGATTGAACATCGCACTGGAAATAAAATGTGTCATGTGGATGCTCTGAGCCGTAATCCAGCAGTGATGATGATAGAAGATTCGGTAGTGGCAAAGATAAAGAAATGAATTATTGAAGTGTTAAAACCAAATCCGAATTATTAACAGTTTTTGATAAAAGGACTTTACAGAAATTTTGATGGGGTTGATTTATTAGTTATACCGGAAAAAATGCAAGATGGAATTATCAGTACGATTCATGAGAATGGTCATTTTGCAACAAGAAAAATGATGGAGATGATCAACAGAGAATTTTATATACCAAAATTGATCGAATAGATTGACAGTTGCATAAGAAATTGTGTGAAATGTATTTTGGTGAATAGAAAGGCAAATAAGAAGGAAGGTTTTTTACATCTGATCGATAAAAAAGATATGCCATTAATAACATATCATATAGACTATTTAGGACCGATGACGACAACTGGAAAACAGTTACGGTAATTGATGTATTTTTCAAGTTTACTTGGATATATCCGACAAAATCGTGTACAACTAAGGAAGCTATAGAAATGTTGCAATTCCAACAGGAGGATTTTGGTAATCTAGAGATAATAATAAGTGATAAAGGATCTTGCTTTACTTCTAGTGATTTTTCAGACGTAAATATAGAATTGCATTTCATAACGATGGGAGTTCCTAAAAGTAACGTTGGATATTCTCCATTTAAAGTTTTAATTGGAAAACAAATGAGACGGAAAGAAGACCTTGAAATAACCAAATTATTGGAAGAAGAGAGATATTTAAATTTCTTAGGTCAGCGAAACGATGTAAGGGCGTTAGTCAAGGAAAAAATCTTGAAAATCAAAGACGAAAATAAAAGAACTTATAATAAAAATAAAAAGAAACCAGTCGTATATGAAGAAGGAGATTTCGTCGCAATGAAACACATACAATTTGGCTTAGGTCTTAAATTATTGCCGGATTATATTGGATACTTTCGAGTCGTTGAAGTAAAACGAAACGACAGGTACGATGTTGAGAAGGTCGGATCACGACGGGCCTAACCAAACATCAACATCTGCTGATTTAATGAAGCAATGGGAGGACCATTCGAGGCGTATGGTAATATCAGGAAAAACCGTGTAGGGTATGGATTACCCTTTTAAAATAGCGTTCTCTTTGTTTGAAGCAACTAAAAAATTAGGCTAACATAATTATATATATTTCGAGTGACTATAGTAGGAGCTGCATAAAAATAAAAGAGTTAGTCGAATCGAGGATAAAAAAGGAACAAGCAGCCGCGAATATAATTAAAATTAAAATATAGTTTTGTCTAATTATTATTCAGTAATTATTAGTTTTCTTTATATATATTTATAATATATATATATATATATATATATATGTATATATATATATATATATATATATATATATATATATATATATATATATATATATATATATATATATATATATGTGTGTATATATATATGTAATACTTTTGTATTATTTATTTGTGGCCTCAACGTGACTTGTAGTGAAACTGCCGAAGGATTAAACCAAAGATTATTATATACTATAAAGAAAAGTTCAATCAGAGTAACATTAAAAAAAAAATAATAATAATTAGGGGTACTGCTACAAAGTGATGGGTACCTCCGTCCCAGTTAAAAAAAATCGTTCATACTGTAAATTTATGCTTTGTTTGGGTCATCTTTATGTCAAATAAACTTAGAATTAACAATTCATATCTTCTATACACTTTATGTTATTAAACCATTTGTTTATGTTTCATTCATTTTATTTTATTGATTTGGTATACATACATACATATATGTAATGTCCAATATATGAAGGTAAAAGTCACTTAAGAAAATATAAAGGTGTTACAATAAACAGAGAGAAATTATAAATTTGGGATAATATTTTGTATCGATTTTGAAGGCATCGAATAAGTGTCATACTGTACATAAAGTTCATTTTGTACCAGACAATTTGGCTTTGGTCTTACATAAAATTTGATCTAATTTCATAAATAAATTTAGAGTTTCATTGCCTGTAATACAGTTGACCTTTACAGTAATTGCATTAACTGTTTGTATAGACTCATAATCTGTCAATTATTTTAAAAATATCTGTTAATAATAAGCTGACGTATTATAATAAATATTTATAAGCTAGTTGATTAAATTTTTCATAACTGATCAAGATAAAGTGAGTTCAAGTAAGAATGAGAAGAAGGGTGACATGATCACGATTAAATGCCGCAAGGTATAAAATTCTACGCTTAAAAATCATTAAAAATTGCATCATTTGGAACCCGTTTCCATCATTTGGAACTCGGAAACCGTTTAAAAGCAATTGACTAAAATTTTTACATTCGCCGATAAGAGAAAAAAGACCGTTTATGGGCAGAATTTATGATAATTGAAGCTTAAGTATTCGAGTTAGATCTAGATATCTCAAAACGTCACATTTGATGAAGTCTATCTCTATGGGTCTGTAGTATATTTAATAGGTCGCTACAACTAGATGAAAGCAAATTCTAATCAGTTTACACTGAAACAAAATTGCCAATATTAATTTTTTGACTACTAGAAAGGTAAACGGCCAATATTTATTATTTTTCAAGGTTGATTTGAAACTTTAAATTTTTTAATTTAAACTTTAAAACATGAACAACATAAATCTCACGTTTCATCGCTTTAATTTTTTTATTTTAAATTTAAAGAAATCAATATGTAGAATCAAATTCATTTAGGATTTCAGATAAGAAATTTAAATTTTAAGATTTAATGATAGAAAATTAAGATTTTTAAGAAAAGAAATATTAAAATTAAAAATTAAGTATATAAAATTATAATTGTCTGAAGTGCTGAACTACTGGGCTGACGAAGATTTCTACTGGGCACGTTTATCTTAATGCTCTGAAGAATAAACGGAGAGTCTACATGGCCCAAAAGTATATTTCCCAAAAAACTTGCATAATGTTGTTGCCTGCGATTAACCAAAGTTGCAATATTAAATGCTTTACAGCGTACATTGTAAGGTGGTAAGAGAGCCAGGTTCTCATGGAATGGTAAATTGTAGTTGTAGTTCCAGTTTGTTTTTTTCATAATATAGAGTAAGACTCGCTTTTGTACACCCTCAATTATATTAATGTGGTCAGCGTTATGGGGGCACCAAACTGCTACTGCATATTCAAGCTGAGATCTTATGTGTGCAAAGTATAGTACAAAAAGTGCATTTTGGTCTTTAATCTCGGTGGTCCAGCGACGAAGAAAACCGAACATGGAATTGGCTTTCGATATACTCTGATCGATGTGTCTGGAGAATGAAATATCACTGACAAATGTTACACCTAGATCTTTAATTGCAGTGACGCGTTCAATTAATGTTCCATTGATATTATAATTGGCAATTATTGGACATGGTTTCCTATGATATGACATTATCTTGCATTTTTGAATATTGAGTTTTAACTGGTTCACTTCACACCATGAACAAATCTTGTCAATATCCTCTTAAAGCTTGTAAGAGTCACTTCTATCGTTAATTGTTCGGAATATTTTAAGATCATCAGCAAATTAAAGCACGGAAGAGTGTTGAATTATTTTAGTGATGTCGTCAATAAGTATCAAAAAGAGATAGGGACCAATATTTGAACCCTGGGGAATTCCAGATTTTGCCAAAATAGGATTGGACGTTTCGATAAATAGGTATCCCTTCGTTAAGTAAGACTGAAACCATTTGACAAACATTGACGAAAAACCAAACTTGTCAAGTTTAATCAATATCTGGTGATGTTGAATGGAGTCAAAAGCTTTACTGAAGTCAGTGTATATGGTGTCAATTTGCTGATGATTTTCTAAAGCTTTAGTAGTAATGCTAGTAAACTCAACTAGGTTGGTGGTAGTTGATCTGCCAGGCATAAATTCATATTGATGAAATGATAGATGGCTTAAAACTGTTTTTTTAAGGAATTGCAGACGAATATTACAAATAATTTAGGTAAAATTGAAGTGGTTGCAATTCCACGATAGCAGGAAATTTCATTTCTTTTACCAGATTTGAAAATCGGTGTGTCTCGAAATTTTCCATTTATTAGGGAAAATTCTGGTGTGCAATGATTTATTAAAGATAAGTTTTAAAGGCTTGCAAGCTACATCATCTAATAATTTAATGATGAATGAAGGGATAGAATCAGGTCCACAGCCACCTCCTAGTGATTTAATTCCAGTTAGTATCTCCTCTTCAGAAGAAGTTTGGATATGTATTGAACGATTATTGCAAGGTGAATTATCAGGACTGTAAATGGTTTGGAAAAATGATGAGAACAGGTTTGCCATTTTTTTGGGTTCTGATGCATAGTGGCCAGATATCCTTTAGTTTTCCTCTTGTCACTGAAAAAATTCTAGAAATATTTGGGAGCCCTTTTAATATTATTTTGAACTTTAATTATGTATTTCTTGAAACAATCATCATAGTACGCATTGAATTGTTCCTTAGCAATACATTTTTGTTTATCTTCGTCTGAAAAGGTACGTCTCATTTTTTTTTAACTGATACGATTAAGTTTAAGTCTTCCAACTATTTGTGTAAGACTCCAATTATATTTAAACTTAAAATTGACCATCATTCATGATATCATTGCTCGGTTCTGAATACGCACTGAGACTCTTGAAGGAATTCGTCGTAGTGTGAGTCCTTTTAACAAATAGCTTCCAGATGTAACGTACGAGAACTAATACGATAAAAACTTTTACTTTTGATTGTTCATTCTGTTATATAGCTCAAAGTTTGTATATATGAGCATTGCAGATAAGCGGTCTTATATACAAAACCAGTCGCGGTTGGAGAAACCGGATTCAGAGAATAAAATAAGCAAAGAATATGGCCCCAGGCTCAGTTTGGAAAGTTTCAAGTTTGGGAAGAAGGATTTGTACTAAACGTTAGACAGATTACATGAGATTGAAAAATTGGATAAACATATCTAGACGAGCAGCTTGAATCAAAGGTAGATCAAACAATTTAAGCTATTTTGTGCAATAATAATCGTTGAAGATAAGGACTACATCGTAAGAAAAAATTTTATATGCTATACAAAATAATTTAATTATCGGGCTTAAGTGGGGTTATACGGCATTCAATATATTTCTAACTGCGGTTCGCTGTTGAAAATATGTAGCTATATAACCATAATTTGTTTCAGCTACTCGTGGTTCTCTACATTATTTCTGGCATAAATGATCTTCTATATATCTCTTTTTCTTGTGTTAAGTTAATTGTGAAGAAAGTGAGACGGTTAATGTCTACTGACTTACAAATTTGTCTAGCCCATGCAATCCAGCTGGCTGTGGTTGTCGATTTATATAAAACAAGTTGTGGCTTCGACATATGATTATTTTGAATATATTTGAATATATTGAATGAAGACATTGCTGATGAGGATGTTGGAAGACCATTTAGATGGATAAAGGATTTTTCAGAGCTCACCAAAGCAAACTTAAAAAAGGCTGTTGATACGATCACCGACCAAAAAAATGAAATTCTTTAAGTTCATGTTAAAAAATTAATATGGCAAAATACTGTCACTAATCCTAGATAATAACATATGATAGCTTACTTTTTATGTCTAACATAAATTAAAAAACTTACACTCAAAAAGTCCTGATAGACTTAAATTCAGTTATTAACTTTTACGAATCTGAATTATAGTTGATATTATGAAAAGTTTCTTTGCTGTTACTAGTCAAATTAGCTGTAGAATTTGGGCTTAGGATCGTTAAATAACAATATGAAGACTTCCTGAATTCAAAGAATAAAAGAAAGACGCTAAAATTAATCTAATCGCATTCAATTAATAAGGAAATAAAGCCAAAAAGAAATTTTGGATCAGTTATTATATTTGATCGGCATGATATGACTGGCTGCTATAGCACACTTAAACCGGCGACGTTCCGACTTTTCTTTTAAATAAGAATATTAGTTCACCAATAAACCACAAAAAATCAAAATTAAAGAGTTTTACCGTAAACAATACTTTCGGTAAAGAAAAAGGATATTATCGGTAAGGCTAGTGAAAATATTCTTAATAAATCGCTTCTATTGTATATTTTCTTTATATTATAAAAGTATATAATATAAGCCATTGAACTTTGGACATAAGATTGTTATTTTTGAGCAATAACATGAATTATACATGTGTGACGCCGATAACCAATCGGATCAACAGTAAAAAACACGTAGAAAATCAGTAATATGCTTCTGCTAACAAAAGATGCAGATTTTCTATTCATCCACGATACAAAAATGTTGCATAAAGTATCAATGCGATTTACTGAAGGATAAAATTGAAGCATGTTTGTATTGATAAACAGACGTGCTCCCATAAACAAAGTCATGACCTAGATTGAAAAACTACCTAGGAATATTATGAATTGCTATCAGTGGTAACTATATAAATTTGTAATGGTTTATAAATTAAATAAAGTCTGATTAAAAGTCTGTTAGTGTCAGTAATTCCGAATAACAAATAAGCTACAAGATGCTATGTATATATACTACTATCTAAATACATAATGATTATAATTATTTTTGATCAAAACTTAGAGTTCACGTGCACTAACATATTTTGTGCTACTGACCAGTAAAGCACTTAATATTTTTACCCAAAATACCGTGTATTATATCGTACATCCTTATAAATGTATTCTTTGTCTTTATGTAAACTAACCATCAGTATCGTTAGGCAAAGAAAATCACTAAGAATTAGTAGGTATGTACATATCGTGAAACATACAAATAATGTTTTAATGACATACGAATTCCGTTATGAATAATAAATGTACATACATATGTAAGTATGGTAAAATCAATATTAGTTAAATAATAGCTAAAACTAACCAACTATATAATTAATGCTGACGTAATAATAAAATACTCATGAAAATCATCGAATACTTTGATTAGTTTGAAAAAGCTTGAAAACAAACAAACAAAGACATGTGTAATGTACACAATACATGATATATGAATATAAGTAAAATTGTTCAACTAAGTAATAATTAAGTTAAGCTTATCAAAATAAGTTATAAAAACCAAAACACTTATTAGGAAATAAACCAAAAACAGTTGTTCATTCAGTTCACCATGTTGTCAAAACTAAAAAGGTTTACTCATCAACAAAAGTTGAAAATATAAATTTAATGACAGAAGACGCCAAATTAATTTATTTAAAAAAAATATTTTTGTTACTCTTCATATTTGCATTAATATAAACTTTATTTTGTGTTTGTGACAGTTTTAACTTTTTTTTTTGTTGTAACAGAAATAATGTGGAAAAGTATATCCCAAAAGTATTGTGTTTGATTGTCACATCAGAAACAATTTCGTAAGATTAAAAGTTTTCTAAGGGGGCACCGGATGTACATAAAAAAACAATATGATTAAAATAATTAAAATTTGTTTATTTTTGGTTATAAGGAATTATTGATTTTAACCGATTTTTTATGGTTCATCGTTTTTTACCAGCTTATATTATATTAGGGTCGAGCGAAACACAAAAATTTATCACCATTAAAACGTGGATATTAACTGTTGGTTAGACGGAAGGAAATCGAAATTACATTTGGTCGCTTGACATAGGGTTATTTTGCTCTATCAAATATTTATTGACAGTTCAAACAAAAATATGTACATATATTTTACGACACAATTTTTTTTTACAGGAGGTTGGGAGCTTTCAGATTGACACATTTCAAATTAGTTAAAAATAAAATCACTTAGAGGCTTTATAAAAATTTGATTTCATTTTATTTCATAATGAAATGGAGAACTGCCATTATCATTAATGTAGTGTTTATATATAGTTAGTTGATAATGGACACTGTTCAGAACATGTTGGTAGTATGCAAAAACAGATTTCCCATATTTTTAGGATATGAATTGAGGCATATTTATTATATATATATATATATATATATATATATATATATATATATATATATATATATATATATATATATATATATATATATATATATATATATATATATATATATATATATATATATATATATATATATATATATATAGCCCATAGTATCATCTCTTTGATTTAGGAAGGTTGTAAATGTATTATGATGAAGAGTAATTTATGTTATTTATGGATATATAAGGATTCGAACTCAGATATCGTCTACAACATGATGTAGCTTAAACCATTTAACTATATACAGGACCAAAATAGGCACACGTAAAAGTAAATAAACGAGATATAATGCACCCAATTACAGTATTTTCCTTAAACGAACAATCATTACTAAAACCTTATAGAATGTTATCAAAAAGCTTACTTGTAACTTCTTTAATTTCCGTAAGCAGGAAACTTTCAATATGTGTAAAGATTTTTTTTTTATTTCTGTTTTGGGGCTCAAGGCACTCCCCACTCTTTCGCAGTTCGTTTATTTACGTCCTAACTTTTGCGTCATTACAGCCAATTAGTGCTCGCATGGATCCTGCCCCTTTTGAACCCGGTACCTCCCGCATCAACTGACACAGCTTTAACCATTGCGTCACCTGGGCGGTGTGTAAAGCTTTTATGAGTTTTTCATAGATGGTTCTTTAATAGAAAAAGAATTTCAGTTAGTAGTTCACACAGGGAATTAAAAATGGTTTTCATTTCCAATGCGGTTATGAAGTCAATGAATCTTAATCATACACTTCAAACCGAAATTAATACCATTATAGAATTTTTTGATCTGATTGTGCTCTCTGCAATACGTTGGCAGATAAATTGAGAAGGTGTACCAAAAATCTAACAAAATCTGATATTCTATCTGATAACTGTTATCGATCTTAGTTATTCGTTTTATCTTAATAAATACAATACTGTCTCTCTATAAGGCATAGTCTGTTCTTTTGTCCGGCAAGGAAACATAGAGCTCATCTGTTTTCAAAGTTTGTCAAAATCGTTTTGTGGGCCTAAATTTAAGAAGACGATTTCAGATTAAGGGGACTCCATTACATTATGTGGATGTGACGAAACTGCACCATACAAAGCCATCAACTTTGTTGCAAAAATAGTATGTTAGCTTAAATAAAGAAATTTACATCCCCGTAAAACCAGTAAAATTACGATAAGAAAGTTTATGGCGGTTTGGTTCAAACAATTGGCAGTCATAAATTCGATGTTGTGCAGAGATTTAAATTTAAACAAATTGCAATCTTTAACACTATAGATCATTTACAACCGTTCTGCTTTCGATTACGTAATACGACAAGATAGAAAACTGAATCCGTTTAGTTCTACTGACTGTTTCATTGGAAAATGCTCTAGACCGCTTATGCAAGATCGTTCAATCAGATTTTGATACTGATATTTATGACCTCAAACAATCAAAATCTTAAGCACAATGAATTAAAACACTTTAATCAAATTCTTGACTCACTTCTTTATTATTTTAATTCTAAATATAAGGGTAAGTGGTTGATGAGCCAAAACCTCGGAAGTGATTTAACTTTTGAATCATTACTTTCATATCTGAAGCGATTCATTTTAAGATAAGGAAAGGTTAAATCAATTTTTTCGATAATGCTGGAACTGACACCCATACGAATTTGTTCGCGAAACACCAACTCGGCAGAACTGGGTTTTAAATCGTCTCGATATGTGGATCGTAGCCCTAGTAATACCGTTGGTAAAGTTCTGGTACAGTCATTTCTTCCGTGACACATAATAGCTGCCTTTAAAGTTCTGTGCCATCTTTCGATTAGTCAATTGCATTTGGGATTATATAATGTTGTTCGCTTCCCAAATATTAAAATCCCAAAAATTTTGCCAATTCGTTTAATTGTTTCGATTCGAATTAAGATCCTTGGTTTGTTATCATCGAAGATGGTACTCCGAAACGAAATTTCTAATTGTTGTAAATCGCAACAGCCACGGTTTCAGCTCTAATGTCCGGAATGAGCGTCACGCAATATCGTTGTTTTTCAAATATTGGCAAGGGGTCAAATTATTTAATGGCAAGGGGTAATTTCTCAATGGAGATTTCGTGTGTTTTCACCACTTTCGATCGCTGACATGTTAAGCAACACTGTGCCATTCGTTTAACGTCTTTCTTGATGTCTATCCATACAAATTAGTCATTCATAGCTTTCATTGAAACTTGTACCCCTGGGTGTGAAAGGTTGTCGGTGGCCTCGAAAGCTGTTTTACGGAAGTCTTTGGAAGTGTTTGGTCATGTTTTCCCTGTTGAAACATCACACAGCAACAATTTCGTTGAACTTAACGCCACTGGAATTTTCTCAAACTGGGGTTCAGTTGATGATTCGAGTAATTCTTTGCGTAATCTGTTTGCTGTGCGTCTGCTATGGCTTTATAAATTATGGACTCAAGAAAGGCGATGCTATTTAAACGTGACAGAGTATCGGCTACAACATTATCACAACCAGAGATATGCTGAATGTCGCATATTCTGAATTGTCTAGGTGAAGCCTTTTCTGGTTTTAGTAAAAATGCATTTATCAAAGATTTGTGATCCGTAAACAGTGTAAATGCATGACCTTCAATCATATGCCGAAGTTACTTTTCTCTTTTTGCTGTATAACTGCTTCTATTGTTTATCCTTATCGGAAACATCTACTATCAGTGCCAATTTGGCGGTCAAAGATGGGTGTACTAAAAGTGTAGTAGTCGTTGAGTATTGCTTGGCTTTCGATTGCGTTAGGTAACGATATCCTGTAGAAATTTTTTGTGCCCAAATAACGTCGAACTCTTTGACTGTTTCGGTTGAGTCATTTTAACTATATCGACATGTTCCGGAAATGGTCGATACCCTCTGCTGCTTCTTCATAGCCCCAGATATTAATTTGCCTTTTAAAAAATTGACATTTTTCTACATTGATAACGAGACCTGCGTCGCTTAATTTGGTAAAAACTATTTTGAAATGGATTAAATGTTCGACTGTGGTTTTCGATGTCACCGAGCGCCAATAGATCAAAACAAAGCACTAATAGAAACAATTGTTCGACCCAACAACATTTTTCCCTTACGGTTTCCGGTTCAAAGAGGATCCCAAAAATTGTAAACCAATCTGTCCGAAGTAGAAGGAATTAAAGTTAAAAAAATAAAATTGAGGCACCATGTGCCACATTGATTAAGCAAATCGTGGCAGTACTGAACACTGATCCGCTCTACGAATGAAAAAACGTTAAATACATTTTCTTAATTTTTTATGATATTATTGATTACAACAGTACTTAAAAAAAGCTTTTTTATCAGTTCTAGTTTTATTATTTAAATTCCTCCAACTTTGGACTATTATTCAAAATCGTAAAATAAACTTTCGCAACCTGGCCCTAAAAGTATATAAATAGTAATTTTAAACGGCAATCTTTCAATATACGACCTTCTTGTGTTGCAAGTCATGTACCCAGTAAAAGAAAATAAATTACTCCTTCTAAATAATTTAGGTTAGCCTACTCTAGGAAACATTAGTTATTTTTGGTGTAGTTCTAAATTAACCTTTTCGAATTAAATAAAGGATTACAAACTAATATTAAACTCAACGAAAGTCAACCATTTTTTTTATAAACAATATTAGGTTACCTTAAGGTAAGTCAACTTTATTGTAAAGAATATTCCGAAAATGTAATTTAAAACCCGTACACAAAAGAAAAACTTCGCAACAGATGGGACTAAATACACGCAAAGTTCTGGAAACTAATTTTTTTAATGTCTCTACACTATCATATTATAATACTTAATACAAATTAGAACTGTTATGATTATTATATTTTGTATTGAATATGTCTGTTTAAGTTTTAGATTAAAATCATAAACCATTATAATACACTCGTACATGTTATGTATTGCCGAACAACATGAAATATGTATTTATCGACGTTATAATAATAAATTCTAAAAAAAATCATGTTTACCCAAAAATTACAAATTTTATTAGTATTCATACAGAACTTTGGGTTTCCATGAACTAAACCACATAATAATTCATTCATTAATTCATATTATGTATACATATATGGTATACATACATGAACATATAGATCTACATAAATAAGTAACCTGCACGACAAAGATTGATTTGGGAAATTAGATGTGTATGTACAGTATACAAAATATATGCGTATCTTATATAGTACGTGTTTCAATAGGTTTCCACTGAACCAAAATTAATAGGCTTTCAAATCATTCAAACCCTTTTCTTAGACGTATGCGTATTGGTTTATCACTGAAAAATTATTTAACATACAGCGATGTATAAAGCTCATCTCAATTTAAGATTACGATAATACTGATGTGGGTAATAGAAATGGTTACTAAAACTTAATCAATCAGCATTCAAAAAAAGATTCAAAATGTCTTCTTCATATTTAGTACTCGTTATATTATAAAGTTTACCATCAATTTTCAAAGAACCTTTTTTTATAAATGATGGTTTCTCGTGGGACATAATGATTACAGTCTAGAATCATATAATAAATAAATTATAAAATCATACCAGCAAAGACGAATTACAATTTCTTGTAGTCGTAGATACAAAAAGTTAAAGAGGACAAATTGCAATATACATGAACCTAAAAAATTTAATCATACTCACCTTCTGACCATAAATATGATTATAGTAAAATTTACAAAATGTTGGGCATCAACCATATATTTACAGAAGCACCGACAGCCGTATAAATAAATCTATGCTACGAAGATGATAAGTATTTACAATTTCCACAACCATAAAGTATATTATTTTTCAGTGAAACACATGCAATTTTCCCATTACCAAGCATTATTTAATTAAAAGTAAAATAAGATTAAAATTAATTTTAAAGAATAAGAAACTAAACTATACTTTTGTAACGTTGCTAGTGTGTGCAACAATATAAAGGCTGCCTTAAAAAGAAACGACTAGGAATATTACTCAAGACACGGAATTCGCAATTTTCATTATTACAATAGGATAACGATTTTCTGGCGATTCAAAGTACGATTGCTTAAAATACTTTCGAATAAGTGCATCTAAAATTGCTATTTCAATTTGTATGTAGAACCAGAAAAATCCTGAAAATACTTGTTATTAGTACGAAAGACCTCATATGTTATTGGAAAACGAATTTGCCTCCTTTTTTAAACATAGAAATAGATGTTGGTAATCGCTACCTCTTTCAGTTCTGGGCATAACTTTAGGTAGGCTCTCTGGACGACTAAGCAACAATTGACTCTTGAAAAAACTCTTGAAAAAAATGGTTATTAGCACAACTAATGAAAACGGATTTGCCTCCTTGTTTCCCTCTTGCAACCACCACTTTCGACCACCAAGTTCTGGACATAACATAATGTCGGCGCTATGGACGTCTAAGCAACAATTGACAACTAAATAATAAATGTCAAAACTCATTTAAGCTTTAAAATTATTTCTGAAGTTGGGTGAACTCTATGAATTTAGAAAATACAATTTAAAGCTCACGTTAGCATACAACACTAGTATCTTAATAAATTTACAACAGTCCTTAATTAAATCGATACCTGTTTCAATTTTTGGCAAATATATCTTACCACATCTGGCCATTTTTAAGTTGGAAATGCGCCATTACCTCCACCGAACACAGACGAAAAAGTAAAAAATATTTCAGATCTGTAAAGATGAAAGTTACGAGGGCGGATTGAAAATGAAGCTACCAAGCGCTAGATGGCAGCACAAACCCAAAATTGTTTTTTAGAAATTGCGATCTGTAAAACGTCAGCTGTTAAAATGTCACCCAAATTAATCGATTAGTTTATTTGTTGTAGTCGTTTGAAGTAGGCAACTTTTGTGTTTCTTGAAAAATGGAAAAAAACGAATTTTGTACAGTGATTAAACACTATTATTTGAGAGGGAAAACGGCGAAACAGACAAAAGAAAAGCTCGATAATCATTACGGTGAGTCTGCTCCGCAAGATTACATGGTAAAATATTGGATTACTGAATTAAAACGCGGCCGAAGAAGCACTGCAAAAATACCATTAAAATCCTCGATATCGTTATGAATGATCGCCGAGTCAACTTGCGTGAGATTGGAAGTTGGTGGAAGTGCTCCGAAGAAGGCTAATGAAATCGGCTGACAAGGTTATGGCCAAAAGGATCCACAATCACAGGAAAGTATTATCTTGCATTATTGGATCAATTGGTTGATACAATCAAGGAAAAACAACCACATTTAAAGAAGAAAAAATCTTTCTTCAAGACAACGCACCGGTTGACACAGCATTACATACGATGCTAAAATTACGGCAAATACACTACGAATTGATTGATCATCCACCTTATAGTCCAGATTTAGCTCCTAGTAACTTTTTCCTGTTTCCAAACTTGAAAAAATGACTCGCAGGACAAAGATTCATCTCAAACGAAGAAGTAATTACCGAAACTAACGCGTATTTCGAGGGGTTCCCGAAATCGTATTATTCAGATGGTATAAAAAAGTTAGAATATCGTCTTACTAAGTGTGTCGAAGTAATAGGAGACTATGTTGAGAAATAAATGGTTTTTGGCAAAAAAAATTTTGTTTTCCTACTTAGGTAGCTTCATTTTCAATCCGCCCTTACTAGAATGGTTATTAAATGAATTTTGGAACAAATTTATGTCTAACATTAATGTCGGAGACCTTGTAATTATAAAAGACGAACTGATTAGTCCAACATTATATCCAAGCAATCACGAACAATCAAATGAACAATCATTTAAAATTTATTGATAGCATCCTTAGAATATTTTGCCTACTAGGAGTAGCATTACGAGCAACAACCAAATTCAACATATAGAGAATCTCATATGGAGAATTTCTTTGACCAAATTATGGAATGGAAGATAATGTCGATCTATCCGCATGCAATCAAACAGTGTGAAAACAATATATTTCGCCTTAAAAATCACTGAAAGATTTCATTCTGCGTAGTCGCTCAACGAGGCAAAAATTTAATCTGACAACGTTAGTATAGAAAATATAAACTCAATCCAAGAAAAATATTAAAAACTCTTGCAACAACAACTATTAATAATGGAATCGACAGTGAACATCATAAAACAGATTCATGAGGAATCAAACCTGAGATTTGAAGCTAAAAATACGATTGTGAGTAAAGTCTGATTTCCATTAAGAAAAATATACTAACAAAATAGTCAAAGTAGGATAAAAATATAATGTTTTTAAAGCGCGAGAGAAATAAAAAATATTTCGAGTACACAAACTTATTATAGCAGTACTGACAAAATATATCAAGAGAAGTATTTTTCAAAAAAAAAAATTATTTATTGGTTATGTTATAAGCATCTGTCAAAATAAATCCACTGTAAAAAAGTAAAAATTGATCTCTGTCTCTCTAATGGTATTTTTGATTTTTTTGTCGCTTTGGTTTTTTCAGTAAAAATACTGGCAGTATTTTTTTCATAATGGAAATTAGACTTAAGTTGTGGTAGAATAGTATGTGGTAGTATTCACCGATCTTAATCTTTATACTGTGTAAGGAATGAGAAAATTTTACTCATTCCAATCATTAGTAATTGGAACGAGCACAGAAGTACAGTGAAACTCGCTTTTAACGTACCCGGTTTATAATGTACACCCTGTAAATAAAGTACAGTTCGCTTGGTCCGGGTTGAAAACAACTAATTTATATGAAAATTGAGTCGGATTTAACGTACCTCGGGTTATAAGGTTATAACGTACGTTACTCTAGTCCCTGTAGTACAATTTCATTTCAACTAACTACGGATATAGAGTACGTATGTATCATTGTTACAAAATAGGTCGGAACGAAGTTTTTGCTTTTTTTCCGTTTTGTGTTTTTTTAGTTTTATTTTTCCCCGTTTGTTCTTATGTTAGTTTAGTATAAATTTCAAATATTGTTTGAGTGTCGAATGGAATTTGGTGATTCCCGGGATTTGAAATATGTGAATACATATTGTATTTAATTTGTAAAGTTTGTTTAAAATAATTGGTTCTAAAGGTAAGAAAATTACAATTGACTTTTTACAGTGTACGTCTGTTTGTGTTGATTATAAGAAATGTTTTCAAATTTTTTTGAAACTAATTATATTTTTTGAGCCGTCGAAAAAACGTAAGGCTATCTCTATTCAAACTAAATTAAAAATATAAGCTGAAGTGGATAAAAACGTTAAAACTTACACTGAAGTAGGCGAACAATATGGGTTTTCAAAAACAATAATATCGTCAATTGTACAAAATAGACGTAAAATCGAACAAACAATTTGTTCTTCGAAAGTAAAAAAGATAAAAAGTGGTAAACACCAAAATGTCGAAGAAGCTGTTCTTAAGTGGTTAAAGTTAATGCGACTTAAAATTGTAGCGATTAGTGGACCTCTTCTTAAAGAAAAGGCAAAAGAATTCGCAAATAAACTAAACGTCCCAGAATTTAATGCAAGCAACGGTTGGATTGATAGATTTAAAAATCGTCATGACATTCACTTCAGAAATCTCGTTGGTGAGAAAGCAGATGTTCCTGTTGAGGTATGTGATGACTGGACTAAAGTTAAACTCCCACTAATACTAAAAGACTACAATTTCGAAAATGTATTCAATCTCGATGAAACGGGGCTTTTTTATAAAATGCTTCCCAACAAAACTTTAGCATTCCGAAATGATCCATGTGCAGGTGGAAAACTAAGTAAAGATAGAGTAACCATTCTAGTTGGGGCAAATGCTACAGGCTCGGAAAAACTGCCACTGTTAATGATTGGTAAAGCCTTAAAACCAAGGTGTTTCATGAATATTAAAACGCTTCCTCTAAAATATTATGCTAGTTCGAAATCCTGGATGACGTCAACAATATGGGAGTCTTATTTACTTGCTGTTGATAGAAAATTCATTAAAGAAAAACGTAAAGTGATATTTACCGTCGACAATTGTCCATCACATACCAATGTGGAAAATTTACAGGCAATAAAATTGGTTTTCATGCCACCCAATATCACTTCAATTTGCCAACCGATGGACCAAGGAGTTATTAAAAATCTTAAACATTTTTATCGAGAATTTTTACTAAGAAAAATGATCAATGATTTGGAACAAACGCCTGAATCCAACTCTAAAGATGTTAAAATTACTCTTCTTGATGCTGTGAATTTCCTATCAAAGTCGTGGGAAAAAGTTAAAAACACTACTATAAGCAATTGCTTTAGAAAGGCAGGGATACCTTCCACAGAATCCACAATGGTTGACGATGTCTCAAGCGAAAGACAAATAGAAAATTTATGGCATCATTCACAAATTCAAAATTCTTTATTAAATCAAAATATCGAAGTTTCAGATTTCTTAAATATTGATGATTTTGTTGAAACAAGTGCTCCATTAACAGAAGCGTCAATTACCGAAGAAATTTTAAATGATCCAACTGATGATAAGGTGGAATCGGAAGAAGATTCCACTCAGTTTGAACCGACGCTGCCGACAAAAAAAGAAGTTAGCGAGGCCTTCCAATGTTTGCAAATGTTTTTGTATCATTCCGAGGGAGCCGAAGAGGAATTAACAAAGCTACACCAACTAGAGATGAAAATAGATAAACTCATCTAAACTTCTCTAAACCAAACAAAAGTAACCAATTATTTTGTTCCTGATTAATCAAACTTGTAAGAGCTAATAAGTGTACAATCTGTACATATTATTGTCTTGAAATCTTATTATCCTATATCTAAAAAAGATTATAATTTCTATAATTACTGAATTGTTCTTAAGTAAAACCTAAACCTATGTTGTTTGTTTTATTCGTGTATGGTGCAATATATCATATGTACAATTTTTATAATAAAAATTTGAATTGAAACATTAATGAAACGATGTTTTTCAATTTCACTGTGGGAATAAAGTACACTACGTCTAAAACGTACTTTCCTCAGGGTCCCTTGGTCGTATTTTATAAACGGGTTTCACTGTACTTATTTTCCCATGAAATCAACTCTGTGAGATAATCAAACTTATAGTTGACAACCTTAAACCTAGTTAAGACATAGCAGCATTGGTATAAGATCACTATATCATTTTCTAGATAAAACTTCTTTCGTACATAAAGCCCGATATGTCTTAATTTAATTTACCGGTTTCTCCATTTAGCATAGGGTGTCTACTAGACTGGACCATCTTTCTCTGTTGTGGACTACAACTTTGATCTCTTTAAATGGTTTATGTGTTTTGGCTATTGTGCAGTCAATGTGCAATATGCAAATTCATTTACATCTTCAATTTAGATAGCACTTGTATTGTCTGCTCCATGTCTGAATGTTTATCATTCTTCACTATATGATCATTCAGTTTACCTGTCTTTTTCCCGTTGAATGCCATTAGAAGACGTTACGTCCAATACGTTTTGATGAAAGTACGCATGCCTATTTCTTTAGTGTTGTATTATGTTTAACTTGGTTTGCCTTTATATTAAACTCCGTTTCCAGTATCCCAATAGATTCCGATTTATTATATCAAATGCACGTTCGAAACGATGAAGATCAAGTACACTAGTGAATTCCATTCACCAGATTGTGCAATGATGATACGGATTGAGTTGATGCGATCAGTGCAACCAGTTTTTCCTGGTATTAAGCCATCTTGTTCGTATTTTGCTTTGGTTGAATGCGAAATTCTGTTAAGTATGTCCATTGAGAGTATATTTATTGTTGTGTTGAGGAAAGATATAAGTCGCTAACGTTTGTAGTCTCTTAAGTCCCCTTGGATTGTAACTCTCTAGCCTTGCTTTCAAAATTCGGAAGTTATACTTCGGACATTTTTCTGTGCTTTTGATTATGTCTTCTTCAAAATTATCTGGTGCGGTGCTTACATATTCTGGATTCTTGCTTCTTCAGCAGTCTTTAACATGGCTACTCCATATTTCTCTCGATCATTTCTTGCCACCTTTTTTGTTGTACATTTGTAGCTTAAGTCTGACATCTTGTAGTGTTGTTTCGTACAGAATCCAACGCATTTGTGTCCATGACAGTTGTTAGGTCGGTGCTGTCTGTTCGAAATTTGGTATTGAAATACGCTTGTACGATTTTGACGTCGTCCGAGAGCGTCCCTGTTGTGACTTGTGAATGTTCGTAAAATTCATCTTTAGCTAATTTATCTGCATGTTTAGTTGCGGCATACTAGCAATGAATGATGTGTTAGGAAGGCCTTACGGTTTCCTTTAGAGTTCTGATGTTACATGTCTGTGTGCGATACAGCAAATGGTCGTTATTTGATCTTGCCGGTTTGTGGTGTTATTGCTTTTAGTATTGATTTCGGATTAAAAATGATTGGTTCAATACCGAGAGGTGGAGATTTGATTCCATTTCAACTTTATTTATTTTTTCTAATATGGTGTTCTCAAGCAGTCACTTAAATTTGTGGTCTGATTTCTTTGCAATCGTTGCTTGACGTTAGTGATGAAGTTGTTCTCATTTTACCAAAATTCTGGTTTCATCCCAGGATTTCAGAGCTTCTACTTCTTTCAATGAAGAGCTTCTTTGCTAAACACGTCAGTCGCTTTATGAATATACTGTTAACGTTTGTAGTTGTGAAAACAGTTATCCAAATATAGAGCATTGAAATACCAACCAGAAACCAGATAATTAAGATACCAGTTTCGTTCCATTATAACAATGAATGGAGCTTCGTTATAAACAAAAGAATAATTTGCATTATTTGTGCTAACAAGAGATTATGCACTTTATCTGTTACAGGAGATACATTGCGACTAGCCATGTTTAGTTCAATTACTACCGATAAAATATATCTTTTATGTATGTACGACTTTTATTGTAATAGCAGAGTATGGTAGATAAGAAATTCTATATATAGTAGAAGAGCATTAAGTTTTAATTTATTCAAAATAATTATATGAGTACGTACGTAATCGGAACTGATGAGCTTTAATTAAGACATTACATGATACTGTGGGAAATTGAAATTTTTTTATTGATTTTATTTCTGTTATAAATACTCCCTATCCAATTATATTAGCACTCATTACAATAATACATAGAAAAAGTAATGGTAACCCTTTTTTGTCCTAGATTTGTTTTTTTTGTTGAGAAAAATTAAAATTAGTATTTTTGCAATGAGGAAGATGAGTGGAGCGTGTGATTTTCCTCGTATTATATTAAGGTTCGATTCTTCTTATTCATAAATAATCGATTAAATTGATCTAATCTAAATTGATAAGGATATACGAGTTTTTCATAAAAATATTCTTGTGAGGGAGAGAAAAATTTTAAATTGGAAATTCGTGACTAAAAAGTTTTGTTGGATTAACTAGTACTTTGTTTTTTTTTTAAATTAAATCCGACTTTTTTCTTTGAATAAATTTTGACTGATACAAACTGATGATATGCACATAAGTGTATAAAATTTGGTTAAAAGTATCTATCTCATTTCAAAAGATAAAATCTATTTTCGAAGTTGTTGTTTAGAGCTTCACTTACTTAGTGTAGTTGTTTTCATGCTCTCATAATACACGTATATATTTGTAGATTTTAAAGTGAAAACTACATAACATATATAAACATACACTCATCCAGTAAATAACATTATATCAATTAACAGAATCGAGTCTGTTTAGACTAGCATACAATTTAAATTTTTTCAGTAGAATACAAAAAATATTTGATATTGATTAAAACAAAACATGTATCCCAAAAAGTGATTGACATGTTTTCGTTTGGATAACAAAAATAATAAAATTAACACAAAAATAGTGATTGATTGATTTTTTACCGAATATCCGGAACAGAACTTTTATGTACTTTAATTAATAGAAATGGTCTATGTTACTAAATATAATATTATGGGTTGAAAGATTCGTCTCTGATGTACGTGAATACTCGGGTTACTCATTCGTTTTGTGGTTCGAAAACAAACCAATCATACATCTTGTATATACTCGAAGTTAAAGATTTATAGACTTTTCATTACTATACGATTTTATCGGAAAAGCTTAAGGTTTAATTAGGACATTTCGAAAAATACTACACTGAAATGTATTTACATTAACTTTCGGCAGTAGAATGAACAGATCGAGGAACCTAATAATTTCGGAAAAGCTTCAATTTTACCAGTGAAGTGTTAAAGTATTTAAAAGTGAAGTGAAGACTAGTATCATAGCTCACAGCAGAAAAAGAGAGTTAAGTGTAAAAGCTCTCCTAATAATAGGATGTTACTCCACATTTAAAAAGTTCCATTTAGAAAATTCAAACCCTTAACTAACCTTTGTGCCTATACCCAGCTTCTCTAGCAGCTAGAACAAAATATAATTTAAAATCGAATTGTCAATGCATAAATGAAATAATCTGTATAAAATGACAGAAACGGCGTCACAATGTATGGTTTCAAAGTTCAGAACAGGCTATTGAGTTCTCATCACTTCTTTAAACGGGGATTCAAGTTTCTTGTGGGGCGAGATATAAAGATTCGCCTTGTCACTGCGGCATCCGGCTTTATATCCTCTACTATATTCACGTATGGAAACAAAATATACTGAAAATGCACATCTTGCAAATCAGACCCGTGGTTATGTACGTTTCAACAAAAAAATGTGGCCGACGATTTGATGTTGGCTGTTCTAATGGTTTTCCAAGTACACATTCAATTCTAGAGTAGGTATTGAAAATTATGAATATATTTGGATTAGTCACGCGGCGAGATATATGTATATGGAAGAGCTAACTCCAATGCCAAATCTATCAAAAATTTAAGGTGTTTGTTCACGAAACATCTAAAATATTCTCTAGGCCATCGCTTACTCCTCTGTATGGTAGAATAATGGGTAATCAGCTAATCCATATTATCCACCCCAATTAAAGTGCTGTTATAGAAGTCGATAATTTCTAGTATTTTCTGCTTCACTCATAACTATTTTGTATAATGTTGCGTTGATAACTATTATAACACTGATTTGAAAACAATATAACAATAAAAAGACATTAGTTGGAGTGTAAGAGGCAGTGAGGTAAAAAAAACCATCAGCTATACAATTCTTTTCGGACCCTTCGAAACTACCGCAAATAGATTTTTAATTTCTTTCTCTCCTTGGTTGGTTTATCTTCCAGACTGTTGCTTCCCAGCATGAATTTTTCTCGTTATTGGGTAGGATTTGGAGGCATCACAAATCTTTATCTAATATTATCACTGCGATTGTCGCGTTCTTCCTATGAAACCTAACATAAACATTCAAAATAAAAATAAAGAATTTATATAGAACCTGTACTTCTGAAAGGAAAAGCTGTGTATCGACCTTATTTTGTATATGGTTTTAAAACCAGATTGTGTACGTGTCTACAGCCACGTATAGAACAAAGAATATTTTCTTGGGTATAGACACAAGTGAGTTCATTTCATTTGGATATATATACATATATGTACATATATATATATATATATATATATATATATATATATATATATATATATATATATATATATATATATATATATATGTATATACATATTTATATATATATATATATATATATATATATATATATATATATATATATATATATATATATATACGATATTAATTAAAATGCTATTTCAAGTTTCGTTAGATATGTAAAACTTATTAGATTTATGTCGTTAATCTAACTGACGTACAATAGACAAGTTGTGTTTAAAATCTTAATAAATGCGTTTGATATATGTAGGTATACCACTTGCCACATTGAAATATCTTATTCAGAAAAAAGTTAATCAAACTTCAAATAGGTCAAGTTTCAGTTCATGTGGAAATTGGCAATTGTATCTCATTATTAGACAAATCGGGCAGAGGCTTAATATTTTGTACTTGTCATATTCTGATTAAACAAAAACTTTACTTTTCTTACCTAAGGTGTTTCATCTTAGCACAATCGTATTTTTATTTGCCGACGCCCATGACTATGGGACTATACGACGTAGAACACATTCGATTTCTCTGATATTTCAAATGTGTCTAGAGGAATCAGAAATACGTACAAATACGGTGTCGTAACAAATTACATTTTGTTAACTATATAAAATTTGGAAAAAACGAAAAAAATAATTAATAAAAATTTCATTAAATTATGTATCGCGATATAATATCAAATACGCGGAAATAACAGCACGAGTTGAAATAAATGAAATTTTTAACACAAAACATGGTGACATTTGGAATTAAATGTAGCGTATTATAACATAAACTTGTGGATATTTAACATTTGTAGCGTTAATATTTTTTTGTTATCATACTCAGATCTGCGAAAATATGCGTCATCCATACAACTCGTACATGTATACATAATTTTTAACACACACGAGTATTTTTGATGGATGGGAACTTTTGATATAAAATATTGTTTATAAATTTAATACTTTTACCTCAATCACCCATATGCTGTATGTAATTAATAGGTATTAAATTTTGAGCAAATATTTTGAAAGATATTATTATAACAACAAAAAAATATTTTGTTGTTCTAATTTTCTTAATAATATAAATAATTCCAAGCCAGATAAATAGATAAATGTACAGTTCACATACACGTGAATGAAAAATAAATTAAGAAATCAAAACACTTTAAAATAATGTTAATTAGTATTTATATAATATTATCTATGTGCTAAACATACAACATATATAAAGAAGGTGTTAATATTCACACTTTTTATTCAAATTAATTATCACTTTGTTTTTTTTTCAAATGTTGACCATGATTTTGTGTACATTAGCATTGACGGTAAAATAAGATATGACCTCTGTAATTAATTATTTCTTATCGTCTGCTTACTAATGGTGGGATAAATGAACTCTACTGTACCAATCCTGTACTAAGTGCATATTTGTTGTACATTCACGACAGCCAATACAAGCCCAGTGCATGAATTCAAAATTTATATTTTTCTAATTTAGAATTCATATATTATTTTAACAAGAAGTTTCGTTTTGTTGACAAAACCAACCAAAAAACGACTAACAGAGCAACGAACCAAGTTGTTAATTTTATTCTGAAAGTCAGCGATTAATTATTCAGACCAAAAGATCATATCGAAATTTCGGTTATGTTCAAAATACACATAGCGCTCTAACAAAATAGTTAGTAATCTTACGCGTTGGACCACGTGCAGTTTGAAATCGGAAACAGCAAAACATTCACTAAGCGACGTTTTCAGCAGTTCGGGATGTCAAAGAATTTTACATACCATTTTCCATATAAGATTCGTATAGTCGCCGTTTTCAAGAACTGTGCCTAGTGTACAACGAATTTATTCACAAACTCATAATGAGCGATGAGATCTCTTTTTCACCTCAATATTTACTTGACTAAACAAAATTGTAAAATATGGGGTGCTCAAAATTAAAGAATGATTAATGAAGATCAACTGCATCCACTTAGATGCACAGTATGGTGTGGATTTGTGGAATAACTTCAGAAAGAATCATTGGACCATATTTTTTCGAAAAAGGCGAAAACGATTCGGTTAATGTGAATGGAATTCAATACCGAGCAATAATTAAGTATGTGTTAAGGTCAGAGGTAAAGAAAAATCCATTTGTTGTTCCAACAAAAAGGAGCCATCGCTCATCCAACTATTCCTATCCTGTGCAAATTTTTTAGTGATCGCCGCGTGTGCCCGTTTTAATTTTAATGTTTTTCAGAGCTACCTAAAGGGAAAAATGTATGTTAATGAGCAAAGAGCTATCCAACAGCTTATGGTCCATTTAGAGAGCGCTGGGAACTGGTAATCTGAGAAAAGTTATGGAAAATGAATCTAGGCACTACATTCCAGTACCTTTCAAAGGAAATCAATAAAATATTTTTTTTTAATTTTCTAACTTATAATGATAAGAACTATCGTATTGTTTTTTCAACAGATGGAAGTGATGTTCTCAATGATACTTGTTTCGTAACTCCTTCTTAACCATCGGTGCTCTTTACGTTTTTAACTCGATCGTCCGATAACTTTAATTTAAAATCTAACAGATCCAAATATTTGTTTTTTTTTGATACTTCACATACTGACAGGATTACAGTACACCATTTATTAGCATACAACGGTTAAGTCGATAGATTTGTAAGTAGTTTTCAGACTATTTTTTACTAGCTCTATATTTTTCCATCATTTGGACCATAATTTCCACACCACCATGTTTTGAATATAGTCAGAAATGTCGGCGGGCCCGAAATCATCAGTCAACTGTTGTTATTGGATTGGTTCTAGATATTGTAGATATATACACGTGATACATTTTATACGTCCGTCTTCATAATCGCTGCCTCTTCTTTTCATGTATCGGTTAGTTTTAAATGGACCCAATCAAAATCCAAATAGCGGTTTTAGGAATATTTTCAGGAAATACTAACATTACTGCGATTTAATCGCCTAGATATATTTTCAAATATGGCCTTGGGAGCAACAAATTTTTTAACACCAACTGGCCGAAGAAGCTTATACATTGACTACCCTGGCATCTGCCTGTTTATATGATAATCTGTTCATCAAAAGAATATCGCCCCTAATTTATTGGGTACAGTGCGAAACCTCAAACAACAATTATTAGTGGTTTAATTTAAAGAAAAAAAGTTAGATGAATCTTGATTTCGCTTTTATCACATAGCTAGTTTCACTCTTGAACACAACTAAAAATATTTAAATAAAAGCTTAAGTCAAACTTAGGAATTTACGTAGCTTCAAAGAAAAAGTCTAAAGGTGTGTTATAACATGGTCCAGTTTAGGTGACCAATTCACTGGCCCGAAGCGTGTAATTAACTGCCCATCGAATTGTTCTCACAATAAAGACATGGTTCCATGGGAAAGAAGCGCCATCTTGTTGGAATAAAATATCGTCGAGATCGCTGACTTCCATTTCAGGTAATTATCATGGCACGATAGCGGGAACCATAATACAGTTACGTTTTGACCGGCCTCATTTTTGAAAAAATATGGATCAACGATTACACCGTAAACCACACAAAACTTGATCCACTATTTATAACAAAATTTTTATTGTAAATAGTGGATCAAGCTTCTCAAGAACCCGAATACTGAAATGAAAAGGTCGGGCGGCTTCAATTATTCACTAATTGAATTTTTTTATGCTAACAGCATATACAATTCTTACGTAAAATACCCCAACTTGTTGTATACGACATATCAAGCTGCTCGAAACGTAGCCGAATCGATTCATCACGGTCCGCCGTTATATCTGCTTCACTACGTGCTGGATGTGGGCCATTTGATTGCGTATTATCGAAAAAAGAAAATTGGGATTTCAATTTTTTCATGGAATTGCGGATTTACATTATATAGTTGCATAGTTTGTCGGGTTAAGATAACAAAATCTGAAGCATATCAGTTATGAAGCTGTTTGACAGGTATACGACATATCGAAGCATTTTAAAGTATTATGCAAGCAACTAATTCAATGAGTTTTCGAATCGATGATTGATTCTCAAGTACGAGTATGATGGTTTTTTTAATTAGCAAATGATTGTATAGTTTGCTTACTGGATTAAAATGCGAAAGGGTTTTGACAAAATGGTGAAGGTTAGTTTTTTGCTGTCCAATAACTCATAGTACCTCGACCAGTGCTTTGTCTAATTGGCAGGAATATCCAATATTTTCACTCGAATTTATCCACTTGTAATGCAAACCTATCTGGTGGGACGATTATAACGATTGTAAAATAGAGTAGCGCTTATAAAGTTGCGACCATCGAACCAGAATTGCAGTAGTAATTTTTTATAATTTCGTAAATTTAATTATTTTGAACAATTTTACTTTGACTGACATTTAAAAATAATGAAAATCGTTCAAGTTTGTGGTCCTATTAAAACAAAATTTGTAGTTTAAGTTCTATCTTTGCAATTTATTTTGAGGGTTAAGGCACTCCCAACCCCTTGCGATTAGCTTATTTACGTCGTTCTCTGACATAACATAGTTAAACCGAGGATGTATTGCACATTGCCAGTCTATAGTACTGACATAGAAGATGCGTTGGCCCATGAATTTTGCACTCCAACGGGGATTCATAGATGTGTTCATTCACACCTCCGATCGTGATCAGATAGTGAAAAATCTCGTTTGCATCACGGCAAATTTTTTCTTAACTAAACTATGAAAACAACAAGTTAATTATGTTTAATACTAACAATGATGAGATATCAGATTCAATTTTCATCTTAACCTATTTACTAAAGTAAGTAATAAAGAATCGATTTTAATGTAAAAGAGCCGACTGTGAAATTGTTGTACTATCATAGTTATGTACAGGTATAGTGACCTACATTAAAATAAAATAAGTTATAGAAAAACAAATATTTATCCTTAACTTTTAAGAATATTCAAATTTGACAGTTCGTCATAACTATCGTCAAGTCTATTTATGGTAATACGATTTTTTGTTCGTCAATTTGTTAAGTACATTGAAATTAAGATGAGCTTTAAGCTATTTTCTAGTAACAGTTGATATGGGCAGCATTTAATCTAAATATAAAACAATCAATACAGTAAAATCGATGTGACAAGCTGTAAGATAGGCAATTCTGAAAAGTCCAAATTGTGATTTAAATCGAATATATGTTTTGGACAATAAAGGTTCTTCAAATTGTTCTATACCTAATTTCTGATAGAGAATTTGATTAATTAATTACTGTAAGAAGAATTTTAACTGTCGATGTTCTTGTAAGAAATAAGATTTTTACAACAATATTAAACTAGTACGTTAAATGATTGATTAAATAATTAAAATATAAATATGCTGTTGCAGATAGTCATTTAAACGACCTAGTACAATACAAATCTATGTTCAAGCATTCCTCTTCAAACATGTGATGGAACAGCTATAAACTTATTAAGAGAGTTATTTTTAACAAGCATCAGCTTATAGAAAAGTCTAGAAACTCTGAAATAGTAGTGTACTGCCGTCCAGTTCGTATTCACAAAGAGTTAGAGCAACGCTAAACATATTCCCTCTGTGTAGTTAAAGCTTGCATGGTAAGTTCAAACACATTATGAAGCAACAGAGGAATAGACTCTGAGTAACTTGTGGACTAAATATACGAACAGCTAGTCGAACATATTCTTTTTCTCTTACAAATATATAAAAAAAACTTACGACGACCGAGGTAACATGTTACTGTATATGTACGGTCACCTTAAATTTAAAAAGAACAATAAATTCAAAACAACGGATGAATCAGAAGTGAGGAAAAAGCCTGGAGAGACTACGATTTAAAGATATTGCAAACTATAATTATCTACCTCGAAAGTAGAAAATACTACTAACTACAATCTCAAAAGCCGAAAAAATAAGACGAAGTCAATATTTTAAGGAAAACGAATATTGTTCTGCTGTCTTTAGGAAAGTTAACATGGAAAACAGAAAAACTGAGTTTTGTTAAAAAAAAAATTACAAACGTACTCGTTTACGTCCGCTTACGTCCGTTTCTATAGCAATGTTTTTATGGCGTTAAATAAATAGTATTATTATAATATTGGATGAGTGGTACGTACTAAAACGGAGGTGGTAGCTCATGAAATATGTAAGTGGATTTGTTTTGGAATATGTTTAATGCTGGCAATGCGAAGTAAACATTCAATGGACTACATCACACTGGAATAAAAATCACGATATGATTGGTGTGGTAAAACCCTACATAACAATCGATTAATTAATTGACTTTGCGATTTAAAAAAATATTAAACATTAGACTCGACAATTTACAAGCAATTTAGTAGCTCAATCCAACGCAGGTTGGTTTCTTTAAGTATTTAAACCAATATTGAAACTACATAATGAGTTGAAATAATAACAACCAGCAAACTAACCTACTTCAAAAAATTTAATTCAAAACTAATTAACTTTAATTTCCTTATTTTTTTTCTGTTTCGGTTTTCCTTTCTAATCGAAATATAAATTTTGTACATACCAACCCACCACCAGTTCAAATAGAAAAACAGAAAAAATACAACAACAACAACATAAATCTAATTGCAAAAAGAAAATAAATATATAATTTCTACGAGTTGTATTATTTTAACGAAAGGAAAATGTCGCAAAATAGCACAAAAATAAAATAAAAATTATTTTGTAATTTTTCTATTTATTTAAATTACGTTATAATTTACGGTTCAAAAAATCATCCATTTTATTTCTATACTTAAGTTTTTCACGTTTCTATATATTTTTTTTGTTCGTTATATTACGCTGTATGTCGTACATATATACAATACTAGCTAGCTGTGTACATTATATACAATTTTACGATAGGGTGAAAAATTAGAAAATTTTTTTATAGCCGAAAGAAAATTTATATTTTGTACTACCTTTGTTTCTCACATTTTTTTTGTGCTTCATATTGTTCGTCAAGTGACATAAAAGCACAGACGAGCTCACACACACACACATATACACAAAACGGGCTAACAAAAAATATAATAAAAATTGTTAAACCCTAACAACAAAATAATAACTTGCAATCAAATAATAAAACACAGTGCTACAAGTAAAACTCTCCAAAATATAATAATATTTTGACGAATTAAAAGTTCTTCGATTCTACAGAAAAAGGTTTATGCTATGAATGGTATATATACATACTGTTTTATGTAAAATACAAATTTATGAGTTTTTATTTTTTTTTGGAAAAACATGAAATAAAAATGTTGGTAAAGAAACGAAAATATTCTGTACAAAAATATATTCTTCAGAATTTTTTTTTGTTTTGTTATTTTTTTGGTGGGTTAATTATTAATTTATTTATGTACATGGCAGGCTTTTATTTTAGCAACAAAAAAATTTGTGTTTTTCCGTATTGAAGAAGTTTGAATTTTTTTTTTGTTTTATATTGGGAGTGCTGGCAGTTTTTTTGTATGGGTTTCATCTGTTAAAAAAACGCCGAAAAAGAATTTTGATTAATTAAAAGCAACACAGAACAAGATAAAAACGTTAATTTAAATGTTAATACATACATAAATGATTTTTGGTATCATAAAAGCGCGCGTGTGTTCATTTTTATAATCGATTGGACGGCTGAGCTACTGTTAGGACGATGGTATTCATTCGAAAGTTAAAAACTCAAAGATCATGGTAATATGTCACAGAATTGCACCCTTAAGATTTCGGTCAAATGCCATTCGGAACCAGGATGGAAATTTTTGTGTTAACGTTGATGTAAAACTCAGACCTGTTCATTGAGGATCCATCCTTTAAGGAATCCAACATGGTCATGCAGATAATAAAGAAAAATCGTTCATCAGGAGTTGATTGCATTAATTCAGAGCCCTTCGCAGGGTTAACTTTGTGGAACTGTCTTTTCGACCTTGTTCGATTGACATGGCGAAATGAAGTTATGCCTAATGAATGGAAAGTAACCGCGTTATGCCTAATATTCAAGAAAGCTCTTCTTTGCACAGTATACCAGTAACTGTCATCTTGGAAATAACTACTCCATTGGTGGAGGAAAAGAAGATTCCGTCCAAATCGGTCAGTCGCACGGATCAAGTTTTTTCACTACGGATGATTCTTTCCAAGTACTTCGAAACATCTCGCGATGTACACCACGTATTCCTAGGTTTCGAGCAAGCCTATGACTCGTGATCGAAACCGATAGAGTAAGAGTGTTGACGCGGTGCGGGCCAACAATAGCCAGTAAAAATCGGTAAATAACTAAATAGTCAATTAAAGCTCGGTACATAACATCGGGCTTCCAAATAAGGTTTTGCAGGGTTACAAACCTGAACATAAAAAAAATTAAAAAAACTGAGCTCAATAACTTCTTGAATAAAATTTTAAATCAGAAATAGTGAATTCAACGCTGGGATGTCATTCAAAAGACTGTTGTGTCTTAAAAAAGCATTTTGAAGTGTAGAAAACCAAGTAACAAACAAAAACGCGAAAACCTAAAAATTAAAACGACAACAAATACATTTTAAAGTTAAAAAAAACGCGATAAATCACAAACAATGGTTATTTGGTGTTAAAACAGCTTAGCGCAAATCGAAATAAAATATTTAGCAAGTTAGTTACCAAATGGAATAGATTAATTTGTCTAGAAAAGTCCACCAGTGGCTAACTTCAATTAAATTCTATCGTAATTGTTTATATGTTATTTCCCAAGCTTACAGAAAACATCAAAAAAAAACTAGCTGATAAAATATTATAATCAAAATATGTCTATGAGTTACCAGCTGCTTCTCGTAAAAGTGTTCCGGTACATGCAATAATCAAGGACTAGTTCTAATTCCACTTTTAAGCTGTTTTAAACCTTAATTAATAAAAAACCACCATTATGCAAAAAGTTATATGAGACTTAGTGGTTAAGTTTAATAATATCGTACAATGGGTAAAGGTCCACTGAATGTGACGAATACCACTGTTAAACTCAATTTTAATAAGATCCTTATTTAAAATATGAGTTAACTTGAGTATAAATTTTAAAGAACTTAATAATCTCTTAAAAACTATGTTCAAATAGTGTAATAATAAAATTTAATTTTAAGAACGGCAGAAATGTAAAATTTGTTATTTAAGTACGCTTTGCAAAGTGGATAGCTTTTAACCCAATTTTTTATAGCACACATGCTTAAATTTAAGCACACCAATTTTTAAAACACATGGAAGAATGAATCTGAACAACAGGCTCGCAACTGTACTTGACTCGAGCGACTTTGGCGTATTTCATCATTTCTTCAACATCTTAAGAAATTTTTTTGCACTAGAATAGCCACAATTCGACACACTTTATTTATGATTGTTGCCATCACTTTATTCATTTTGAAACCCCGATAAATACTTTGATCAAGTTTGGTCAAATTAACCAATTAGAATGGGTTTATTCCAGATCGTTTTGAATGTGTTTTTCTAACTATGTTCACAGGTTTATACAAAAAATAATTTAGTACTTGAAATATTTATGTTTTCACCAGAATCCAGAACCAAACTATAGTCAAGAAGCCATTATTGACCAATAATCATGGAAACATTGAGTTTGATTAGCTATTTGTGGTAGTAATAATTGTAGTAAAATATCTGACGCTCTATTACTATTTGCATTTTGGTGTAACATAAAATTATTTTAATATCTATTATAAACTTAACTTAAGCCATCATCTACAGGAATAATGGCCATGGATTGTAGAAACAATTAAGTGTGGTAACTTATTCCACCAATCTATGTAAGACTCATTATCGACAATTCTTAAAAGTTTTGACTTAAGTTCAGCTTTTAGTTATTGCAGACGTTTCAAATATTTAATCATGTTCAAAAATGGAGAGGGCTTGCGCCTTCAGTTAATGTGAGAATGAAAACACAAATCTGTGGAAGCTTTTAATTGTATTTATTTTCCAAGCATAATTAAATCTATGAGGCAGAAGTTGCAGTCATGCCAATGTTGTTCTCGAGATACATTAAAAATTCGGTTATTCTGTGCCATTGTTGTTGTAGACATGCATCCAAAATACTATCTTACTATGCCAGTGTTGTAGAAATACATTCTTAATGCCATCCAACCACATAAATGTTGCTCGCTGGATATAAATTCCAAAATCATTCTCATAGTGCCAGTGTTGTTCTCAACATATATTCTACATTATGTGTTCCTATGCGAGTGTATTAACACTGGCGTAATAAAATAGAATTTGGAATGCATGTCTAAAACAACACTGGCTTACTGAGATGAATTTTGGGATGTATGTCCATAACAACACTGGCGTGATTGTGTGGAAATGCGAATGTATGTCTATAACAACACTGGCATAGGGAAACATAATTTGAAATGTTAAAAATTCGACAATTAAGTTTAAACTACCTATACTGGTACTCTACCTGTCATTCAATTAATTGTAATTCAAACGTAGATCTTTAGCTACTGAGTGGAAGAGAATTCCTTAGAGAAACCACAGACAAAAAATGAGGAGTTTAAAACCTACAAGAATTTCGATCACACAGTAATAACATTTTGAAGAGATAATTTGTTTTTTTTTACATATTTTTTGGTAATTTCCTAATAAAAACGCAAACCCGAATCTCATTAAAACAAGTTAAACTACAACCAAGAACAATCCTAGATTAGGATGAAATGTGGTCAAATTTATTAAAACGTCTGGTGCTTTATTATATTTGAATTTATGATTCGCTTTTTATGATTATATTTTTAAATAAATTTTAAAAATTTTTAAAAATGCCAAAAATGTTTATCGATTTACTCGTAGCGTAGTAAACATCAATGAAATAATTTAGGATAAACGAACAGCACAAGGAGAGTTGCATCGCTGGTGGATTGCATTGCTGGTGGATAAATTAGAAAAACAATTTTAAAAAAAGTGTGACTTTGTACTCCATTTTTGTGAAATCAAGTCAATTTTTATTTGATCATAAGCTTTCTGCATATCACTTAAAACTAGGTCTTACGATGTTGAGCGTCGATGTTGAATTTTCAAATCATTAAAAGTAAAATTTACAACCATAAAACAAATTTTTAAATTGATTAATCAGGGGTTGATAAATGAAATCCGCGACCGATTAAGATTTAATGGAAATCGCTCGTTCACCATGAAAATGGTATCTAAAACGTATATCGGCAAATTATAATCAAAAAATTACCGATTGGTGTACACATATGATTTTTTTAACTATTTTTTTTATAAATTTTAAGTCGACGTTTTCAACCCAAAAAAGATGTTGTCTATGGCAAATTTTAAGCTATTTTTTGAAAAATATATGATAAACCTATTAATCTAGAACTGGCCAGCAAAATCAAAAACTGTGATGTGAAAAATACCTTCCCACAACCAAAACGAGTGGTGGACCACCACTCGAATTATGTAACTAACATCGCTACCTATTTTTTTATTATAGACATTCCGTTCAAATAAATTTGTCCGTCAAATAATTTACAATATAAGAATATTGGTATTCTTCACGTTCTAACGTTTGAAGAATATCAATATTAGATTGTGCTGTAATCTCAGTTTTGTAAAGTCAATGGCATCTATAAAGAAGTTTCTTGCTGAACAAGATACAACAGTTAAAAAACACCTTCCAAAAGTAAAACATGAAATTGTTGGTTTTAGTTGCTTATTCGTGACTTAAGTGTTAATAAAGAAATTGTAGATAAATTACTTAAATTAGCAGCTTATAATAAATTCCAATAGTATTTAAAGAAAGTCCCTCAGAAACCATCATGTTGAGAACCTGTAGTACGACATTCATTCAAAGCAACCCATCATTACTAAATGATTTTTTTTTATTTATCGTATGATGACTTCAACAAGAACTTAAATCTTATTTTTTGATAAATTGTAAAATTTTATTTAAGAACTGCTTAATTATATTGAATTTTAATGTTATTTTCAAGTAAAAGTTATTTTTCTTACGTTTAGAAATCATAAATGACTTTTATACTAAATAAATAAATAACGATTCTAATTGAAATTTCACTGAAGTAAGTTGTGATAGAAATTCTGTGACATATATAAGCTGATTTGAAGAAAAGCTGTGCATTGACAGTGATTTTATTATCACATTAATAATTCGTCCTTCTTTATTGTTTTCATTATAAGCTGTAACAGCAAAAGTTTCTTTAAATTATTGACACTGTGCGATACTTAAAAATACTATAACAGAAAATATCGCCAAAATAATTTTTTATACACATTAAACTGCAGCTCATGCAACAGTATGCCAATTACAGTAGCTGGAATAGAGCAATCGATTTTTTTTTTGCATAAAGCATAGTTTATGCAACAGCGTGGTGTTATTTCGTTTAAAGTTTCCATTTAATAAAATTTCTACAATCAGAATATAATTTAGAATCTAACATACATATTTTATTCTCTATAAGCGTGTATATCATACCTTACACGAGAGCTAATTTTTCATCAAAAATGTATTGCTTTTCAAAATATTCGCTTTTAACATCTGTACACTTTTGCATATGCTCAGCCCATTTATCGAAACACTTTTGCCAGTTCGAATATGATAGCTCCAAAATATGGGTTTTGGACGCTTCTTAATGTGAAACTGTTGTCCTCGCATCTTATCTTTGATTGTTGGGAACAGTAAGAAGTGATTGGGTGCTAAGTCATGGGGACTCAAAGGCGGATGACCCATCAATTCTATCAAAGCTGACATTATAGTGATGCAAAATGATTTTCCGGTTTGGGTTGTTTTCTCTCAATTTGTTACAACATTGGGTATCAAATTGTCGTATAACAAACTGAATTAACTGTCTTTTGATTTTCAGGAGCCACACCATTCACATAACCGATTTAAGTAAAGAAACACGAGCACAACTTTTCAAACAGTCGAATGCATACGTTTTGTCAGGATCTTGTAAACGTTTTTGGAAGTACCTCCGACCAATGTTTCAAGTATTTGGCGCACCAATCGACATGAAGCTATTTTGTGGAACTCTTAATAAATGTGGAAGACAACGAGCACATAGCTTTCGCACCTTAAAATGCGTATGTAAGATCGGTTGTACGCTGATGTTACTAATGACTAAGCATGCCTCGATTTCGCCATAACTTAAGAAAGTTTCAATCGTAAAAAATCATCAAATGAAAATTTTCACGCAGTAATTTGGAATACTACCATTTTATAAAAACTTTTACGGA
The DNA here is from genome assembly GCA_963932295.1 of Tipula lateralis. Taxonomy (NCBI): domain Eukaryota; kingdom Metazoa; phylum Arthropoda; class Insecta; order Diptera; family Tipulidae; genus Tipula; species Tipula lateralis. The sequence goes on from OZ010736.1 coordinate 42,416,422, forward strand.
AGCCCTCGTACATTGTTGTATGTATTTTTTTTAAATTAAAACATGATTTTATATTCATAATAATAAAACAAAAAAAACTTTTTGAATCCCAAATCACATCGGTTAAGCATTTTATCAATTGCAATGCAAATAGTAATAAGAGTTTAATTAGTATTCACATGATGAACTGAATTCCAGGAGTTCCAAATTCCATGAAACTACCAAGAAATGTAGCAATATGGTAGTTTCATTAAAATTTGACATAATGTATATTTGGCTTGCAGTGAGCATACAAAATGAAATTTCTGTTTACGGCGCTCGAATTGGTTAAGTAAAAAAATTAATTTTAGGGCTTAAATCATAAATGACATACTATAGTTTGATGAACGTGGATCAAGTGCTCGTATACACGAATACATGGTTTTGAAACTTGTTTTAATTAATTCTTATAAACTTCTTGAATCCTAGTTACACTATCATACAGTATCTAGAAATAGCAAAACTGAGTTGCCGCCACAATTTTATTAATTAAATCTTAAAGAAATTATTTAACTTGTTCCACGTAAAGTTAAGTTCTCAAATCGAACCTACCTCACATTTAAACCAGAAAATCCTTAAACTGTATATTTTGTACTACTTAACTTTAGTATAATAAATATGGAAAAATTGCAGATGTCTTTGAGACAATACAGAAAAGGACATTGAAATTCAACAATAATTTTATCTAGTGTCATATTTCTTCGAAGCTTCTAAACTTGTTACAAATTCTAGTTTGAAAAAAAGCTCTTAAACAGCCAAACAATGACGAAGTACCCCACAATTCGCATCCAATACTTTACACTTTGACCAAGAGTGACACGTAACTGATATTATACCGATGATATGTGTCTAAATGTTTTGAACATTTCATTTATTTTCAGAGCAAACTAGATTTATAGTTAGCTTGTTAACACAAGCTAACTATCGTCTCCAAAAGGCTCGTGAAAGTTTTTTTCAATTTTATACTTTTTTTTTTTTCTATGCCATCTGTTTTGGGGCTCAAGGCACTCCCAACTCTTTCGCGGTTCGCTTATTTACGTCCTTACCTTACGCTTTGCAGCCAAATCGAGGACGTACGGCTATAGGTCCCATTTTCCTAACCATCTGCACATTGCATAGCTCCATGCCAGCCTATAGTACTGACATGGAAGATGGGTCGGCCCATGGATTCTGCACTCCAACAGGGGGTCATAGTTGTGTTCATTCACACCACCGATCGTAATCAAGTGGTAAAAAATCCCTTTTGCAACCTGCCCCTATCAGGATTCGAACCCGGTACCTCCCGCTCCAACTGCCACAGCTTTAACCACTGCGCCACTTGGGCGGTCAATTTTATACTTATCGAAAAAATCTAATTTTTCGAAAATAAATTTTGAGTTTTGAATACGACCAAATTTGTTTTGACTTTTATATCCAAACATATCATAAGATTATTGAATACCATAGAAATCAACAAAGCTGGGCTCTTGTCTACTTGATAATCAGTGATACAATGAAGAATAAATAAAAACAAAAAAAAAAAGCTAAGCTTGTACATACGACCAATGTTCTAAGTGAAAACAAAATTTAAGGCTTATAGAGTAACGTGGATAATTTATTTTGGATCAAATTCCTTAAACGTTTTGTAAAAAATGTTTAAAGTACCTAGGTAAATGGGAGCTTCAAAGATATTAGGACCTATTAATACTGCTAAATATTATATTTTTTTGATTTTATTATACTCTCAGGTTTTTAAGACGTTGGTATCTTAAGACGTTGACATCGTTATATTTAAATGCTCTTATTAATGGAAAAAGACCTCATATATAGTTTAACTTGTTAAAAGAAGAGTATTGTCCAGCTATTAACAGTGACATTAACAGTGTAAAGCGTAGTAACGGATTTTACAATACAAAAACAATATAATTATTCACTCTTAAAAAACACGATACTGTGTTTCCCATTAAATTACATTCCATAGAATGAGAATAATCCCACGTTTAACAACCAGTTTTCTTAAAACCGGCAAACCCTAATAGATACGTTAATGCGAGATTAAACAGCAAATTGGTATCTAGCACATCATAATCTAAAACCATAATCTAAAAGCACTTATTAACCTATAACCTATATTTAGTTTAGGTTTGATGTAATTGTTTCTTATCTTTACCTTATCTATCTTTTAACGTTTTACTTAACCACTTTGCAATCTTCTATCTTTCGCAATTCGCATTCAATTAACTTTACTCTGTTGACAGCCAAATAGAAGAACTAGGCCTCAATTTTCGCATAATGTAGATTATAGACTATCTTTGCATTACTTATAAAACCTATCGTTCATTCAACAAGAAATAATACAGTTAAAAAATACAAAGTGATGTTACTTAGATGGATTAAACTTGTCTCGTTCTCAATATCTTGGACCCTTAGTACTGAAACCGATAGCTTTCGATCATTAGGATTTCGAACATCCTAATTATTTCACGATGTTCCATCTCATTAAGTAGTCTCAAGTCTCACATTTTAATGACGTCTAAATTTTAGTAGCTAATTTGAATTTACTGTTTGTGGCCTTTCAGTCACAATCAACTATTTGCCATATACCAGTCTTACTATATTATATCGTTACATTCCAAATTTTATAAGAAATGAACGTGTCATATTAATTTTTTGGACGTCGATCAGTTCATATACAGATAATATTGTTGACTACTATTTTGCTTCTTAGCTATTTATTCCTTTCTTTCCACACCTTAAATTTAAAAAAGCACTCGTAAGTGGACTGTTCAGATTTTTCAACCATTATATTGTAACAATTATTTGAGGATTACCCTTTAAATAATTGCATGATGTAAATGAATTGTTTAAAGGGTAATGGTAATGATCGATAAGGTAGAATTCTGGTTTTCTAAACTTAAAGAAAAGAACAAAATTCAATTTGGTCGAGGTGATGTTTGATTTTTTTGGTGATAGCGAGTCAGTAGATATTTGGTTGATCTGGAAGAATCAACGAAAATAATAATAGTATTTTAATGGATGACAATTTTTCATCACAAAAATATAATAAAATAATAATAGCGATAGTTGGCAATAGTGCATAAGTGGTGAATTTTTTTTTATAAAGAATTCAAATTTATAATTAAGAGTAAATAAATAAAAAAAAAGACTATTAATTGTAACAAGAATTAACTTGAATGGTTAAGTTGTAATTTAATAAATAAAAAACCTCTAAACGAATAATAGCATAATGTTAAATATCTAAAGTTAAACAAAAACATTAAAAATTATACATACAAATATAAATTGAACTAGCAAACTGAATATATTGTTTTAATCGTGTAATTACTCCAAAACTGTAATGGTTGAAACTCATCACCAAATTGATATATATGTATATATATAATATAGATACATTTATATGTATCGATATCAGACACCCATACGAGCAGCAATCCACGAGCCACAATAGAAGAGCAGCTATAGAGAAGCAGAGGAACGGGACAAGCGGCGGTAATAAATGGAAAAGTGGTACCTTCTAAGATAAGTATTTAGTAAAGCATATCTGCTTAGTTACAAAATTAGCTAAAATTTTGTCTGTAATTGAATTCCTGATTGTAATTTATAAGTTGAATTTTCACCACCATGCAGGGCTAAAGAAATAAGTGTTGTTGTGAGTCGACTTGGTGATTGTGTGGTGCAACTATTTGTTCATTTTTTTTTTATCGATGGCAATTTGACAGTTGGCTTGGTGACATGACCCTCCCGCACCGGAAGAGACTGCCCGCGTTTGTTTTTATCACCATGCGTTGTAATGGCCAACTCATCGGTTACAATATACTGAATGACATATATCTTAACTTCGTTAATACCACATCTCAACTATTGGTCATTATTTACGGCTCACTTTATAACTTTACAATATAAAATAATATTATCGTAACTATTAGATAATCATATAATGCAAAAGTATTCAACACTTTGTCTGTTTGTTTGTTTCTTTGAATTTTTTTTTCGATTCAAGGTACTTCTTAACTCAAGGAGTTGGAAGTACCTTGTACTGCAAAAAACGAAATAAACGCGCTTATTAACGACCTAATTGATGCCACTACACATTGCATAGCTCAATGCTAGCCTATATAAGTGACATGGAAAAATGGTAAGCAGATGAATTATGCAGTTTAACAGGGGGTCAATGGTCATAGATGTGTTCATTCTCTCCTCCTTTTATTTCCTACCCATGTCGCTATCACAACAAGTTTGATAAATTATATCAACCAGTGCTTCAATATTAACCTGGGATTGTTCAACATTTACCAGAAAATTGTTAAGTAATACATAATGAGATTATATACTTGTAAAAAATATTTTGAAAGTTGTAATTGTATTTATTCCAATGAATGTACTCGAAATAATCTATTTCATATTTTGACCAGATATTCTGATCAGTGATTTCAAAGTCATTTTCGGTGACTTAAGCCGGTGGTTAATAAATTAAAATCTTCAATGACATTCTTTGGCTTAGAATTCATCGCCGAACAGAGAACCAATTTTAAGAGCAATTATGCTACTTTAATAAATTGAGGGATTATCAATTTAAGCTCAGGGCAGTATCACGATATGATTTTCGGTTTTTAGTGAACAATTTATAAGAATTAGTGTATAATAACATTTATAACTTGAATAATAGTTTTAAAACTCGAGTTTGAGGACTGTTTGGGTTTGTTACGACTGCATTGTTTGTGCAATGTAAATGAACAAGTTAGAGGTTTTAATTCATTAAGCGTTTCATTGTCGGTTAAAATTAAAGAATACGGCCCTATTCTTAATTTATATATCTTGTCTCTCTTTTACTGTTATTTTTAAATTATTATACCTTCTTATATTACATTATGTAATTCAGTGTTCTTATCTCGAACAACAACTGAAACATGTCTCTTTCTTAATACAGTGGTTTAAATAATTACATACAAAGAATGTATATATAGAATGCAGAGTATTCAAATGACATCTAGAAAGTAACTTGATTAACTTTTCACTTTTTTTAGGTTCTAATTTTAAGATTGCTTTTGGTAATTCACTCGAACTCTGAAAGTATAAGTTGTTTAAGTTATGTTGATAGATAAAGAGCTTTTAGTATAATAAAGCGAATAAAGTACTTAAAATGTCTAAACTAAACGACCAAGAAAAAAGTGTTGTTATCGCGTTATGGAAGGAAGAACTGTACGTGCGTGAAATTGGTGATAGGACAGGACGTGGGAAATCATCAATTGCAGATCTTATTAAAAATATAGGAATACGGGGAACACAGAGCGGTCCAAAGAGTCTGGCAGACCGCGAAAAACCATAACAGCGCAAGATACATTTCTGGTTCTTCGTTCCAAGCGGTTTCGATAGGAAACTTCACAGAAATTGCAAGCCAAGCAACAGGCGTTGCAATTTCCAGTTCAATTTTTCGGAGGTCACTGAACGCATATCTTAGGACATACCACTCGCTGCAGAAACCTTTTCTAAAGATATCTACAAAAAATTGAAAATATTTGGTCTATTATGAAGCATAAAGTCCGTCAAAGTAATTCAGAAACCATCCAGCAACTGAAGCACCAAATCCAAATTGCGTGGGATGATATTAGCAATGACGTGATTCAAAATTTGATTCTCTGCATGAACAACAGGTGTGCAGCGGTAATTAAGAAAAAATGGAGGTCGTACCAAATATTTAATTTATAGTTTAGTGGATAATTTATCCATTTTATATTTTGAAATATGCCTAGTTACGAAATTTATATATTATTTTAAAGTTTTTAAAATTAATTCGTTTCAAAAAATATAACAATTTTTCTCTGTTTTCGCAAATTGGCACAAATTATTTTACTGAGATATATATATATATATATATATATATATATATATATATATATATATATATATATATATATATATATATATATATATATTTATATATATATATATATATATATATATATATATATATATATATATATGTATATATATATATATATATATATATATATATATACATATATAAATATAAATATATATTTATATATATATATATATATATATATATATATATATATATATATATACATATATATATATATATATATATATATATATATATATATATATATACATATATATATATATATATATATATATATATATATATATATATATATATATATATATATTTATATATATATATATATATATATATATATATATATATATATATATATATATATATATATATATATATATATATATATAGTCCAAATAAATCAAATAAGTGTTAAACCGATAATCAGCGGTGATATTATTGTTTTATTCTTAAGTATGTCAGAGTAGCTAAGAACCCATAATTGTATAAAATTTCTTTTTTCTTAGTATTAACAATAATTCCATGCGTACAATTTGAAATAATACGTTATTGGTTAGGCGTGTGCTTCCTTCCAAGAATTCTTTATAGAATGTTCTGGGAAAAAGTGGAAAAAAATTGTCTCCTTTCTCGACACATTTTTAAAGGGCATTGGAACGGGTATTGTATAACATTTTACTTAACCAATCGTAATGAAAAAGTTAATAAGTTGGAATAAACATTCTCGTACATGTTTATCATTTCTCGAGAATTCAGAATCCTCTATCTTAAGTCTTTTTTTAATCTTCAAAATAATAAACTTACCATTCCGGTAAAGCACAAAATACATTTTTATATGATTTTATAGGTTGAAATCCAATAAACGTAATTTCATTAAAGTGCTTTAATAAATGATTTAATTTTGAGCTAATTAAATAAATGTTTAATGTACTTTGTTATAACTAATACATAACGATTGATTAATTAAGTTATTTTTTTAAAAGTTCTAACCGATTTAAACTAGTAAGATCGAACTATATTTAAAGCAATTTACAATACTATAGAAGTTGGTGTTTTGATTCATGGTCTTTGAAAGAATCCAATAGGTTTTATTGAAAATTCAATTTTAAAAATAAATTTAATTATTTAATAGTTATGAAAAAAGTCAAAACCATTTTTTTTTTGCAAAAAAATTCTTCTAAAAATCCTAAACTAAGAACATTTTTAATGATTTCGATATTTTATCATCAGAGTTTCAAATCGAAAATGAAATGAACTTGCAGATCTATTCCGGAAATATACGCCTTTTCTATTTGACTTTGAGATTTTATAATGAAGTTTATATTCGGCATGATTTTGATGCGATATCCAGTACTGAAAATTTGATTTCAATCATAGTAGGTGGGTCAGCAAATATAAGCAGATAATGAGTCATTCGCCGAATACTATTTTTGGTTCCTTTAGCGAAAGGAGGAGAACAGTCTCTGCAGAATTGAGGTTTTTTAACAAAAAGTTTCAGTTTTGTTTGGTGAAAGTGTTTGTGTTTCTAAAAACACTGTTCGATTGACATGGATAGGTAGGTAGATATCTATTCATAAGCTTTATACTGACATAAACTTTCATTTCTAAACAAAACATATATTAATTGTTTTTCACATACATGGGACTTAATTACTTGTACAACATAAAGGTATATCTATAGTTAAGAGTTTCGATAAGGTATTAAGAACTGAGTCCGCTATCAAATTTCATAGCACTGCAAAATCACCAAATTGTTTGATTCAGTAAATAATTTTGAACTGGGAAATACAAGAAGTATCTTTTGTGAACAAAACATAATCGAGTATAAGGTTAATAGTTCACATAGTAACAAATACTACTGGTATTCTAGGTCATCAGGTTATTTTATTATCTATGAGATAAACTAATAGTTTTTGTGAGAAAAATGATATTTACTTTTATTCAATTTGGGTGGTATTTTGAGTTACATATAGTTTACGAGGGCCGACATATAATATTAATAAAATAATTGTTTCTAAGAAAGAATGTGTTGTATTAACCCTGTATGTAGTAATGTGATCATAAGTAATATGATTTATGCACTCGAAAGCTCTTAGAGCTACTAAAGAGTGATAAGTAAGATAATGACGTTTTGACATCTTCGTAAAACTTTAATTTCAACTCAAACTGTAATGAACTACCTAAAAAAATAATTTCAACCCAAAATTGTTGATGTTAAAAGAGAAATGCTGACTCATAAAATTTAATAGGATTTATTAATGTTTCGTTGACCAATTCAAAACAGTTAAGATACAAATACTTCTGTTCAATTTAATCTAGTTTATCCACTGGTTCGATGAGTTAATACAGTTTTTTTACTGCAAGGGGAAGAAATAAACATAGTTGTTTAGTAACTAAAACAAACGTAGAATTAGAATTAACTTCGTTATCACGAACCAACTTCACTTTAAACTTCCTGCTACCTATAGATAGCGAAAAGTTGATAAAATATTTCCTTTGGCTGATACATCGTTATCTGGTATTAGTTTACACAACAGAACCAAGTATAATATTATTTTGGTGCTATTAGGCATTGCCGTTTAAATCGATAGATATAATGTCACTGTATATAACACAGGACCTAATTAATAAATAAATGCTATGAACCACGGTAGACCAAAAATTTTCAAATAGTAATATTATCTCACAAAACGTTTAGAATGTCTTTAACGAATCGAAATGTGTCATTGGTCTGAAAAATCCTACCAACAAGAATATCTAGTATTGTTAATGATTGCGAAAAAATTCGAAATTATTTACGCAGTTTTCGAATCTACTACAGAAGGGGATGTATTTGATAAACTGAATAAACCATTTTGTGAACATGTGCATCATTTGTGGCCTAACTAGTCTTTTGAGGCAATGGAAGTCGTGTTAGTTTTCACAATTTCTCGATAAATCTTAATAATTTTGTTAATCTCAATCCCCTAGGATTTTTTTTAATCCTCGATAGACTCGAATAGTTCAAAATGTGATTAGGTAAAGAATTGTACATAGGGATGAATTATAGTCCATATATGATTCCAGTATGAGTTTAAGCATATCATAAAAATAACCTGGATATAATTAAAACTATATGTTCTATACAAATTTTATTCTATAAAATTTTACCAAGTATGTTAAAAGAAAAGCATTGTCATAATTTTGAGCTATCGATAGAACGTTTGTGAAAAGATGTCTCACCTAAATAGTGGGAATAATACAACAAGTACGTTGAAGCTTTGGGTATAAGTGAACAACTTTTAACGTAAAACTTATTTGAAAACGAAGAGATAAATCTCAATTCGAACTTTTCGAGTCAGTCATCAGAGCAAAAGTTATTAATTCTACACAAAAACCGATATATTGAAATAAGATTTAAAACTTTTATGAAGAAGCTTTTTACTACAGATACTTATGGAGCAGCCACTGGAGATATTTTAGATAATCCGAAATTGGTAATGGATCCCTCTCGAATTGCTGAAAATGAATCTTTAATTTCAGACAAATCAGGAAGAAGCTAAAATCAACTTTTAAAGAAAGTTTAAGACTACTTGATCCAGTTCCTCTTCGTAATTTTTCGAGTTTAGTTAAGAAGATCACTCTAATTCTCTTGGTTGAATTATCCCTAGACTTCATCGATGCAAAATTGCAACATGAAATAATTATTATTATTATTTTTCAATACAAAATACGCTAATAAATGAGAGGACCGTGGAAATTTCCTTATTATAGGGCTGGACAGTGACATGCAATCTTTAAAATATTTACATTTTTGCGATTATTCACAAGAAATTCTGTATTTACTTTTTTCGAGAACGAGAAACAGTCAAGAATTGCTCAACTTCATATTTTAGAAGAAAAAGATGGTCTGAAGCAATTTATGAAATGCAAGGTTATTCCTTTTGACTTAAAGCAGTGGTACATAAGTAATAACTATTTACAAACATTTAGTATATCGTTGAATTTATTGGATTAATTGTAAATTTTTACACAGAAAAATAATACAACTAAGAGGCCTTTTTCGGTATCGTATAAAAGCAACTAAAGGAAGTTATCATGGAAAAAGAAAAATTTATCTTTAATTAGTTGGAACAATAAAATTCAAGTTATATGTTCTAGGTGTAGGTTTACTGTTCATGACAAAATGTCAGCAATAAAATCATTTCTCGTGGTTTTATACGAGACGATGCCTAGATCACTGTCGATCTGAAAAAAATTTAGTATGTGTGAATGTGGTAAAATCATTAAATATCTATTCTTCAAATATAATATCAGCGTCTCCTTTAATTAATATTTTATTATTTTCCTCATTTGCATTATTTGACTAGTAAGAATAATGTCAAATATGGTTTATGTACATCAACATATTAATGCTGTATATCGTAGAGAATATAATTCATACCTAAAAATCATCTATTTCACTATGCAATTTTTTTGTTATTTTTGTTATTAATAAGTGATAATACAACACTGTTGTATTGTCGCTTTGGGAAAAACGTTGTTATGGCAATAGTCTACTATTTATTATTTTTGGCGATTTTTATTAATAAACATAAATTCATTAGAATCAAAGTAACACACAACAAAAACAAAATTCTTATATAACTATCTGTCAACTTATGCAATTACAAAATATTTGTGAATCAGTATTGATTACTGCTTTATACAAAGATGGATAATTGTGATAATCAAAGATGGGGAGAGTGTACAAATAAAAAAATCGAAGAGTTAATACTCAATAGTGTTCCTTTAAACACGGAACGAAATAAGAAAAGTATTTGAAAGCAGTTTAGGGATTTTTGTGCAACACGTCAATAAACAACTGAGCGAGACATATCAATTGATATGCTCGCATCATATTTAAAAGATTATGCATGCAATATGCGTAAGTCTAACGGAGAAAATTTTAAGGAAACTGCAATTAAAACTATTTGGAATACGCTATCGAAAATGCTTCAAGAAAAATATTATGCAGAATTTAAAATAAAATTTGATCCATTTCGTGATATTAAGTTTAAACAGGCGAGATGTGCCAGAGATTCAAAACGGAAACAACTTCAAAGTGAACCGAACAAACGGAAATTAAGTGCTGTAGCTTTTACGTCAAATGAATTTACTTGTATGCAAACGTATTGGGATGAAGATAACCCTTATGGACTTCAAAAGAAATTCTTCAACATTGTTGCGACAGAATTAGCGTGGCGTGGTAACGAAGCCGCGTTTGCTTTAACTCATTATTTTAAGAGGATTACAGACCATTTGGGTAATGATACGGGACGAATTGAATATAACCCTATATTCACCAAAACTACACAAGGAGGTGCAAGCCGTAGTGCTAATAGTAAGTGGCTCACGCAAAATGTGAATAATATAAACGTTTGTCCCACACGATTATTCAATAAATTAATGAATAAACGGCCAAATCATGTAACCTCCAAAAGATTGTTTCTTACACCCAATCCTTTCTGGAAAAATTCAACTGGAAGGTGGTATAAAAATCTTCCTGTAGGTGTCAATGAATTATCAAAATGGACCAAACAAACGGCCCAGGCAATTGGAATTGATGTGCAAAATAATAAAATCACCACTCATAGTCATAGATCAACTGCGGTTACTATAATGGCAAATGCGGGTATTTCAGATCAAGAATTGATTAAAATAACCGGCAGTGCTAATTCAATTCAGCCATATTTAAATATGCAGCCAGAGCAACACAACAATATTTTAGAAAAGATGCGAGGAAGTTCTGCTGAGCCGTCAAAAGCTGTAAACCCAATCGTTTCATCTAAAATTAACAACAAAAATGAAGGACAATTCCGATTTGAAAATTGTACCTTCAACAATTGTCAGTTCTAAATATAATATGTTTCAATGGTATTCTTGCATAATAAATAATTGTTATTACAAATATAATCTTTCATGTTGTGAATTTAAGTTTTATCTTTCACACCAATTCATTATATTCTCCACCCAAATATAACTCGTGGTCCTCTTAAGAATTGATAATTTTTATCAAATATCACGAATGCGTATCCCAACATTTTCGTCGTTGGAATACGGATTCATGACATTTGAAAAAAATTATCGATAATAAGCGGACCACTAGTTATATTACGTCTGATAGTATCTTCTAATAAATATGCTCATATGTCGACCTAAAATTAATTGGGAAGAAAGTTTCATCAGGTAGTTTTTAAAAGTATATTGCCCCGTAGAAATACGTCTTATTTATTTTATCCAGATCATAGATTTTTTGAAGAAATTCTAAAATATTGAATAATTGGGAGTATTTTGTAAATACAATTGATAGGAAATTGAAAAATCGGAATAAAAATGAATAAACGACAGAGAAAAACGAAGAAAACTAAGAAAATATGTAATGCAAAAATATGAAAAAATGGCAGTTCTGGCATATTAACAGGAAAAGATGGCACCCGTGACATAATAGCATTAGCAGAAGCAAAAATGTCAATATGTTATAATAATCAGGTAGATTGCTAAATATTCATTCTGCAGCTAATTATTTATTCTTGGGACAAAAATGCAACGAAAAAATGGTATTTTGTCACCAAAGATTTACCAAAAGAAAAATGGGTTTTCCCTATGACTAAATAGCTATAAACACCACAAAACTGCCATTGAACAAATAATTTTTCATAATGTGCATGGCATATTAGCTGTAGAAGAGGCAGAAATATCAATATGGCAATGCTATAAATGATTCTCAATCCACAACATAACACAAATTAATGGTATATTAATAAACTTTTTCTCGCCTTTTTTGATATGAATTATTTTCTTAAATTATTATTTTCTAAATTTTTTTATTAATCTTAATTAAACGAGTATGAAATATTTCCACTGTATTTTTTGTAAATCTGAATCAGTAAAATATAACAAATTAAATATTAAATGGTATGCATCAATTGATGAATACATAGCTTTGATTTAGGTTTACTTACTACTCAATGCATACAAATTTTGATTTTACTTGCGCGGGTGTATACAGTGCATCACTATTCATAATACGATCCGAAACAAATATAAAATATGTCTAGAAGAATGCATAGGCTCTGTGAAAAAATTGTCCTTAATTGCACCGAATTTCCCAAAGTATATACTTTATTCTTAATATCAACAGCATATTTCATTGCAACTATATCAACAGAAGTAGTTAAAAACCAATTTTTTCCCTTTGGAATTGTCAAAGATAATCTACTTCTCATTTCGTTTTTTTTTGTAGAATTTACTCCTATCTGGTAATTAAAGGTAAATGGTTTTAACGGTGCTATATAGATTATGATAATAATAAGTATTTTCTACATTTCCTAAAAGATATATATGATTAATCTCTGCCATTCGGCAGGCCACTGGGGCTAATGGCCTCGCACCACTATTCAGTAAATTTTTTATTTGGAATAATTTCACCAAAAATCTACACCAAAAATATTCTGTAGTATGTCGAAGAGTATTTATATGTTTTAAGAGCAAAAGTATTTTTCCATTTAGTTTTTGCTATAACTTAAAAAGTAAAAATTACAAAATACAACTTGGAAATGATGTCAAAATTTATGTTCTTTAAACAGCTAATTTGCTAACCAAGTATTGACCAATTTAATAACCAAGTATTGACCAATGTTTTATTATCCTGGTTATTGTATTATTTTGATTCTTGCTATTTAGCCAAATGGCTATTATAATGACTACTCAGCAATTATTGTGGGAGTAAATAACTCCTTTAAAAACTTTTAAGTAATATCCAAAAATTAGCTATATTTATGGTCAAAATAACGTTTTCGTGACATATGAATAATGTTAAAAGGCTATTAACTATTTAGTCATAGAAACTGGTCAATGTGACCAAAAAAATGACAAATAATGCTATAAAAGCTAAAAAGAAATTCCATTGTCACTTGGGTGTATATATATATATATATATATATATATATATATATATATATATATATAATGTCATATTAGTTAACTGGCAAAGATCTACTAAAGAGTAGTTTGGGACATGACGTATTTTCTAGAAAACAAAATTATAATGCTTCCACTTTAATAATGTATAAGATCCAAAAAATATTCTAAAATAAATATTGAGTTGGGTATGGAACAATTTTCTTTAAAGGAAATTGTTTTTATTCCCAAAAATATTCATCTCGGTATATATTTCAATATGTAATTCAAATTTACTTTAGATACTTGTACATCATAACATTTGAGACGGAAATTTGTATGCTTATGCAAATCTCTTCTGATTCTTAACCCAATTCAGTAAGATGTTTTTCCCCTTTAAATGCTAAATTATTTATTTCAAATTTTTTTACTGGTTTTTCCAGTAAATCACATGCATACATACAAATTCAATGAAATTTTTTTAAAATTTTCCCATACCAAAGAAACATGATATCCATTAAATAAAAATCCTCATATCATTTTTGATACACAAACATACTTATTCATTCTACACTCTTCTTCGTATAAAGAAATACGTTTTGTTATGCTGTATACATATTTATTATGTAAAATATTGTTTGGTACTTCATCGCTTATCAAAAAATTTGAAGTTGAATAAACATTTTATGAAATGTCGCTAAAACTGTGATAATGTATAAAATTCTAATGTTTTTCTTCTTGAGAATCTATTTGTTGACATTATGTAGCACTCATATTCAAAGCTAGGATTACACAAAAGGCATATTACAAAAATAATAAGATTAATGAACCTATCTTAAGTATCACGTTTAATGGATTTCTAAATATTTCCCTTAAAGCCTTAAAAATCATGTAAAGTGACCAGCATTTTATGTAACACAAACAACAAAAATAATTAGGTCAAGCATGAAAAACCTTTTGCATTAAATTTTATGACTATTAAAAACCAATTTATATTACATAACAAGATTTATTTATTTATTTTAATGATCATGGCAGGCACCCAGTGTTAAGGAACGGAATTTTAATTCCACTTCAAAATTATTATTATGTTATATTTAAAATTTGTGTTAGCATAACATGCTAATAAAAACTAATGTATTATTTTATATATGTATTTTAAATTCAACATGTGTATCATATCATATCATCATCATCATCATGCACACAAACCTTTTTATTATACGTTTGGTGAAAATTTTTATTTTCCAATATTACAAAAACTTTTGTATTTTTAATTTTCACACACAACAGCAAATAAAATTCCAACCCAAAAACTTTTACCACTTTCAAATTGGACAACTAAATTTTCAAATAATTAAAAATATTATTTTCACTTTTAAGTTGATATTTACTATCATAAAAACTCACAAACTTTTAATTATATGTGAAAAACTAACCAACAAAAACTTTTATACAAATTTGTATATAGCTAGGTTGCTTGCCACTTTTTTTGCAATAATAAAATCACTTGAATTACTGATATTTTCACAAGAACACACATGGATCGAACATTCTTAAGATATCTATCAACAAATTTAATTAACACAAAATAACTAACTATGAAAATTCCAGTTTTATTTTTTTTTATAATTCTTATATCACACACAAACAATGATTGCCAACGAAAAACGTTACTAAACACTTTAAAGACCGCAGTGAAACTGATTATCACACTTAATATTTTTTTCGGGTAGCCTTGTATCTTATAAAATAAAATTATAAGTATCGTATAGCACTAGAGAAGAGAGTAAACGAAATAATGTTTAAAAAAACTGTTATACTTTTTATTGTCATACATATTTACGCTACAGAAGAAAACCGATTTCGATTCCCTGCTGCTACTTGAAGCAAACAAGAAAAACTAACTCTCCAGTTGTCGAAAAACGGCGAAAATGTTGGGCTCGGAAATTTTTTTCTCCGTTTTCTGAAACCTATTCGTCTGTATGGTGGCGGATAACACGATTGGCAGTGCAGTAATATAATGGAAAAAAGGAAATGAAAATATATAGAACAGAAACCTAAAAAAAAAAGTTCATTCATTTTCTTATTATGTATGTACATACATAATACATATCATTACTATAATCATTGTTTTATATTTAAAATGTTTACTCTTTAAATAAAAAATAATTTTTATAAAATTACGATGAAAAGCTTTTAATGTGACCTTTACGTACACAATTGATATAATTGGTGTGTTTACTTTTCCTAGAAATAGCTATACCTCATAGCTATGCTGTACATCATCTGGAAAAACATACAATAAAATTTGACTTAAAAATTCAACAGTACACTCGTACTGAACCAAAAAAAAAAAAGTCATACTTCCAGTGAATCTAATAAAAAACTTTTCTCATATATAGATAATATATAACCATGTTACATAATAAATAACAGCTGAAGAACAAAAACCTTACAAATTTATCAAAATCCTAAAAGTGGAAAAAAAAATTTATATTCAGAATTTGTTTTATAACTGTAATAATTTATATCCACCAAAAAAAAAAATTACACTTATAATAAAAATATTTTATTTCAGTTCGGGTTTTTCTTCTTCGATTATCCATGACCTAACTAATACAGCATCTATCCAAAAAAAAATAATATATAAATGAAGACGAGAAATAATTTTAAAATAAAATAAAAAACTAAAATTCCGCATTCCCCAAAAACAAAAGAAAAACTTTTCCCAACAACATCGAAACTTGTTTGCAACTATTTACGACAGTAGTTTTTATAGAACAGTCGCACAGTTTTATATAATATGGCTAGCAGTTTGACTGTACACACACACACACAACCTATAAAATGGAAAGAAAATGCATGCAATGTCTATAAATTTTATCGGTTTATTGTTTGCATTATGCGGACAATTGCTTGTAATTTTTTATTTTTGTTGCCAAAACAAAACTTTGACATTTAAATATTTTTATTGGCCCTGTTCTAAGTTTTTCCTGTATATGTGTATATTTAATCGTGTTGTTCATAAACCATCTAAACCTATAACTACATGTACAATATTTGCTATTCTGAACTATGTATTACTAGAAAAAAATGTGATTGATTTATAATAGAAAAATATATGTACGTACTCATAATAATTCAAATGATTTGGAAAAAATAAATGACAAGTGTATATAAAGCTCTACGCATGTCGGTAAAAGCTTGTTGTTCGGGTACGAAAAACGACAGTGAGAGATACATTTTCTCGCAGAGCATGAGAATTTTTTCACAATACTCAACTGATAAAAATTTTCCCCTTCCTGGTGATTGGGGATTCGA
The DNA here is from genome assembly GCA_963932295.1 of Tipula lateralis. Taxonomy (NCBI): domain Eukaryota; kingdom Metazoa; phylum Arthropoda; class Insecta; order Diptera; family Tipulidae; genus Tipula; species Tipula lateralis. The sequence goes on from OZ010736.1 coordinate 42,433,562, forward strand.
ACAGTTTGCAAATTTTCCTACTGACATAGTTATTTAAATATTTCACATTTTTCAGTACTCGAATAGAGCTGCTACCGATATGCGAGAGGCGCCCATATTTACAATTTAAATAAATTCTATAAATTATAAATTCGAATCCTTAAGTGCTAATTATACTCATTAGGAATTATAAAATATTATGGTGTTATATTGATGAAAGGGATTATTGATAAACATGTAGATGTGTGCGTTTATGTGATAAAATTGTAATTAATTAACCATAACAATGTTTTTTTTATCTTTATATCACTATAACAGCGTCTCAAAATGTTATGCAAAGACTATTAAGAACTTTCGGGATTATATCATCAAAAATCTAATTACGAGTATATTTCGTATTTATTCTACGTATACGCTTTAATTCGCTTTAAGCGTTTTTATATTTACATAATCGAAAAATTTTTCCGATGTAAATCCAAATTTAATGACACCAAAAAACCAGAGATAATCGTAATTATAAACAGTTTATCTGATGTGATGTATCACATCAAATATTTAATCAGGTGATATTGTATAATTATATAGACGAATTCCGACATGGCCATCCATCCTTGAATAATATCGATTATTTTGTAATGTGTATATACGCAGAATACGTAAACAATCGGCAACAAAACGAACATGAAAATTTTATATAAATTCTTTAAGGATTAAAATATTCTACAGACTGGTTAAATTGAATTTTGTTTTTCTTTGATTTGCTTCACAAAAAGAATATAACAGCGCGGTATATTTTTGAATTGTGTTAAAAAAAAGAAGAATACTTGGAAAATGAGTTTCCCATGGAAGGCGATAAAAAAGCATTGAAAATAACAATATTTGTATAGGTATAGGTATACCATGTATTAATAATACAATGGTATCAAGTTGACAAAGGTATACAGGTACAGTGTCGAATTTGGTAAAAAAAACGTCTGTTGGGTGTTGCCGCATTTTTTATATTAACTGATTAATCGTGATTATCTTCGTCGTTATAAATCACAATAGACTTAATAAGTATTTGTAATTGGCTTTAGTATACCGGGTCCTGCCACTCGTGTCTCAATTTGAAAAAGTCTCAATTTTGTTTTTATCCTAAATTTATTGCAATGATATGATATAAAATTGAGACAAACAGGCATCCATTTCGGAAATTTATAAGTACCGTATTTACTCGATTCTAACCCGCACGCGCTTATAACACGCACCCAAATTTCAGGTCTATAAATTTTGAAATAATTTTATTAGACTAGATAATATAAAAATTTTACTGCAGATTCATTTTAATGCGGATTCATCGCTACTACTGCATGCTTTGTGTTCACTAATGTTTTCGAACAGAACGTCATCCTCAGTTCCATCCAATGCATTTGATAAACAGCATTTTTTAAATGCATTTATAATAACTGATGAGTTAATATTATTCCAAGCATGCAAAATCCACTCGCATATCAATGCAAAAGTTGGCTTCCTTATTTTTCCTGTTGGTGTTAGTTCATGTTGTGTGCAAGTTAACCTTTCCGTATATAATTTTTTTAAATTATCTTTAAAAGGTTTGTTGATTGGTACATCCAACACTTGCAGCTGTGATGTCATACCTCCAGGAATGATGACCAGGTCAGAGTTGGTTTTTTCGATTTCTTCCTTCATGGAATCAGTCAAATGACCTCTGAATGCATCAAGAGACAGAAGTCCTCCTTTTTTCATGCAGAAACCTCTTCGATTTCTCCAAACTTTTTTAACCCAATCGATACAAAGATTTTGATTCATCCATCCTAATTCTTGGACGCGAACGATAATACCGGCAGGAAGTTTCTCCTTCGGCATGGTTTTTCTTTTGAGCACAATATATGAAGGCAGTTTAGTTCCATTAGCCAGATAGCATAACATCACGGTGATTCGTGATTTTTCGTTCCCACTTGTTTTAATGAGAACCGATTTTTCTACTTTCTATGATGAACGGTGGAAGCTACCGGCATATCAAAAAATACCGGAGTTTGATCGGCATAACCAATTGGGCTCAAACAGTGGTTGTGGGTTATTCTCAATTTGATGACATGTTTTTGTTTACTAATTAGCAGTTCATTGAAGTCATCCGGTAGCTTCTGTGCCAATGATGTTCGTCGTCGAAGAGAAACCCCGTTTCGCTTCATCATTCTCACGCACCACCCATAGCTAGCTTTGAAACTGCTGATGTTTGTAGGTGAATTGGTCGATTACGCTAAACTCAACGCTTTTCTTTGCATTATAGAGATGGTAACCGGCATTGCATTGTTGCGCTGATCTTTGATGAATTCCACTAACTACTTTTCAATGATATTAAAATATCCTTTTTTTGGTCTACGAAAAGCTTTTCTGGTAGAAGAAACATTGTTTAATTGTTCTTTTTGACGTTTCCATACACGTATGTTAGCTTCATTTGTTCCAAGCTGCCTAGAAGCGGCCCGATTTCCATTGCATTTTGCAAATTGTACAGCCAAAAGTTTAAATTTAGCATCATATTGTCGCCTTTCACCTTTTGGAATTTTCTTCGGATTTGTTACACTGGCCCACTGTTTTCACTAGCACACACTTTTTTCACCAACATAGGTATCAACGGTTAAAAATGAAAACACTTACTATATAATTATCAATCAAAAATATAAATTATTTTCAAACTATTTTTCATTCCAAACATTGTGCATATGGTTTTGATATGCATTCAATATTTTAGCGAATTATAAAAAACAATAGCACTCGATTATAAAACGCACTCGCATATAACACGCACCTAGTTTTTACGATATATATTTTGGATAAAAAGTGCGTGTAAGAATCGAGTAAATACGGTATGTATAGCACATTCCTGGAATGTGCTCTGCCTGCGTTTAAACAGAAACGGTTTGTAATGAATATGGATGTTAGCCTAACCGCGTGAGCGGTTTAATGTGCATATCTTACTACTTTTATATTTGTTCTAATAAGGTTAATACGATTCATTCACCATCCAAAGCGAGAGATTTGTGCGATGACCCAATATAATTATGCGTGTACAATATGATGAACTAGTTTTATAAGTTTCAATTTTAGACATATTCTTAAGTTTGTGAGTAAATACTGTTTTTCCTTAGGGAATTCAAGCGATTGTGTTTTTCAAGAAGCCTTTAAGGTAGTCAATAATACAAAGGTTACTAAGACGTACTGATCCAAACCACGTTTCCAACTCGCGCGTTATGTGTGTGTTTTTATACAATGTTTGAGTTTGATATTAGATAATAAATTATGTCGTATCTTCCAATTTGTTTCGTTATATTACCGCACGAGGCATCACTCTTTAACATTTATTGTAATAATAGTCCCACTTTCGTAAACTTGGTTTGGATGTTTATTTTGGGATTTATTTAACTATTGCTATGACATGTGACAGTAATATATATATATATATATATATATATATATATATATATATATATATATATATATATATATATATATATATATATATATATATATATATATATATATATATATATATATATATATATATATATATATATATATATATATATATATATATATATATATATATATATAAAATGGAATGTGTGTCTGTTTATTTGTTTCTTTGTACCTTATAGGAGACCAAACCTCTGGACCGATCTTCCTGAAACTTTCACAGCATTAAACTGGGACTCTGGCATGATTAATAGGGTACTTTTTTTGCACCACGACAACTTTTTTAAAATTATGTAATTTTTCCATAAGTTTTTAAATGATTTACTTCAAATTGTATATACATTATATACTCCAGGCGAGGTAGAAATAAACATTTCTTACGCCAATCTTGTTTCTTCCAACGGATTTTTATTTGGTAGTATATTGCTCTTAATACTGTTAACGTTGCCATATAACTACGAACCACGCCCACTTCAGCAGCAATGAAGCTGTTTGGCGAATTTTAGGATTTCCAATTCATGAACGTCATTCGACTGTTGTGCATTTATCCGTTCACCTCGAAAATGGACAACGCGTTTATTTTACAGAAGTTAATGCACAACAAAGGGCTGCAGCGACACCAGCTTCAACATTAACTCCTTTTTATGATATATGCACAAATGGTTCCTTTGCTCAAACTTTGCTGTATGCTCAAATTCCAACATACTAAACGAGGAACTCATCAACTAAAAAATTGCAACGCCGCAAGCAAGGAAAAGCAGTTGAAGGATGGCTAAATTTATATTGCACTGATGCATTAGGTAGGCTGTATACTATTCATCCCCAGAATGCAAAATGCTTTTATTTACGAATGCTTCTAATAAATGTTCGTGGACCAACTTCATTCGAAAACTTGCGTACAGTTAATGGCCAAATATGTCCAACTTTTCGAGAGGCATGCCAAAAACTAAATTTTTTAGAAAACGATTCGCATTAGGAAACAACTTTAGCAGATGCATCAATATCTAATCATCCATTCCAGATAAGAGCTATCATATTGGTAACTTGCTTTCCATCCCAACCGAAACAATTTTGGAATACATAGTGAAGACATACTGCATCGAAGGAGAATTACCTGCAACGACGAAACAATTGAATTTTCAGACGCAATTTATAATGATGCTTTGATTCTACTAGAAGACAAGTGCAAATAAACAACAAAACCCTCTCGCAAGTTGGTATGATTAGTCTTAATCGATCACGCGATGATGCGTCTGACCGAGATGTACAACGAGAAAGCAATTACAATCCACAAGAGTTAGAATTATTTAAGGCTGAAAACCTACCATTAAACCCAGCAGGAGTAACTCTCGACATACAACACTTACTAATGAAAGTGGTGGATTGTACTTTATTGATGCATCAGGAACAGGAAAACGTTTTTGATTTCGTTGATTTTGGCTAAAGTTCGATCGCAAAATAATATTGCACTAGCCATTGCATCGTCCGGTATAGCAGCAACACTTTTGGATTTTGAGCGCATTCGGCACTGAATATACCTCTCAAACCGCAATCCTCTGAGACGCACACATGCAATATTAAAAAAAACTCCTCCATTGGTAAAGTCCTGCAAACATGTAAGATCATAGTATGGGATGAATGCACAATAGCCCACAAAAAAATTTTAGAGGCCCTTGACCGCACGTTACAGGATCTAAGAAGCAACAAAAGACTATTTAGAGGAGCACTAATAGTGTTAGCCGATGATTTCCGCCAAACATTGCCTTTACTTCTAAGTGCAACCCCAGCTGACGAGTTTAATGCGTGTCTTAAATCATCTGTTCTTTGGCAACACGTTCGCACACTGAAACTAGCAACAAATATGCGAGTGCAGCTGCAACGTGATGCATCAACTAATATATATATATATATATATATATATATATATATATATATATATATATATATATATATATATATATATATATATATATATATATATATATATATATATATATATATATATATATATATATATATATATATATATATATATATATATATATATATATATATATATATATATATTAGGTTTCGAAACGGTTCATTCGAACCCGAACAGAACCAATCAAAAAGATCATTCATAACCATAGTTCTTTTACCATGTATGTGCTATACAGATCTCGCCATAGCTCGTAACTCGAGTCACACAAAACAACTATTCAAAAACCAAAAAGAATGTTTTCTGTGATTTGGACAGCAGCACATCCATGACCCAACCGGTTTATAATACAATCTATGTTTATAACATCAGATTTTGCCGTCAAAAAATACAAAAATATACGTTGTGCCTCATACTCGCAGTAGATTATGTTTCGCAAATTTATAAATTATTTCTCTTTTGGTTTAAACTTAATCCCTTATAAATTACTCAAAAACATCGTTAGTAGTTTGTAATCCTACCAACTCCATGCCTGTTGTTCCAGTCGCGATCAAATAGCTATTCAATACCTTAAAACTCGTAACTTCGAAATGGTTTAAATAAAATTTCAACCTTTTTTTTACTTTGTGATGATTCCGAGTGGTTCCTGGCGTCCCACAGTTGGGTCTATACATCAAGCATTTGATTTGATTATCACACTAATAAAATAATTGTTATAATCACAAATTCACAGTTCAAAATTCAAATAACTACCACTAATTTGAAATCTGTTTTGTTTATAACCTTAAACTAGTTGATAAATTTAGAGATCTTCTTACTCTACATAAACACACTGTTATGTGTACATTATCATCACACCATATTTTACACTGTTAAACATTACATTCGGGAGTTAACAACGATAAAAAGTATGCAAAATTTACATCTAAATCGCATCGGAGAAACATGAGAAAATAAAAAGCTATTAATGAAATTAAAGCTATTATATTGAAAAGGCTCGAGCAAAAATTTTTGCGGATTGACAAGGAATCAACCCGAGCACTAATTTATTAGAATTGATTTAAATTACAAATATATATTACATTATAAAAATATATTACAAAACAAAGTTTATATTAAAAATATGTGAATGATATTTACCCACATTGTGCCTAAACCATCAATTTTAATCGCTCGAATTACAATTCCATCGTTTAAGCATTTAATCTAGGCTTTTCAACTAGGCACTATCGCCCATCACCAAATCTTTTTTTGGCTGCCAGTTTCGACGATATTTATAAATAATTGTTCTACTAACGTTCATGTTATTTGAATTTGGACCCAGTTGAATTTTTGGACCCAGTATATTGAAACATTTTCTCATATTGTTTCACAGTAAAGCTGGCCGAAATCCGATACGTGCAGGATGAAACAGCGATTTTGCATCATGTCAGTACTATAGACTGGAATAAAGCAATGCAACATAAACATGGTCTACGTAAATCGGACCTATATTCCCAATGCCTTTGAGTAAGATTGATGTTAAAATCGAATCGCGAAAGAGTTGAAAGTACTAAAGCCCGAAACTGGTTGCATAATATAAAGACTATCAAAAAACATGAACGATTAGTGTAATTGAAAATACCTAAGGCACATAGCAATGTATTAACGTGCAAATATATATATAGTTTGAAATGTAGTATCCTGGTAAACATATATGGTATCACAGTTCAAATCCTGATAGGACCGAACACACAAAGTCTCATCAACTACATTGGGTGATGTCAATGAACAAATCTATGGTCTTCAATATTGTGCCCACCAATCGCCTTTTTCTCTCCTACAGACAAGGATTAATGCAATTTTTAGATGATTATACTTGAATCAGTGTGATATCGTTTTTGAGCTTTACGAGTTCATCTAATCCGTTAAAAGCGTAAATATACTAAACAACTGAACACTGAATGCAATTTACGTTGACTCCTTAAAGGATTACAGAATTTTAAACAAATCAATCTTCTGTCATTTAGAATATCCCATGATGGATATTCCATTTTGCATATCTCCCAGTTTAACTGAACCATCTTTTGGTTCAAAACTACACTATTTGACTACTGACTTCTTCTTTTATGTGTCTCAAAATATTGTTATACATATCCCTTATCATAAGAGTCAATAACACAATTATCATAAGAGTCAATGTTTGAGTGGTTATAGCACACAATACATTATAGTATTGGTCGTGTGAGAAGATGGTTCCAATTAAACAAGTGGCAATGCAGAATCCGTATCCCATTTTGTTTGTGTGTGTATAAGTATATAGCTAAATCTTTCTATCACCAGCATGATTAAAATGGCTCAATTGCAATGAAGATTAGTGTAATAGCCTTCACCAGTGGCTATAATGACTAATCTTGAATAAACAGTGAAATAATATATGAAATGTAATCAATTTTTGTGCACAAGATTAGTGACATAGCTTCTACCTGTGACAAACAATATTATATGATTTATTAAATTAGTTGTGTAAATAAAGTTTAATTTATTAAATAAAGTTTGAATACTAAATTTCTCGTCTTTTAGCATAATTCTACATCTGTCAGTTGTCAGTAATCTCTAAACAAACCTTGGGAGAGTCATAACAATAATATAGTACTAACTGTCCGGGAATGTCTTCGGGTTGTGCTGGAAATTGGCATGATCAGTGCTTGACTTTTGCCTGAATTAGGCATCATTTAATATTTTGAGGTTGAATATGTAAATCGTTAGTTTTCTTTTCAGATTGCTCGTACTCAAATCAAAGTGCCATTTATGTTGTACATCGAATAATCCATTAACCAGTTCCAATCTGGCCAAGGACTGCAATACATTTATAAAATTTCTGTGTATCTTCTTTGTATTAACAACAAGATTACAATAACTTGGGTACTGCTCATTGCGACATTGATGGCAATCAAATTCAGTCTAGCTAAAAGCGATACTAGACCCCATATTTTCAACTGCAGAACCATTCCTGCACATCATATATCCTCTCTGTCCTGGTTTAATTACATTACCTATGATTTACATAAAACACTCAATTTTATTAATAAGACTTGTTTCTTAAAAAAGCTCGTTATACCATAAGCAAATTATTTTTATATCGAACAGTTGAAAACAGATTGTCACACCATATTCTGATATACTGGTCCATTTTCATTATTATTTTTCGTTTGGTAATAATAAAAATTCAACATTTTGTCATACCAGCTTAAAAAGAAGCACCTCTTTTTTTCAAATGACAACAATTTAATTTATTACTATCCTTCCAGCAGTTGAAATTTTTCCGTCATTATACCACCTAATAATTGTATTCTTATTACTTGTTAGTCTGTTCGCCATTTGGTCGTTAAAGTATCGAGTTGATAATATACATCTGTTTTCATCATATCATAGCTCAAAAAATAAGCGTATCTTCATTAGGTATGTAATCATATTCCAGACACAGAACCTAAAATGTTGTTGTATCATACCGTTTGCTCTGAATCTCCATGGCCTCTAAATTAATTTATTTTGATCAACTCAAAGAAGACAAAACTCACTAAAGATTTTAGTTTCCATCCTATGAGCTTTTAAAAATTAGGTATACAGTCGACTGAATGGTTAAATATCGTAACATTTTAGTACCACATTTTCCTAGAAAGCTGAGTTTTGTGAGTTGGGTTAAGAAACTATTAAAATTGAAGTTTTATATCCAATCCTCTGCAGCATGCTGCGTAAGTTTTGTTCACTTAGCTGCAGTAATAGAAATCCAATCACTCGTTAAAACGTTTTTTAATGCTGATTTTGATATAGTGCTGTGCTTCCGTATGTTGCACGTTTAGCCAAAAGATGATCGACGGGATTGAGCTCTGGGCACTGCGTTGGGCAGCCCAACAGGACAATGTTTTTGTCTATAAACCAACGCTTGGGGTCACCGTTTTATGACATGGACGATTATCTTGCTAAAAGGTACGTCGACTACGTTGGTATGGCCAAAAATACGCATCAACGACGGAATCAAGACTGTTTCTAGAACACAAATTTTGAATGTATTAGTATATATAGCATGTAAACAGATTATTTGCAAATTATTTATGACGCTTGAATCCTGGTTAAAGCTGCGGCGTTTCGAGCAAAATCACGTGGTTTGAATCTCGATGGTAGCAGGATGCAAATGGGATTTTTCATCATTCGTTTATGATTGTTAATGGGGATGTACATATATATGACCTGCTGTTGGATTGCAGAATTCATAGGCTGGCCAATCGTATATATTTCTTCTATAGAGCACTGCAATGTGCAAATGTGGTCAACACAAATCGGACCAATTGCTGTATGTAATCGATTTAGTTGGTAATGGTGTAAGATAGTACGTTAAAATCAAACCGCGAAAGAGTTGGAAGTACTATGGCCTCAATACCAATTGCATACATTAAAGGACCAAATTGGGAAAATAAAATTAATATAATTAAAGAATAAACAATAAATAATTAAATATAAAACTAAACTAAAATAGAATTGAGAACAGATGTATTTTCTTATTGAGTGTTTGTCCATCTTCTCAGGGTGAGTGGTATTTATTCAGTCTAAAATTATTTATACAAAAATGGAAACCAAAATCAAAATTTTGAAAAAATACTATTTTATTATACAGTATAATGGGTATTAGTCTTCTTTGTACATACATATATCGTAATATATTTTAAAATGTTATTTTATTTAATATTTTAGATCCAATACCAAGCAAAATATGAGATGGAAAACTGTTGTTGGAGTTAAATTTTACAAAATTTTTTCCTAAATTACAGTTTTTAACATTTTATCTATCTTATAGATAATGTTTATTAAATTATATTATTAATTAAATATTTTTCTTGTGATTTTTGTAATATATACTTTTATGTAATTTTCGTTTGAAAATTAAAATTTTGTTCTTTACTTAGAAAACCAAATTCAGTTTTTTATTAAAATCGTTTTCTCAAACAGTTCATTATCTACTCTAAGTTCAACGCTATGCTATATAGTATGAATGTTTCCCATTTCATCTTTTTTCGGCAGTGTGCTTTTCATTATTTTACTTTTACACATTTATATATTTATACTCTCTCTCTCTCTCTCCCTACAGTCACGTTATAGGATCAAAAGCCTCGTTATACTTATTCGCTTTTATCTCAATCCAAACTTGATACCTTCCACTTGGATAATATTGCGTACTTAAACGTGGTCAGGACTGCCTTACATTGTCAAAACATATCAATTGGATAAAACCTCTACTCCATCCTTTCTTCCTAAAGTAACAAAAAACAATTCATTATGCAATTATGTTATCTTGTTATGTTCCTTGTATTCGTTCTGGTATATTTGTAGCAATTGACAAGATCTCGTTTAACCACGACGAGTCGATTGATACAGAAGGGTACATAAAAAAATAGGTAAGTACAGGTAACATCCCATATGGGTAACAACCCATATTATGAGACATCTGAAATATCGTTACTAAACTGCTGTTAGCACACATTTTTAATCTTTTAATCTGCAATCTCCATTTCGCAAACTCCAGTCAATAGCGCCAATATACATTTATTCTAAAATAACTCTTTTATTTATTCTAAAATAAGAACAAGGAAGTGACTTCGAGGAATCAGAATGAGGAATACATTGACGATGAAAAGTGTTGGCTTGATTGAACCAATGGAGATTGATGCTGAGCATGTTGAGACTGAAGAATTTGGATTTGGTTTTCTCATCAAAAAAGTTCGTTCGATTGTAAAAACATTTCGTTTTTCGAGAACATCGAATGATATTCTTCAAACGTGAAACAAGAATTTGGAAAAGAGTTAAAATTAATTTTGGACACTAGAACTAGATGGAATAGCTTAGTCGAAATGTTAGAAAGATTTAACCAACTAAAAAGTTGTGTTAGAAAAAATCATTGATTGACATTGTATCTGATATCGTTATTCTAGATGCCGAAATTGTCTCGATGAACATCATCATCTCTGCACTTCTTCCAGTGAAGCTTACTGTTGACGCCCTTTGTCGAAAAGATGCAAATCTGCGGCATTGTCTTTTATGCTTGAGAATTTCGGATCTGACGAACTTTCAGTAAAATTAAAGAACGAATTTGAAAACCGAATAAGCCAAAGACGAACTAATGTGTCTGGAACTCTTCAGTATTTACACAACGGCGGAAAAAATGAGATTCACGATTCTTTCACTAAACCATCGAAAAAAACAATAACCACAGTTATTGAAAAGTTTGCACATAGATTGATACTGAACACTAACATGGAAACTTCTTCAGTCGAGCAGTCAGAAGCTGACGATGTGGAAGAAGTGATGTCGGAAGAACAAACCAATCCCCAGTCGTTAATGCAAAAGTTGCAGAACAAAATCCAATTGAATTTATCGTCCAATATACCGTCCAAATCTACTCAACAAATAACAAATCGGAGCTTAGTTTCAAAAATTAAATCTGAAATGAAATACTTTGAAATGAACGGCGTTCGTGGCAAAATATTAGAGTCCGTCTACTCAGAATTCAATCGAATTTCGTCAAAATTTGCAATCCATAACACCAAATATATATTTATATATATACATACACACACACACACACATATATATATATATATATATATATATATATATATATATATATATATATATATATATATATATATAATATATATATATATATATATATATATATATATATATATATATATATATATATATATATATATATATATATATATATATATACAACAATCTTGATCATTCGGACGATTAAGAAATTGCAAGATGGTTACACCTACTAGACAGAGTATGAGTCTGCAAAGCCAGTGATAAGTGACATCTGTTGTATCACAATGGAGTATTAATTTATATGTTATCACAAGCTATATTATTTCAAGTAACTCGTTCCTTCTTCTAGGAATTTGAAACGCAATGTAGGAAGTGGTAACTCTCACGTTTTGTGAGTAATAGAAAAAAGTAGCGGTTAACGATTAACATGCCAATTGAAAGTTGGTGAAAATACTGTCTTCCGAAGTATATTCCAACAAACTACAATGTATGTATTCTTTAAGATACAAAGCACAGACACGACACAATATATACCTTGAATATACTGCAATCCAATTCGTCTTTCTTTCTTAAACGAAAGATTAGATATTCAGCACAAGGTATAAAGTAAAACAAAATAATGAAATAAAATCTTCTTTTTCTCATCCAGTTAATCGAAAGAATTAAAATTTATCAAACTGCTAACTTTGTTTAAGAAATAAACGTGATTTTTCAATTATTCTTATATACAAAGCGACACGTTTTAACTGGTAAATCCAGTTTATGTTTTATTTTAGTTTTACAGCATTTTAAACTGCCATCCGCACAGAAACTAACGATAAAAGGACAGTTTCAAACAAGCCACCACACTTCCTGGTACATTTATACACGTTCTGGTACATTTCCTGTCTTAACTGTTGGCTATTAGGTAACTGTGGTTAAATGGTAATAAAACTTTCCGCTTTTGTTAATTCAAATGAGATCTGAATGATTGATATTCTGTTTCAAAATAGTTCAATTATAAAAAAGAGATATAGAAGTTAAAGGAAAGTCAAGTTACAATAACTAGATGGCAGTATAAGCGATAGAACACGCATAAAAATGAGAACGTCCGAACGAAGACGTCCAAATATCTTCCAACCGGAATAAAACAAAAATAAAAAGAAGCATTTTGCTTGTTGGAATTTATGTCGGAATTTCTTAATCCTTAACCTGTTTTATTCATCTAAGTTAGGATTTTGTACTCCCATCTAAAAATCAATATTATTTTATATAAGTATATTTAAACGTATTAAAATAAAAATTCTCATTCATATTGCAAACTTTACTTATTCTTATATAACAAACGATTATTTTATAATGAATATAAGTTTTTTTTCTCAAGTAGTATTAACAATAAGTAAAACCGTTGTATAATAAGTTTTTAAACGAAAATTGCTATTCCAAAGTTTTTCCTGATTCGTTTATTATACAAATAATAAGGATATAATCGAATGATTTTAATTTTAAAATTTGAATTACATATTCGTATTAAATGCAATTAGTTAAAAAGTTGTTTTTGCTATGTTAAAGATTTTTCAAGAAACATTTTAAGAGATTTTATAATAATGAAACTTATTTGATTCTGTATATCATAAGAGTTGTTGTTGGATTCTAATTTAATCTGATATATTATTTCAATTTATATTTGACAAGGGTTGAACATTTTATTTTTAAATATACTCAAATTGTATATTTGAATTTATTAATTTTGATTGTAATTGTTACATGTAAAATTATTATTGTCGCTGGTTTTAGCTTAATGGTAAAGAAAGTTTCTCATCACGCCGCGATCGCGAGTTCGATCTCGCCGTTGACTGAACTTGAAATTCTCAATATTGTGTGTAAAATAATTCATTGGGCCGATCAAATACAATACCAAAAGCTGTTTCTATCCGTAACCTCTTTAACAGCAACCGCAGCAGGTTGGGCAGAGTTTGCTTCTAGAATCTACCTCATACATTTTCAGGGTTATTTATATTATAACTTTTCTAAGTACACATGCCAGCTTCATGTATAAGATTCAGAACAATGAATCTCACAATTGCACAAAAATGACGAAACATGCCGTATAAGATGGAAACAACTTAGTTTTTTTAGTCACCATCTGGAGCGCTTTTATCTCTAAAGAGAATTTCTGCAACCAATTTACATTTAGTATTTTCGCTGTGAGCTATAAATGGAGTCTTTGAAAAAACTTCGAAAAATTTTTTGAGATCCTCTACTTCACATATCATAACTCATATTCAGATGGTTTGTGATCTCACCTATAAAAAATTTCGTCCTGGCACATTGGTTACAAGGGGAACTAACAGTGAAAAACCCAATTTTTTTATATTGGTCAGAACCTCAAATAATTCTAGAGGTTTTCTGCCCCATACGATTATCCTCAACCTTTATATTTCGAATGTATTGTCACTTGGTTCTTAGAAAATTGTTGCATGGTTCCAGGAAAATACTGTAGAGGAAAATTTTCTATGTTTTACAAAGATAAAAGCTTATGAAAATTTTTACCAATTATATTTTTTTATTTGCAGAAAATTAAAATTTTTACAGAAAAATACTGCTGGTTACAAAAATTATAGTAGAAAAATGCTGTTCAGCGATGGTAGTGACCCTTGTGGTGATAGGTTCAATTGAAAACTTATATATTATTTACTAAGTTTAATTAATTAATTCATATTTGAAGAAAAACTAATTTGATTCTTTTATATTTTTGAATTATTTGCTGTAACTGGTGGAAACCATTTTAAAAAATCTCTTGTAATAGTTGAAACTTTTGACTACGTAAGAGATTTCAATATTGGTTACCACACGTTTGAGAGAGTGAGAATATCCAGGTTCCTTGAGATTCCATATCTTGAATCAATTATTTTTCGTAATTATAGTGAAAGCAATCGGACTTTAGATCCTACACGTTCACTTTGGAAATCGAAGTATTTTGAAAAACAGATCAGTTTAAATTATAAAGTGTTCGTTAGACCTTAGGTCTTGTCTAAAGTATAAAGGAATATAATGATATATTGTTGAGCATGACGTGAAAGAAATCCAAAAGATGTAGAAGAGAAAGACTTGATTAATCCTTGGCTTGTATAATATACATGCCAATGATACTTTAACAACAGATGAATGAAAGCTTTTTTAATAAATAATAAAAAATATTGTTTTCTAATTTTATTGATTGTTATATATTCGAAATAGTTAACAATCAATACATTTTTAAGTTTTTCACTGTATAAATGAGGTCCCAAAACCGAACATTAAACAGTGTAATTGTATTCTATATTATGTATTTATGTGTACCTTGAATGATCGGCGATCTATTAATGAGAAGCTGACTTTTGAGCGAGATTAACCAGTTACTGTCTTCGAGAATAATGTAGTGAATAGTCTGGAATCTGGTTGTTTCTGGCATTTTCTGGATCTTTATAGTAGCTGAATAATTATTGCAAAACTAGGAACGTCTACTTAAGATATGAGTTGCAATTTTTAGTGTACACTCAGAATAATATAAATTTAGCTACAATCTTAGTTTATTAAATGTTTCGATTCGAACGCGGGGGAGTTTCACACCTAGGAGATTGTCTCTTAACATGGCAGGGGTACCAGATAAAGTTTAACCACAGTCGAAAGCATAAAAAGTTAAGACATAGGAAATTATAAGAAATTTTGACATTATATTGACAGCAAATATGCTTAGGTCTTGATGATACAGCATAATTTTCATCAACCCCTACATATATAGGGATGAATAGAATTAGCTTGAAAGAAACCGAAATCAAGTGCAATCATCATATATTAAGAAATTTTCGTAGAATTTCTTAAGATCTAGGACAGCTAAAAGTTGATTAGTTGGATATGATACTGGAGGAAAATTACTCTAGACACATCATCTTAGTATAGAGATCCTACGATTCACTTTTGGACCATTTTCTGGTCTTTATTAATTTAATTTTGGATTTACAATTCAACATATCGTGAGTTTTATATATGACAGACATTTAGAGGAGATTTGTTTCGAACATTCTTCTACCTTACTCAAATTTTGATATAAGATTGCAACATAACCTTAGTGGCCATCTGTTTGGTTGCAGTCTAATAGTTCGATCTTAAATATTAAGTATTTAATTGTAATTTGAGCCATTTATAATGGAATTTATAGAACAAAGTGTTTACGATTTCATAGATATAGTTGTTACTACAGGCATTACCACAAAGAAACTATTAAATTCACGGTTGAATAAATCAATTCGTTTTGATCGTGGTTCATCGTGGTTTTAATTTTTATGTCTCGATTTTGTTTTATGCTTTATCTACTTTTATGATTCAGTATTCTAGGTTAGGTTAGGGTGTTATGGCTGCTATCGCACACTTAGACCAGCGATTGGTCCGTTGTGATACCACTCTATGTACGGGTATAGGTCCGAGTTTTTTCGTAGTACCATCTGCGCATTGCATAGCTCCACTATCAGCCTATAGTATTGACATGGAAGATGGGTCGGTATATGGATTCTTAACACTAAACTAGTTTATCGTACATAACAATAACGATTTAATTACCAGTTTGATGAAGTACAATTCTCGGTTTCGGTTTGAAGTAATAAATCGGTTCTTGCTAGCAGGAATATGTAGACAGAAGAAGCGTTAATGGTGGAACGCAAAGGTCTAAAGAATACAACTCAGAAATTAACGAAATTCACGTGATTACTTTAAAGGAGTCTCTAGATAAGGGACCAAGATGGAAACACTTGCGTAAACATCGATGCGGTATTCGATACATGGCATGAATATTTTTCTGAATTACTTAATCTTTCAAACGTAATACATCCAGTATTTGAATACGTCCGATTAAGAATTCAAGAAAATCTTTGATCTGGATTGATTGCATTCCACCACAATGGCATATGGCCGCGTTTTGCCCAATATTGGCTCTCCTTTGCACAGCATACAAGTTACTATCGTCATTATCTTTGAAACAATTACTCCTCTGGTGGAGTAAATTATCGGTGACCCCCAATGAGGATTTCATTTAAATCAGTCAGTCTAGTTCTAGTTTTTCCGCTACGGATAATTCTTTCCTTGTATTATTTAACATCTCGCGCTGCTTCCATGTATTGTTAGATTTCAAGTAAGCCTATGACTCGACCAAAAATGCGCTTGAATATTTAGGAATACCAAACAAATATGTATATCTGTATAAGATGACAGTAACGCAGTCACAATGTTGTGTCAATGTTGAGTACAGGTTATCGAGAATCCATGTGTGCAGATGATGTATATGTGATTGTAATAAATAGCAACGTAGTGAAAGAGATTCAGTTTCCGTTGTTCTCAAAATCAACTAGTCAAAAGAAAGTGATGAGATTTAAGTATCTGGGATATCTCGATTATAGAAAGGCTCGCCTTACCACTGCAATCGGGCTTTCTCTTCGTGCAAATCGGACTATCTTCCACATAAGTTAAAATTGTACAGAGTGTTGGTCATACCCATCATATCATGTATGGATTGAGAGTTAGATCTTGACGTATTCGAGAGACGAATTATGTCTATGCCAAAATGTGACGTCGATGGCACATACCGGAATTAATGGAAATTGTTGAAATTCATATTTAGAATTTCTCATATGTGTGACTTATTCCATTTTTAAATTCAATCAAATAAAAATTTGATATTTTTAGTTTAAAAATATTCCTTATAGTAGAATTTTTATTTTTTTATATTATGATGTTACGATTTCGCCGAGTGGTTATTCAAATTATTTATCCGGTTCGATCACTGGATTGTGAATATTAAACTCGCAAGAATTAATTTTTATTATTAATTTATTTTCCAATAAATTCCCCAAATAATTTTCACAACACTAATTTTACACAATAATTATCACTACAATTACTTTAACACTTCACTTTCACTTTTTTCACTTCCCAATATTAACACTTCGAAATTCAAAATTGAACTGATTTGTAACTGAAATGTCTACACCTATGTATTATAGAACATTCCATTATTTTTCATCTCTACACATCGCGAATGTTCTTTTCGTTGCATTTTGTTCGCTTCGCCTATTTCATTATTTATTTTTATTTTGTATGTGTAAACATTTTTTCGTATGTGTAAACATTTGGTTACAGGGTAAGTCCTACTGCTATAATTTATAACTCTTCTTAGTTATCACTGGTGACATCTGTGATTCGTCACAATAAATATATTTCGGCAATCAAGTTGCCATCTTCAGTTTTTATCATGAACTAAAAATATTAGTTCCATGCCTTTTTATACTTTTTCCAGGGTAGAGTGTTTTGGTTTTCAAGGTATAATATTTTGTGACGTAGTTTTCAAAACTAGTTCGAAAAGTTTGTTCGTCATAGTATTAATTTTGTTGTTAAGTAGAAATTTATTTTTGCGATTTTTATATATTTCAAATTCTTGTAGCCAGTTCATTTGGTCGCTTTCTTTCGGTAGTCGAAATTTTCACTCCCAATAGGTTGAGTTGACAATATTATATTGCCACTTGATATAGGCACAATTTTTATAAATTTAAATTAAACGACTTGAAATGAGTTAGCCTGAACTTACGTCAGAGCCGAACCGATTGCTCAGAATCGTAATCTGAATACTAGGTGTGGGTGTTAAACTTGGTACAACTACGTTAAATTATTCTACTCTCTCCCATCTTTTACGAGACGTTCGGTAGACCTTCTATCGTCGGTACCAAAGTGTTAGTAAGTGGCTTATTAGTTACCATTTTTTCTGCTATCTGCTTTGATCTCCAAGTTTAAAAAAACTATAGTTTATGACGCTTCCTTTCGTTTATTTATTCGGAATTCGCTTCAATTCCCGGGAACACTTTTTCCCTCTGCTGGTTTTTCCTCCAAGTTTTTTTTCTATTCGGATTTAAAAAGGAATTTATAAACATTTTGTTAGTAGCTCACTTAACCAGACAAAATTAAAGTACCAGTAAAGCTTTATACATTCTGCTCATTTCAACATAACAAAAGAAAAGGACATCTTATATTTTTGTGTTTATGAACCTATAAACCGTTTCATCGTATTCGATTCGGACAGAAACAAATTGAAACATGACATAAGAATATGGAATTGGCAATCACGGAAAATGATCGATATCGGTTATAGTTTCGGTAGATCTTAAACAAATAAGTCAATGTGCTTCTTTAGATGTTACTTGTTTCATGTAACAATGATATATTTGTATCTCAATTCTATATAATCAACAAAGTGGTTTTACCTGGGATTATATTAATAATTTATTATGTTGTGTAGTTGTTAATATAGTTTTTAATTACTTAACTTATTAATATTTTAATATTAATCGATCATTTTATGATATACAAAAATTGTTGTAAAACGAAGCACAACTTCTATAACATTATTCGTTAGCTCATATGAGTACATACATGTTAAGTTATGAGTTTTTGTAACCATCCACAAATTTTTTTCCACATCATTTACTAATTTCCTATCTAGTTTATTAAAATAAAAAAAAAATTGAAAACTTTGTCTTAATTCTTGATAATTATATATGACTTGAACAACATGAATAGATAAAAGTAGAGGAAAACCGATAACTTCTTAAATTAATTATATTTAATTTTTTCGTTCTGTTTTTCGTTTTTTTTTTATAGCACAAAGTTTTATCCTAAACAATTAGAAAATAAAAATCCATTTTCTAATTATAATTTATTTTTTACTTCTGTTTCTTAGTTCTTTGCCTAATTCAGGATACTTTCCTTTTTCTTTCGATTAATTTTCTTTAATTATGTGAATAATATAACAAAAATTGATAAGGAAAATAAAAAAACAAAAATCAATTTGATTAATTTGTGATAAAAAAAATAAATAACAGAGAAAAGCAAAATAAATACGTAATATGAAGAAGAACGAAAACTTTAGTTTATTTTAATCCATCTTAAGTTGAAAAACGAAAGAAAAGTTTTCGTTTTGTTGCAAAAACACAACATTTAGTTATTTTATGTACATTCTCACACACACATAGGTATTATATTTATCGAACAGAATTTTCTATTTATTTAGTTTTTATTTTCTTTTTCAACTTTTCAAAGTTGGATGTTAGTTGGTTTGTTACATACCTTGAATATTTTATGTATTGCTATCTGTCGATCTATGTGCTCATATGTATATGTACATAATATATAATGCTATGTGATAATTGGTTTTATTTATTAATAAAAACATAAATATTATTTCCGAATATTACTTTTCTCGGCCAAATCTGGAGTCGAGTAGAGAAAAATACTTATTTTATTCAGTTCTGGAACTCGCAACTTATGATTTTTTTTCGACCAGGTGGAGTCGGTTCATTTTATAAATCAGAGTTTGACAAATTGGGATTTTTAAAAAAACTGGAGGTCTTGTTTCGAAAAATGATACCAGGATTTCAGTGGATTTTCCTTATTTTTATTTTAAATAAACTTTTAAGTTAATTTCATAATCACATCGGTTTATTCTCATTGATCGAAGGAAATAACTTTAATAATTAATTAATAAAAAAATACTAACAATAAGTGCATTTCGTAGTTTCTCTTTGTATGGCTTCCATTATTATTAATAACATCCATCAATTGACGCAGCATTTAATTTAGTAGCGTTTGTAAAACAAAAACATAAATTTTTTCCGTCCTCTTGAATAACTGTCTTAAGCTTCACTAAAGTGTTAAATTTAAGATTTAAGTCCGGACTTATAGCTGGCCATTGCAATACAAGTATATTTTGTGATTAGAAAAAATTCTTAGTGCACTTAGCAGTGTGAATCTAGGGTCGTGTTAAAATTGTTCATACTTCTCTGACATTTTTTTTGGGGGGGAAAAATAAATACGATTGCATAAACCTTTTCATGTCAGAAATGATCCTGCTTGAAAGTTGCGAAAATAACGCATTTGAAATGGCTCACGAACATCTCGTCAATAATTCTGGCATCTATCTGGTCCGTCGAAATTAATATTTTTTTTCATCTGAAAAATAATATCTACAAAAAAAAACATTTTCTTTTCTTTACAACAAAATTTTCTTTACAACATATACAATCAAATATAAATTGTCCAAACAAAGGACAATTTACTATACTGATAGTTTTTATATAACCAGCCCAGAAAATTTTACTATCATGATAGCTTTTATATACTCAGCCTAAACAGATTACTGAAACAATAAACAAATAATCATTTGATTATTAATCATTTGCCATAGTCCCTTAACCATAGAAACCATTCGTTAATCGTTGAACGGACCAACTGATTATTGATTTGAGTTGAGAAAGGTTTGAACAAGTATATGTAATTTTTCTATGATGGGTTCTTGCGATATAGTCCCTCAAACAATATGATTTCAATATGATTACTGTTGCAATATGATTACTGTTTAAATTAATTATGGTGTATACACAAAACTAGTATTATATGTTTTTCTACAGTCACGATAGCAATTAATCAAAGTTGTTTACCTATCGTGACAGTCATTTTTTGGGCTGAGCTTATCTAAGCTATCATGAGAGATCATTTTTCTGGGCTTAGTATATGAAAACTATCATGATAGTAAATTTTTCTGGGCGGAGTATACGAAAACTATCATGATAGTTGATTTTTTCGGGCCTGAGAGTAAAAAGTGTCATGATAGTTGAGATTAGCGTTGTCATCGCTTTTTTGTGGGATGAATTCTGGGCTAACTTCACATACATACCAAAGTTTAGGTTTAGGCACTAGATTCTAATATTTCAGATTAACATCCTCTTTTAAATCACGCTTTATTTGGGATGAACTGATATTTTTCCTTACCGCTAGACGCCTTATTTCTCTTTTACCTCTTGTACTAACTTTATTCTTTGGTTTTTTTCTTTTCAATGTACCATTTTTTGGGGAATTCTTAAAAGTTGTTAATTGTATTTTTATTTCTATTAACATTGTTTTGTCTATTTACATAGTTGCAGCGAATTTGCTTCCAAAAATCAGGTTCGGTTCAATCATTTGAACGACGGTTTGGCTATATTTCAAGCTACGTGGCCGTTGAGTCGGCAATATTTTTTGGTTTAATTGCACTTTATACGGAAAGAAATGCAAATCATCCTGCAAATTCCATTGACGCAAAAAAACTATGCACGTGGAATACCACACTTTTTGATTCTGACCAACGCTCTCTCTGACCAATTCATTGAAGATTGAACTCGGCACAGTAGTCATAAAGTAACAATTTTATTGTGTTTGTATCTCCGATCACCTAAAGTCAAAATCGCTATTTTGAAAGAATTTAGTTGTATCATTCAGCTTATATTATTAATCTAACGATTATATTCTATAACTCATCCTGTAAATCCTATGATTTATACTATGTGGTAATTTACAGAATAAATAATGCTTTTACAGTTAGTTGGAAAACCTGACGACCAGAATAAATATGATTTTGATGAGTTTCAATCTAATACGACCAAAGTGGTATTAGTATTGATATAGTGAAAATTAGGAATTCACTAGTCAGTTAAAGTGAAGTTTAAAGTGACAACGACGTTTTTGTAGTCGTATTCCATTATAAGTTAAAAAGTTAATCATCACCAGAAATTATATTTTTCGTTACGTCAATTTTTGAAGTGAAGATCCAAATGGATTTTGATTGAAAATATTGATTTTAAATAATATTTATTTAAACCATTTACTATATTTTAGTGTTTAAGGGTAAAAATTTCAATCGGAAAATAATTTAAATGTTTGGTTGAAAGGCTAGAGCAGAATGTGGATTTTTCCAAAGATCTTGTTATATTCGGCAGATCTAAACAATAATTTAAATATTAGTAGGCTTAACCGTTCATGTTCTAAGTAGAGAAAGTAAAAGATGGCAATAGAAAATTACAATCGTTAATTATTTAATTATTAAAGCTTTGGAGTGAACAAATTTGGAAAATAGAATTAGAAAAACACGTTGCATATATGTCAAAATAGATACCGACTATTGGAGGGAGGTTCAAAAAATTATATGTCTTTTCATTCTCTTCTCTAGTGTGATAAAATTCAAGTAACTAGAACTGATAAATTTATACATTTACATATCATGTTACTTCGATTAACTAGAAAAAATACCAATTTTTGGAGAAGGATGCAAAAGAGATTTATAACCATTTGATTACGGTCGAAGTGCTGAATTTATGAGCAGATTATCTTCCATATCAGTACTATAGTCCTGTACTATGTACTATAGTAGTGATATGGGAGCTATGCAAGATCCATATAGTTTATATACGAACATAAAGCCGTCTTTGGCTGTAATGGCGTATAAGGTAGGACGGAAATAAACGACCCCGCGAAAGAGTTGTAGGAGTCTTGAGTTCCAAACCAACTGGGAAAGATAAGAAATAAACAACCCTTATATTCCAGGCTAAGATTGTCTAGCGACCATTTTAACATCCATCTTTTTCCGTAGTGTGTTATAATACCCGTTAATGGAAACATTAATACCGTATACGATTATTTTGAAACTGAATTATCTAAACCGAATTTTCTAAATAAAAATTTCGTTGAACATTCCATCTGTATTTTATAACTTATTCGATTGGTATGATCAAAGTTAGATGTAGAAAGCGTAGTAGAAGGAAACTGAGTTTAGCTCCAGTTTAAAAAGATGTTCTCTTTTACCCAGCATGCGAATAACTGTCAAACATTCTTATTAGGAAAAATCACTATGATTGTTTTAACTATCAGTATCCCTTTTTTATAAGGAGAACTTTTCCCATTTTGGTGAATTAAATTAAAATGTATCATATTTTCGGTATCATATAATCTCGATAACATCTTCAATACAAAAAAGCTGAAAGTGTCTAACTATGCGTTGGGATTTGTGTCGTTACATAGAATAGGGCGATCTGATACGTCTGGTTGATTATAACTCCACCGAAAACTGACCTATGATCGATCAAGCCAATCTTTGGTAGTTTCACTACAACAAGACTATCTCAGCCTAATCATTGAAGCTAAATAGAATTCCTTATATTCCTTTTTTATCTTTGATATGAGAATATTTTTAGGGCAATTCTAATCAATCATGTTGCCATTCAATATAGATGAAAAATAACAACAGTAATAATATTCCATTCTCAAAATAATTCGGGTTTTCTATTACATATAAAGGGGGAATATAATGTAGCTTTTAATGTTAAAATCTACTTGCTCGCCTAACATTGGTACCACCAACATGACAAAAACAACTATAAAACAAAGTTATGATTGTTGATGATCAAAAATGTTTTTTTATGACATAAATTCAATTTTTATAGAAAAGTAAAAAGTAATGAAAATCCATTCATTTTATTTTTCTATGTGGGATTTGTTTGTGCTTTCCCAGTTTTAACTTTTACATACGAACAAGTCGTTTTTTGCTGAAAAATGTGAATTTTCATTTTGCCTGTCGTTTTTTTTTTTGGTATCCAGCTCATGCTTAGTAACTTTTCTTACGATTTTTTTAAGAGAGGATAATTTTTTATATACATATACATATATTCATATAAAGAATAATTTTTTTTTTGTATGTTATAAAAAAGAATAAAAATTCTAAAAAGTCAGCAAATTTTTATGTTTTGTTTCTTATGTACCAATATCGAAAATTAGAAATTTATTAAAAATAGAACAGACAAGCAAAAACAAAAAAAAAAATTACCTGAACTAAACAAATTTTCAGAAAAACCAAAACAGAAAAGCATAAAAAAAATTAAATCTTTCCGAAGACAAAAAATAGAAATTTTATTTTTTAAGAAGATCATAATAAGAGGTGGATTTAAATTAACTTTGCTCTATATATGCAGGATATAGTCGGCTGTATAAGAGAATTGCTTATTCGCAATATTGATAACTGAAATAAAATGGATGACATCCCATAATGATGACGACGTGCTGTAATGGTACGTATTAAGCTTTAATTTTGATGGTACACATAGCCGATTCGGTGAAAGAAAGTTGATAATTTCAAAACAATACAGCTGAAAGTGGCACTGTTGGTCCTACATTCGAATCATTTCTTTCACACAGTAAACAATGATGTTTTTTTTTTACCATGCATTATCGAAATGCCATAATACATATAACATATACAACAAAAATAAATACATAAAATTTATCACATTTATTTAATAATCCATAAATTCATAAATAAAAAAAATACTCCGAATCCAAATGAATGTCAATAAAAAAGCTCTAAATAATATTCGCCTTTTTTAATAATATCAATTGACCTTTCTGGTTCGTTGTCTCTGCCGAGTATTCAGTCTTATTAATAAAACATATTTCTTAATTTAACGTTATTGATTTTATGGAATCATTAAAATTAATATCGGTTTTATTTTTACGACTATTAGTGGAATACATCTAGGGAATCCAATACCGGTTTTCGGTAAACCGGTAAACCGGGTTTACCGTAAATTTTTAACTACCGAAAAACCGGTAAATTTTCAAAATTTACCGAAAATACCGAAAGTTAAAAAAATCATATAATTAGTATAATATCTTTTCATACTTTTACTGTATAAAATAATATATATTCAATTTCATTCATTTTATTTATGGATCTATATGAATAGGGCTTTTGATTTAATTTTATACCGAGATTTTTAAACGTGCTGATATAAATCTGCTTCATCTCATTCATTTCATTACGCAGATGTGACTAGACTTAAGGTTAATTCATGGTTAATTCGAGTGTGTCAACACTAACTTCAATCGTCCTATGGAAATTTAATTTCTTTAATGCTTGAAATAAACGGAACGGGTTATTTTACCCCTTATTAAAATATGAAGTATTCTACCCAAACTATAGGAAATTTAGGTGGTTAATTCAGTAGAAATAAAATAACTGCAAGACAATTAGTGGAAAGTGTCGCCATCCTGCTCAAGAATTGAACTTTTCTCGCTGTTTTGTGATGCGCATTTTGTATTTCGGTTCTCCGTTCGTAAATTGGGCTGTGGAACGCACAAATAATTGGAAGAAAATGAACTGTTTTACTAAAAAATCTGTTTTACCAAAAATTAGCAAATAGCCGCTCTTACATTAATACGCGGCGTTACAAGGCCATGATAAACGAGTTTTTGCTATATCCAAAATTCTTAAAAAAGACAAGCAGGATATTTGGAAACAACAAATAAGCAGTCGTAACGGAGATGTCAAAATGACATGAAGCATCTACGATTTGACTCTGAACGATTTTTTTGGTAGGAAGCCGTTAAGGATAACAAGTATTACGCTTATCATCTAGAGATTATCCAAGATCTAGTAGATCAAATTATATTAACCATTGACGTGATAAAATGCCAAACAATCGAAAATATTCTGAAAAGAGGGGTTGGCAGAATGTAGAGCTAATAGTCATTTGAATGAAATGGTGTTTCATTCTTAGTGACAATGTATCTCTTTCTAATAAAACAAACCGCTTTACAAAACATTCGTTCGTCTTTGTATTTAGAGCCAAATTAATTTGTGGGCTGCCCTTTATGCTGTGAGGTTATGTAATACCAAGAAATGAGTTATCTGTTAAGCTTTTCTTATCTCTCACAATACAAATAGAATGTACAGCCATTTCGGTTCGAAATATTAAAAGCTCCGTTTTTACTTTGAGTTTCATGAAATTAAGCTTCATTTCCAAATTCCGGTTATGTACTAAGATGATATAGCCAGTTGTTTTCATATTGTAAGTTGAAGCGCTTTTGTTAGAAATAAAAGCTTTCTGCCAATATATATTGAGAGAAGTCATTTTGGTCTTTTAAAACGATTTACCACTACCAACAAAACCATATTTATAAATTAAATTTATAAAATAGACTGTTTTTATTTATTCTATTATTGTTATTATTGAAATAAATTTTAAAATGTCTTTTTTCTTAAAAAACCAAAATAATAAGAAAATAATTAAGATATATTAGATGTTTCAATGATGTTTTTGTAGATTAAACAACTACCGAAATTTACCGGGAAACCGGTAAATTAAGAAAAAAAAATACCGAAACCGGTAAATGAAATTTTCGGTAAATTTAGATTCCCTAAATACATCCTACGAACATTTCCTTGTTAATTAAATCGTTTGAATTTAGTATGACTGGAAATCAGCTATGATTATAAATCTTCGAATATTAAATTAAGAATATAAGAGAGTTGAAATAAAAGATAAATTAATAATCATATTTTGACGAAGGATCTGTTAAAATATGAGATTCTTTCGAATCCCTGCTTTCTATTAGTTCATCCGATTCCCAAAGTTTCAATAAACTATCTTTCTATCTGGTTCGATCTTTACAATCTGTTTTGGGGTTAAGGCTATCTTTACGCCATTACATAGCCAAATCGAGGACGTACGCATATTGCATAGCTCTATGCCAGTCTATAGTATTGACATGTAAGACGGATGACCCATGAATTCTACACCTCCACAGACGGCCAAAGATGTGTGCATTCACACCACCAATCGTAATCAGATGAAGAAAAATATTTTTGCCTGTTAGAATTCGAGAACCCGGTGCCTCCCGCTTCAATTACCTCAGCTTTAACCACCGTGCCATTTGGTCGGCCAATAATTTATTAAAAGAAAATATAAATTGATTAACCAATACCTATCATAAGAATAATATTGCTGCTTATTTCACCGGAATTGACGGAACTCCTGTTCGAATATTGAAGGAGTTTGCCAGTGACTTGGCACCAATAATAACTAAAAATTTTCTCCTTTCTTATAAGCAAGGTAAATAACCGAACGCCTGGAAGAGTGCAATGGTGCAACTGGTCCTTAAATGTGGTTGTGATAAAACTGACCCCTTATACTACCGGTTTGTTTCAGCCGTGGCTAAAGTGTTTGAGAAATGCATTAACCAACAATTGGTGAATTATCTTGAGATTAATAAAATATTTTCAGATAAACAATATAGCTTACACGAAAGCTTCTCCGCAATCGATCTCTTAACGTATGCTGTAAACAAATGGAATCTCACCCTTGAGCACCACGGAAAAGCCTTTGTATTCGCTTTGGATATATCCAAAGCTTTTGACAAGGTATGGTATGAGAATTTCATTTGTAAACTTGTGGCATACGGCTCGGATTCGATGACCATCAAGTGAATAAAAAGCTTTCAAAAATACCGAAAGGTCAACGTTGTGCTAAATGGGAGATCATCAACGACACACTCCTCAAATGCTGGAGTCCTTCAGGGCTATTAATGACTTGTTGGATAGCACTGTGAACCCTATCCACCGATAGTTTTGCCGATGATGCAACATTGCACTCTTCTATTTCATTCGAGATCGAGCTTACTCCTTCACAGTTAAACGGTAAACGGCTGGAAGTTGTCACTTTGCTTAGTTCCGATTTGAGTACAATATTTGAGTGGAGAGTAAAAAACAGGTATAAAAAACAAATATGCATATTCTCGTAAAAGAAGTCGCAACGAATACCCGTTTGTGGTAAAAGTTCACGTTCTCGTGGGTTGTGACTCAATTCGTCTGCTTGGTGTTCAGATTAGCAACAATTTACAGTCGAATGAACACACTTTAACATTGGCCAAATCAGCTTCACGTCAACTCGGGTTCCTCAATAGAAACAGACGGTTTTTTAGATCGCACCAGGTTCTCCAGATATATAAAACCTCTATAAGACCGTGTTTAAAATATTGCTGTCAGGTTTGGGGTGGAGCATAAAGATACAGCTCTCCAGCTGATGGATAGAGTTTAGCGGGGATCCGAATAATCCGAAACTCCAGACTTATGAAAGATCAAGACAGCCAACAATACCGCAGAGATGTTGCAAAACTCTGCGTGTTCTATAGTTTAATAAATATGGTAAATGTTCTGCAGAATTAAAGGAGAAAATACCACCATTTGGTACGCATATAGCTTAACGGTGAAGCTGCCGAAACCTCGAAGTGAGCTAGGACACACTAAAAGTCCGCTAATTAAAGCTAAACACAAAAAAAATTACTATTACTAGAATCGATAGCGAGAGTGACAAAGTGACAAAAAACAACATCTTAAAATGTAGAAGCAAAATCGATTAGCCTATAATAGGTAACTTGATCGATCCATACCATCTTATGGAATATATAGCTTTTGTGATTATTTTAACCAAACAGTCTAGCTGCGGCTCTTAGTAACTGAGATTTCTATTTTATCAAATTTCTCTATGTCAAAATGTGTATTCTATATTTCGCTGGAACTATTCTAAGACGAATTATAAAGTACAAATATCAAATATAGTTGGGTGTACCTGAGACATCATTGCTCAAAATCAGTTACACAAAACAGATATAAATATACTCGTACGTCCAGCAACACATTCACCATAAATTACTAATATATAGAGAAGCCACGCCTGAACTATGACATAAAAACGCGTTTGTGTGTAAAAACATTCATTGGTCTGATCACCTACAATGTGCACCATTCTCAGTTGAAACGCGGTAAGCGCCGTTTTCGGCCTCTAAGCCATAGATTATTAGTTCTACTCTACGAAATTTGACCATAAAAGTGTTCATCTAGATCGCCGATAAAAATAATTGTAAATTAATAAATTAATCGAAAGCTAATGGCAGAATAAACTGTGGTTTATCACATTTAAAATTAAAAATCGAATTGTTATGTAAATCATAATTTACATAATTATTTTATTTATTACATTTCATCGAAAATATAAATATACCTTTGATTCAATACAACTCACGCAGATGCAATAATTGGTTATTGAGCATAAGCACATAATTTAAATCTTTTGGAAGCTTGTTATACAACATCATATTTCAGTGAACTGCAGAGTTGGTAAGCATTCTTGGTTTTATGTATAGCCAGTCTGTGTGCTCCAGAAAATAAATAGTCTACGGCACACACGTATTTTTAGAAAGGCCACATTGAAATACCGGATCAATCAGGGCAAAATATATACCATACACAGAACTGTTGTGGGCAATATAGTCTTAGAGTGTAAAGATTTTTAGATGTTAACCCTTGACTTCAAGTTCTCAACATCCACTTTCCAATCATGTTTTTTATCAAAGTAGAACTTGTGGCAAATATTACATCCAAATTCATGATGATTCAAATGTGTGCTTTACACTGTTCATCCCTGAAGTGCATAATTTTATTTTTATATCTCGAAAGAAAGTATTGAGCACGCACGTCGAAAGTTTATCTAGGTCACGTTCAATGGGAATAATGTTTTTATGTTTGGTCGAACTACCATAAGAAAATGAAAATTCGTGATTTGTTGACGCCGTGAATAACCACGAAAACTCTGTTGCAAAATGTCGTTAACATCGATTAAAACGACCTTCTAACACATATTGTTTTGGATTCTCACCATTAACCGATAATACATTTCCAGATATATTATTGCAACCAACTTTTTGCGTCCAAACTTTTGGATAAGACTATAAACAAGACTGATGATTTTAAACCTTGACTGAGTACTTACTGACTATATCAATATTAGCTATTATCTCTTGCTTAACCTACTTCCTCGTTTTTCCAAAATCCCAATTGCCGAAAAGATAAGAAGATATTCTTTTCCAAGAAACTGGTTATTCTTTTTAGATTGCTTGGCACTCTTTTTAAAAATTGAGATCACCATTGCTTTTATAAGGAACCTCGAAAGATTATTATATCACCAACCTTAACTAAAAAACAAGTTTGGACCGATATATCAACCAGGTAAAACCCAATTTTTTAGCAATTCATTAGATATTGTGGCAATGCCAGATATTGACTTGCTTTTAAGATATTGAGTTGCGTTCGTCTAAGAAAAGAAAACCAAAATGTTCTATCATAAGGTCTACTTTGTCAGCTGGAGCCATAAGTACAGATGGATTTGAATTACCAACACGTAATAAAAATTGAATAACAATTGAATAGTATTAATTGAGAATCCATTTTAATCTTTAACTGTCATATATCGATAATTATTAAAACTTTTATAGTACAATAGCTAGTTGTCGAGATTAATTCATTTACTAATTGACACATCTTTACACTGTAAAATTTTAAGCATAGGTTAAATAATATTTATTTGAATGTTTCTGCAAGTTGACTCATTTTTTACGATTCAAGTTTAACTGATAATCGAATATCCTTCAGTTATACTTAAAATTTATCAATGTGGTGTATTTATCACCCAAGCAACCATAAGCATTTTTCCATTTTTCTCAACGAATTTCTTTTAGTAAATAGTAATTTATATTCTGAACATCCAATTTTTAAGACAACCAATTTTTTTGTGATCCTTACTCGCACATAAAGAATAGTAAAATGAATTATACGTCAAAATACTGAATATCCAACCAAGAATCAGCTCTCAAAAATGGCCAAGAACTAACAAATAATGTGAGGCGTATCTACATTTTTTAGTGAAACCCCACGCGGGGAACGCGCCTTTTGGCTGTTGTGTTTCTACTATGTTAAAAAGTCACATTATTTGACGCCAGGAGTGATACAGTTCTGTTTCTATCTCCTACTGCAGTTTATAGTTTTATAATAAGTATTTCTTAATAATTTATATTATTTATAATTTCAGATTTTTAATTAAAAATATCTGAAAATATCTCGAGAATTCGGAGCCATTTAATTCGATCAATTTGGATTTCTTAATTGTTTCTTTAAATTTTTCAGACAAATATTCGCTTTAAAAGTTGATAGGACTTGGCGGAGTCATCAAACAATGAGCCTTAAATTACTGATCCTTGAATTTCTATATTTTATTTATTATATTGTGTAGTTTGCAAGTAATGGTGATTTAATATTCTTCAAGCCCATAATTAAAATTATAATTTAATTTGATATAAAATACAATAAACTAACTCAAACCAAACAATTACAATGATTGATGATGTGTATCCAATATCCAAGTCAAAAGGTTATGGTCTATTTACTACATAAAATTAAAGCGGACTCACGCGTTGCTTATACCATTGATCTACAAGTTTTATGAGGACTTGAAGCATTTATTATGTTTACATTGACCTCGATTCTATCTTCGATAATCTAAAAAATCAATAGTAGTTTGTGCTTATCATGATTCGAGTTATTTGACTAGTTTGTTATAATTCAAAGTTGATTGGATTGTCGGAATAATATATTGTCTTGAGGTGTTTCACTTCTATGAAGGATGTATAAAAAGTAAATAAAATATCGGGGACAGCGCATTTCCTTGTCGAACACCAAAAGTAATTGCTAAAGTTCTTGATAGCCTGTTTTCATTTTTAAAACAGCATTGTGACTGCCTTACTGTCATTTTACAAATATAGATACATATTTTGTGATATATAAAGCTCATAGCCTCTCTCGATTGATCGAGTCGAAGGCTTGCTTGAAGTCTAGGAATATCTGGTGTACATCGCGAGATGTTTCGTAGTACTTGAAAAGAATCAGTAACTTGATCTCGATAATTTCCTCCTCGAGTGAAGTAATTATTTTCAATATAATTTGTCACATTATTTTGAACAAGTTCAAGAAGAGTTCTTTATGGTTTTCATCCAAAAAGACAAGCTAATTAAAACAAAAAGGAAAATCTATTTGAATATTTAATATGAAATCCACATTAAAGCAACATGATTTCTTTTTGATAAGTTCATCTGACATCGTTTTAAAACAAGAATTCCATTTATTTGTGCATATTATAAATAAATGGAATTCTTATTATTTTAAAACGACGAACTATTCAAATTAAAATGATTTCTTATTAGATTGATTGTATCCATCTGTTTATTTTTAGTTGATTTCTCTTCTTAATTTTCTACGTTGTTTTGAGAAAAATAAAAAATCGTAATATCGAGACAACCCAATAATGTGTATTTCATTATTATTTATTTAGGGTTCATATTTTTGTTAAATTTATGATATTTATACATGAACTTCTTAAAAACTAAAATTAAAAATTATTTTATACATTAATTCAACATTTGCCAATATAATTTTAACCGTTATAACTAGGGCCCATTATTTATTAAGTTAAAATGTACAGAAGGCCCATCAAAATTTTCAAACTTCAATAATTTGTCTGTTTATATAATCGATAACTATATAATCGATTGAAATTGTTCAGAAAACCTAAGATTTTGCCATTCAACGCAAACAGTTATAGGTATTTATTTATAGGTTAAAATATTTCAGTAATTTTAATATTGTTTGTAATACTTAAAATTTGTCCAATTTGTCATACAGTTCCTCTAATAGAAATTATCTTAGTTCGTTGTTTTGGAAAATTATTTGGGGCTAAATCATTGTTTTGTAATTCATCATAATAAAAGCACTGCTTAAAATCAGCTGAACTAATGACTTCAATGTTTTTTGAAAAAAAATTGTTACATAATATTTGATTTTAAAATTTGGGAGATGTTTTAGTAGCTAATGTAAAAAACCTTAACTCTCGATGTAATGTTTCTGGCATATTTTTTGTGATTTTGTTGTTCCGCCTCAAAACGAAAGCACCATAAATATTTTAGTGGTCCAAGCTGTCTTATCACCGTTCAATAATGTACAAATAATGAAATTTTGGCTTTAATTTTTCATCAAATAAATTTTGATGCATTTCATTGTGTGTTTGTACGAAAAAGTCTTATTATAAAGCATCGAAAAAATTATTAAATATTTTAAATTCATCCATAGTCTCGATATTTTAATTGAACATCTTTGCAATGTATTTTTTTGGTTGGATGCAAACTTCATACCTTCATTAGAATACCCCGAATTTTTAACTTCTAATGAATAAAGCCCACTCAAAGAATCTGTTGAGCCACCCATGGAGCTGCTTGTTTTGGATGCGCACCGTTACACCATCTGGAATGCAATTTTCCTGTTGGGTTTCTTGCTTTTTTTTGCGAATAATAGGTTATCTAAAAGTAGTATAAATAGTAAAGAAAATCGTCTAAGCTATTATCTTACTGATTTTTCGGCAGAATAGTAATCTTCGATTAAATATGTATAAGCCCACTGCTGCATGTCACTATAGCACATTTTCTGTTTATTCTCAACGAATAAGTCGACTATACAATGAGCTTAATTATTATTATTTTTTTTTTATTTCAACTATTGTGCTCTGCATAATACTCCACAATGTTCTTTCCTTTGATTGTTGATTTCAATAAAGTGTTCATGCAGTATTATTAATGCGTGTGTTGGCCGCACTAGCCCGGGACGACGAACTTTGATTGGATTATTCATTTGAAATTTTTTCAAGCCATTCAAGTATTCTACTATTAGAAGTTGCTGATACAGTTCATCACACATCATAGGAATTTGCTAAATCATAAAGTGTTTGTTACTCTGCTAATAAATATATATATATATATATATATATATATATATATATATATATATATATATATATATATATATATATATATATATATATATATATATATATATATATATATATATATATATATATATATTATATATATATATATATATATATATATTATATATATATATATATATATATATATATATATATATATATATATATATATATATATATATATATGTATATATATATATATATATATATATATATATATATATATATATATATATATTTATATATATATATATATATATATATATATATATATATATATATATATATATATATAATATATATATATATATATATATATATATATATATATATATATATATATATATATATATATATATATATATATATATATATATTTAGAATATCAAGAGAATATTATCCAATACAAATATTAATACAATCAACTCCTGGTGAACGCTTTTTCTTTAGTCTCTGCATGGCATTGGTGAATTCCTTTTACGATGGAACAATGATCATATCTACCGTCTGCATTTGAGGGTATTCAAATACAGTTTGTGATACATGTGGAAAATTTAGTAGGGCAGAAAAATGTTCACGTTATGTATCGACAGAGGTTTCCAACCTGGTCCCAAATGTCAGTAGACCCTGATCTACGATACCACTTATGTCAGCGAATGCAATTACATACAAGATAATTAAATTTTGTTTTATAATTAAAAGCTATTGTCTAAATACACACACTTAAAGCACTAAATAATGAAATTCCATATTCACATTTATAACATAATTATTCTGTATCACATTAATGAAGTAATGAAACCCTCAAAACAAAAACTTAACATTGTTTGTGAAATAATAAAACACTTCTATCTTAATTTTTGTCATTCAAGTAAATTTGCCACAAGAACGAGAAAATGATATTACAACATAAATTAAAATAAATTTGAATATTTTTTATTATTATTATTTCATATACAGTTATTTTTATTTTATTTTCGTCTATTTTTACAAAACAATTAAATTACTTTAAAAAAAATACAGAAAACAATTGAATTTAACGATACAAAATTCTATTATCGTTGGAAAATTCAATTTTGTTTTTCTTTTCATTTTGTTCATTTTTTTTTTATATTATTTCTCTTTGGAGATGTTTTTGTTGGAAAGTTGGAAAACATAAAAAAATCATTTCATCACCCAATGGTACAAAAAATAGCGAAAAAATAAATTGTTTCTTATAAAAAAGTCGTCGTCCTCTTACATTTTTCTTCATTTAGTTATGGATATCCTGCCCATGGATTTTTGAATATTTTGTGATTGGAACCTAAATTTAATTAATTTTCATTCTTTGTAACATTTTATTTAAAGAAAAATGATCTGAAAATGGCAAACTTTCAGTTTACCTCAAACGGTTCAAGTTTTTGTTGTTGTTTCTGCGTATTGATTTCGATATTGTGCGTAGTAATTGAAATTTACCTTTTGATCAATTTGTTCACTATGCGGAAATGATGGAAATTTTTAATCAAGAAATCTTTTCAATTTATTTTAAAATAGTCAATTCTGTTAGCAACTAAACCATTTTGATTCGAAATGGCTACTACTATATTGTCAAAGTACATTCATACTCTCGTCTTCTACATAAAATGAAAATGAAATTAATTTTTTTTTTCAATTCTTAAGATTATTTTTTTATAATTAAAAATTTATTAAAAATATTCTTTGTGTCTATTTCTATCTTTGCAATCTGTTTTGGGCCATATCAAGCACTCACGGCTATAGAGTTCCGATTTACGTAGAACCATTTCTCCTATGGTACCATGCTCTATCCTATATGGTACCAACATGGAAGATGGGTTGCTCATGAATTCTGTAATCTTACAAGGGGTCACAAATGTGTACACTCACACCACAGGTTCATAATAAATTCAACCAAACAGGTTCATAATAGGATAGTAAAGGCTAGCCAGTAAGTCTTTTTGTGAATTCGATTCGTATTGCTATTCGATTCGAACATGAACTGGCATTTAGCACTACGATTGAAAATAGAAATGTACACTGCCAAATAATGAGAAGGGAAATTATGTGCTAATAGTCATACCTATCGTAAAATTAATCATTGAAATTGGTCCACACTTTCTTCCAACCATCTGAAGTCCATAGGTGATCCATGTTTATTGATTTAATTTCCGATTTCACTTCAGAATCGTGTTGACTATTCGCGTGAATCTACCGTGTTGACTATTCGCGTGAATCTGCCGTGTGAATGAAACAATGATCTTTTAAACAAGAACGTAGAAAGGGATCTGGAAATCTTTCATAAAATTCTCCATGATAGTGCTGGGAACCCAACCCTATCCAGGAGAACTTCATGAATATGGTTAAATTTTTGAATCATTTACATGGTCAATAAAACAAATAACTCGTATTCAGTCTAAGCGAGTTACACTATGCTAGCATAAGCCTCAAAATGATAATGTATTTTGTTCCAATCGAGCGTCTTTGAATCAAATATAATACGTTTGTGTATGACTCTATAATACGTTTGTCTGATGATAGGTCTAGAAAAATTACAGTTCTGCCAACACAGAATCCGGCACTTAGGGTGCCTAAATATCCTGCCAAATACCACGTTTTTTAAACAGTTTTTTACAGGAACTCTTAATTCCCTAGTTTTCAATGTACAACACTAAAACTACCATCTTAGACCGGATGGACTTTCCTTAAACAATATAAGCTCATCTTCCTTAGAGTTTTGAATCTATGGATCGTAGGTCGCCTGAATCATGATTGGTTGGTGTTAATGGCCGGGAGTTTACAATAGCTTCTATTTGTATAAGCAATTATTCAAACGTATAGGTGCAGGCGCACTTAATATACATAGTATATCATTGTATATTGTGCCTATAGATATCTCTACGCCATAACTGAAATAAATTCATCGAGTTCTTCGTCAACCGAAAGATGATGCATTGACACTATATTTTGCATTTGGCATTCCTATTACCCCTGTAAAACGTTCCAATGGTGTTTTAAAAGTATCTATGAACAGATCATTTACAACTTCAATGGGTAGAGCACTAAATTTACCAGACAAATCAATAGACACATGTATGCTTTTAAACTGGTCGATATACGTCCTTTCATGGAGGTTCTGCATAGTCCAACATTTAAAAATGATCGTTCAAATTTTAACCTGGCTAAGCATAAATTTCCCATAATTTTTGCCAATCCTGGACGAATTATAATGCAATGCACACAGCTGTTTCATCTCGCAGAACGTGACCGAGCCAGCGTACTCACTGTCCTTTGATTGCATGCAGGATATTAGGAATTCCCTACGATACATTATTTTTCTCTCGAATGTTAGTATCGATTTTTCGTAGTCATTCGTCATGATCAAACTCTCACATCCATATATGACAGCAGGTCAGATCAACATACTTTACAATTTCAGCTTATCCGCATTGATTTTGATTCCAGATATGGACGTTGAGAATATATTCTCTCACACAATAATCGTGAGGAATGAGCGGTCCAAGATACTTTAATCTCATCAGTCTTTTAAACGTGTGGTTACCTCTACTGAACTGGACTGGATATTGGTCTCTCAAATCAGAGATCAGACATTTGGTTTGGACTCGTTGGTGATATTTGGTGAACACAATGCATCTCCTCGACCTTGTCGAACATTAAAATTAATTGCAAATGTTTTCAATAGCCTATTCCCATCTGTGACACTGCATTTGGTTGGTCTTCCCAAAGGCTTGTTTGAAATCTAGGTAAGATACAACCGAAAGCTACCCCTCCGAAAGCT
Organism: Tipula lateralis; assembly: GCA_963932295.1. Classification (NCBI taxonomy): domain Eukaryota; kingdom Metazoa; phylum Arthropoda; class Insecta; order Diptera; family Tipulidae; genus Tipula; species Tipula lateralis. The sequence continues at coordinate 42,471,663 of OZ010736.1, forward strand.
CAACTCTAAAATTAAAACACTCTTTGTATACTCTTAAGACTTTAGCCTTCCATCATTCACGCTCGATTTATAAATTCGTAAATCTGTTTTCCTAGCAAACTCCGCAATCGACAACCGTATGTTCAAATACTTCTCAGACATAGAGTTCACTTCATCAAATTGGTAATTAGATCGCAAAATACTATTTCTGACCAGATCTTGGTTTTTTCGTTAAGCTTCTTTATTTATCAACCCTGTCCTCCGTGGTCTGTACAAAAACTTTCATTGTAGTTTTGCATTCATCCGGTTGTGAAAATTGCCTAATTTGCTTGAAAATCGATACGATCTCGGATAACTTGCCCGGTTTTTGAAACCCAACACATGAAGAACATTGAAAGCGGCAAAAACAGAATCACGTCTCCTCACCGTTACATATGGTTAAAAAAAAGACAAGGACTGGTGCCCTTGTGGAGACTATCGACAGTTGAACACTGCCACAATCCCGGATCGAAATCCAATTCCCCACATACACAGTTTCTCATTGAAACTTGCCGGCGCCACTATTTTCTCGAAAATAGATTTGGTACGGGCCTATCATCAGATTCCCATGGCTGCAGATGATATTTATAATACAGTGATAAGAACACCTTTTGGGTTTTTTGAGTTTACCCAAATGCCGATCCTGAAATGATACTAACATGTCAAACTGCCGTTGGATAGAATTTTTAATGTTATAAAAATTATAAGTGTATACAGTAACTTGAATCGTATCGGCGCTTTGTATGACTGCCACTTCTTCCAAAGCATTGGTCACTCAGCAAACACTGAAGTTCTGGAACCTGTTCTATCAGTTTATGCAAATTTTGGTTGATTTGACAGCTGGTTCTATAAGAAATCCCCGTACTAAGGTGGTGGATCGCAAAGAGTTAGTTACAGTCGCCGATTTTCATTTGCTGGACATTCCTTAGCAACAATTTTCTTGATTGTTCGACGTCATCGCCGAAGGCATCCTGATATGTATCTTGAGTGCATGTAGACGGATTTTATTCTGTTATTTTTGTGTGGATGATCCCTTTACCTTTAACTCTGTACTGATGTCTGTTTGTATAGACGGATCTTGTCTCCGAACTAAAGGTTGATTTACATATCCGACGATTTTTCGGCGCGACCGACTGCCGCATGAAATTCGGCGGACACTATTTTATCGATGATTTCCATATCCGAAGAATATCGGCGCAGTTTTTTGACACATACTTACAGAAATAATTCGACACAACGACAGAAACAATGTAAATTCCAAAGAAGAATGAAAAAAAATGACGTTTAAATTTTTTCATTTGTATTTGTATCTAGTTAGCTGTGTCGTCGCGCCGAAAAATATAAATTTTGTTCATGTCTTCGCCGTGCCGAAAATTCGGCGAAGAAATCGTTTCTAATTGGTTGAATGTATCACGTGATGTTCGGCGCAGGAAAATCGGCGGATATGTAAATCGACCTTAATACCGGGCTCTGAACCGCCTTTTGTTTCTTCTCGCCTTCATTGACCTCGATGCTTATTATCATCACCTACTTATAGTTGGAAAATTTGTAAATCACTATCCGCACTTTTGGCTCTGAGTTTGTAGTCGGATTAAACTTAATCAGCGCACTTATACTAGTGGCTTCCTTTTTTACCTGCTCGATCACTACTACGAGTGCAGTTTGTTCCATCTCAGCTGCTTCCAAGCGCCGTTTAACTCCACCACATTTTGGGCTTCCTATGGAAGCGAAGTATGGTGTATCGCCGATCATCTTGTCCTAGTTTATCTCTTTAAGATCGCAACTTTGCTCTCAACTTTTCCGCTGTATATATTTCCGAAATTTGTTGGGATGTACTAGCCTGCTGTTCTACCTGCGTTGCAATACCTAATTCTGTCTGAGACCTATCACTCTCACTTTGTTTGTTTGGGCCCTTTCACTTCCCACTCAGCATTATCAACAGGAATCTATCTATTTATCGATATCGTCATTTGATTATTCGATGTTGAGTATTCAAATAAGGGCGCAGGAGTTCATACTTCTGCTAAACGGGGTTTTAATATTAATTCTGTAGACTTTTCAGCAAAACCATTTATACATATTGTCATTGCCGCACTTGCGATAGGATCAAATGAAGACGGTATCAACAGGAAGGCACTAGTCAACAGGAAATAAATAATTTTAAGTTTCTCGAGGTTCGATTACAAAATGTGGTAAAAACCTCGATGCCCTTGTACGTCTAAATTTTATAAAGTGCCCCACTTGATATATGATTATTCAATATTTTCAAGATAATTTTCCATGATGAAGTCGTTTAAATTTTCATCGTTACGTACAATTTAAACTTTGGAAAACTTTAATTTCAACGCATCATAAAATCCATTTCAGTATGTACATTTATACATAAAAATTTTACCAGTATTTTCTTTCTTCTATTTTTGGGTTTTATCTAAAATAAAATAACAGAAACGATGAGTAGGTATTAGATATAAGAAAATATATGTTTTCCCGAAAAAGAAAATTTATTTTTTTCCATGCTATTGCTTTTTTAATTCTTTTATAAGAGCATAAAATATATGTACAATTATGTTGTACGGGCTTAATATCAGTCAGGTCACCCCCCGTTAAACAGAATTATGGTTAAAAAAATTATTTAATATTTTATTTTTCAATTCTATGTATATAAAATTTTAATTCCGAAAAAAATGTTGAAAACTTTATTTTTTTAAAGCACAAAAAAAAACACTTTTGTTTCTGGTATGCTTTTTCTGATTGCCTAAAAGAGAAAACAAAAATATTTCAAGATAAGATTTTTTTTTATTTTTAGGCTAAACGAAAACGTTAAGTTTATTGTTTTCTTATCAGAAATAAAAAAAGCACATAAAATATAATAATCAATTTTATACGGCCGAATTTTAAGTTCGTTTATTTGCGAGGCGGTACGATACTCGTTAAATTCAGTTCCAACCTCAAGCTTTAATTTTAAACAAATACGATAAAGTCATATCAGTTATTTTCAATAGTTCGCTTTAAAAATTTTGGTTAAGTTTATTTATATGTTTATTGGTCATTCTTCACCATTTTGATTATAATTGTGCTTTCACTTAACAATTACAGAAAAATTTATTAATCGAAAATCTTTTGTTCGAATTTATTGTTTTATTTTGAAAGGGTGAAAATTTATGTTGTATTCTAGAATATATTTAAAAATTAAATTTATTCAACATGAATATTTATTTATGTCTAATTAATTAGTATTAAGTCACGTTCATACATTTTCATTATTGATTACTGTACTGGGTTTTGATAAACATGTATGTTATGTACTCTTAAATAATTTTTTCAAAAATTTATTTATTTTTTATTTGAGATTGTTCATGGTCCTGATTTTTTGAAAAATTTTCAACATATATATAAGAATGTTATAGCCAATCACAGAATAAGACTAAGCTCTCAGTTTCATAATCACATGAATTAAATTACTTTATTTCTAAGCTTCGAATAGTTAATTTAGCAACATTTTTCTATTCTTAATTGTTATGAGCCTGAGGCTCTCATTAAAAATTATTCTGCTATTAAAAAGTACTCTGCTTTGACTGCTGGAAATGAATGGGTCACTAAAAAAATGAATCAGTCACTTTAAGTAAATAGAACTGGCACTGAATGAACCAAACGTTCTGTAACGGCGACAAAAATTAATGATTCGTTCAAATACAATGCAAGGTGTTGCTTGCTTGATACCGCTGGTGGGTGAACTAGAAAGTGGTAACCCGCTAGAGAGTATGTGACAACTAAAGTAATTTGCCTGTACATAACCGATATATACTATTAAAGTCAAGCCATATCAAGATTGGACATATTAAGATTGGACTTATAGAGAATATACCGAAAGAGATTTTTTTCATAGACATACTACACGAAGAGAGATGTGGTAAAAAGTGTTGAAGAGCACGACATTTATGTTGTGTCGGTATTCTTCCTTCGAACTTTGAAAATCTATGGTAGGGTCTCAGACCGTACTGATATTCCCAGCCAGTCTCCAAACGGAAATCTTTGAAATCGAACGGGCTTTGAAAAATTAACGGTAGAGGAAGAACCTTTTGAAATGAAATGCCACTACTCTTACTCTTTCCTTACTTACTTGATCAAATGGCCCAAGTGCATAAATTATTTATTGATTTATGTTAGATGTGTAATGATAGATGTGTTCTCACTTCATTTACAGATCCTAAATAGCAATATGAATTTATAGTCTTATACTTTTTATTCAGGTATAATCTAGTTTGAGAGCTTAATCATCACTCTATGTGTAAATAAATATCACTAATATTTAAGCCATGTCACATTTATAAATCTGTCGCATGAGTTATTTACAAATTATCAGTGTCGCTAATACCTAACATCAAGAATATTTGTATGTTTTGAATAAGAGTATGAACAAAATACTAACATCAATTTTGAAAAAGCAATCCAACCTCAATCCTTAGAACGTATTTTGTTTGTTTGCTTTTCTCTCTACAATTTGAGCCAAATTGAGGTTTTAAAAATATAGGGCTGAGTGTCGCAGAGTATCTAAATGGTAGGCAGTACCGAATTTTTGGTTTTTGCTAAATTGAAAGTCTTAACTTGTTGAAAAGAATATGTTTCACGGATTGTATACTTGTTTAGAAATATTTACTTTGAATGATGTATGTATTGACTCCTTATACCAGATCAGCAAAAGATGGCGCTGACATTTGAAAAATGTTGCCATCATAATATTAATTTGATACTCAAATTTAAATGTTAAAAAATCCAAGAATTGTGGCAAAGAAGTATTAATGTTTCCTTATTCAGTTGTGCGACAATTGTAAATATTAGCTTACCACATTTGAGATAATACATAAAGCACGGGTACAAGACAAAATTTCGTAGCAATAATAAATTTAACAATATAGAAAACTTTAAGCAAACCATGGAATAGAGCAATCCCGAACGTGAGATTGGAGAGTTCCAAAAATAATTACTAAGCAACAATAAACCAGTCATCGTCAATCTTAAGCCCTAATGAAGAAATAAGTGTTACGTACTCCACTGAAAAAAATCCTGCTTTAATATTTACAAAATAGCTTTTTTTAAAATAATTTTGAAGCATTTTAAAATTTTTCTTTCATATAACAAATTTTTTTTTCCTAGTTAAGAAAACCTTTATTTAATTCAAAAATTACTAAGTTGTTAAAATCAAATCGTAAGTTATGTGAATATTTGTTAAAAACTTCTAAAGCTTTTTTTGTACCAACAAATTATTAGTAAATAAAACAAAACCTTTAAATTTTTTTTTAAAAAACTAATTTTTACTTTTAACAAATTTTTTGTGTATTTTTAAATTAATATTTATTAAAATAAACAAATGGTTTTGTTGTTTGCACAAATATAAAAAAAGGATGAAAAAATTAGACATTGCAAATTTTTAATACATGTACTGTTCCGTAACTCTGGGAAGTGCCGTGAAAAATAAAACTTTATTTGATGAAAAGTGAAATAATAAACCATAATCAAATTCAAGTTAATAGTAATACCGTAAGTATAAATTTAATATTTATGTAATATGTTGATTTATGTATATTAAGATAAACTAACAAAATTTTAATCTACTTAATTTTCCATTTTAATTTAAAGTTGCCATATCCTCCTTATTCGAATGTTTGAAACAATATAATTAAAATGAAGTTTACAAATTTAGGAAAAGTATGAAGTGTTTTCAGTGTTCGCATAATATTGGCCCCATTAAGGGCCTAGATTTAATATCGCATTTACGGAAAAAACATAAACTTTTGAAACTTATGATGTTTTCCGATGTGTATAGAAGAGGATTGCACAAGTACATTCCAAAACGTCCGAGCCTTCCATAGACATGGCCTTGTGAATCATACAAACAATAACACAAACGCACAAGCATATGACAAATTGACATCTGGAACACCTAGTTTATTTTATTTTATTTATGTATACATTTTTTGTATTTAAATAATAAATAAATATTTTGTAAAAACTTTTTTAAAAATGTACAATTTCCAAATATATATTAATATAAATAAATGATTTTTAAATGAACAAAAATAATGTTTTAATTTTACAAAAGTCATATTTGGCATTACAAAATTCTTTTATTATCATAAAAAAAATTGTTTTATTATGCGTCATTAAAAATGGCGCAACAGGCGATCAACAAAATAATTTTTATTATTAACGATACTTTCGTTATTTTGATAAGCATTATTTTTTAACAAAACTTATTCTTTTATATCAACTAAATGTTCTCTTTACCCAAAACTTTTGTTATATTAAGTACGATTTTTGTTAATATTACCTAGGTTTTTTTTCATTTTACGATGACTAACACGCTGAAATTTGGGTAGACTTTGTATCGGCAATGGGAGGTTCTTTTCACCGTAGATTGTCTGGATACATAAAAGCACATCGTGTCATGTCTTAAACTCAACCTGGTCCGGACATCAACCATTAAAAACCATTATTTTAGTTTATATTCAATTATTTATTCTAATGTTCAAAATTGACGAATTCATAAGACATTTTCCATTAGACAAACAAAAATAAAGTTTTAAATAAGACAAGTTATGAATAAAATATACTTATGTATATGATTACTTATTAGTGGATATATTAAGTGAAGAAAAAAAACCCCTCAATTGGAACCAAAAATTTATAATTAATGAAAAAAAACTTACCGTTATCTGCCAAGGGTACTCTGGGTGATATGGCTGAAAAAAAACCCCAATTTTATTATCACTTTTATATTCCACAAATTTACGTTAAATTATTAAATCAATAAACTATTATATTAACAATCTATTAAAGATAAGTTTGTTTTCTTCGAATTTCTTAAGGTTTTGGCACCATACTTCATATATTAAGTTCAACAAGTTTTAGGCACTACACAAAATTTAATATGGCCGCCTTTGATCAATTCAACATGTGCATTTGTTAAGCCGACTCTGATGAATGTTAATTTTTCCAATTAAGGCTGTATTCCAATTTGGTATCAATATTTATCCGAGATATGAGCTTCCTTTTTCTTATGTTTCGGAAATTATTAGTTCCCTTCTTGTGAGGCTATATACGCTCAATTCTTATATAAAGATGTTTCGTATATGGTATATACAATTCATCCAATCATCTGATTTTTAGAAATATATATAGAGAAATGTATAGAATGCCGTAACTCACAGAAAAATATGACAATCTTACCATCTGGTGAAACAAAACACTTGTATTTATAATCATTCACTTTTGATGGCGACTTATATTTATTTTAGTTTAGTTAAGCTGTTGGTAAATTCACTGACCTTTTTATATACTTTGCATATAAGGCCTCGCGAGGAAATGAATTTCTATACTTTTTGAGGTAAAAATATAATTTTTTTTTAATAAAAACCTATATATACTACTATATATATACTATAAGATTTATAGTATATATTATACAATTATCTTGAATACATAATATACTGTGTATACAATTATATAGGACACTAGGAGGTTATATACTCGTAAGCATTTATTTTGTATTCGTATTTCAATATATTCTCATTCCCGTGCACCTATATAAAAATCTATATATATTTAAGTTACATTTCAACCTGTACACCCAATGTTATAATCAACGAAAGAGAATCCAATGATGACGATGATTATGACTAATACGTCATTTATAAACTACTATATTGTATATATTTACAAAAATTCAAATTATGTACCAAACTTAAACAATACTCTATGAAAAGTATATTTCCGCAAACGACAACAACAACACAAGATCTTAAAAGTGTAAAGTTAACAACCAAAATCATTTGTGGGTAATTCGATATCCGTAACATAAGTTAACTAAATCATAGTATCTATATCGTCAGTAAGAATTTTCCAGTTGTACTCGTATATGCTGATCTACTATAGGACAAAGATTTTCTGACTGAACTTAAATACAAGCTCGATTTACCTTAATTAATCTTCAACCCAAATTTAAAAGCCAAAATATGTTTTATTGATGAATAAGCATTCGGTGTGTTTATTCAACTTTCATTATTCTTATTATTTTTCGGCATTGGTGTGTTCGGTGAACACGAACCAAAATTCTATCAAATTTCATACCAAAAATTGTAAACATTTTGCAATTTAATCTTAATATTACAACAAAAATCTTACACAATTTGTTGCAGGTCACTATATATTTTGTTTTCTAACGTTTTATAACGGTTATCACAAGGTTTTGTTGATGAGGCAGACCGTATTTAGTGTCAAATTAGCTTTCAACGCCTAAATAACAGTGCTATTAATATTTTTAAATTCTTCGTTTTATTTAACTATTTAATTTAGTATTTGTCACACTAATTTTCGAACTAATTTAAAATTTCGAAACCGCATACAACATAGCATAATTAATAAAGTCTTGTTACAAATTTTCCAAAGGGCTAATGGCTTTGTATTTTTAAAAAGCTTGCTCGGCTACACTACTCAACGAGGCGGGGTTCAGAAAAAAAATGTAAACTGTTAAATTTAAAGATGATTGATATATCATATTTATTACAACAACAACAAACAAATTCATATAAATATAAACGAGAAATAATAATCACTAAAATTAACTAAAACTATATAAATTCTATTATAAAGAATTTTATTTTAATTTTATTTAAAAAATGTGATATACTTTATTATAATTCTATTTTAAAGAATTATTTAATAAATAACAAAAATCTTAACTCTAAAACTTAACTATACTTAACACTATGATTTGATTCTCGAGATGTTATCCTGATGACGGTTATGATGATGATGTTGACATTCCTTAACTATTCATACTCCTAGGTTTACGAAGTTAGCCACACATTGTGTTGGTTATATATATTTTATTTTTGTGGAAATTCACCATACATTGATTATAGGTTTTTTATCACTAAACGGGCGCGTACCATGGGTAGGGGCTTTTCCCGTCTAACTGTGATCACTTTTCTATACGTTTTATTAATTTTATGTTTGTGGAATTTCACCATACATTTATTATAAGTTGTTTATCACTAAACGGGCGCGTACCATGGGTAGGGGCTTTTCCCGTCTCACTGTGATCACTTTTGTATCGATTATTATCTCTTAATTATATCGTTGAAATACTTTTCACGGATCAAACTCTTCTCCCCTTTAATAATTCTGTAATAGGAGCTACTATAGACGAATAATCTGCAATAAATCGTCGATTCCATCCGGCTACTCCTAAAAATTGTTGAATCTGTTTCACTGTTCGCGGTACTGGGTACTTATTAATTGCGTCCACTTTGTCGGCTGCGATATGAATGCCTTTTTTATTTACTACAAATCCAAGATAGTTGACCTCTGGTACGCAAAATTTTGATTTTGTTTCATTAATAGTTAAATTAGCGTTTCGAAGTTTATGCGCTACAATTTTAAGATAGTGTAAGTGTTTCTCAAATGTATCGGTTGCAATAATTATGTCGTCTAAATACGACCAGACGTATGGATGCATTTCTGGTCCAATAATAGAATCAGCAAGTCTTGACATTGTCGCTGGTGCTCCTACCAATCCAAACGGCATTCTGGCAAACATATAAAGTGGTCTACCAGACAGAGCAAATGCAGTTTTTGCTTGTGATTCTTCTTCTAAAGGTATTTGCCAATAAGCATCTGACAAATCTATAGAACTTAAATAAGCAGTTCCTTTTAAATTGCACAAAATGTTTTCCAAATGAGGCATTGGGTACGAATCCTTTTCAGTCACTAAATTTAGTTTTCTTGCATCAAGGCACATGCGAATTTTCCCGTTACTTTTATAAACAATAGTCATTGCTGACCTTCATGGTGATCCTGGACATGGTTTTATTACACCCAATTTAAGCATACGTTTTAATTCCACATCAGCTGCTTCTAAAACATGTGGTGATATTGGGTAACATCTTTGTATAATAGGTTTATTGTCTCCTGTATTAATAACATGTTTTACCACATCCGTGCATCCAAAATTTTCGACTGTTGTGATATTAAAACTTTGAATTACTTCTGTTAATTGTTTTTGCTGAATTGTTGATAAAAATATTAATTGATTAGAACTGTCCGAATGTTCCATCTCTGTTGATAAATAAAATAATGTTGGATGTAAATCAAATGCTTGCCAAAAATCCATTCCAAGTATAAGATTTTGCTTTAATTGTGGTAAAATATACACAGTTAAACATCTAGTTTTATTACGAAATTGAATCATAATATCTGCAACTTCACAACTTTTCATTGGATGACCATTTGCAGCTAATATTTTTCTAAATTCTTTTCTAGTTTTAATATTACTTTGAGCCAAAAATTGATGTGCGTTTTTACCAAAAATTATTATGTTTGCACCTGTATCCAGTAATCCTGATAATGCATTGTCATTAATTTTCACTTCGACATACAATCTGTTATCTCCAGGTTTCTGTGTAAACAATGTACATGCTTGAGCTTCCAAATTTGTCGGTGTGTTCGGCTGATTGCTTGAATTATTTTTACTGGTCTCTTGATCATTAGATATCCCTACCATAGCTGCTTCTTGGTTCTTTGATGGTCTCTGTGATAGTTGGTCTTTACTAAGTGTGGATGACAGGTTTCACAATGTGGAAAAATTGTGTTTTCTCTTCCACATCTAAAACACATATAAGCTGCGCGTCGTGGTTTAGGACACTCATCAGGTTTATGTCCATTTTCGAAGCAATTCACACAGTTAAAAGCTGCCGGTTGTGATGCTGATGTGTTCACTGTAAAATGTGTTTTATTAAAAAGGTTTGATTTGGGAACTTTCCGTAAATTAACATTTTGTAAAGATAAACTTTTAGTTCCCTTATTTTCAAATTTCATGTTGCTAAATTGCTTGTTAAAATTTTGATTTCGTGCTAGCGTATAATTTTTCGAATATTGATTGTCGACTTCATTTACTTGATATAGTTTTCTAGCACCTCCAAATACCGCATTTTCCTTGCATAGATTCTCCATTTTTTCAATATTTCTGCATAGTAAAGTCAATTCTTCAATTGATTCAATGTTTTGTAGTGTCTTAATTCCCAATCCTCTTAAAGATGATGGCCATAAATTGTTGTATAAAAATCAAATTTTTTCTCTATCAGTTAGAGAAGTTTTTAAATTTTTGAACAATAGTTCCATTGAAGCTCGGTATTCGCCGAATAGTTCTCCTCTATTTTGCTTCCGATTTCGAATAGAATCCATTAATTTTTCATCTGCGTCTGGATCGGAATATTCCCATTTTAGAGCATCTGAAAATGCATTCCATGTGTTAAATTGTTCTATATATGCATCGTGCCATTTCAATGCACTGCCATTTAGTAGCAAGAAAATTGAACCGAGTAATTCTCTTTCATGAATATCCTGCGATTTTGCCATTCGGTTTACATTATTAATGAATTCATTGACATTTTCGTTAGGTCTTCCTGAAAATTGTAATTTCCACTCTTTGATAGGTACTGGTTGCCATCGTTTCTCAAAGTTGTTAAAATGTTGTGTTCTTACTCCAGTCGATGTATATGGTACTGAATGAACATTGTTGACATATGGTTGATGAAAATAATTTTGATGAAATTGTTGAGCTTGACTATTATAATTTTGTTGATAACTGCTTGTTTGTGTTGGAATAAACATAAACTCATTGTTAGACATGATCGTGTTTTGTGGAATGTTCGCTGATATCTGATACGGTGGCCGATTAAAATATGTTTGTGGTGGATATGTTGAATAATTTTGTGGAATGCCTCCAGGGCTAATATTAACTGATGTTGGAATAACTGATGATGTATAGGTTGGTAAATATGGTTGCGATGATGTTGTTTGTATTGATGGTAAAAACTGCGATCCTGAAGGAGAAAATCCATAGATTGGAACAGATGTTGAAAATGTAGTTACTGTAGAAAAAGGTAAACTTTTAATAGCATCACTATGAATACTGGTTGAACTTTGATCAATTGATGATGAACTTAAATCGGCTGAAGGAACGATGATTAGCCTTTTACTTTGCAGTCGAATCTTCCGCAATCTTCGTAGAACTTTTTGGATTTCAGATCTATCGGCTTCATTTTCTATGTTAATTCTATTGAGTCGATTCTCCCAATGTTTAAGAATATTTACATAGTTTATATCCGTATGACGTTCTATATCATCTAGTCGATGCAAAGCAATCTCAAGTAAGTTGGGAATATCAGGTTCATGAACAAAATCTTTAGGAGCTAAATCATAATTACTATCTTCTAACTTCAATTGATGCCGTAGAACTTGAATAGAAATATCCAAAGGTTAGTTTTTATCAATATTACGTAAATTCAATTCATATTGAATTTCACTGTCATTCAATCCATTTATTTACATTTTGGAATAGGTAATTGAACAACCAAACTAACTAATAAAAAAAACAAATTAAATATTGGACGCCACTAGTTTTCGATGAAAACTAGAAAATTAATGTTAAATTACACGTAAGAAAATGTTATTTAGTTATCAAATAACTAACACCTAAGAACTTAAATAAATTAAAATATTTCGTTTATCCTGAAACAAATTTGTATTAACAAAAAAAAATAACAATCGTCAAATAGATTGAATTTAAAATAATTATTATATAGTTTTATAAATATGGAATATGAATTGTAAGTTCAGTCAATCATCAAACAAAAACAAAAATTAATAAAAATAAAAATTTAACATGAAATAACCCTTTAAGTTTTTTTCGGCCCCACGTTGGGCGCCAATTTTGTTACAAATTTTCCAAAGGGTTAATGGATTTGTATTTTTAAAAAGCTTGCTCGGCTACAGTCTAAATCTGGAGAGATTGAATCATGGACTTTGGTGAAAATGGTTGATTCCGATCAAAGAAAAAAGAACGAACTACTTCCACTATTTTTTATGTTGTATCGTACTGAAGAAACGACACAACCCGAGAAACGCCAGCCAATGTAATGTTTGGAAGGGATATATACTGTCTAGTGACCTCGATTTGGAGTAGAGGTATACCACCTACAACATGGCATTTCACAACACGATTTCACTCTAACACAATTAAAACAATTTCTAAAAATAAATTTCAGTCCTGAACTATGTCTGGTGAAAATATAAAAACAATTCGGAAGAGAAAGTTTTTCTTTAGAAGTAAAAATACAAATTTTAGATCGTCTGCTTAAAAGAGAAAAAGGATCACACATTGCAAAAACCCTAAATTTAAATGAGGCGATAGTCCGCACAATTACTAAATGTGAGAAGGAAACTAGGAGTGATGTTGTTGCAGGATCTTCGAAATCCGCAAAGTTTTCAGCTCGTCCCCGTGTGCCAATAATTGAAAAAATGGAGAAAGCCCTTAGCATTTGGATTGATGATAGCTGTCAGAAAAAAATTCCATTAGACAGTAATATAATTAGGAAAAAAGCTCTTAAAATTTATAACCATCTTAAACAAAATGGAGAATCTTCTATAAACCCAGATTTTCTAGCCAGTAAAGGTTTGCTTGAGAAATTTAAAAAACGTTTTTCACTTCACAATATAAAAATTCAAGGTGAAATTGCTTCAGCAGATCATGAAGCTGCCAGGTGATATCCAGAAAAGTTAAAAAAAAAATCGAAGAGCAAGGATACACAACAAAACAAGTTTTTAATGCCGACGAAACTGGGCTTTGGTGGAAAAAAGGCAGAAAATTTATATCAAAAACTGAAAAACGGCATCTGGATTTAAGTTATCAAAAGTTCGTGTAACGTTACTTTTGTGCAGTAATGCCTTGGGAGATTATATGACAAAACCCATGCTAATTTATAGATCTTTGAATCCCCATGTACTTAAAAGCATAAATAAAAACGCTTTACGGGTATATTAAAGCCAATTCAAAAGCTTGGGTAACAGCTGATTTATTTAGAAATTGGTTTTAAATTGTTTTGTTTCAGAGGTAGAAACTTATTTAAAGCGCAATAATTTAGATTTCAAGGCGCTATTACTAGTAGTTAATGCGCCAGGTCACCCGTCAGACTTATGTCATCCTAACATCCAAATAGTGTTTCTACCTCCTAATACCGCTTCATTGCTACAGCCTTTTGGATCAAGGTATTATTTATACTTTTAAGACTTATTACATAAGAAGATCATTACAATGTATTAAATACTGCATCGATATCATATCCTTATCGCTGCCCGAACTGAAAATTACAACATTAATTTGATGTTGGAAAAAGATATGGCCAGCAGTAGTTGAGATAGAAAATGATGAGTCGTGAATGAATCAGGAGAAAATGAAATTGGTGGCATATTAGAACTTGCTAGGTCGATCGGAGGAGAAGGGTTTGTGGATATGTGCAAGACTTATTAGTGAAACAAGAAGTTGGGGAAGCAGATTTGATAGAAATGGCATCCGAACCCTAAGTGAATGAAATCAATTCTGACGAAGATAATGGAGTTAATAATTTGACACTAAAAAAATTACAGGAAGGATTAGACTTGGCCAAAAAATTGGAATTATTGTTCTTGGATGCTGACCCTTGCGCTGAAAGAAGCCGCAAATTCAAAAGGGAATTACAAAATTGCCATATCAAGAAATTTACAACATTCTGAACAAGGAAACAAAGTAAGATTACGGATTTTTTAAAGATATCAGCAGGTGAACAAAATATAAATGCAAATTCAGAAAGTGAAGATAATGATGATAACGATGATTAAGAAAATTACTAAACTAAATTCATATATGCCGAGTATTTACGTGGATTTATATTTGTTTTTTTTTTTAAATATTTAATTGGATTTTTATTTATTTTGTTATTTTTAATAGAAATAAAGTTTCTTCTGTGCCATTAAAATATTTTTTTGGAACTTAACCCCTGTTTTTGTACCAGCTTCTAGTCTCCTATAGCACGGTTTCACATAACACGTCATATTATAGGAACCTATCGACCGTGTTGTAGGAGGGATACCTGTACTTGGAAATCAGAGACGCACAACAAACTGTTGGACCACATCAAGATTGTTAGTGACAAAATAAAGAAGCGGTGCAACATCAACGCTAGTAGGAGATAGTGAAATCTTATATCTTGAGAATAATCGATTCAATAGGACATTAGAATAGTATGAAACGAGCGATAATCCATCCGAAGTACATGTAAGCAGTACTAATCATCATATTGGACAAAATATTAGTAACGTTGCCCCCACCATAGTGGCAAGTGGCTTATTTTATAAAATTTATTGTGTTTAAAGTTAAATTTTAGCGATGTTCTGCTTTTTAAAATCTCTATTAATATATCTCAGCATTCAAATGTGGTCTCGAATTTTGTTTTCATGACTTGTAGATCACTCGTTATGTTTTACTCTTTCTATTTTGCGTATCTCTATTTTGTATGTATGTTCAAACATCTAAAACTATGTAAAGGGTCCGCCATCTAAAGTTTTATTTTTCAACTAGTGCTTATTTCGTGAATGGTAACACTTAGCTCATGTCTGATTTGACTGATAATTAGTTTTATCATTCCGCTAAACGAATATGGTTGTGTATACGCTTGAACAACGCTGGGAAATATTGCGACATTATTTTGAAAATCATGGTAATGTTGCAGAATGTGTGCGAAAATTGCGTACGGATTTTGGAAGAAGAGAAACACCGTCAGCTCCGTATGTTCGTTATCTTGTGAAAAAAGTGAAAGAAACCGGCATCCTCATCGATAAACCAAAGCGTGAAAAGCCAAAATAAGTGCGTACACCCGAGAATATTGATACTGTGGCAGAAAGTGTGCGTGATGCGCCATCAACATCAATTCACCGTCGTTCTCAACAATTGAACATTTCGGAGATATCATTGAGACGAATTTTGCATAAAGACCTTGGTATGACGCCATACAAAGTCCACATGGTTCAGGAATTGAGGCCAACTGACCATCCAATTCGTTTTCGTTTCGCTGAGTGGGCCTGCGATCGACTTACAGAAGATGCCGATTTTGCCAAAAAAACATCTTTTCGGATGAAGCTCATTTTGATCTTGGCGGGTATGTAAACAAGCAAAATTGTCGCATTTGGGACGGAAAACCCGCACGCATATATTGAAAAGCCGGTACATCCAAAACGAGTCACTGTTTGGTGCGGATTTTGGTTCAGAGGCATAATTGGGCCATTTTTCTTCGAAAATGAGCAAGGAGTGGCCGTAACAGTCAATGGCGATCGTTATCGGGCCATGTTGAACGAATTTTTGTTCACAAAAATTGAAGAGGAGGATATTGGCAACATTTGATTTCAACAGGACGGCGCTACGTGCCACACAGCTGAAGCTACACTCGATGTTTTGCGCCCTGTTTTTGAAGATCGCATTATCAGCCGCAGAGCTGATGTCGTTTGGCCACCACTGAGCTGCGATTTGACACCATTGGACTATTATTTGTGGGGTGCCCTCAAAGACAAGTGTTACGCCCACAAGCCAGAGACAATTGACGCTTTAACATAAATATTCGTGAAGCCATTCGGACAATATTCGAGAAGCCATTGGTGAAATACAGCTGCACACAATCGATAATGTGCTTAAAAATTGGACCGATCGTGTAGGAGGCAGCCATTTGAATGAAATTATTTTCCATTATTAACCGGAAGGATTGTACTTTTAAATAAAAACAGAAATTTGAGAAAATATTCAGTAGTTTTTTTTTATTGCATTTTCAAAAAAAAAGTTATTTGGCGGACCCTCAAACCATTTTAAGTATACTTCAATATAGTTTCAAGATGGAGCACCCAAAACATGTTGATCCTTTTCAGGACTACCAACCATATATGTACTTATATTATGTTTGGAATCTTTTGTCTATAACTGCTCTTGGTGTTGCCACAATTAATACAAATGAAAAAATGTTGATGTCTATCTAATTCGCTTCACACAACTATATATTTAAGCGACAATATCTTAGAGTGTTACACATGTATCCTGAAATAATCCATACAATATTTTTCTCATAACAAGATACTGGGAAACAAAAGAATTAAATTTCATAAAAAGGAAAAGATAATTTTATTTTGTCTAAATACTTTTACATTATACGGTTACTAAAACAACGTACATATGTTATGTATGTATGTATGTATGCTCAAACATCTAAGAGTGTATAACACAGCTCTCTAAGTACATAATACGTTTTAATGGTTGTGATCTATTTTATTTCCTTCGAATTTTTCTTCGACTCGTTTGCCGTATTTTCCGGTTTATTTTATTCTATTTTAGGTGTTGATAAGAAAATGATAAATGATCTAGAATATATTAAAATAAATTAAAATAATCATAAAAATAAACTTTTATTTAAAAACCAAAATAACAGAAATTTTCTTTTTGTATTTTAATTAGATTTTTATTTCTTCTGTTATGTAACGTTTTCCTTTTGTTTTAGTATGTATGTTTGCTGTTTTTTACAATTATGTGACTTAATTAAAAAGGTGTTTAAAGTATTTCCTGAAGGAACATAATAACATATAAATAATATTAGATTTTTATGTTTTCCAAATATAGAACACACAATGTATTGTGTTTATGTCGAAAAGGATGAAAAAAATAAAAATTTTCTTATTTTGAAATAATTTTCTGTATTTGGAAAATAGAAAAAAAAAATTAATACAGTTTTTTTCTATTTAATTCTCATCAATATTTATAAACTTGTTATAGTTTTACCTCTAAATATTTTCATAATATGAATGTATTTGTGTTCGCGCAAATCATTTTAAATTGTTAGGAAAAGCTAAAAAGGCGTAAACAATAATTATAAGTCTACTATGCCCCGATGTTAAACAACAATAGTTAACAATATGTTGCTTTTTATTGCTAAGCTTTTTTTTATAAACTTGAGTATGTTTGTATAAAGCTTTGTGTGTTGGGACTCAAACACTCCGGTTAGAAGAATTTAGAGAACTATAGTCTGAACTTCTGTTTAGAAAAAGAGGAGAACCAAGCTTGTTGGGCTTAACCCAAAGATCCGTTAGAAAATGATTTTATGTCACAAATGTTTTATTTGTAACTGACGCCATCGCTTTTCAAACCTGTTAAAAAAGTCTTCTTACTATTTTACGAATAAAATTGTGAACTAATTAACTGTGCACAATTTTTTGTCTGCTATATACTCGTTTTAGTGAGGGTAGAAACATCCCTCTCAACTAACAATGTCAGCAAAAAACCAACAGATTTTAGAAATACGCATAACTGTTAAAAACCAAACCGAATGCCGGCAACCATAAATTTTTTTTTTATAAAATCTAGTTTCAATTTGGCTGTTAGTAATCAACACCATCAACGCACAACTGATTTATCTTTTATATGTAATCGATTCGGGAAGTTCCCATTTTTTTTAATTTAAAATTTTTTTTTCTTAACCGACCGATACTCTGAATTCGAATGCCTCCTCCCATTTAGGTAATTCTTCAACCTGCCCTTTTTCCTGTTGTAACAGCTTTTCTTTGAGTGACTTCTGCTGCTCCTCTAGCTATGTATCAGCTCTTCGTATTGTTCGCGCTTATGTTGTATTATGTGTTATTTTGCTAAATTATCAGCAAGTTGTTGTTGTTGAGCAAGGCTAATCTGCAGCATCGATTGCACCTGGTCGTTGGTACGTTGGTGTAACCGGTCTCTTTACGGTTGGCTCCAATTCTACTTCAAACTCAGCTTTATCAGAATCTTTTGTGTCTAGGAAAAGCTACTGAAAGTCTCTCCCATTATGTTCTGCAACTTTAGTACCAAATTTGCTTTAGAGCCAACTATACTCACATTCTTTCGAAGGAGTTCCTCCGTCAATTGCGAATGACTAGGCTAATTAATAATCAATTATTGATTATTAACCCACTTCTGACACCAAGTGTTATGTCTCTATGGCTCGTATCAGGATTATTTATGCCTGAGTCTAGTCAAACTAATTAATTTATTTTTGTCGCACAATAAATTGTGGAAGATTAGCCACTTGTCTCTGGTTGGAGCTATATCAGGGTACACACAATTTTTAACTCATATATATATATATATATATATATATATATATATATATATATATATATATATATATATATATATATATATATATATACACACATATATATATATATATATATATATATATATATATATATATATATATATATATATATATATATATATATATATATATATATATAAGTTGTTATGTTTTTCCGTAGTTGTTAATAAATTGTTACGTTTTTCCTCATCGATTCGATCACTGGATTTTGAATAATTAAAACTACTAGCTTTTTCCGCTATAACTTTTAGTAATAGTCACTACAATTCACTATTACAGTATTTTTATTTCATTGTTGCTTCTACTATTTCAGTGTTTCACTTTTTATCCCTTTTTCCCGATTTTAATTTATCGCTTTCCCAATTCAAACTGAAGCTCTACGCTTTCTGTTCGCGTATTTATACTCATTTTGCTCGCTTCTCGGTCATAGTAGAAATTTACATTTATTTATTATTTCGCCTGTATACTGCGATTCATGCTGGTTTCCAATTACGAGCATTTTGTACTTCTATTCAATCAGAGATGTCACCTGCGTCCGGAACACTACCCTCCGCCCAAACCTGTTCGCCCCGAACAGGATCCAATTCCCTTTCTAACATTTCCACCTTTGGTTTTCCTCGGATGCCCTTCTGAATTCGGTAGAATACATCATTGATTTTCGTAATCACATTGTATGGTCTTTTTTTTTTTTTACATTTATTTATTTTATTTATTTACAGCAATTTTTTATTGTATTGAACTGTACAAACTATTTTGAGCTTTAAGCTCATTCTTAATATATGTACAGTTCAAGTCAAAATATTCAAAATAGATGGCCCTCAAACGTTTCAATCTCCCACTTATGTTGGGTTGATATAAGTCATTGATACTAGTACCACGAGCTTACGTTTTGACCCATTCTTCAATCTTTTATTTTGGTGTACTAACCGGCAATTTTGGTGTATTATAACTGAATGGGTGGGCACTATTCAAGTGGAGCTGCTAAGCATTTTGTAAATGCTGGAGTACAATTATATTAAATAAACTAATAAATTTCGAATTTTTTATGTTGAAAAAATTACTGGACTTTCCTAGCGAGGTTGCTGTTTTAGTGATAAGCCTCTCTTCCAGACTGACTGCTCTTTCTACGATTTCAGGCCTCGGATTCCATATCGAGGTTTCACCCTGTTTCTTGGTAGTCTTATCCTTTTTACTGGCCACTCTTCTTTATTGAGTTTCACAACTCCCAACGTGTCTATAGTAATATTATCTTCCATTTCACCGCGAATTTCTGTTGAATGCCTCACCATAATTCTTCGAACGACTGGCTCACCGTTTTTTAACTGCAGTTGTAGCTTAAAATCTCCGCAGTTTAATGTAGCACGCCCTATGTCCAACACAAATTTGTTTTTCTTCATGACGTTTACTCCCAAAATCACCTCATCGACAATATCAGCCACCAAAACTTCATGACAGAAGTCTCTGTTACCAATTCGTATGGCCACTCCCTTCTTTCCCTTGATTTCTGCACTTTCGCCGATTGCTGTTTGCAGTTTGAAACCTCTAATTGACTGAATTTCATTTTCTATTAAATCAGCCCGCACAATCGTCCGCATTGCTCCTGTATCTAGTGTTATCATACAGACTCTTCGGGATCACCACCTCTTGTCAACCGCGGAACGGGTATGGCTGTCATGTCGGATTTTGTTGCAGAAGTTAGACTTATTTCTGTATCGACCTTCCCATTTATTGTTTGCAATATTACAGGACGGTCCTTTTCTTCTGATCCCTTGCAATCTTCCCTTTTCCTCCAATACAATGATGATAGTATCATTGACCGCTTAGGTTTTATTTCCCAATAATCCCTTGAAATATGTACAGGTTTGTCACATACCAACATCTAATTCTACCTTTTCTAGACCGAAACTTTATTAGTCGCCAATCATTTCCTTGGTTTTTGTAATTTGATGAGTTATAATTTCCTGGCTATAATCCGACTCATCGTATTTTTACCTCTGGTATTATCATCTTAATAACAGTGTCGATCGTTAAAGCACAATCGATGGTCTCCACAAGTGTTGTTTTCGATGCTAACACAACCGCTGGTCTTGTTTCTATGTCGCGAATACCATCGGTAAATGCATCAGTTTTTATTCTTTCCGTGTATTCGTGAGCCATATTATAGTGTGTTAGATGCATCAATCGCTCGATGTCTGCTGCAAACTCTTGAAGTGTTTCTCCGATTCTTTGATAACGACCTTTGAGCTCCAAGGCTAGCATGATTATCATAGTCACCGCGTTCGGATTCTGGAATGATCTGCAACATTTCTGCTGCACCGCCTTTTAACGCCACTATCAGAGCTGCGACTTGGTCTTCCTTACACCAATTATTTCTTACTGCTGCCGTTTCAAATTGTATAATTTGAAAATGATGAACGACGTTGTTCCGTCGAATGTCGGAGGCTTTAATTTAATTCCGCTGACTGGTTTCAGGATTTGAGTAGCACCGCCATTAGTTTTAATGTCTATTATTTCTTTTTCAAGTTTCAAAATCCTTTCATTAGTCGCTTCACACTTTTGTTCATTTCATATTTAACTGTATCTACTTTGGCATTAAACAAGATGGACATTTCGTGGAGCTTTTCACTCACTTTGAACATAAAACGCTGTTAAATGTTTTCTTGTTCTTCCAACCGTTCTAGCACAGTTTCTTGTCCGCTTTTCAAATTGTCTTGGCCGATTTTCAATTTGTAGGTGCTGGAGTAGGTTTATATATAATTGCTGGAGCAATGGTTGCTCCATCATTTGTTGCCCCTTCCATTGGATCGTCCGCATTAGTTACGCCAATATTAAATTCGGACTGGTCTGGATCGATGTTCTGTTCCAGCAAAGCTTGTTGCAGCCTTTCTTGTAAATCTGCTTTGCTGCCCGCAGTAGTAAAACCCCGTGCGTTCAGCTCGTTCTTCAGCTCCGACACTTTCAACTGTAGTAGCTTCATGTCTCCTTATTCACAATCCCACCGCTGTCACCAATTGTAACGTTTTCCTCTAGTAGGGATTCAAACCAATCCGCGGTTCGACCACTGGATTGTGAATAATTAAAACCACTTGCTTGTTTTCCACTATAACTTTTATTAATAGTCACTACAATTCACTATTACAGTATTTTTATTTCACTGTCGCTTTTACTATTTCACTATTTCACTTGTTATTCCTTTTTCCCGATTTTAATTTATCACTTTCCCAATTCAAACTAAATACTATGACCGCTTCTCGGTCATAGTAGAATTTTCCATTTATTTATTTTTTTGCGCTGGTTTCCAGTCACGAGCATTTGGTACATCTAGTACGAGCATTTAGCATTTAGAGTTAAAAATGGGCGGAGCGTTAGCATGGTAAAAGTAACTTCCACTTAACGCAAATCCTATCTGGCCATAGCTTTAGATTTAAACATCATCATCGGTTCTGAGGTTTTTATTTTATTCCAGAAAAATATATTTTTTTGTTGAATATCCCACTCGCATACCCCACTTATATCGCATTTTGTATTAAGCAAAAACGGCCATAATTTACTTCCTGAACTTTCAACCATTTAGTCGAAAAATTACAACATTCCAAAGGTATTCGATTGTTATTCATGTTTAGCCAATCGGGTGTCAGATGGCTGAATAATGTTACCATAAAAGCAAAATTGATTTGCCTCTTCTTGGTCAGATCACGTTCTTGACTAAATATACGCTCCTATAATTCAGAATTTTCAAAAGTCCCTTCAAGTATTACTGATAATCGAGCTTTGACATCTGAAAATGTTCGTCAACCGTGATATGTAGTTATACTTTTATGATGTTGACACTGGTAATTGTTTTCGTTAGATCCTTTACCTTATCCGTGATTTAGTTCTTCCAAACGGTGATACTGGTTGGAATGTCAATATACCACATACTATAGCTACATCACCTCCAAACAAAGCTATTATGCTTCTTTAGCCTTTTGCAACATTCACAAAAATTGTTTCTCCAAAAGTTATTGATATGTATGTACGGATTGAGGGCACAAGGTATTGAGACTCTTGAAGGTTATTGATATTATCGTTCGTGTATTAAGAAACGTTGCTCTGTTAACTTATCAATTTAATTACCCAAGAACGAAAATTGAGGTAAAGTAAATGCCCTTATTTATACTATTCAGTTCCAAAAAAGTTGTCTACCTCATTCGCATATTTTGATTATAGAATATATAGGGTTGATAATATTGATAAGATTGTGTGTTCTGAAATATCTGATATTCAAGCACATCATTAACTATTTGAAATTGCTATGCGTCATTCATGGACCATGTGGTCCGTGCAACAAAAACTGTCAAAAAGATATCTGTGATCATACGCCTGATTACGTGAATAGAAGATATCCATAAACTACAAGAAACTAATGTTCATTCTTTGTGTATTCTTTTGATATTCGATTCGTCGTTCCATACAAGATCTGGATTGTATGGAACGACGATTTAAGCGAAATACATTCACAAGTACGTGTATATGATTGTGCGTCATTGGAATTTGGAAAATTTTATGATAAAATTACAGGTAGATGAAATAAAATATTTCTTAAATGACCGATGCTTCATGGCGTATTTTTCAGTATCCATGAACTTTCAACTGCATGCAACTGTTCGCCTTTATTATTAATTATTGTTTTTTCGAGATGGTTCTGAGAAATTATTGGCATTTTTTTACATAAATAATAATAATCCTTCATTTATGATGTCCCTAGTTTAAAAAATGTTCTCATCAAACTTATTATTGATTTGCTTTCCTAGAAATTCCATGACATATTGGAATTATATTCGTAAAATTAGAACTGGTAGGATTTATTTTATAATCTATTATAATTTATCCTAATAACTTGTGACACTTTTATATTATATTTTATTTATATTTTTAAAAAGGAATTCCTGTGCGTATTAGATCTTATATACAGAATAGTCCATTCAGCGAAGGCCTTAATAATATTTTTAGCATCCTTAGAAAGTTCATCGCTTGATCGGAATAGCTTTTCGAACTCATATCAAAGAAAGTCATGAAAAGTAGTATTTTGTGCTTGGTTAGAACGAACTCCGTGCTCCGTATTTATTTGTGATTATCTTCGTTTCTCTATACATTATTTCGAAAAGATCGTTTATAAAACATTGAAGAATTTCCAACATCATAGCTACACATATCTCTTCAACATAATTATGTGTACATATATAAATAAAAATGGAATCAATTGGAATTTTATCATTACATAAGTTGAGTGTAAAACTATGAGCAAACAAAATAAAAAATTTATTGCCAGATTATTATTCATGAAAAATTTATTTCTTTATTATTGTATATAATTTGTGAAGATATTGATTTTTCACGCTTCAATTGTAAAACAAAACCGAAGAAAATTTATAAATTGATACAGTATATGTACATACTTCGTTACGTTATGTGGATATATAGACATAAGTATATACATATTTTCTTTTCTTTTCCCACCAAATTTTCTTTTGTGCTTCATAATCCCAAAAGGTGATATATGTATGAGTATCAGGAGATTCTATTTTGTTTACTTCTCACTGTATACGTACCTTTACTGTAAAAAAGCAGATATGTGGTTTTTATATAATATACCAGAATATTAATCAAGTGCTGTTAATCATTGAGTATAACTTTTGAATATTAACTAAACCATCATAGCATGGGATATACCAAGGTAAATTAGAAAATTTTCTTTATTTTAAGAGGGAGTATTTTATTAGAATTGAATTAGACCACCCAGGTGGCGCAGTGGTTAAAGCTGCGGCAGTTGGAGCGGGAGGTACTGGGTTCGAATCCCGATAGGGGCAGGATGGTAAAAGGATTTTTTACCATACGATTACGATCGGTGGTTTAAATGAAAACATCTATGTCCACCTCTTGGAGTGCAGAACTCATGGGCCAACCCATCTTCAATGTCAGTAATATAGACTATAAATCGCACCTATAGCCGTACGTCCTCGATTTTGTTGGAAGTGCCTCGAACCCCGAAACAGATTGTAGAAATAAAAACAAACAAACAAACAATAGAATTGAATTAAGTAGCGTATTGATTATAGTTATTTTGTTTAGCATGTCTGAATTTAGACAAAAAATTATTTTAGAATTGTATAAAGTGTAAGCATATCGTAAAAGAAATTGTGTATGGTTAGCTGTGATTGCTGTTCAGTCTGATGTTAATTTCGAGTTTGAGCTGAAAATCAAAACTGAACAGATTGGTTCATGTAAATACAAAAACATAATAAAAGCAATTGTTAAAGTTGCCAACGTACCTGGTTGGATATTTATATAAGCACTGACCTGATCGCGTAAATGATCAGTGCTAATCACTGTTAAAATCCTATGCCTCGGTTCGATATGTGAGGAAAATAAATCGTAGGCGACTAATCGTGTCCAAATAACAAGCAGGGGTTCAAAATTGTTGAAGCGATGTTTCCAAGTCCAAATAAAGTAAATTCCGTTGTTTAAATTATAAAAGGTGGTTTATTTTATTTATAATAGCTTTTTTTAATCACTGTCTATATGTTTTCACAATCACGGTTGTTTTGTTATAAAAAAAAAGTTCTAGTCATCCTCTAGTCATTCGGTTCCAAAACAAGTTTCAATCTAAACAAGTTTGAACAACGTCTCTCAACGACATCTGTAACCTCAAATGGAATCAACTAAATTTGCCAGAGTGACATCTTTAAGCGAATAGATGACTAAACTTATCTATGATCCATACAAAATTGAGCTACATAACATAATTTTGGCAACAAATATTGAGTTACAAAGATAAAAGTTTTAGAAACAATGATAAAAAAAATGTCAACATATTATAAACAATCTGAGTTATACAAACGTAACATTATATAAGATAAGTATCAAATTGATTATGAATATAATTTTAAATTTAATAGTTTTCTATTTTAGGTTGAATTGAAATTAAACATACTGGCTCACCGTTAACGACTCTCGTTAACCAACGGGTAATTTACATAGCTTAATTACTGGGCGTTGTAAAATGGAGCTCGCCGTTTTGATGGTTACAACTCTAACCAAGTTATCATCCCCAGGATGTTGTTGTATGACTCGTCCAAGAGGCCAGGTTACACACTGGAGTATTGTCATCTTTGATTAGCACAATATCCCCGATATTTATATTTTCAGATGGTTTTTGCCATTTTCGTCTTTGTTGAAGACTATTTAAATAATCTGTGCGATATTTCTTCCAAAATAGCTGAATCCTGGCTTGGATGCGTTGCCATCTAGATAGTGTAGA
This sequence comes from Tipula lateralis, assembly GCA_963932295.1. Lineage (NCBI taxonomy): Eukaryota > Metazoa > Arthropoda > Insecta > Diptera > Tipulidae > Tipula > Tipula lateralis. Next base: position 42,498,018 of record OZ010736.1, read on the forward strand.
GTGGGTTGTGCTAATAGCGTTTTCAGGAATTGTTCCTGTTGCTGTGCCTATTAGAAAATGAGCAGTCGTAAGGACTTCATAATCATCGTCAACCGAAGTGGTACAAAGTGGTCGTGAATTTAGAATATTTTCCACTTGACATAAAAGGGTAGTCATCTCTTCAAATGTCAGATTTACGTTATTTGTCGCTTTCAGCAGATGTGTCTTAACAGATTTGACGGCAGACTCCCATAATCCTCCGAAATGTGGAGAAGTCGGTGGAATGAACTGCCAATCTATGCTATTTTCGTTCAAAAATTCTGAAAGTATATAATTATGATTCATATTTTGAATGAGCTTGTGTGCATCGTTTAAAATTCGCTTTGCACCAACAAAGTTGGATCCATTGTCGGTAAATATCTTTTTAGGAACACCTCGCCTGGCAGTGAAACGTCTCAAGGCAGCTAAGAAAGCCTCACTGGTAAGATCGCTAACTGCTTCTATGTGAATGGCCTTAATTGACATGCAGACAAATACACATAAATATCCTTTGATAGGATTAGTGCCACCAGCAAAATCTATTCCACAATTGGTAAATGGTCTCGTTGGCACTATTCTCTCCGCTGGTAAGTTTCCCATCAACTGAGTACTAGTTTTGTGAGCATGTCTTGCACACATTACACAGTTTTTCAACATTGATCTGATTCTGTTGCGTTCTTTAATTATCCAATATTTTTGTCGGATAATGTTGCTGGTAAGTGTGGGTCCTGCGTGACAATTTTTTAAATGGGTTTCCCATATCAACTTTTCGGTAAAAACGTGATTTGATGGTACTATCACCGGATGCTTATTGTCATAATCAGAATCGGCATTGAACAACCTGCCACCAACTCGTAATATTCCTGATGCATCTATAAACGGAGCTAAAGATAATAAATTTGATTTATTATCTACAATTTTATTTTCGTGTAAGTTGTTGATGTCTTCACGAAGTTCGCTATTTTGCACCCAAATGATGCACACAGTTCTAGCAGCTTCAATCTCCTTTGCCTTTAATTCACCAGAAAGTCTCCGCGCATAGGTCTTCGTCTTCGAATTATTGATATACCGCAATACATAAGCTACGATTCGGAGTATTTTCTGGAGTTTTGATTTTCTTTCAAATAAGTGTTCTAACCAATCGTCTTCAATCGTAGCTTGGAATGTATCTATCTGCAATTTGTGTTTGCTAAGCTCGGATGTAATCACAGTTTCCTCAAATGTCGAGTTTTCGTTATAAGTTGGCCAAAGTGTTTCGGGTTCCTTAAGCCAACTTGGTCCATGCCACCATTGTTTTAAATTAATCAACCGTTGTGGCGATACCCCTTGAGACCCATGATCGGCAGGATTATCGGCAGATTTTACGTAAGCCCAATGTTTGCGAGGAAATTTCTCTAATATCTGGCTGGTACGATTAGCCACAAAGGTCTTCCATCTAGCAGGATAGGTAGATAGCCAGGCTAACACTATGGACGAATCTGTCCATGCATAACACATTGCATTGGGAGCTAACGTTTCTTTCAAGTTGAACATGAGTTTTGATAATAAATGTGCTGTACAAAGCTCTAACCTGGGCAGAGAGACCCTTTTAACCGGCGCCACCTTTGTTTTCGCTGACAGAATATTTATAGAAATAACGCCTTGTTTGTCCATGGTTCTGCTGTATACAACGGCGCAATAAGCCAACTCACTCGCATCTGAGAAACCATGTATTTGCGTGTTCTCAGAATGCTTTGTAAATCTTGGTAGTTTTATATTTTCGAAATATCGAAATTCATCTCTTACGGTTGCGTATTGTTTTCGGTAACATTCAGGCAACTTATCATCCCAATCCAATTTTAAAAACCACAATTTTTGGAATAATATTTTCAAGATAATAATTGAAGGAGCTAAAAAACCTAACGGGTCAAATACTCGGGAGGCTTCGGATATAACCTTTCGTTTTGTGACTTCCGTATCTTTCTCAGGAGAAACCTTGAAGGTAAGTATGTCGAGATTACGATGCCAATGTAACCCAAGTACTGTTACTACCGTACTACCGCCGTCACTGCACAATTTCGTTGTAGTTTCTTCGCTTCCTTCATCGGACAAACATCTTACATTTGATTTCCATTTTCGTAATGTAAAACCACCTTGACGCAGTACGCTTACCAATGTTTCCTTAAGCTGAGACGTACTTTCTATATCATGGGAGCCAGATAACAAGTCGTCAACGTAAAAATCTTGCAATATATGTGGAATGATAGTTTCTTCTCCGACATCACGAGCCAACTGCTGAAGTGTGCGAATTGCAAGATACGCCAAACAAGCGAGGCCGAATGTAACTCTAGTTAATTTGTAATGTCGTATTTTTTCACTGTTGCATTCTCGCCACAATATTCGTTGATAGTTAGTATCATCAGGAAAAACCAAGACTTGCCTATACATTTTTTCTATATCGACAGTTATCGCGATTCGATGTTGTCTAAAACGCATAAGCGTAGCCCATAAGGTTGGTTGAATAGTCGGGCCAATCATCAGGGTTTCGTTCAAAGAGATGCCGTTGGAGGACTTGCTGGAACCATCAAAAACCACTCTAACCTTTGTAGTCTCACTGGATTCTTTGATTACGGAATGATGCGGCAAATAATATAGGTGTGAATCATTTAAAGATTCAGGTTCAGTAATTTCTATCATATGGCCCGAAAGATTATATTTATTTAATATAATATTTTTAGTCATTGGTAAGGTAAGGTCCTTTTATAGAATTCGCAAATACATATAATTATTATGAAGAAATAACAGCCATAATGGCCCATATATAGCTATATTCTACATAAAACATTTCTATCATATTTAAGTGTAAGCCGAAAAAATTATATCACGACATATTATTGATGTCAGACCAAAACACTATATCTATCGTGATAGATAAGCACTGTCAGCTCTACAAAAATTGTATCAGGATAATAAAAGTCAAAATTTATACACGTACATACTAAAGTATGAATTGATTTCGGGATGATTTGTTGATACCCGAACATATTCAACTTGCTGATCCATGATTTTATAAACCTGATAAAATTGATCTTTTATTAGGTGCTGAATTTTTTGTGCATATTATGAAACCGGAGAAAGCAAATGAATGTTGCATTCCACTGCAGAATTCGGAATTTGGTTATGTTGTAATGATCAGATGATCGAAGTTTATCTTGTCATCTAACATTCGAAGAGTTAAATGCTCAAATCCAAAAATTTTGGAACATTGAAGACATAAACTCTGTAAGTGTGTTGTCTTTGGAAGAGAAACTTTGCGAGGAATACTATGTTAAAAACACTCAAAGAAATGAAAACGGTAGATACGTCGTTGCTCTACCCATAAAAAATATTGCGGAAAATCTAGGTGATTCATCATCAAGTCAATTTTGTTCGTTACAAAAACGCCGTAGTTTAAAACCTGAGATTCGATCTCAATACATTAAATTCATGAATGAGTATCGGAACCTTAATCACAAGGCAGAAGTTTCCGGTTCTTATATGTTAAATGATTTAAAAAAAGTCTTATTTCATGCCTCACCATTCAGTCGTACGCGAGAGTAGTAGTACTACAAAACTCCGCATCGTCGAAAAGTTCAACTGGGATTTCGTTAAATTATTGCCTTATGGTCGGTCCCACAATTCAACAAGATCTTGTATCTATAATGTTACGGTTTCGTTAACATCTATTCGCCATAACAGGTGATATAACAAAAATGTATCGCCAGATTTTAGTCAAAGAAGATCAGCAACACTTACAAATGGTCTGGTGGCGAGCTAATCAAAATGATAAAGGTAAGTGTTTTAAACTTCGAACAGTCACTTATAGTACAGCTAGTGCGCCATTCTTAGCTATATTCTTAGACTGTGTGATCGAAAAGATCAAATCCATCTCATCAGGCATATGCTACCGGACTTGAATGTTCATACTGTGCGATTCGTATATTTTGTTTTTGAGTTGCTCTGATTACCACAGTACTCCCCCGAAAGTGAATTCCCCCCTCGTTTTGATTGATAATGATGATCTATGCCGCAATGCGTTGGGGTGCCTGCTTTCGCCCGCTTAGTGATTAGGCTTGTTGCGACATGAAACGAACTTCCTGAATATATCTGTGCCTTGAGAGCGCAAAACGAACCACCACGTACTATTGAGAGAGAAGGCAGAAATTCCATTGTGGGAAGTTAATTTTTGCCGTTAAGACAGGAGGGTATCGAGAGGTTGTGTCAGAAGGTATTACCGTGTTGTTTCCTAAACAGGGCCGATGGGGTCACCAATGAAGGGTGTGGCGTGAGCTAATTTGCGATTTTTGTTTTTTTTTTAGTTGCTCTGGTCGACACAAACTCTTGTTCAACTCTCTTGTGATGAGGAAAATAAATTCGTAAAAGCTTCTCAAGTATTGGGATACTGATCGGGATGTGTTTTACTTTTCATTTAAAGGATATTCAACTAGCAATCAATGTTCAAAAAGATCTGTATTATCAGAGATTGCCCAATTATTTAATCCGTTAGGAATTTGCGGTCCTATCGTGTTTTACGCCAAACACTTTTTGCAAACCATATGGTCTCTTAAACTAGACTTGAATGACGAGATCCCTACAGAATTGCGTGACCGCTGGATAGAATTTAAGCAGCAACTAGTATCGATAGATAAATTGACTATCCCTAGATGTATCACGTCCCATCAACAAAAAATTATCGAACTTCATGGATTTGGAGATGCATCTCAGAAGGGATATGGGTGTTTCATTTATATTCGAACAGTAGATGAAGAGAATCGGTATCAAGTAAGGTTTATATGTTCCAAAAGCCGAGTTGCTCCTTTAAAGTATTACTCAGTTAGAGTTATGTGCTTCTTTATTGTTAGCACAACTTGTTCATAAAGTAATTTCAATTATGGAAATCAGCTTTTCATCTATTTATTTTTGGACAGACTCAGCTTAAACACTTCATCGTATCAAATCGGTACCATCGCGTATTGCTACATTCCAATAAAATTTCATTAATTCAAGATCTTTCGAATCACGAAAATTGGAATTATGTTCCCACAGATCAAAATCCTGCAGATATAATTTCACGTGGTGCACTACCCAATGATTTTTTGAAGTGTGAAGATTGGTTTAAAGGCTCAAATTTTTTGTGGCAATCAAAGGAATATTGGCCTATGCAACCTTCAGTCACTGATACTGTTTCAGGAGAATTGGTGCTCCGCAAAATTGAAACGTACTTTTCATTAATTATTGAAGAGTGGGAAGCAATTTCATCACCAGTGTAAAGTATTAGACGATTACAGTGGGGATCTCATAGCCAAAATGGCCCATATATAGCAATTCTAAAAATGTTCACTTCATTGCAATGTAAGCTATATATGGGCCATTGTGGCTATGAGATCCCCATTGTAACGTCCAATACTTTGCACTGGTGATGATTACGACCAGAACTATCAAAAAATCATAACGAGACCGATGACCAAAACTGAAAATGTTCTCTTATATTGAAATGAAGTGAACATTTTTCGACTAGCTATATATGAGCCATTGTTGCTATGAGATCCCCATTGCAATCCTTCAATACTTTACACTGGTGATAATTAAGACCAGCACTAATTTTGGTTCAGAGTATTTGACTGTAAATTAATACTGTCGTGATACAATTTTTTTTGGGCTGACAGTTTTTATATATCACGATAGATATAGTTTTTTGGGCTGACATCAATAATATGTCGTAATATAATTTTTTTTTGGATTATCACTAAAACATGATAGAAATGTCATTTTTAGTGTTGCCATAGCATTTTTTAGGGTTGATTTTTGGGCCAACTTCATACATAAATAAGTCAAGATTTTCCTCTAAGTATTCGTAAGTATAATGATGCAGTGTTAAGTTTAAAATTTCAAAGTAGTAAAAGGATGATGATTTGTTAATTTTGAATGCAAGAAATGTTGAGAAGTTGAAACTATTCAACTTCAAATATAAAAGAAACTAATTATTTTCGATTTTAGTATTCAAAGAAATTGAACAGTTGTTAAATAGGTCAAGCATGGAATATGGTGAAAAGTGTAGGAAATCATAACGAATTTTTAACAATATATTAAAGAACCTGATGTTTTACGTTATTGAGAAGTACATAAGAAATTTAATGAGTGAAGCCAAAAAATGTATCTTTACGTCTAATATAACAGAGGAGGATATTAAAGCTCATATAGATTGAAATAAAAATACTATCCAAGGTATTCGAAATACTTGTAATGGTGGTGAAATATTTCAAGTAGAAGTATAGTTGAAGAAAAACATATTATTACAAAACAATGAGGAGCGAACATAAAGACTTTTTGATATAAAGTGTAGCCATTGTTTACCAAAACTTCATACTACCACAAATTTAATAATTTTCATACAAGACAGAATATAGAACAGTAGGAATTTTACTATATCTCATGCAGCTTCCTAAAAGCTCGGTTGTTTTACTTTGAAAATCATCGAAGCACAATATCAATGTTATAGAAATGTTATAAATTATAATGTTTCGACCGTCTGATATGTCCTTGAAGTTTTACGTAGGAAAATTTATCTATAACTAGCGGATTTGTGAAATTTTCTTTACTTTTGTAAAATAAATATCAATATATTTCAGTTACATAATTAGAGATAAAGAAACCGCCATTTTTAAGATTTATTTGTTGAATTGTTGTAATATATGTTCACAGCTACCCTGCAGATAAATTAAACCAAAATTAAAACTAGGTAAATAATTTTCAAGATTGTGTATCTTATATATGTTTACATATATACCAAAAGATATATGTTATTTATTATGTACATATATTTCACTCATCAAACCACAAAAATTCATTTTTATTTTTTTAATAATGTAACAAACACAATGTACACAATTAAAACAAAAGTTCTACAAACAATGTTCCTTGTTTTTCTTATCTATGTTATCTTTCTTTCGTGAAAGATTTACGGCATTATATATACATACATACATAGTGCTTCATAATGCTTTTTTATAACTTTTCATCTGATTTTTTTTTGTTAGTACATACTCGTAATATTAAACTAAATTGACATTTGAAAACGTTATCACATGTATATTTATATGTACGACGACGATGAAAGCTTACGAGAAATAGAGTGTGTTGTCTTCAATCAAAATCGCCCGAAGAAAAGCAAAACTTTCAAAATAACTTTCTTTAATACATAATATGTATAATGTACATAAGAGAATATATATATATATATATATATATATATATATATATATATATATATATATATATATATATATATATATATATATATATATATATATATATATATATATATATATATATATATATATTTATATGAATGTATGTACACAAAAAATGTGAAGATGCTTGACTTTTTTTGCTTGCTTAATAATAAAATAAATATAATTCAACATTTATATAGTGAATCGTATGATAGTGCAAGAAATAATATACGTAAGCAACTTTTCGGTTTATAATAATATCTGAGATTCAACATATTTTGTTAATCAACTGTTAAGTGGTAATGTGAATATTGGTATACAGATTTTTTGTAAAGAATTATAAATTTCAAAACAGATAATAATTGATATCGAAGATTTTATCTTATAAAGTAAACCTTTGGATGGAGGTTTCGCATTTCATATTAAATCATGTAAAATAGAACAAATCAATACGTGGGCAAAATGTACACGATGCGTTAAGTCAATTATTCGATTATGTATAATAGAAGCATTTGTGTGGATCTGCAATCATTTAATGTGCATGAGTGTCACATTTCCGCCTAAGGACTACTGAACCTACCGACCCATTACAAGCGTACCATTTTCTCTGGAAGTAATGGTGTTTTGGCGAAGGAAATCACACCAATTTCAACAATTCTCTTTATTAACATACCCATTCAACCAAAATGAATGTCATATAAAAGTGTTTTGGTGCCTACTTAAAGATGTGAACCTCTAAAAACACACCATAATAAAACAGAATAATATCATCAATGTAATAAGCTAGCTACGAAATCATTTATATTTCATCCACTTTTACAATCTATATTAATGATATGATATGACATATCATAGAGCCTGTGAAGTATGCCACAGATTTTTTTCCCAAGATTTTACGTATACAAGTCCAATTGGAATTTTACTAATTCCAATTGAATTCTCTATGTAGCTGTAAAATGTACACTGTTATTATTTTAAATTTACAAAATTTTCAGAAAATGAAAATACATCAGTTTTTTTTAAGGGGCAAAATTAAATATGATTCAATACAAAAATTAAATAAATACAATTGTGTTGCTTAGTGAGATTAAACTAGCTTAAATTATAATAATAGATTATATAAAAACCAATATGAAAATAATTCAAAACTTAATTTTTCAATATTACAATATTCCTAAACATAATTTATTTAACCTAAAGATGTCAAGAAAAGTATTATTTACTACCCCAGTAAAAATATAATAACATTTTAAGCATTAAATCAATACTGCACGAGTGTACTAGATCCAATACCAAAATATACCACAAACCAAGGATACAAACCATTATCACATTTTTTCCAATAAGAAAATCTGTTAATATTTAATTACCAGAAAAAAATGTAAATCCGATGTTTATCAGAAGCATAATATTTTTTCATATAATAATCCCTTGGTCAAACTACTTTAGCACAAGGTGATTTCAGGTAGACAAAACAATATCATGTAATAGTCAGACCTTGTTCAATATTTCAAGGATTGGCCGATAATGGGCATCTAATTTCTAGTAAAATATATATGTCATTATATACTCAACAATAAAAATTATCTTAATAAAATACCTTGGTCACTTATCACGAGATGGTTTTAGGTAGACGTTAATATACTCGTAATGTAATGTTGTGGTTTGTGTGTTTGATATAATTAGTACTAATTCTTATATGATTCCTACATAAATGTACTCAAGAAAAAATTTATACTAATTTTTCATTTGTAGATTTATCCGCTTGTTCTAATATTTCGGCCTACTAAAACTATGGATTATTATAGGAGTATGTTGAATTGTTCACATTTTAACTAAATTAATTTTAACAATATCAGCAAGCTTTTATCAGCCAATGCTAGATATGTTAATCCAGCTATGGTTGAGTATATTGATATACATTTTACTCGAAATTGGATGGACATTATCGGCCAATCCTAGAGATGTTGATCCAGGTCTGACTATTACATGAGGTTGGCAAGTGTATTGTCTACCTAAAACCACCACGTGCTAAAGTCGCTTGACCAAGGTATTTTTTTTAAAAAAATGTTCTTGTTGAGTATATTGACATAAATTTCGATGGCCATTATAGGTCAATTTAAGATTTGTCATCTTTTTCTGACTATAACATAATATAGACCAATATATTTTCGACCTGAAACTGCCTCTTTTTTGTGTGACTTTGCGTATGGTTCTTAATAATCGTTTTTAAAATATATAAGTCGAAAAAAATAACATTCGATTGTTTAAATTTGTACTAAAAATTCTTATAGGAAAGTACTGTTTTTTCCAATGGGAATTGTATTTAACAGTGTGATACCTACACATTCAAGAAATCTGGGATCTGTGACATACTTCACATCCATTATATCATATCATATCATTAATATAGGCTTGTAATGATTATGAATGTGAAACACAAAAAACTAATCGCTGATATAGGCGCTTAAAATTTTAGATCTATACATACTTGGTTATAATAATTAGGTGAGTACATACTCGTATGTAAGTTATAATAAAATTATGTTCCATCATATGTAACTTTCGCCTTGTGACGTGCTTCCTTGTGTCGCGATTGTGGCTTGGGTTGACAACAAAAATCACTATAATTTTCGTTGGGCGCCAGTCTACCAGCACGTGTGTCCTGGTTTGCTCCGTGTTCGACCGAGTGGACTCGGGCGGGGTACCTACGGATGCCACAAAAAAACCATCACGCAACTCGAAAGAAATCAATCCGATGCTTTGGAATGAAGGGAAAGCAAGGGTCGGAAAATAGAGAAAACAAAATCGGGAAAGTGGAACTCACCTGTATCGCTGTTGTGTTGTTCGATGCGTCTATGTAACCGCTATCCTGCACGTGTCGGAATTAGTACTCTTTTCACAAGTTCTTAAAACAAATGATACAATATGTTTCTCGTCTTTCTTTTTTTTGCTTTTGATTGAACTCGTTTTTCATAATAACTTTGTATTGATCACAATGAAAAAAATTCACTGAAAGTTTATGATCACTAACAAAAATTCACATCATAAAGAGTTCCTATATTTTGACCGTTCGTGATTATCATTCTTTTTCACACCATCAATACGTGAAAGAAAGCAACTTATCAAACCAATAGATAGTAAACACATAATCTCAAAACCTTACAAATACGTATTTCTTAATGACATTTACACGGTTTTAAATTTAGAAGTACATTTATGTGAGTTTTGATGCGGTTATGGCTTTCCACCGCCATCCAACTCTTGATCTTTATCTAATGTTTCTTTTTATTACGACCCGTTACATTTGATGGTCCAAATTCTAATCCCCCTTTTCTGCCTCATCATCTAACTTGTCTTTCGCGCCAGGTTCCAATTTAGCGGCTTGAGATTTCGCAAAATTTCAAAACTCTCAAACGCCGTTTTTCTCACACATTTGTTCCACCATCTAGCCTTCACTAGCTCAATTATGACCCACCTGAATCTTGACCATCTGCTCGCAGCTATGGGCACCTCTCGTGGTCTCTGGTAGCATGTCACATGAAACAAATTAATACGACTTTAAACTCACAATCGACATTTGTTCGGTTCTAGTTTTTTTTTCGCTGTTATACAGGTGAGTATTTTTGGGTAGGATAGGATTTTAGGGAGCGGATAGTAGTAAGGGTTGCCAATAATCGATTTTGCACGTAGTGGCCAAGGTTGCTCGACCGAGACCATCCTCTAACACTACAGCCTCAAAAACTATAAAGTAGAGTACTTTATTTATGTTACATTTTCCGGTCATCACATCTTATGCTGTATTCAAATATGTTTCCCTCTCTTTCAGCCCAGAAAATAAAAATTTATCTTGCTTTGGTATTATATTTTGACCATAAAATATTGCAGCGTTAACTAAAAAGTAGTAAATGGCATCGGGATATCACATATATGCGACCGTCACATATTGTATCTCCAAGACATTTTGAAATGCTTTAAGACAGAAAATTTCGAAATCGGCTATCAAAATCATTTCGCAACGAGTTAACATATATATATATATATATATATATATATATATATATATATATATATATATATATATATATATATATATATATATTTATCTATCTGTTTAAATTTGAAACACCGGTTATTTCGAATCTGGCAATACTTATATCCTTCTAATCTGTCACAAAATTCAGTATATTATCTCCACTGAACGAAATAAATCGTGCAAAATTTGGTCGCAGAGAAGGACTAATAGACCCCAGTATACGCAAGTTTATTGTTCAAGATAGTGAAACTGGTTTCATTGTTGTTGCACCAAGACGTGAGCATCCTCGTTCCGTGCGTACACCCGAAAATATTTTAGCTGTTTCTGAGAATGTGCGTGAGAACATCAATTCCTTATCGTTCTCAGGTCTTGAACGTTTCACGCACCAGTTTACGTCGAATTTTGCGAAAATATCTCCTTATGATGCCTTACAAAGTTCATTTGGTTCGAGAGTTGAAGCCGCATGACCATCCAATCCGTTTTCGCTTCGCTAGATGGGCCAACGAGAAACTGCACGATGATGTCGATTTTGCCAAAATAAATCATCTTTCCGGATTTAGCTCATTTTCATCTTGGTGGGTCTGTTAATAAGCAAAATTGCCGTATTTGAAGCTCGGAAAACCCACACGTGCGGTCTTACTGAAGCCAATGCACCCATTACGAGTGACTGTTACGTGCGACTTGTGAAGTAGAGGCATCATTGGCCCATATTTCTTTAAAAATAAGGACGGCGCAACCAGTACGGTCAATGGAGGCACTTATCGCACCATGATAACCAATTTTTTTGCACTCGCTCTTCATGGTATTGATGTGAACGATGTTTGGTTTCAACAGGATGGTGCAACTTGCCACTTGATTGCCAGTTTAATTAGCCAAAATAGTGATGTCAATTGGCCAGTAAGAAGCTGTTATTTTTAACACCATTGGACTATTTTCTGTGGGATAGTGTTATGCCGTTTAAGACATCTATTTAAGACATCCAGACAAAGGCGAGCGACAAGTAGTGTATGAGTTGAAGCAATTTAACCAATCTCATCGTTTTTGGGTCGCCAATTGGTGTGTGAAATAATTAGAATATAATTTACTTTTTTACCGAAAAAACATCTCTTCCGTCTAGGCTCAGTTTCACCTTGAAACTATAAGTCAACAATGAAAATTATCGTATTTGGGGTTCACAAAATACATAGATAACCATGGAGAGGCCAATGCATAGCGTGTGTATTTGAACCGGCGGCATCATACACCATTGGTTTTAAAAATGAGTGAGATCAGCTCTTACAGTCAATGGGAAGGTTTTTTATCAAAGTTTTTATAAGAGATTTGGCTATCAAGAATTATAGAGTAGGGCACAAACGACTTTGCACTCCATCCACAGGGATCGACTTTTCAGCAGTAATTAAGATGTCAATTGGCCAATTAACCACGCAGCTGCGATTTGACACCATTGTACATTTTTTTGTGAGGAACGGTTAAAAAACATTCTTAACCATGCCCAGTGTACACAGTTCGTGGAAATACCGTTCAAAAATAACTAAAATGTGTCATCTGTTAAATTTAAGCTACAAATAGTTTTTTATTGTTTGTAACTTGAAGGAAATATAAAAATTATTAAAAGAATACATGCACGTGTGAATAAGGATCAAATTGAACAGATAAATCAGTTTTTTTATTAATTGATTTGTTAACAAATTATAATATTTAGTAGATATTACCTATTGACATTGACATTAAAATTGAGCTCAGGTTCCTATTCATTTTACGAAGACTTGAAGTACTAAAACCTTCTATAAAATATTCACATGATCTAGAATGATGCTGTCGATTCATGAATAATACATACGCATAAACCAGAACCGCAACAGAAGTCTATTATTTAGGTGTTTATTAACTTGTTCTTATTCTCGAGACAGAATAATTTTGTCTTATTATATTTCTTTCATTTATATAAGAACTGAAATTGAGAAATACCATCATAAGATGAGTTATGAAAAAATATGTATGCATACGAACATGTATACTTATACAAACCGTACATTTTACATCTTGAAAATTTTATTTAGTTTATGAATTATATAAAATATTCAAATTGATTCAATCAAATTGATTTATATTTCATTTTATAAAATGTCAATTTATTTTGAAATGATTTCTAATATTATTGAAAACAAAAATAATATATTAAATATGTACAAGAAAATAATTTAAATCATTTGTCGTCGCATAATGGTAAATACTCATACATAAAGGTCCAATTGTCATATGCATATATGACAACGAGTTTCATCAAGCAATTTATACTCTGTCAACCTGCAATCACTATTCAAATTGAATATGAATCGATCTTTATAATCATTTTGAGATCAACGATCGCTATTAATAAATATATTATGCCAATGTTCATAATTACGTCGTGACCATAACCCAATCAAAAAGATATCATAAGTAGGCAATAATTATTGTTTATTTTTACGAAATTCATCAACATCTCACACGTTTCTATTATCGAGCTCAAAGAGGCAGCCTATCACGTTACTGCAAAAATACAAATATTATCGCTTCTTAAGAAGTCATTAGATACCAGACCCAGCCTTCTATCATGTTCCTCAGAAGGGTAGTATCACAAATTTGTTTTGGTATATCAATACTTAACGAGAAAGTGTTTGTTCGTTTATCACCCGTCAAGACCCCAACCCTTTTCCTACTTAAAAATCCATCTCGTTAAGTGATTAGTGGCCACTCAATGGCTCTTTAGATATATGAGAAACTTCAGTGACTTAATTGCCGCTTGACAGTCTACATAAATTGCAATATCATCCATGGATACCACATTTCAAACATATAGACAGAACTTTTAACAGAAAACTCCGTCACTCATTTTTGCATCCGGCTTAGATTCACCCGCACAAAATTGCTAAACCTGAGTCTCGAATGTCCGTCCATACTTAAAGACCTCGAGCGACATATGGTTCGAAAACCTTTATCGAAGCAGAACACAGCTGTAGTGTAATCAAGTTTCACCGGTTCCCGTTGGAGGTATTTAAAACCGTTTCCTTTTAATTGTCTTTTTTTACCGAAGATTGCCACCAAAAGAAAATAGATTAATTTCAAAGGTTAAGTAGAAGTCGTTATCAACGCCCACCTAAGGTTAGTTGCCATCCTTATTTTTATAGAATCAATGCACCAGGTCATTTGTACCATTTCTAGTCTCATTTTGTTTCAACAACACTCCTCTTCGAGTACAATGCTATGTGCACATTTTCACTCTTTTCGAGATATTCGACTTTCTTTTAAGCTTACTTCTTGCCTTGTTATATGACAGTGTTATTTCAAACTACCGGAGCACCTAACGAAATTATGTATTTCACATTAAAAAGCACTAGCTGTTTTTGGATGGGTTTAATGATAAGCCAAATCTGCTGGCCCATTTCATAATAATTGAAAAAGTATTTACACCATTGATTGTTTCCAAATTTCAACCTAAAACAGCTAACACTGAATGGTCTACATAAGCAACTATACCATTATTCTCATCCACTCAAGTTCTAATTTCCATCCATTGATAACTATATTCCAAAGTATGGGTCAAAGCATTTCACCTTGTGGTGTTGCTCTAACTATTATATTATTTTTATTTTGACACCGTTCAGCTCGGAATTGACAACCCTGCCTTTAAGAATATGATTGATTTATCCGTATGAAGGGTAGTTCACATCAACAATAGCTAATTGCTCCACGGTTGCCTCTATTTTCATGTTAAGGAAGCTTTTTTACATGGTATGAAAAGAAATCAATCTGCGTTCAGTTTTTGATATGTTTAAATATATAAATGTGAATCTACAAGTACATATTAAGCCTTATATGAAATTATATTGTGTTTGCCTTTGTAAACGAAAACTTCTTACGTACAAGGAAGCACGTATTACAGAATCAACAGATATAAGCTTGTTATTCTTTATCGTTATCATTGAAAATAATCACAGTTGACGAAGGGTTAGTAATATAAATATGGGTTCTTTCTTCAATGTCACTAGTTCAACAAACCGAATATATTTACAAAGATATAATTCATAACATTTCTAAAATCCGTAATCCGAATGAATAAAATATATTTTTTCGTTCAACTCGTCTTGTATGAAAACTAAAATAATTGTGTTACATAATTAACGAGATAACGAACAAAATGTTCATACAATGCTGGATGCGATAATTGCATTACAGAAGGCCCTAGTTGTGTTCAACGTTCATAAATTTCGCCGTCCGTAATAAAATAATTTTCACTTCACTCTTCATAAACCGGAAACTGTGGATAACTACAAATTAAATTCAAATGGAGGTGGCCTGCTCGACCCCCGAACTCTATAGAAAATTTATGGAATATACAGTAATTACTGAAAAATTGCCATAATGTGACAAATATCGACGTATTATGTCAAAAAATGGAGGATGTTGGGGTCTCTAATCCTAGATATCGAAAACAATTTATCAACTTACGGCCAAATTTTTTGTTTATATTACGGGCCAGTCGTTACGCCTGATAATAGTAAGGTTTGATTATGGCTTTAGATAGACATTTATCGATTTTTGGCTTAAAGATTGTTAATGACAAACCTGTATTGTTTTGGTATTTTAACTAAGTTGTTGGAAACTTTTATAGCTTTTACGTGAAGTTCTGGTGTTCTTTTTACATCTGAGGGACACCTGTAAGGTAGAATTGCAAACCTGATCGAATATAATTTTATGAAATAAAATATAAAATGAGACGTGTTCGACATGAGTAGTTTTATGAACGAAATTACATCTTCTTTATACATTCCTAAAATGAATGAAACATAATAGGATTAACTCTACTTAAGTTTAAAGTGGGCAAAAGTCAGTTTTGCAATCCAATCGGATGAGCACTATGGAACAGAAACATTTAAAAAATCGTACAAAAAAAAATTTAACTACCTATATTATAACTCTAGTAGTCGTACCATGGAACTTTTTAAACCCAGAAGGTATTGATTCAACTATTTCTCGTCATGTGAGCCAGAATTCCATTTTTTCTACTAACACAAATAAAAAATATAACAAGTATAAAATGGAATCACTCAATAGAATTTTTGATGTTGAAATTATTTTTCTGAACTTTGATTGCTCGGAAAAGGAAGAGGACATTAAGATAAATTTTAAAAAGTGAAATAAATATTTTCAGTTACAGGAAAAATTCGATTCACCAATTTTAAACATAAGATTTCAAATTTACTATCCAAAACCTATAACTCTTGAAAGAAAATATAAGAACACTTTTTAGACCAAATCAACAATTGTCGCAATGATAAAAATAATACTTTTATTTCTACAGCTGCTGAGACCTAGATTTCTAACATTACACCAAAAAATCACAAGAAATTTTAAGGTACTAAATATAATTTAGACAGAAGAGAAAGATCTAACTTATAGTGGTAAAAACTTCTAGTTATCCTAGTTAATCTTAAGACCTCATTACGAGTTAGTTACTAAATTAAATATATCAGCTAAAGAGGAGATTTGGGCTTAAGATTAAACGTTTCAAGAGAAACACATAAATCGAAAACATAATTAATTATGATATATGCGTTACACGCAGGATATGATAAGTAAAAAAATCAATTAAAATGAATAGAGGTATAGCTCTGACTAGAAATGCAAGATTAGAATCATCGATATTGCAATTTATCTATAAAATTAAACTGGGGCTTCTTTTTTATTTTTATTTTTTTTTATTTTGCTCAGTTCCTAAGTTAATTAGAGCCATATCGCATAATTTTTTACATAATTATACAAAATTTTAATTAAATAATCCAAAAAATCATAAAAATTTGAATAATAATAATAATAATAACAATAACATAATAATAATAACAATAATAAAAAAAAATTAATAATAATAATGAATAAAGAAATTATAATAATAAAAAATGAAATTTTAAAAAAATAAAATTATAATAATAATGTTTATATTTAAAGATCAATCAATAATTAATAAGCTATTAAATAATAAAGACGCCAAAAAAATGATCTTTTGTTTTGGTTGAGATTACTCTTTCCAAAACCCTTTCACACATTAATTTGATTACTTCTCACAAATTCATATATACTCTTGTAAACTCTACCACCTTTATTCATTCATTGAGTCAAATTGTTTGCAGTGTTAAGGATATTGAATTCTACTCTGCTCCCATTGTATTTGGTACAGCGGAGCAGGAGATGTTCGATATCCTCAGATACATTGCAAACTTCGCACAAATCATTTTCAATCAATTTACGTTTTAACAAGCATTCCAGTTACCATGATTCATTCTTATTCTCTCGATCGTTCTTATCATTCTGGTGTCCCCCGTCAACTCCTTATAAAAGGGAGTTTTTCGGGGTACACTGCATTATTCACTATACTTCTTTCCTTTGACTCGGCTCAAATTCTCATACTCATTTGTCCATTTGTGCCATCCATCTACCTGAAACATCCGAAGTATATCTCTTGCATCCCTTTTTCCATATATCTGTGCATTTTTAGTCACTTGTAACATCTTTGCAATCATATCAGCTCTTTCATTCCCTTCAATATTCTTGTGAGCAGGTATGTATTGAAAGGTTACCTCCTCACAAAAAAAATTGAACACATTCTACTATCATATCGACATACACATTCCCATCTCTGCCTCCTCCCTCCTTTAATGCCCAAATTCCACTCTGAGAATCGGAAAATATGACAATTTTCCTCCTCCCTTTTTCCTTTTTCACACTCTCTGCATTGGCTTTTCACTTTCTCAAAAATCCTTTTTATCATCGTTTCAGTCATATCCTTGGTAAAATCCTCCAATTTCATTCGTAAGATTAGATTATGAGGTAAGGGTTTCGAACCAGTGTTTCCGATGTTATTTAATATATTAATATTCGCAAGTATTACACTGGATCTATAAGTGTGCTTATAAACTCTCCCTCTTTGCAACCTATCCATCATTTCACTCGTGAACTAATTTATTCTAACTAACATTCGTACCGTTTCTTTCAATGTGATCCACTCCCTTATAATCGAGAGGTGAATCACCTAATTCAGACCATAGAGTATGTATTGGGGTTGAATTTATCGCACACAATACAACTCTCGCACAAGCATTCTCTACTCTCATCAACTGACTTAACGCTCCTTTTGCTCCATTTCCAAACACGCTAATTCCATATACAATTTTCGAGGATACCAATGCTTTTCGAAGCTTATCAGTCACACCAGGATGAGCTCCCCATTTAGGTTTGCTCACCCCTTTGTTTTGTTCACATTTACGTTGCTTACAATTATCTGCCAAATACTTCATGTGCCGCCCCAAATTTAACTGTAGATCAATCCATATTCCCAAATATTTATAGCCATTCACCTCTTCTATCTGATTTCCATCTAATCGCATGTCAATCTTTCTATTATTTACTCTGAAACTCATCATCGCACATTTTCTGGGATTTGCTCTTAAGTTCAAACTTCTCAAATTTTCAATTACCTCATTCACTCCAGTTTGTGCATTCTGTGCAGCCTGATCAATGTGGCGGCCTTTTCCAATCACTACCAAATCGTCTGGAAATTGCAAAACAACTTTGTCGGCCCCATTGATCCATAGATTGAAGTGTGCGGGCGATATGTTACTTCCTTGTGGTAGCCCAATATTCACCACACCCTCCAATCTATACTCACGGCCTTTCAAAATCATCTTCCTTTCACTCATAAAATCGTTTACCCAATTACTCACTTTCAGCGGAAATCCCATTCCAAGTAAAACTTGAAATAATTTTTTTTTATAATTTTAAATTTAATTTTTTTATAATTTTTGTTTTTAAATTTTTTCTTTTACTGGGGCTCTGAACAATAGAAACAATTAAAAGAGTACACTATAAACGAACGTGTTGGAATCCTATTTCGAAAGATAATTGGTTGTAAGAACTAAAAGAATTATCCATGAATGATAAAACATAGTGAATAGAAATTTATTATGTTTCCACTTCCTGAATTGAAAAATTCGTAAAGTATTGTTAACATTCTTTCCCTTGACAAATATATCATTGACTTCTTCATTTCGTTGCAAAATGCTGAAAATAAATTTATGTTCAGAGAGTTGCTTTTGATATAATATTAATCGGAGTGAACAGATCAATCCACTTGATTTATAATATTATAATCAGTAAAAAAGTTTCGTCTGCTTCCTCTTAAGTTTGCTTGCTTTAATTATTTCTAAATTTTTTCCAAAAGCTTATCATAACAAATTTTTTTTGTTTTACGTCATTTATTTTCTGATAAATATAATATCTATGTAGCATATAATAGTTATTGCTTTATTGAGATGCAATACAGATGATTCACATTATGATCTACTCTCAAAAAATGTAAGTCCATTAAGGTAAGGCCCATTGAAATTTTTCTGCAGACATGCATTGGTTGAGAAATGCCACCTGGCCGCTCGACTACCGGTTTTGAGCAATACCTTTAAGAAACAACACAAATTATAATAAGAATAATACACATAACTATACCAGTTAAGATTTATGCGCATAAGCGATATTACAATTAAACAGAACCAAAATCTCATGCTACGAACATCACTACACGAAACTACAAACACTTCTTTATATTGAAAATGAAGAAAATAAATTTATTACCAAAGAGATCTAAAAATTTTGGAGTTTTCCAAAGCTGGGAAGACCCCATCTAGTTCAAACGGACCAAGTTCATTTCGAGACTATGGTTGCGATAAGTCTTGTTCCCAAATATGTTTCATACCAGAAGATTCAAGATTATGTTTTACGAAATTTGAGGATTTCCTTGTATTCAAGGTATTATAGTATTTTTCACCTAATCTTCAAGCTTCACTAAAATGAATTATTGAGTTACTTTAACTAGCTCTCACTACAAAGTGGAGTGTCTAATTTATACCAGCTACATTTAAAAATTAATTAATCAATAAATAAAAATAATATACTTGCGTATGGTCTATTGTCTTACAACGAAATTTTTCTAACAGAAATATTCTGATTCCTTAACAAAAGTTATATCTTTCAACACCACACCACGTCTACAATAAATATTTCATTAAATTTAACATCGAATTAATCTTAGAGGATACATAAAGCAACCGCAAATAATTGGTGTAAATAAAAATTAATTTTAATTTTTGCTTCTCATCCACAACTTAAAGCATTTTTTCATTTTTATCTCTCTGGTACTTATTATTATTCATTAAGACAATAAATAAGGAAACCCACAACAGGAAATAAAAATGGTTTATTATTATTTTTCTTATTTACTCGTACTCGTATTTTTGCAGTCTTTTATTATTTCTTTAATAATTGGTTTTCATAATTTTTGCAAACATAAAAATTTATTTTTCCAGGAGATAATTTTTATAAACAACATATACGACGTACCAGAGTATACCACTAACATTCAAATTGGGAACTATCGATTTTCCGCTTTACTCGTGTGTATAAACGGCAAATAAAATAAACTGAAAAGTATACTTGTTGTTTAACCGGAATTTTTTGCCGAAAGCAATATAACTAATTTAATAAATAAGATCAGTAAATTTTTCCAGTTATTTGCTAGTGGCTGTTGGAAGTAAAAATTATTTGTTGATTACATGCTATCATATAATAATCTGTCATGTGGCCAAATAAGCAATTCGTCATTGTACAGGAAAATACTTTTACCATCACGCCACAATAAAAATGTATAAATCCTAATTTTGCGTAAATGTTTTGTAATTCGCTAGAACTGTTGTGACACGATTGTATCACCGATTGCATTACTCAGAGGTCACCCATCTACACATTTATGTGTTTAGTGTATTAAATTAACGATATATCTTACTTTATTGATTAACGTAGACTATTATACGCTTCTTAGTTTCTAAACAGCAAAATTTTCCACCCAGTTTGGTTACAATTGTTTAATATTTACGTACACGTGTCTCAACCTAAAATCTAACTGGAGAAGATTCCAGAAATAAAAATATTAGCATTGAAACATCACTTTGTGCATCGAACTCGGCATATTTCATTCTACATACAATATCCTAGAGAGAATTATTCAGTATTAAGCAGCTTAAAAATTTGATTCTGATATACTCGTATGCATAGTTGTGTACAAAACTAAAAATAATAAATTAAGAATATACAATTTTTACAACTTCAAATTTATCTAACCTATTCTATGAAGAAGAAAAATTTGCTAAATGGATTCATCATCCTCGTACGATTGCCAAGAGGATCGAAAACAAAATGCTCGGTCGAAAAAATCGAAGTGGAGGAAGCAAAAATTTAATAATGATTGGATAAGTATGGAAAAATTTAAAGGGTGGCTAAAGAAGTTTCCAGCCGACGATTTTAAATGCAGGTGTGTCGCGTGTAACAACGACCTCAGTTGTGGAAAAATCGGACTTAGAGAAACACTCAGCTACTAAAAAACATAAGCTAAATGTATCAAAAATTAAAAATACACCTACCGTGAACACTTTTTTTTAAAAAGAAATCCATGTCGAATGAAAGAGCCCTCGATAATTTTGAAATTAGGCTCAGCCTTTTTTTTGCCAAACACAACGTCGCCATCCAAGAACATCTACTACCGTTATTGAAAGAAATCATCCCCGACTCTGATATTATCAAAAAGACAAAATTGGGGCGTACTAAATACGTTGGTGTTATAAAAAATGTTTTGGCTCAGGAGGAGACACATAAATTAGTGGAAATTTTAAAAACAACACAGTTTTCGGTGATGATTGATGAAAGCACTGACATAGGTACGAACAAGTTGATGTGCATACTGGCACGTTACATCAGTCCTGATAATGGCCAAGTAAATGTGCAACTATTAGATTTATTGCCGATTGGAGCAGATTGCACTGCTGCTACGCTTTATCAAAATTTTAAAACATTAATAAATAATTTCGGTACTTATTGAAGTTAGTTTATGTGTACCAATTAATATTTAAATTGTTTTATTTTGCAGGAATACCATTCAAAAATATAATTAGATTTTGTAGCGATGGAGCTAGCAAGATGGTAGGCATCAGAAAATCTTTCGCTTCCCGACTCAAAGAGGATAACCCACATGCAATCATAATTAAGTGTATATATCACAGTTCAGCTATTATTGCCAGTAAATCATGCTTAGGTTTGCCTCGAGCAACAGAAGATCTCGTACGACAAATAGGAGTATACGTCTCCGGCAGCTCCAAACGTTGCGTTCAGCTACAAAAAATTCAAGATATTCTCGGCGAGAATAAAACTAAAATTTTAAAATCATCCGCCACACGTTGGTTATCACATCAAAGATGAGTAAAAAGAATTCTTTAGAATTGGATAGTTTTGCAAGAATTTTTTAAAGAAGCAGTTAAATCAGATAAACTTAAGACAACAGAATTTATTTTGCAAGAATTGCATAACATGTGCACCAAAGCCTATCTCTTTTTTTTTAAATACGTGTTAGAGTTTTTTAATATATTGAACGCCCTGTTTCAATCAAAGAAGTGCCAGATTAATAATTTACATAGTGAATCTCTCAAAATTTTAAAAAAACTGGGGCAAAACTTCATTAAATCGAACGAATTGAAACCGAACGTGAATGTCAAATCGCCATACAATTTGCTGCTTATCGAGTCAGTGTACCTTGGACCTGAATGTATGGAATTATTAAAAAATATTCCAAAAACGGAATCAGATCGCGTAAGACTTGATTGCTTACAGTTTCAAGCTTGATATCGACCAAAATTTGTTGAGTGTTGAATGGAGAAGTTTCCCGAACGAATTCAGCGACTCTCAAAAATCTGATTTTATTAAATATCCTGTCGATAAATTTTGGTGGACAATCAAAAACTTAAAAAATTTTAACGATAACCTAATATATTCTAATTTATCCAAACTGGCTCAATATGTTTTATCGCTTCCGCACGCGAATGCTGACGCTGAAAGAATATTTTCAATAGTGTCAGTAGTCAAAACAAAAACAAACGGAACTAGCTAAACAGTGAAGTGTTAAACGCCATATGTGTTATTCGGTCTTCGTTGTGTAATAAATCGGCTACTTGCATTACATTTAAATGTAATGAAAATAATTTTAATCGTATGGCTACAAATGTCTTGTATGACTCTTAAATTTGTGATAAAGCTAATAAAGCTTACATTTTGTTGCAGAATTTCAGTAAAGAAAATAATTTATTAATATTTCTGTTTAAGTTTACAATAAGAATTCAAATTTTGTATAGTTTGATTGAACATGATATTTTTATTATTTTGTATTGTATTTTTGTAAATAATATCGCATAGCTAATTGAAATGATAACTGTGATAAATTAAGTTAATACAAATGTGAAGTAAATAAAAATAATAAATAAGTAAAGTTGTTTAAAATTTAAATACCAGTGACGTCATCACATGTATATTAAAGTTAAATAATCTGTAGGGAATTTTTAAAAAAAAGTAGGGATATATAAAATTTTCACCTGGCATCACTGCTTAAGCTACTCGAAATGATAGCTGTGTACTGTCCTTAATTCCATACAATCATTTAAATTCCATTTAATATCTTCTAAATTACAAGATTATAACACTTCTAATTTTCTAAATTAGAGTACAAGATTATCACACTTCTAATTTTCTATATTCGCAGTCTCCAGTCCACAAGACCTATCTGCATTTGAAATAAATTTATGACAGGAATCTGCCACAATTAATTTTATTAATTAATGTTTTGTTTTTTTAAGCCAAATATAATTAGAGATAGAAGACAAGTCACCACTAGCCTAATAAACTGGAAACCCTAATATTAAACCTCCTGTCATCTGTCATTAATTCCTGACCAGCTATAGACAATCTCGAAATAGATCTGATTTCCGCTTCAAAACGAATATAGCCAAGGTTAAATCATAAGACATCTGTTCAGAAAACATTCACTGTGTATAAGTACGATGAACATAAATTATCACCCTCATCCAGCAAAAAAGACACTTGACTGGCAGAGGAAATAACTCTCAATATCAAAAGAAGGGCCCACATCAAATTATAACACATCAAATTTGATTAAAAAAGCAAGGTAACCTAATTCAAACCCGCACATCTCCCAATAAATGATTTTCAATATATGAAATGTCTCCTATATATGATTCTCACTATCAAAGTTTTAAATTGTTATCTCACCCACAACTCAGACCTTCCGTACTAGATAAAAGCGGGGATTTACCTATAAACAAAATACATTCATCCAGAATTTAGCAAGTCCAAAGTAACAACCAAATCTCTATCGAGATTTCAATATTTATATTTGGTGCCTAGTAACATTAATTTCCATTCTTGTATCACCTGTTTATTATCTATGATTTCTCAACAGTTTTTAATAGAAATAAAAAAACTTAAATATTAAACGTATAGTCATTTTTAATCTAAATCGTAAATATACACTAATCAGATAATTAAGTAATTTTATAGGTACCGAGAATTTTCAAACGTAATATGAGATTAAAATTATTTTGTCTTTAATTTCTACAATCATTCACAGCGAAACATTAGAATCTAGAAACCATCTGACCACCATAATATATGCAACTATTCTATTTATGTGTATAATGACATACATGGAAACCAATGCTGACCCCTTCTATAATCATAATACTGCCGCTTGAATGTTTAACATAACTTTGGTCATATTAAATATTCAAAAGACAGTATATAAAATAATAAATAAACTAATTACATGTAATGCTAATATATCCACTGTTACGAACATACATTTATATTTAACCCGAAGACAATCTCATTTGTATATAACCATTGTAAAAACAAACCGGGGATAATGAAATTGACATTCCACGAAGCTCAATTAAACCCACACATGAATGGAAATTATTTTATTTCGAATCATTTTGTTTTATGTACTGTAGACGGATCACAAAGCATAAATAAACTTTCAGATAAATAATCGAAATGCATCATATTTGATCGGGACACGCAAAAGAGGTTCCCTAAGGAAGAAAGTTCAATTAAAACCAGTTAGTATATATGTTAGGTGTTTAATTATTATCTTCAAAACTTTGATAAAAATGTACAATATAAACAACAAGCAATAGAAGAATCCTTTAAGGATTGCATATCGTAAAATTTATAGAATTGCGATTAAAGGTACTCGAGTAAAGCAAACCTATGTATTAAAATTGCCAAAGAATACATTTCCATGAGATAAATTTGAAAAAATTATCTTCTCGGACGAATAGAAATTCTAATGGTTTGAAGTTTGCAGCAGTAATGATGGTTAAAGGAAGTGGCTCTTTAATTAGAGCCTCATTTTCCTTTTTTTGGAAAAACCCATATCTTGAAAACTTCGACTTGAAACCCAAAACCTACATTGTAAATCGGCCAACCTCAATTGGATTATGGCCTATTAACAACTCGCAGAAAATGATAAGTTAAAGATAATCGATGTTTTGGGCACCTGATCATAGATCAAGTACAAACTCATATAAAACAAATTGTGTGTGGCTTTTGTGGGTGAACTTTGTGACAAAATTGTCTAAATTTATTGAGTTATCACAATCGCACAATAAATAATGGCAACAATCATTCTGAAAAAAAAAATTGAAAGCCTATAGTTAAACTAAATCACAATGGATTATGTCGCAAACTTCAAATAATTGGTCCACATTTTAACTAAGATGAGACTTAAATATTTTTTTTTTAATATTTCATAAAATAATTTTTAAGTTATTTTATAATTTCATATATAATTGAAAAATCTAATAAATAATTATGGACATTTATAAAGTCTGCTAAACGTTTAGCAAACTTTATAAATGTCCATAATTAATTATTACAATAGCTTAGATTTTCTAAAAATTACTATGATAAGCTTTGGAAAGTAGAACCAGAGCCATATAAATACCGAACCGTAATAATTCGTCGTATGTTAAGTAGAGCTTTGAAATTAGAGTTCCATTTCACACTTTCCCGTAAGAATAAATGTAAAAATTACATTTACATTATTTGATTTAAAGTAAAAATTACATTTTTTGAAATAATTTGTATTTGATTACATTTTAAAAAACTTTTAGAACAATAGAACTAAGTAAGTATCGTCTGAGTTTGAAATCGGCCGAGGCGTTTAAATGAAAATATTTTGAATGGCATGCTAGAACGAAAATATTATTTATTACAAGTCAATTTCAAGATTTTTTTAATACTGTCTGATCCCTGCTGTTCATCCTAATGTAAATGAGCTTCTACTCAAAATGGGATGTGTGCATGGTGTTGATTTTTTGCAGTAAACAATTTAAGAGGTGTTTATGCCTAACGGAAGTAATAATTTTTTACATGTAACTTCCTATGCGCATTTCTTTCTTAATCCAAATTATAAGCAATACATAAATAAATTAATATCGCTCTGAAAATCAAAACTTAAACATGTACTTAAAATATTGAATACTTTTGTGTGTAAGTGATATCGATTTAAACGACAAAGGAACTGTTTCTTTTAATTTCATTTTCGAATCAAAATAATCGGATTTTCATTAAACTATATTTATAATCTTGTAATTTTATTTCTTGGCATAAATAAAACATAATTATTATTATAAAATTACTTTAAATTTTATAATAATAAAATGATTCACCGTTTTTGGTTGCACACACTAAAAACGAAACCAGAAAACAAAACAAAATCTTGATCAGAGACATCTAACATTTATAATAAATGTTATTTATTAGTTTTACATATTATAATAATTATTAATTGAAATAATAATATTCAGTATTAATAAAGGATTTCTATTTCAATTTAATTTATTAAGGATAACATTTTAAGTTTTATGTGCTTTCGAAATCGTCCAATAGATGTCATTTGTATTATGTAAATGACTTTGTATTATAAAAACAGTGTAATTTTTGATACTTTGAAATGAAAAATTAGAAGTGTTATTTACCAATTTTATGTAATGTTAATTGTTAAAGAATTTGTTAAATAATTAAAATCATTTTATAGGATCTTATTTATTGACTAGTGTCAATAGACTATATAGTTTAGAGATAGCTCAATAGATGTCATCTGAATGGTATTTTCATATGTAAGAGTATATAAATATATATATATATATATATATATATATATATATATATATATATATATATATATATATATATCCGGTTCAAATGACCAATGTTTTGTGTGCCTTTAGGTTAGTGTTGTCTAGATTTACGATGTTATCTTCAAAAAACTCAAAAACAATATCAGCACCAAGTAATATGGACCGGCCAAATTCAAATGTTTCAAACTTTTTAATTGTTTGATTTCAAATTCAGCTGTAGGAAGTGAAGCCGTAATTTACGGAATGATGAGTGCCCTCAATGGAGTTATTTCAGTGGAATCGAATCTTGATGTCACGTTTAGTGTGGCTATTCCGTTTGATCTGCCACTGTTGACTTGGCCAATTCTAGCTATTAGACTTCTACAATTTTGGCGTGGTAGGCCTAGTTTCTGGATTAATGATTCGGTGAGAAATGATGCTTGGGACCCTGTGTCTAGTGATGCTCGGCATGGTCGTGGCATACCAAGTTGTCAAAGACTTTTATTATTGCTGTGGGCAAAATTGTTTGAACTGTGGATTTCGACGATTCACTTGAGTCCATAAGCTACGTGTTTCATCGTCTACTTTTTGTAGAAGTTTGGATCCCTGGACTCGGCCTGGTCACCTAGTGCCTTTAAGCCACGGATTTAATCATCTGAGGTATCTAATATTTTTCGTATGTTCGATGCACTTGCACGCTCTATATGTGCACGCTCGGTTGATCTATGAAGTTGGGGATGAAAGCATTAATCGTATGGCGTTTGCTATCATATCATTGCTTGAGCTTCTTAAGTGCTTCTATGTAATTAGACTCAGTGATCTTGAAATGTTTCACTAAAGAGAATGCTTCTCCTCTAAGCAAGCCCATCAGGTACTGAAATTTTTGTACTGGAGAAATAGAATCTCGATTGTGAATGCTTGAATAGAATATGTCAGAAAAACTCTGCTATTCTGTATAGCCGCCAGAGAATGTTGGAATTTGTAGATTTGCAAGACGCACCTCTGGAACCGTATTTTATGGTGGACATTTTAAACATGGCTTCATTATGGGTAGTAGACATTTCGTTGATGCCGCGGTTCTTAATCCATTCGTTAAGTTTGCCTACGATTACATAATATGCTTCTTGGGATTCCTCCAGTAGAGATTGCACTTCAGTATCAATATCAAAAATCGATGCTTCTATTTCGCCTGGTGTAGGCAATCATGATTGCTTCTCTTGTTTGTTATTGCATCGCTTTATAATTATATTGAAGACTCTGAAAATATAAGCTTAAACCCTTTGAAGTTTAAAATAGCTTGAATCTTTCTGACTGAGATGCATTATGACATCGATGTGCTGATTAGTGTTTAATTTTAATTCAATTGTAGTAAATATCTCAACCTGGAGCTCTTCTGTTCTTCTGCTGATAACCATTCTGGTTCATTCCACCACCACTTGTTATCTAATTTCTGCTGCTTTTTAACCTCGGGATGCACAATCTGCTGGATATGTCTGGATGGAACATGCCGCCATTGAGCCTTTTTATAAACATTTATAATTTCAGTGGTTCGGTTTGCAACGAATGTTGTCCATCGCGGTGGTTTGCTTGACAGCCAATCGAGTATTTGAATTGATAAAATTTGCGTTATATCTTTCATCAAGCGCCTGAATAATACGGCGCCCATTAGCTCAAATCTTGGTATACTGACTTGTTTTAGCGGTGACACTTTAGTTTTGGCGCCAATCAGATGATTGGTTATTCGATCGTTAAAATTTGTTCTTGCATATACTGGTGCCGCATAAGCCCACTTGCTGGCATCACAGAATCCATGAATGGTGATGTTGTTTGATGAGGTGAATCTTAATTTTAGGAATTTTATATATACATATATATATATATATATATATATATATATATATATATATATATATATATATATATTTATATGTATATAAACATATATATATATATATATATATATATATATATATATATATATATATATAATATAAATATATATATAAATATATATATATATATATATATATATATATATATATATATATATATATATATATATATATATATATATATATATATATATATATATATATATATATATATATATTTGTAAAAGTAATAACAAAGTAAATGAGTAAATGTTTTGTATTATAATATTAATTAGTAACTTATTAATATATAAAATAATTAGATTTATTTATTTTATATTATTTGGGATAAATAACGAAATTTTAATTTTAATATACAAAATTTTATTTATCAAAAACAAAATGTCTTTTAAGAAGCCGTTTTAATTTTCCCAAATAGAGATGACTCTGTTGTCATTGATCGCACCGATCGATATTTTGTATTTCACATGTAGTTACATATTAATTAATATTTTGTATGAGAATTTTAATTTTCTCCTGTATTGATCCTCCTCTAATTTAAGCTCAAATTTTAATATTTAGGTTCTGTATAATTTAAATCGTTCTAGTAATAGTTGTCTACCTAGACTGATTCAGACAGGATCTATTGAAACCTATAATTTTCTGTTTCAACAAACATAATTTATATCAAATAGTTCTAATGTTTCTTTTACCTTTGTCCTGTATTTTTATTAAATTATAAGACGTATAAATTAGTTTATTGTAAACCAACTCCAGGAATTATAACTGTTAGTGGAATGTCTTGTATGTTCCTTGTTATTTTATTCTTTTAATTATTTTGTTAGCATACTACTTTAACAATATTAAATAAATGTAGACGATGAATTTTGATCAAAAACTTTGGATAAAATTGGTACTCAAATAAAGTTAATGTTCTATAAAACCTAAAAGTTTAATATTTAGCTGAATTTCTTGTGTTATTACGAGAGCAACTTTGACATGTCAAGTGTTTCGTTAAATTTTTGCTCCTTAAAAATTTTATTAAAAATTTAAAGTTTTATACCAAAAATTAAAATGGTACAATAACAAGGAATAAAAAATAGGAGACTTGTTTTTATGTTTCATTTGTTTTTGTTGTTATATAAGAAATAATAAAAAAATATATTTTCACTCGGTAAGACAAGTCACGTTTAAAAAGAATAATGACATCATCAGGTTTTTAAATTTTGTTTTTATTTTATTTTTTTGTATTAACACATAAAATAGAGTTTTTTAAACAAAGAAATAAGTATTTTTTATGTTTCATCATTTGAGTCGAAAAACAACAACAGCTAACACGAAAACATTTTCCTTATATTATACTATGTTATATTTGTTGTTGTTTCTATATTAAGTTATAGTATTACGCTTTATATCTAGTTTAGCAACGAGATTATGTAAAAGTTAGAAAAACATTTATTGTAAACAGGAATAACAAAAGTTGAGTCAACGAAAACGACAATATATAATGTTTAATACAATAATTATATAATAAAATTGAAGTCAAGATGGGAAATATAAGCCCATGAAAATAATTTTTTGGGTTGGGATGAATGTGAATCTTAAGTCAAGTCCGTATATGTGTTAAACGTGCGGAATAAAAACACTTTTCAAAGTTTAATTAGTTTTCTGCGTGTTGTGTATTATGTACACACATTAATAAATTCAAAAAACTTTATTTTATTGATGGTAACATG
This sequence comes from Tipula lateralis, assembly GCA_963932295.1. NCBI lineage: Eukaryota > Metazoa > Arthropoda > Insecta > Diptera > Tipulidae > Tipula > Tipula lateralis. Next base: position 42,529,035 of record OZ010736.1, read on the forward strand.
ATTGCGTTTAACAAAAAACTAAGTCTGTTTCGTAGAAGGGCCTTTTCTTAAATGCAAATCAACTTTAAAAACGTACAGTTTATTTGGGAGAGGAACTACATATAAAGGGTGTTTTTGTTGAGTTACACAAGTTTAAATAATGTCAATGAAGCGGGCTTGGATAGACAATTTTATGACATTAATGTGTTTAAATATCATTTCAGCCATGTGGCCGGAACGGATGGTGCGTTAAAACCGCGATTTGGAATACTAATTTTCGCAGGAATAGTAGCAATGTAAATTTTCAGGTGACAATTGTCTCTGGTTTATCGATGTAGACAAGTGACTTTACATAGCCCCAAAGCAAATAATCCAATGGGGTTAAATCACACAGTCTTGGTGGCTAATTAATTGGACCATTACGCATAAATATTCTTTCATCAAAAGTTTCTTTGAGTTAATCAATTGTAGCGCGCACTGTGTGGCATGTGGCTCAGTCCTCTTGTCAGATAAATAATCTGCCTACACCGCTCACCATTGAAAGTAACATTCTGACCATCATCGTTTTTGAAGACATGGACCAATGGCTCTACCAGCCCATAAAGCGCACCAACCAGTAATTTTCTGTGGATGTAATGGTGTTTCAATTAGTTCATAATGTTGTAGAATGCTGATGAGTTTTTATATTTATATTTTTTGCTTGTAATAAAACACTTTTCTCAGCTACTGTTTAATTCTTATAATTTAATTTTTATTTATATTTCACCTCATTGGCATCATCAGAATCTACAAAATTAGTTAATTAAAATTAAATAACATAATAGGTAAAACACAAGAAAAACATTAAAATAAATTATTTAAAATTAGTAAATTGGCGGTAAATATGGCTTACATTTTGGTAAATAATAATAAATATATAAATAAATAAATATAAAAAGTTTAACAATCACAAATAATTACACATATTTTAGTTAAGAGTTAAAATATTCTATATCCAGTTAATTATCACAATATATATGTTGAACTTAAATATAGTGAATGATATATTGAATAATAAAATTTTTTTGTTGTAATTTAATTTTAAAAAATTTGGAAACCAATTGGAAAAAAATAAAAATTAGTGTTGTGGTACCTATAACACTATAGTTTGGACATCCTTTCCTATATAATTATTTTCAAGTTCGAAAAAAAATGTAAAAATGTAATAAATGATTTGAATGAACAAATTGCAAACCTAAAATGTCAAAATTAATGATTTTTTGACATTGTGCTGGTATTAACTTAATCGTCTGATTCTGTGTATAGTTTATGTGTGATCTTGTTTTAATGTTTTATAGATTTAAATATGTTCAAAAGAGTCTTTTGGTTGAAACTTAAAAATTGTGTATCTGATCTGTGGTTTACTGCATTTTCTTGGTTTAAACAAAGCTCCTAAATATACAAGCCGCACATATCGGAATTGAGCTTAAAAGTTTATACCCTTTATTTACTAACACATGAATAAGTTGTGACGTCATTTAAAAAGAAGAAAATCCCCCTACATTTCAACACTATTACTACAGAATTCGTACAGTATACAGCCAAGAAAAAACAAAAAATAAATTTTTTTTGTTTTTTCTTTGCTGTCAAAAATTGTTAACAAAATGTTTGTAGGTTATATCCGTCCGTACTCCGTAGAAAATAATAAATTATTTATTATAATATAATAAAACATTTATGTTATAATTAATAATAATTAATATTGTACCAATTTTGGCCTGTGCATTAATCATATGTTAATGATGTCATATATGAATGTGATTGGTGATATGTTGATTTTAGAATTGATACTAATTGATACTGACAAATACTGATTTTAGAATTCTGGAAACATCAATATTCGTGATAATGATCGCCACGGTTATTTATATTGATGAATCGTCCACTGTGTTAAACGATTCTAAATTAAAAGAAACTAGTTGAAGTTCCTTATGGAATGGATAACCGACATATAATTCTGCTGTTGTGGTTTAGTTTGTTGGAGTTTTGATTTGTATATGTACTGATTCATGGAAGAATCAGATTACATACTATATACTTGTTTGTTCCCTACATATTTATTATTTTTGTTCTCTCTTAGTGTTTCAACAATCGTTCAGCTCATTTATTCGATCATTTACTTCCGTGTATGATATTGGTATATGTCGAAGAAATCGTGTTTTGACAGGCATTCAGTTTAATTCAATTTACGGTGGAAATTACTATCTACTACAAATAGAGCGCCTGCTCTAATCTATTACACATTTAGTTCGTTAAATAGTACTTTGACTTCGCCGGAAGCTTTTATACGTTGTGTAACAGAATCAATGCGACTATAATGTTATGTTAAAAGCTTCGGCAAAACCTAATGTGATTCTGAGATTTGGTTTATCGTACGTCGAGGAAGTTGAATGTTTTGAATGTCCACTATTGAATTTAATTTTCTGTGAAATGGAAATTTAGTTTTTCGGCCAAAAATACTATATATAGGAATTTCTGTTTGAAAACAAATGCAATTGTTCGTTCGTAGATATCTTTGGATTGGCTTGGTGGTGGGCATTTCTTTTATTTTCAACCAATTCATATCTTACTGAAGTGGAAAGTTGACAAAGTCTTGACGGGTAGTTCAATTAGAAAATGTTTGAATGAATTTATGATTTATTTTCTATGAATTGAAATAAAAATTATTTTATTTCAATTCATAGAAAATGCTTGCAAGTGTGAAACTGTCGCTAAGAATTATTTTCAGGCAAAAATAATAAATTAATAATAAAGGCAAGACAATAAATTAATTTGTTGAACAAAACCATACATAAATGGTTCACATCCATCTGAGGGGAATCGTTTTCATAGTCATGATGATAATTATTATTTTAACGAACTTTTTCGGTTATTCATCTGATATAATAAAATTGAAATATTAATCTTTGTAGACGAAGCTATAGGTACCATTTTGCTGTTAAATGCAATTTGTATCTAAATAAATGTATTTTATTAAAAAAACATAATTTTTTTTTGAAAATTCACTCTGTTAAAAAACTTAACGAGTTTTATGATGCCATTGTGTATGTAGCACACGAAGTATATCAAATAAATGGAAATAAAAAAAATTCAAATAATTATTCAAGTTCTCAGTTTCATTAACATGTTTGAGCATTTCAATTGTGTATTTCGTATTATAGCATTAAAAATATGCTTTAAAATATCAATAATTACGGTTTATATTATTAAAGTTATTAAGTGCCATCTATTATCCAACATTTGAAGTATCGGTTTCTTCTTACGTCATTGATCTCGTTTTATATATTTTTATACGGCGTTAAGAACCAATTATAACATATCCATGTATAAAAATTGAATAAATCAAAACGTTTTTATTTTTATCATAACTATTAAAATAATTCGTATTTTCATTTGATTTCCATATATGTTATATGAAAATGTTTTATTTAAATATTGATATAAAAATAATTTTTGTTAACAGTATTTTTCATTCATTAAAATTGAATCAAAAATCATCAATTTTACATTAGTTCTTATGGAAAGTATCGAAATCTATACCCCTTAAAAAAGCTCGATAAATTTAAAGGGTCTTTGTGTTCTGCTTGTATTATTTAGGATGCTTTGGTTTAAATGTATGTGAATCATTTCCAATGTTTCTCGTTTACGTTTTTTGGTCTCAATTTCTAAAATTTTAGTTCCAGGGAAATTGAAACTATGGTTATTTAGTTTACTATGTTTCGCAAGTGCTGTCATTTCTGATTGATTTAATATATTTCTTTTATGTTGTTTCAATCGTTCTGACAGAGCTTTTGAAGTATGCCCTATGTATGGATTTGTTCGGACAATCTAAACATGGAATTTTGTCAACTACATTGGCAATGTCAGTATGTGGTATTTTGTCTTTAAGTTTAGTAAAAAGTACATTAGAAGATGTGTTAATTGTTTTGTTAGCTATTCTTGTTCTTTGTTGGTTACTGTTTATTATTTTCATGAATTTTTAGTCAACTGTGGTACATACGTAAATATAATATTTGATTGGGAATCTGTAGTTGTTGTACTATTGGCATTTGTGGATGTTGTATTTGTTATGTTATTGTTTGTGAAAATTGTTTTGTAAATTAGACGATTAACCAGTTTATCAGGATAATTGTTTTTACTTAATATGTGTTTAATACGTTGTATATTTTCTTTATGAAATTGGTTGTCACTAAGATGTGTAACTCGTTTTATAAACGATTTCGCAATATTGTTTTTCATGGATTGTGGATGAGATGAGAGAAAATTTAATAATCTACCTGAAGCCGTGTCTTTCTGATGCCAGTTAGTAGTAATTTTACTGTCAGTTCTATGTAATTTTAAATCAAGAAATGTAATTGAATTATTTATTTCTTCTTCTATTCTAAATTTAATACTTTCATTAAAAAACTGAAAAATTTGTTTTGTAGTGGTTATTAAATCTTTTGGAATTGCCAAAATGACGTCATCGACATATTTTTTTATGAATGTCGGTTTTCTGGTAAGTTGTTTAAGACTTTCATTAAATAAATTCTCCATCACAATATCAACTAGCATTGGTGATAAGGGATTGCCCATTGCTAATCCTTTCTTCTGTATATATATTTTATTATAAAACGTAAAATAATTATTATATACTATACAAAATTTAAGTAGCTCTAAGAATTCTGCTTTTTGGAGGTCAGTTTCTAAAACTATATCAATGGGAATATTAGTAAACAACGAAATTACATCAAAGGAACACAGGACATCATCTTCTACTAAATTGACTGATCTAATATAATCCTTAAATTCCGTAGATTTTTTAATATTATATTGACTGGAGAGTGTCAAGTGTTTTAGGATCTGGTTCAGATATTTGGAAATGTTATAGACAGGAGAATTGATTGTGGATACTATGGGTCTAAGAGGTATATTAGGTTTATGGAGTTTTGGAAGCCCGTATATTCTTGGGAGATAGGATTATTTACTTTAGGTTTCAGAAGAGTACTTTTATCACTAAATCTTTTTTTGAATAAGCTATTAAGTAATTTTGTACTTTTAGTTGACAGTTTTTTTTTCGAATTTGAAAATAATTATATAGGAAGGATGTCCAAACTATAGTGTTATAGGTACGACAACACTAATTTTTATTTTTTTCCAATTGGTTTCCAAATTTCTTAAAATTAAATAACAACAAAAAAATCTTATTATTCAATATATCATTCACTATATTTAAGTTCAACATATACTCCAAATGCGACAATTTTGTTTGTTGACGTATCCATTTAACCAAAAATGCGCCTTACCACTGAAGAGAATTTTACGGTAAAAAAATGGATCTTCGTTCAATTGATTTAACGACCAATCACTGAATTCACGGCGCAAACGATGGTCGTGTGGCTTTAATTCTTGCACCAATTGAATTTTGTATGGCACCAAACCCAAATCTTTACGTAAAATTTTCCATAAAGTCGATGGACAAAGTCCAATTTGCTGAGCACGACGACGAATCGATAAATTGTCGTTTTCTTCGACACTGGCCTCAACGACAGCAATATTTTCTTCTGTACGAACTCTTCTCATTCTTGTCGGTGGCTTGGCATCCAAAAGAGTGAATGTAGACCGAAATTTGGTAATTACGTTCTTTATGGTGGTCTCTGACGGACGATTATGTGCACCATAAAATTCACGAAGTGCTCTATAAACATTTTTAATTGAACACTGATTTTGAAAATAAATTTCCACGATTTGAAAACGTTGTTCTGGAGTTAACCTATTCATAATGATTTGCCAAACAATACTGAGTAGAAATGCCACTTTGAGCTGTCAAAACAACTGTCATAAAATAAAACGACATCTATCGGAAAAACAAACCTCCTAAAAAAACACCCTTTATATTGTGATAATTAACTGGATATAGAATATTTTAACTCTTAACTAAAATATGTGTAATTATTTGTGATTGTTAAACTTTTTATATTTATTTATTTATAGATTTATTATTATTTACCAAAATGTAAGCCATATTTACCGCCAATTTACTAATTTTAAATAATTTATTTTAATGTTTTTCTTGTGTTTTACCTATTATGTTATTTAATTTTAATTAACTAATTTTGTAGATTCTGATGATGCCAATGGGCGAAATATAAATAAAAATTAAACTATAACAATTAAACAGTAGCTGAGAAAAGTGTTTTATTACAAGCAAAAAATATAAGTAATGGTGTTTCGTCAAAAGCTTGTGGATCACATCCTCACTCCAAATGTGACAATTCTGCTTAATTACGTACCAATTCAATCAAAAATGGGCTTCATTGGTGAACAAAATTTTGAATGGAAATTCAACATCAATAACAATTTGTGTTTTAGCCAATTTGCAAGCGTTGCTCTATTAGCCTTTCCATAGTGAAATGACAAACCAAACTGAACTAAAGGCAACTATCAGCTGTTGAATGGGTTGTCAAATAAATCAGTGTTGCAAACTTAAACATCATTTGACTAACATATGATGTAAACGGTAAAAAATGCTGACACCAATGAAAAATTATGCTTTTAAATATTTCATTGAATTAGCAGAACATTTTATTCAGGACATCTATTATTTTCATATTTCAACTTAAAATTATCAATTTGTTGTTGTCTCGCTGAAAAAGTTAGCATGTAGGCACATAATCTAAGAGAGATCTAAAGGGAATTAAGTAAGCAGTGCACCTTTCAATAATATCTAGTGTTTATGACAGTAATGCTAATTTACTACCTTTATATGGCTTAATCGATCAAGATTCTGTTACATAAGAAGACTAATAAAAGCTAAGTTAAAAATGTAATTGCCAAACAGCTAATAATTAGAAGTACTTACGAGTCTTGAGAAGTTCCTCGCATGTTATGGTCGCATCCCTAACTTGAATAGAATTTGTGCAAGCATTCCATAGAATATGAAATAAAATGAGGTTGTAAAACTAACAATCATTGTATCCATGCTGTGTTTACCGGCCAATTGTTAACTCCCGTCAGATTGTCTAAATGATATTCACTTTACACATAAATATCCTCAATTGTAGTCAAAACTTTATGCATAGTTTCAGAAACTGTTAACTAGGATATTCCTATTAAATAACATTATCTCACACTTGTTTCAAAGCTCCCTTGAGCTACAAATTGAATGTAATTTTGATAGCATTTGGGAAATAGGTCTATAAGTAGCCACATTAATGTTATGTTTCTCCGAATTTTTCAAAACTCTGTTCTTGGAAAATGTCTTTGTTATTTATGGCAATTTGATACTTTTTTAATGTATTTCCTTTCAACTTTTACTCTTCTGAGATTCTTCTTTTCAACAGAACTAATTACTTTATGGTTTATTTCGTGTTTAAGTAAATAACGTTAACATTTTTTGGAACAACTTGTGACAGTATACTGCTGGTTACGAAGTACATAATTTTTTTAGACCACTTTAAATTCGTTGGGTTTTGACTGACTGATATTTGATAGGCAAGTTGAAACATATCATCAATCGTTTAATCTATTTTGACAGTGTTTATCCCATGTTTAGATTTGATGAGTTCAAATTTTATTTTTTTTTAATTTCGGCAAATTTAATAATTATATAGCATTAATAATTTGGTTATTTTAGCCAACTAGCTATTGATTATTTTAGCCAACTAACTCTTCAAAGTTTGTCTACAGAAAAGTTAAAACTTCGAAAAAATACTAATTTCTAGCAATTTTTACATGGGCATAAATAGTAATAACCTTGATATCATCTACATATTTAGTCATTCAGAAGGAAGTAGTTTCCTCATCTGGATACCAACATAAGTATTTGTACAATTTGTACGTAACATTATTTTGTACATAATATGTCTTATCTTTCAATTCCCTATCGTCTTATCTTTCAATTCCCTATCGAACAATACATAAGACACTTTTTGAGCGACGTTATAATTTTACGATTTAATTTTAAAGACTAACCGATGATCATTTTCCCACGAAATTTTAATTGGGTGCATTTCTTATAACTAATATATTTTATAACTAACTAATAAATTTATCATTTTGGTTTATTTTAAATTTTAAATGGGGTTTCAGTCTATACGACTTCAACAATATACAATTGGATTAACACAATGAAAATTCCTGTTTACCGCGTGCCTCATTTGTTAATAGGCAAGTTTTTAAATAATATGTTTTTACATTTCAATGATATAAAAAACCTAAAACATGAGTTTTGCACGAAAATCAACTGATTTCATAAAATAATGGAACCCGTAGACCGAAGACTTTCAAATGATTTCAATGAAATAGAAAAATGGATACTTAAAGTTTTTCCGGTAAGTATTTGTTCGTTTGTTAATATCCGCCCCACAAGTATTAATTTCTTTTTTAATTATATAATTTATAACATCAGAATTTCCTACGGTAAATATTTCGGAGGAATGCCACTATTATTACAATTATGCAATAACGCAAAACTTATTAATCAAGTTGGTATACTCCTAATCAAATCATAAAGTGCTTCTTAATATATGGCTGTTCCAAAAATAATTTAAAAAAAAAAACATGAAACAATGTGAAAATAATCTTAAGTTGTGACATAGAAATAGAAAATGAAAAACATTTTGACATTAAGCTAATTTGGTACAATGAATTTAAATGTGAACGATTTTCACTGAAATAGGAGCCTCGTGATTATCCTCCAAAATTAACTGTACCAGAAAACATCGATACTTTGATAAAACTGAGTGAAGTAGATCGTCATGTGACTTATGGTGAAATCGAAGCATGCCTAGGTGTGGAAGCTATATGTAACGGGTGATTTTTTAAGAGCTTGAGAACTTTTTTTAAAAAAAAAACGCATAAAATTTGCAAAATCTCATCGGTTCTTTATTTGAAACGTTAGATTGGTCCATGACATTTACTTTTTGAAGATAATTTCATTTAAATGTTGACCGTGGCTGCGTCTTAGGTGGTCCATTCGGAAAGTGTTCGTTTTAAGATCCACTACCATATACCATGTCTCATACAATTTTTTGAAGAACGAACAGCTCACCTTACAACATACACATCATAATAATAAAAAAAAATAGATTTTCATTTTAGTTTTAATTCTTCAAAAAAAAATTCCGACATAATTCATGCAATCGTATTAATGAGCAAGGTCATATATATGTATTATATAAAAATTATTTAATTAATAAGTTTCAGAAAACAATAACTATCATTTAATTAATAAATTTTAACACTAGATATTTTTCGGGTGTTCTTGTGCGTAAAATCGATCACCAAAATAAAAAAATAAAAAAACTTACGGTTGTATTTTCCACTGGAGCGCTCTGTGGGTGAAAATACCTGTATAAAATGGTTACAACAAAAATTCACTATGCGACGTCGACTTTACACTTTACACCTTCAATCACTAAATTTGTTAATTCAATAATATTTTGATTATTATTTTAACTCTACTTTTAATTATGAATTTTACTCTAATTCTAATTATTTGAACCTTAATTATTACAATTACTAATAAAATAATTAATAATTTTTTTTCTCATGGTCTTCACTGGTAAATTATCTTACTCTCGTAATGGAGTCTAAATAATTTAAACTCGTTTGGCACACGTATAAGGCTGCTGACCAACCGCGTGGTCTTGTTAGTGGCTATCGCTTTACTTGATAGGTATCACTATGCCCAGATTGTATACATATAGTGTACCTATATGTCTGTGAACCTCGTATATGAATCAACTAGTAATTTGCAGTCCACGTGGTGGTGCATCCACAGCTACAGTACGATCACCCGCGATCACACGGCCTAGTTTTAGCAGTGACTTTACAGGAGGAGTCTGCGAAATTATATTTAAAATAAAAATTTATTGTCTATATCGCTAATGCTCCATCGTAGTCCATTTCCAACTTACCTACCACAAAATAATTTGATTATGCTTCAAAACAAAATTTTGGGAGCTTTCAATTTGGTATGCTTGACGTTGTGCCAAATTTTATAACCAGAATGACGATCTTGTTCTGCAAAGACAACGTGCCACTTGGTAATACGGTTGTTTCACTCACACACAACGAATAAATTTAATATGCAAAACAAAAAACCGAAAATTTCTTTATTTTGATTATACTAGCAAACCAATGAGGTCACTAACTTTTAAAGGCTACAACGCGCGAATATCATAGCTGACAATTAATGATAAAAAAAACTTTTGCGTGCATTCATTACAGGATATTTCAACAAAAATTGTGCGAGGTCAGAGTGTTGGGAATTAATGACTCCTTCCTGTTCCCAACAATCAAAGAAAATAAGCGATTGAAGCTTGGAACGCTTTTGGATCCATGTGGAGCTATTATCTTCAGACCGGCAAAAGAGATTCGATAAATGGTATGCAATTTTTGGTATGCGAAAAATTTTATTCCTTTTTCTAAAATCTTACGGCAGTCCTCTTACGACTGTATATCATCAAAGGGTTTGTTTTAAATCACATTTAGTGACATTATATTCAAATGCTACTTAGTATTTTGTTGATGTGGGATGATCATCATTTAAGTCCAATCATCTAATAATAAATGCATACGTACATTTGTACATATATATGGTTTGAATAAAATCGAATTGATTTATTCTCTGAAAGCAACTTAACAAAATTAAAATAAGATAAAAACCAATACATAAAAACCGCCTAAGCCTTAACACAAAATTATCATTTATGGAGAAATATTTTCCATCACAACGAAATATTATATGTACACATTACATAAAAACAAAAGATTTTATTTTTATTCTGCGTGTTAGCTTTTTCCATTACGTAATCCTTCCAAATCAAAAAAAAAATGAAAAACGCAAACATACACACAAAAGTAAACCAAGTAACTTTCTAAGACGCAAAAAAAATGAAACGAAAATAAAAGAAAAACTTAAAAACTTTTTTTCCTTTATTTTTTCATTATTATGTATTTTTTTTTAATTTTTTGTTTTAGGAAACAAAATAAAAACAAGTGTCTGTTCATCAAAGTGACTTGTGAGGGTGTTTAAAAGTGAATGTAAGACAAAAAAGATTTAGTTGGTATTATTGTTTACTTGATTGCAATGTAATAAACATACGAGTGTGGCGGTGAAATGCTTTAAGTATAAATTCTTAAAGATCAAAGGATCACTTGGTGTCATGAAATGAGGCTAATTATGGCAAAAGTCATTACTGTTAGTATATCGATCTCTTGATTACTACTGTTGTAACGTGCCACACACTATAGCGGTAGCTTTGGTAGACAAAAGTTAAATACACAAAATTGGGTACCAGTTGGGCACGTAATGTCCTCAGCCTAGTTCTATGAGCAGGAATTACTTGGTATAGAAAAAAAGCTACCACTAGAACGACTTACACAAACTTAACGGAGCTGAGATGCTAATTAACGTGCAGAAAGAACGGTGACACTTTACGTATAAAGTATTGATTAATATACCAAAAATAATAAGAAAATTTATAAACAGGAAAGTTAAATAACGAAAGGTTGATCGTGATCCACGTGTGTCGTTGTACCGTACCACTGGTTCGACTACTACTTTTGGCTTTTTATACTTGCGCCTTAGTTGACACTTTTATAGATGAAATCTGTTTTTGTTCTTTTTAGTAGGAGTTTCCTAACGCAACCTGACGCCTAAGCTGAGACTCACTAACCACAAAAATCAACACACGCAAAAAAATGGGTTTGAATATATAAGATTTTATTAGATTCAACAATTAGGGTCCCATTTCCAACCCACATGATTTTATCAAAGAGAATAGATATAAAGAGGAACATATTATATGAACCTCGGTTGCATATACACTAAAAATATTACTGAGTTTTTTGGTGATGGCAAACGAAATAGAATAAACATATAACGACGTATACATAACGTCTACAGTTATTGGCACTCTTAAGAAATTTTTGCAGGAAACTCGCCGTTGATTTATTTTGATTATTTGGTGGTAGTTAGTTGATTATTTTGACACAACCGAATTAGTTGCCTCTGAAATAAAACTTCTCTTTTGTGGAATAAAACGTGGAAAACTTGTTTATTTTGGAAAAATCTATACGTCTTCCTAAATCTATATTTATCGGCACCGTTCTTTAACAATTGGCACTTTCAATAAGTATAACAATTGGCATACTTGTATAATAATTGGCATATAAAGTAAATATATTTATTGGCACATTTTTGTATGTCAGTTTTGGAATAGCTAATCAATAAAATTGCAATTGGGTAAATTGTAAAAAACAGTCAAAAATATATTTCAAATAAAACTTAACATAAATAGTCCTACTATTATCAAAAAACAATATGGAGATTCATTCTTATATATAATAATTATAATATTATCATATTATAATTATTAATATTTCAGTTTTAATAATTATAATATGATAATATAATAATATGTGAAAAATGAACAAAACATGTGAAAAATGAACATAATGTTTCATTTTTCACATGTTTTGCATCGTTTGCATATAAATATGGGGAAATAATCATACTTTAATTTTATGATACATTTCAAATGAAATTCACGTGTACATTTACTACACTTCAGTCCAAAATTCTCTGAATCGGAATTTTTAGAAAATGCAAAGGTACAGTTGTAGCACATACTGCCACTTGCAAGAGAGTTGCTTCCAATATTAATTTTTGTGTCCATTGGGAAAAGTTTTCGAATGTGATGATCGGTTGGAGGTTCACAAACCCGCTTCATTTCACTAGGTGTTGGTGACTTATTCTCGTCTGAACGTCCATCCAGAATTTCTAATGAAATATTTCCGTTTTTACAATTTTGCTCGGTGGTTTGTTCGTTTTGCTCCGTATCCAAGATGGAGGGCTCCAAACTATTTTGGTTTACAATATTATTTTTGATTGAAACTAAAACTCTGTCGGTAACTAAAATGCTGGTATGAGGTTTTAACGATTGCTGAATTTTTGGATTGGCCTTTCTTGCACGTTTAGGTTTACAGTTCTTTTGCACTTCTTTCAATTGCTGATTTTTAATTCTTTGTGCATTTCGATTTTCTTTTTCCATTAAAATTTTTTGCTTTTGTTGCCGTTTGCTTTCTTCCTGTTGAATCCATAATGGTGAAGTTATAACAAAAGGTTTTTTTATTTTTTTCGGTTTGCTTCCTTTCCGCAATGGAGTTTCCGGCCAATTTAAGTATTCATCTAGTGATCTGGGTGTCTCTGATGGAACAATTATATAAAGAATGGCATTAGCGTTTGTTTCTGCTTCAGAGCAGTTACTGGTAAATGGAAAAGCAACATCGATACTTCAAACTGTACGCTTGGTGGATCATTTAAAATTAAAAATTCGTTAATTGAACCAATATCTATAGTTGAATCATTGGGGATCCTGTATTCTTCTTCAGTTTGTGTTGATATAGTGTTATGAACGGTTTTTTCGGGGCTTAATTCGTATTTGAACTCTTTGTATAATTCAAATAAAAGAAGAAAATCTTCACTGTAGTTGTCACTTTTAATGACATCTTTCTCAAGATTTTTTAGCGCCTCGACCTTTGTTTCACCAACAATAGCACAGAACTTCATAAATGCACAATCGGGAAGATTTTGTCTTAACTTTTCCTCAGGTTTAGTGGTAGATCTACCCCGACATTTTGACAATTTAATTGCGATTTTATTAAATGGGTACAGACTACATGATCTAAAACCATTTTGTATAGTTTCTGCACAAATACTATTAGTTATAACCTCGAATAAAATAGGCACAAACTTTTCCTTCGAAAGCTAGCTGGCTCATTGGATTATTTCTTCGCCACTCCAAAACTTGATTGTTCCAGCTCGTTTTTAGCGGTTTGAATGCAGCAACATCGGCTGGTTGCAGTATTCTTGTCGCATTCGGGTACAAAGCTACTAAAATAATCTGCAGCTTAATACATAGTTCACTTACCGCTAATGTTAAATGAGTTGCATGTCCGTCAACAAAATATATTATCGGAAATTTTGTACCCAGTTGCACCAGATATGGATGGAGAACTTTGGAAATATATTCATAAAATATTTCCTTTGTCATCCATCCATTATCACTTACACCTAAGCCCCATCCTTTCGGCAACGATTTCCGAATTTTCTCAGGCACTCTCTTATAGGGGTAAATTACCATAGGTGGTGACATGACTCCAGCAGCCGAAAAAGTAAACATTACTGTTAAATTCATTTTAGCTAGCCCTCTATCAACTTCATATACGTTCTTAGACCCTTTGCTGCAAGAACATTTTTTGTTTTTGGGCATAACAAAAAATTTGTCTCATCACCGTTAAAAATTCGTGTGGGGTCGTTTAATATATCTAGATAGTTCTGGTCGGTTAAAAACTGTTCGATAGCATCAAACCACGTACTAATGTCAGAATGTGCTACGGTAGCGCTCGCCGAAGATACTGGGTCTGGTGTTCTCAACGATAGAGTTGGGTGTCTCTTTAAAATGATTTAAACCACCCTTTATCTGGAATATTTTCATCTCCAAACGGATGAGGTCTGCCATTTTCTTCTAAGAAATATTTCACGGCTTGAAGAACGTCTTCTTTACGTTTAGGAAACCCTTTCAGTTGGGAAGCTTTGATCCAATGAACTATTCGTTCTTCTTCATCATTTGTAAGTACTGTAGGTGGGCCTGGTCGTACTTTAGAAAAATTACACCCCAGTCTAAACTGTAAAGTAGATCTTGGAATATTGTAGATTTTAGAAGCGCCCTTTTTACTTAGTTTTCCAATTCTGATATCGTGTAAAGCTTTTTGTACATCACATTCCATGTACGTATTCCTTTTCTTTGGCATTTTTATATTCTAGAATTACATTAAAATATTAATATAATTATTGGCACCCAACAAAAGTATAATAATTGGCATATGTCAATAATTGTGGTTTTATATACATCAACTATTGGCACCGCAGTGCCAACAATGGAAAAAGTATAATATTTTACACTAGTTATTGGCACACTAAATACTATTATTTTATCTAAAAAAAATTGTATATTTCATTAATTTCATGTAAAATAACACTATTCATTGACACATTTAAATAATAAAGTAATATAAAATTATATTTTAATGATATAATAAGTCCTTACAATTGTGGCTTCCTTGTTAAAACACTCTATTTCTTTCGGAAATCGGAGAGTTGACGTTCGTGATGTTACCACATTGAAATTTTGGATGCAACTGATAAACTATTATAACATATTTTTTTTTATTTAAGTGATGCCATATACAATAGATTTCTCACTAATACATGAATAGAACAATTTAGATATATACTAAAAAACAAAAACGCTATGAACGCAGGTGGTGCCAATAATTACATCAAACTTATACAGTGGCAATAACTGTAGTCGTTACGCTATTTATATTTCGTTTCTTCTTTAGAACGACTACAAAAAAAAATTCGACTATTTCATATTATAATTCGATTTTAAAATGGAATAGATATATTTTCAAATAATATGTGAAATAGTCAAATAGTTTTGTTGGCCGATGTTTGAAAGAGAAAACGAAATAAAAAATACATGTTTATCCTATTTCGTTTGCCATCACCAAATAACAGAAATATTTTGAAATGTTTAGCTAATATGCAACCGAGGTTCATATAAGATGTTCCTCTTTATATTTATTCTCTTTGACTTTACATTAAAGCTAGAAAATAACGTAAAAACCTTTATATATTTTACTTCTTCTTCTCTACCCTCGTTCGACTTCACACTTTTAATAATCTGTATTAATTTTTAAGTCGTCTACGTCATTCAAATGTACCATCTACTTGGTGGAATTCCCTCCCAGTGTTGCCATTTGTACAAATTGTGATTTTCGAAAGTGGCTCCTGATTAAAATAGACTTTCTCGGTGTCGGTGGGTTCGTGAAAGAAACAACCAACATTATGATTTTGGTTTAAAGACAACAACGAAAAATGCAAGAACAGTGAGTCTTAGTGGAAGGGTCAAACCCCAAATTAAAATGGAATATTAACTAACTGGATGGATTAATAATAATATTTAATACTAAGCTCAACACTCGTTACCTATATAAATCCATCCCAAAAGTAGCCTAATTTCCATCTGCCGAATTGAGTGATGATCTGCCGAATCTCTTTTGAATGGTCTGTGCAAACTTGACACACAAATATTGAAAAGTAGTAAACGTGTCCTCAATTTAAATATTCAACATGTTTCAATTTACCAACAATAATGCAAAAGTAAATTTTTTGAGTAGGACCACATTTCCCCGAAGGGAAATACATCAAAGTCAATTTTATATGAATGTTATTATCAATAAAAATTAGCCTATAACGTAATATATTATACAGATATCTCGTTCAATAAAGGAGCACAAATATAATATCACTAGCAAGTAGCGGGTGGTCGGGAGTAATCCTCCTTTTAATATGAAACAAAACTGTCGTGAGTAGTTTTATATCTAAAAACATTTATATATATTACAACTAAATCTATCAGTGTTATTATTATCCCAAAATTAATGTAGGTCTAACTGTAACGTATCAACAAATCAAACATTGATAAATGTTTTTCTTTTTCATATTAGGGACGAAAAATCTTATAATATTGATTGCCATTGACAGCAGAAAATTGATATATTTAAGGATTATAAAGTTATTTCGGAATTATTTATTGAACGAATTCAAACTTATTGAACTTGGTTCGATACAATATACGACAGTATATGTTTCGAAGGAAATAAATTCGAAAAACATAATTAACTTTCTAGCCTTAAGTACATAATAATATGTTCATATATATGTATATATGTATGTACTCAGAAATATTTGAGTTTATGTAATTATGAATGTCTTAGTTTAATTTTTATTGATGGCAAGTAGCTTGCTGTTAGTTGTTTTTGAATACTTTTCTAATTAGAATTTTTTGGTAACATTATAAGATGGTAATTGAATAATAGGACTAGGTTAGGTTAGATTAGGTTAGAGTGGCTGCTAACGCACAGTTAGACCGTTGCCGGTCCGTTGTGATACCACAGAATCTTAGTCCCCTAATACCCCTAACACTCTATTGGAACCATCCTGAGCTACTAATGTAGCGTAAAAGGTCCCGCACCTTAATATCTGCAAGATCTGAAAAGTTGTGCATTACATACCTATATACCCAAGTGTAAATGCCTTCTTAGTGCCAGTGTCTTCCTCCTCCTCGTCCATACAGCTTCTACAGAAATCATTTGTTTCTAGACCCAGCCTTCTCGCATGTTCACCAAAAAGGCAGTGTCCCGTTAATATCCCTACTATCCTTCTTAGATCTCTCCTCTCCAGAGATATTAAGGTCCTGGAGCGATTCAAATCCAGTCTTGGCCACATTTGTCTCGCTCTCTCGCATGTGAGGGTGTTAGACCACCTCTCCAGTGCTAAAGCTTCTGCCTTTTTCCTCAGAGCCAGTCTAAGCTCCGCTGTAAGCCTCCCCACATTGGCTCTTTCAGGCTTCAGCCGAAGAGTTGTAACTTGCCTAGCTAGTTCGTCTGTCCCGCAGTTACCCTCGACGTCAGAGTGGCCAGGGACACAGATAATCTGAATATTGAAATGCTCTCGTTAAGAGATCAATACCACCCCAAAATTCGACAGCACTGCTTCCAGCGACTTGATAACCGCCTGACTGTCCACATAAATCGTGATATCCCTCTTTGATATCACGTTATGCCTCAACCAGCTCAAGGCTTCCTCAATCGCTATTTTCTCCGCCTAGTACACGCTGCAGTGATCAGGGAGTCGAACGGAAGTGCTTATATTTAATGCTCCAAAGAACAGTCCAGCTCCGACTCTACCATCTCCGACCTTACCATCTAAGGTTTGAAACCCCTTTTTGAAGCATAATATCGGTGTAATAAATATAATCACGGTTCGCCATTTCTTTCTCTATCGAACCAATTATTGTCGAGTCTTCTGCCTGAAGTGTTTCCACTGAGATACGGCTGTTGGTCTTGTGGCTATGTTAGCCGCCATGTGTTTGCCATAGATATCTACTGGAAGAAGGTGTAACATGACCTCTAAGACGTGAGTAGGTGTTGTTCTCAGTGCCCCGCTTATGAGCATACAGGCCATCGTTTGCACCTTCTCTAACTTCTATCTATAGGTTACTATATCCAATGCTGGTCTCCAAACATTCACTCCATACATAAGAACGGGTCTTACTACGGTAGTGTAGAGCCAGTGTATCAGCTTCGGTCTGAGATCCCAACGTCTGCCTATTGCACTCCTACACGAATACATCGCCGTCGTAGCTTTGCTTATTCTCTCCTAGATGTTCGGCTTCCAGTTTAGTTTACTGTCTAAGATTAAACCCAGAAATCTCGCTTTATCAGTAAAGGCCAGTATAGTGCCATTTACGGTAGGTGGGTCAACTGCCGGAATTTTATATTTCTTAGTGAAGAGTACCAGCTCAGTCTTAGATGAATTGACTTCCAATCCACATTTACTGGCCCATCTTGTCATAATAAGAAGCGCATTCTGCATTACCTCCTTAATGATCGGTAAAAATTTACCTGATACCATGATCGTCATCAGCGTAGGCAACCACTTCTATACCCTCCCTCTCCAACTCCAAAAGTAATCCATTCATCACTATGTTCCAGAGACGAGAGGACAGGACTCCTCCTGTGGGGTTCCCCTAACCACTCGCCTTCTTATAGGAAATAATCGGACTAATAACTTGGAAGTTGGATTTTCTACCCAAATATTACTCTTATCAATGACTATTACAAGTAAGACATTATTCATCGGAACATATAAGCTATGTTATAGTATTACCACGACGAAAAATGTTAAGCCCTGTAGATAGAGGCATCCATCATTCGTAAAAATTTCGAACGAAACATACGGGTCATAGAATACCACAAAATTATACAGGGCTTAGTAGTAGAAGGCAACAAAATCTGGTTGAATCACTAAGTTGACGCACCCGCTCAAATGTTAAAAATGCCAATTAAAGAAACAAAATCCGATGTGTTTCAAGGCTATACATCGCTACACAGTGGAGATGACGTCGAATTTTTTGCAGTTGGATTTCACGTTGCGCCACAGGTATAAAAGGTGGTGTTCGACTTCCAAGCAGTCTATAATCGAATGTTTAAGCTTCGCTTCCACATGAGATTAGCCAGCCTATCAATTGTCTGTGCAAATTCGCCCATCGATGCAAGCTACCCCCAAGATAAAAATTTATTTTACAATAGTTTGGAGAATGGCAAAAATTAGACCGACTTATGTTTTAATACAGGTCTCTACTGCCGACACGAAATTGCGACCGAAAATGAAGAAAGAATGATGTAATTTAAGATTACTCAAGATCTAAGAAACATAAACATATATACATACATTCAAAACATTTCGAGGTCAAATTGACCATGTGTTGAAGACGAGAAATCTTATCGGTGTTCAACCAAACTCATAGACCTTGACCATTTCCTGGACATTGCGAAGCTACGATGGCGATTCTCCTGTGAAGGTTTGATAAATAAAAAGAAACGCAACGAAAATATTAAGATCTTGTCAGTGATCTAATAACTAGTCTGTTGAAGTGAAGTCTGTCTGGGATTGAAAAACTCGGTTGTAGATGCCGCCCAGCACACTCTCGGTAAAAGGAATATAAGGCCCAAAAACCGGATCGCACCGTACCTTAAGATTTCGGTTTATCATACCTTACACTCTGTGTTAACGTTGATGCGGTGCCCGATACATGTTGTGAACATTTTTCTTACCTACTTAAGCATACAGATGTATCGCAATAAGGCTTCCACATGTATTAAAATATTCTCAAATACAGACCGCAGTGGTCCGCAGAGCTACGGATATTTAGAAGGGTAACATGTGGAACTGTCTTTTCGACCTCATTCGATTGGTATGGCGAAATGAATTTATGCCTGAAGAATGGAAAATAGCCACATTTGGTTCAATATTCAAGAAGATCGCTTGAAATGTGAGAATTATCGCGGTATTGCTCTCCTTTGCACAGCATAAAAGTTACTGTCGTACATTATCTTGCGAAAAACTACTTCTCTGGCGAAGGAAAATATGAAGCATTTCGTCCACACTAAATATCCCTAGATTTCAAGTAATCCCTTGAGTCAATCAACCGAGAGAGGCTATGGTATTCGGTTGAATATTAAACCAATGCATACATCTGTATTCTGTGTAGAATCGCAGTAAATCAGTCCCAACGTGATGCGCTTTCACCTTTATTGTGACTTCTTTTCATTGAGTAACTTCTTATTATTTTTTGGGCATCTTGTTTTTATCGCTCAAAGTTACGCTGACGATCTGGTTCTGACACTGTCAAGCACCTGAATGACTTATCATATTTTATTAAACATAGTATTTTGCTTATAGAACAGTCTGGATAAGGGTTTACTCATGGGGATTGTCAAAATGCTCTGTTTTATTTACAAATTACTGGTTCTCCCAATGTTAACTTATAGGCATCTGTTTCTGGTGGCCAAACAAGCAAAAGTATCAATTCCAACACTTTTGCATGTTTGGCTGCCTTTTTCTTCAAGAGCTGGGCGTGGACCACTTTCAGAATTACTTTAGATTATACCTGAATTCTTAATGAATTTAAAAAAAAACTATGCTAGAACTCGAAATGGTTAATGATATGCTTCTGCCTGTTTTTAACTAACTAAATCAGTTATTCGAATCGTTTTATGCTTTTCAGATAGTTTTATCGCCGAACAGAGTGCTGGCGTTTGGTTTCTACTTTCCACCGTATGATCTGATAATCGCTGGCAGTTTGGAGACATACTCAAGCGGAATTAGTTACGGTTGTATTTTTGAATTAGCCACTTACCAGCTTAAATTGGTAGAGGATTGTAAAAAAATTCTGAACCTCTTAGGTTGTAACAACAAGGTTACGGCCATGTTGAATCCTGCCCATTGTGATATTGAAGGCAACGAAGTAGGAGACTGTTTCGCTGAACCAGCTGCTCATTAACGAAGCTGACCAAATACGTTCTTATATTGAAAAAGGACAACTTGAAAATATTAGTTTCTTTAATAACTGGCAATGGTCGTTTCAAACAACTTCTTCATCGCATGGGACTGGCCATGATGCTGATGATAGTCCTTGTGTTTCACTTAATATGCTCAGGTTTGCAAAGGTTGCAGAACGCATGCTTTGTGAAATCGTAGGTGGCACCATGGGCCGTTTGTGGCAATGAGCGCGGAACCTTTTTTTTCCGTCACCGGCAAGCAATGTTGTGTTATTTGGTAAATTTGTTCGGTTATATATGGTAGATCGTCCGCAAAGAATAACAAATATTCCAACCTTTGCTTAGTTTAACTGTGTTATATCAAAGCCCTCTGTTCTATTCATCAAACTAATATATGTATATATGTTGTCAAATAAGTATAGAAAACTAATCGATTAAAAGTTTAACGCATCTGCCTCCAACAACAATTTATCGATTGCAAAAAATGCGATGATATGAATTGAATTTCTTAAAAGCTTATTTATAAAAATCATTCATCACAAGTATAAAAAGTGATGGTGTAAAAACCTCAGAATAGACAGCAAAAAGACATCATTAGAAACGGAATAGTCCTCGTATATATGTACATATATACGAAGAGAAAAAATACAATATTATGATTTTTAAGAAGATTTATCTTAATTCTCATATAAGTCTTTGTTAACAACTTAATGTGATTGAAGAACATAGGATTATGTGATTTATCGGAATACAAAAAAAAACAACGAGAGAAATCTAACTGAAATTTTTATTTTTGTTCCAGATATCTAATTTTTATTTCATTTTTTTGCCTTTGTTTTATGTATACGGATTTCATGAGATTTGTTAAGAGTTTGTGATTAGGGGGATCCGTTCACCACTGCATATTTTAAAATGACATTGTTTAAAACGGCATATTCCAAAACGGCATAAGGTTCAAAATGACATTTTTTAAAACGGCATTTTTCAAAACTGCATAAGGTACAAAACGGCATAAGGTTCAAAATGACATTTTTTAAAACGGCATTTTTCACAACTGCATAAGGTACAAAACGGCATAAGGTTCAAAATGACATTTTTTAAAACGGCATTTTTCAAAACGGCATAAGGTACAAAACGGCATAAGGTTCAAAATGACATTTTTTAAAATGACATTTTTCAAAACTGCATAAGGTACAAAACGGCATAAGGTTCAAAATGACATTTTTTAAAACGGCATTTTTCAAAACGGCATAAGGTACAAAACGACATAAGGTTCAAAATGACATTTTTTAAAACGGCATTTTTCAAAACGGCATAAGGTACAAAACGACATAAGGTTCAAAATGACATTTTTTAAAACGGCATTTTTCAAAACTGCATAAGGTACAAAACGGCATAAGGTTCAAAATGACATCTTTCAAACAGGATAAGGTAGAAAATGGAATAAAAATTATTGGACGAGACTTTTTGTATTATTTCTTAATCGATGAAAATGAAAGTTAATATGTTCAATGAAAATGAACTTTTAGATCGATGTTTCAATTAAAATCTAAGTATGGACTAAAGAAAAGGAGTTGGCTTCTTTCTTTATCGATTAAGGCCAAATTTTAAACGTTATTAAGTTAGGGTTGAAATTCAAAAATGAGTTTGAAGTAAATGAAATAGACTATGGCATGATACATATTTTATATACATTAAACTTATACAATTGAATATAGCTTATTTATATGAAAGAAGAAAGTATTCCTTCACTAAATATATTAAATTTGATTCGGTACAATTATATTCTTTATAATATGTATTATAATATATTGAAAGATAATACTCCTTCACTTAAATGTTTAAAACAAGTCTCGGATATATTACGAGGGTATAGAAAGCAGTAGTTTTGAATTTCTTGTTGTATATACAGGTATATTATGAAAATAACCAAGGCGTAATAAAATACGTAATATTTTTATTATCTCTTTAGTAGTTTTAGTCATATTCGTAATTATTGGCAACAATGCATCAAAATGTTTTTTTATGAATGTAGCTGCTATTTTTATTGTATTATGTTGGTTTTCCCTAACTATTATTTATTATTTTATGGCTCACATATAACAATTTTTAAAAACTTTAGAATTTTTTTTTAAATATAGCTTATTTTAACCTATTTAATGGAGGGTGAAGCAGTTGGTTTATTGTACTTCAGTTGTGTATTTCCTTTTAGAAGCAGGTTGCAGTAATAGTTAGAATTTATTTATTAAGAAACGGTGGGCGACATTTGTACAACAGCAACACCTACTAAAACGTATCAAAATTTCGCTAGAAACACGTTGAAGTTTAAAAATATTTTCCAAATTCAAATCTTTAAATGAGTTCTTTGTATCTAAATTCTGCAGTGTTTAAAAGTACGAAAAATAATTCAACATATGCTTTTTTTAATATTAAAATTATTTATTAATTTCTTATTATTATATTTATATCAGATGTAATTTAACTTCAAAATACGTTCAATAATATAGACGGGAAATAAAAATAGAATTAAAATAAAAATATTCAATTTATATTGCAAAATTGGCGTTTATTAAAAACTTAAACAATAAATTTATCTATGTCTTCAGCGTCGTGTGCCATTTAAATAAGTTACACATTTCAAATGACAATTAAAGGCATACCATCTTAGTTTGTAGGAATCGCGAGAACAATCCAACCAGAGTCTATGAATTTTTTGAAGTTGAACTTCTTTTAAATCTGCCCACCTGATTAATTTTAATATGCCATCGAAATTTATACCGTTTATGAAACAAAACGTAACAACTGTTAAACGTTTTTTGTATGTACACTTTTCAAAGAACGAATTTACTACGTAATCTGGCGCATAGTCGAAAGTAAATTGATCTTCTGAGTTTAAGCGCATCCTACGTGCTCGCGTTCGTTGCATTTCAAAGGAATACATTCTGGATCTGAAACAATTATTAAAAAATTAATTATCTATTGTTTGTAATTTACAAATATTACCTTAATCTAATACCGATATATGAAAAACGGATAATAAACTGATTTTTTAAATGTTGATTAGATAGTAAATTTTCTTGATTTTATCATTACTTATGGCACTAAAAGATGGTAAATCTCTCTTATATACATTAGCACCGTAGCCCTACTATATTTTGTACTTGTGTAAAATTCGGTGGAAAATGGGTGTATACCCGTAAACCAACCTTATTTATCTTAGATTTATCATAAAGATCGGCTAATTTTTAATGGAATTTCCATATTTTAACTTTATTGCTCCACATTTCATTATGGATGTTAACTAAAAAAAGCGGGAGGAGCTAAATCTAAATTCTACTAGCACTGATTATAGAACAAACAAAAATGTATAAATAGCGCTTAGAGAATTGTTTCTGATATCAGTTGTTTCATAATTTTAAATATTATATGTTTAAATTAAAGAATAAGCTAAATTTAAAACGTTGGAACATTCCGAAGTGCTGTAACAATTAAAAAAATATGGAGAAAGAAAATATAATAGGACGGCAGTGTCAGATAATAACATCTCAGAAAAACAATAATATGCTGTTTCTAGATGGGTTTTCGTACTATTTTCATCGTATCACAAAGCGATGGAGGTGCACAACAAGGCAAAATCCATCAATTAAATGCTGTTGCAATTTAAAGGCAGATGAAAAATATTGTGTGACGAATTTTTATAATTCACATAACCACGCCCCGGATGCTGAAAAGTTTCCTGTCATGCAGGTTGTTCACAGTATCAAAGAGAATGCGGTAACGTCAAACAACTTGCCTTGCCAGATATTGCAAACGTCAATAGCGGTTGTTCCTGAAATTGTAGCTGGTTGCCTTCCATCAAAATCAGCCCTAACTCAGATTGTAAAACGAGCAAAGAAAAAACAGCTAGAAAAGGAGCCAGAATCTTTGGTATTCGAGATACCAATTAAATATAAAGAACTTAACGGCGAAAAGTTTATATTCGGTGACGAAATGATCGAGCAAGATCGCATAATAATTTGCTCGACTTCAACTAATTTGAAAAGAATGAAGGAAGCACAGTTTTGGATGATGGATGGTACATTTAAAGTTGTACCGAAAGTGTTCTTCCAACTTTATACCATACACTGTAGTATTGGACCAAATAAAACAGTGTATCCAATGATGTACGGCATTATGAGTGGAAAATCAACAAGTTTATATCAGATCATGTTTAACATGCTAAATGAAAAAGCGTTGGAAATCGGAATTGATTTGTCGCCTAAAATCATTATAACCGAAAAGGCAGCAATCAATAGCATCCGCAGCGTATTCGAGGGTATTACAGTGAAAGGATGCAACTTCCACTTTATGCAAAATGTATATAGGCATATTCAAGAAATTGGCTGGCAAACCCGATACGGCAGTGATATACAGTTTGCGTTAAAAGTGCGGCAAATTGCTGCACTATGTTTCCTGCAATCAGAAGAAATCCCGGAGTGGTTTAAAGAAATCAGAGCTGAATTGGGTTCGGAATTTGATCCTCTAACAGACTGGTTAGAGGAATATTACATAGTAGGTAAAAATGGTAGAGGTCCAATGTTTCCGCCAAATCTCTGGAGCGTATTTGAGCAGAATATGATGGGAATACCACGTACTCAAAATTATGCGGAATCATTTCACCGACATATTAATACAGTAATTGGTCGCCCACACATCGGTGTATTCAATCTACTACTTGAACTCCAGAAAAATGCAATATCTACAAATGCAGAAATCGAAAAATTAGAAAGAGGAAATCCGCCACCAGCCAAAAAAAGGAAATATTTAATTAAGGAAAATAATATAAACTTAATTTTACTTAAAAAAAAAGAATACAGCAAACATGGTTTTTTGAAAGCAATTGCTGGAAATATATCTTTTTAATGTTTAATTTAAAAGAATTTATTGTTAAATTATCATTTATTTTTTGTTTATTTTATATAATATATTAATAAAAATTGACTTTGATTAAAAATCAATGATATACGTACATATAAATCATTTTTAATTTCATTTCCATGGTATACTAAAATATAGGGTATCCCATATTTCGAATTTGTCATTTTGTGCCTTATGCCGTTTTGAACCATATGTCGTTTTAAAAAATGTCATTTTGAACCTTATGCCGTTTTGTACCTTATGCAGTTTTGAAAAATGTCATTTTAAAAAATGTCATTTTAAAAAATGTCATTTTGAACCTTATGCCGTTTTGTACCTTATGCCGTTTTGAAAAATGTCGTTTTAAAAAATGTCATTTTGATCCGTATGCCGTTTTGTACCTTATGCCGTTTTGAAAAATGTCGTTTTAAAAAATGTCATTTTGATCCGTATGCCGTTTTGTACCTTATGCAGTTTTGAAAAATGTCATTTTAAAAAATGTCATTTTGAACCTTATGCCGTTTTGTACCTTATGCCGTTTTGAAAAATGTCGTTTTAAAAAATGTCATTTTGATCCGTATGCCGTTTTGTACCTTATGCCGTTTTGAAAAATGCCGTTTTAAAAAATGTCATTTTGAACCTTATGCCGTTTTGTACCTTATGCCGTTTTGAAAAATGTCGTTTTGAAATATGCTATTTTGAAAAATGACATTTTAAAATATGTCAGTGTGACCCGGACCCGTGATTAGGATAGGTTGGTTAGTGTTGTTTTTTGTTTTCTCGTTAAAACAACATGAAAAACATGTTCGAAAATAATAAATTACTTAACCATTAGATTTTACTGCGAGGTTTTTTATGATTTAGATTTTCTTCGCCGTAGTAATTCGATGATGCGTATACTCATATATGTACATTATACGCATAAAACTATCGTTTACTTTATTAGTGTCGTTATTTAATTATATACACATAAATATATCACATATATATAGTTCCGACAGTTTTGATTTAATGTTTAATATTGCAACGTCCCATGCAACCATTCGGATATGTCAAATTGAAATTTTGGTCATACCAATTAAACCTGAGCTCTCCAATTAGTGAAATGATTAACTGTCCCTCTCGTCAATCAGGCCGGTGTGGCTTTTTCTCTCCTAAGTGAAATCTGCACACAAATGGGCAAATTATCGGCCAAAACGTTTCCTTCGATATCCATGTGATTGGGTATCCAGTATGTCTCACTTAATTCCTACTGACTAGTCGATTCAAAGCAATAATCGTCTAAAAAACGATGTTCGTGCAACAGTATTGAGTTAATCGCATTTAGAGCAGTCTGTCTGTCAGGAAGGATGCATTTCAGGAAGGATCCACTAAGAGTGATGTTCTTAAAATTGCAGGGATTTCCACCTGAAAGAATGAGGTGTACCTACCAGGCGGGATAAATAATTTCTACTCAGGATTTAGAATGCATAATCTGGCACCAACCAGACTGATCCATCAGTAGAGATCATCATATCATCACCGGAGACGTACGATGGACTGTTACAGTCCCATTTGTGCTTTTCGGTAATAATTACACCATATTATTTCCCAACCACAAGCTTCGACACCTAAGCATCTGAAGGCATATGGAGAGTTATATTCCGCCCACCTTTCTCCATATTTGAAAGAAGAACTTATTTGTCGAATCATATTTCAAGCCTCTTTATTTACCAAATGAAGTTTGCATTTACCAGTAAATGTTACATACTAAATTACATTTCTTTTCTATGTATTTTTGGCAGGTAATGTTCCGACTCAACTAGATCGTTCGATACTTAACTATCGGCAGGACCTTCACTGTTTCCTGTGAAACCAACCATCTCAGTTTTCCAAGGGTTAAATGATAGCCTCTGATTGCAACATCAGGCTTGTGATCACATATAGAACTGTATATTTACCACTCAGTAATATGGCGATGTCATCGGTAGAACCCTGAAAATAAAATCCATTGTCGTTTACAAGAAATGAATTGACAAGACACCACAAGAGCGGAGACAGAACTCTACCCAAAGATGGAATACGGGATATTTTCAGATCTTCTACATGAAGGACTGGAAATTATCCAACACCGCACCTTGCACATATCTTCATAGCTAGTTAGGCCATGGAATACATTCGAAAATCATGGAGAAGAGTCAGGGTAGGGTTCATGCCGAAAAGTGGAAGGCCTATATATGATCAGGCAAAAAGTTTTCGACCGATTAGCCTTTTCTCTTTTCTTTTTATATTAATTAGAGTGACTGGTTCATAGGTACTTAAGAAATAATACACTACTTAAGAAATAATATAGAAAACTCCATACATTTTAACCAACAGGCATACTTGTAAGGTAAATCCGTTGAAACAGCATTCCATTAAATCTTCGGACAGTTTAAAACAACAAGTGATCTATTTTATTAGCGATCCTTAATCTGAAACTCATTTTACGGAGACAACACTTGTTGGGTGATTTATTGCCATGTTAAGGTCAAGGAGAATTATTGACGACTGAGGTAACTAAGGTGACCGCCAGAAACAGATGATTATACTTTTCTCTGTCTGCTTCCCAGATATGGCCAGTTCTCGGATCCACCAAGGTGTTCCAGGTAATTTATTCTTACGTAGAAAACAGCTCTTCTCCAAGGCACTGATAAGTGATTCTTTAAGCTCGTCAACTGACCTTTCCATTTTTCCACTCTTTCTGATTTTTTGTTTTGCTGAAGACAGAAATGCGATTGATTGTGATGGGGTTTATAGAGTTATCAATCAGTGTTTTTTGTTGTTCATAAATTCTCTAATTTCAGGTGTATCGCTCATTAGAGGAAGGAGATGTACAGCGTCGTGTAGGAACATCTTAGATAATACCAATCCACTTAGACTCCGTGAAGCAAGAGTAATATCAATTACTTCCTGCCTTGGTCAAAAAGGAAGTTCTATTGCTCACATTCAAGAAGAACGGTCGGACGCAGATAGGTATTCCAGGAGTGGAATACCTCTTGAATTTATATTGTAGCTGCCACGGCCATACGTGGTGAGAGTTTACATCGCGTTCGGCAATTATTGAGTATTATTACGGTTTGCGTATACCTTAGCTTTGATAAAATCTTAAGTATAAGGATGTGGAACGTAAGCAGAGATAACTAGAACCATCACGTCACACCATGTGTTCCTATATTTCAACGATGACTGCCGCAAGCTCATTGCAATAAGGCTGTAGGTGTCGAGCAATATATCACCAGAGCAGCAAGAAGCAAAAATACCTAACCAGAAGAAAAAATGAGGTCCGTGGATTGATTTAACAAGACATTTTTAGATACTAATATATTGCAGTATTTCCTGAGTCGTTGTGTGATAGAGGAGGATGTTGTAGAATGCAAATTTATCTGTATAAACTGTTTTCCAAGCATTCCAACCAAGTTAGGATGGTGAGGGCACTTATCTCTAAAACTCCTCGACGCTTGTTGAGCCAAAACTATTGAGACCCTACTTAAAGCGAAGAATGGTTTAAAACCAATCGCTTCCAGCCTTGGTACAGATGGCTCATCTAGACCAAGAAAAAAAAGCTATAACAAGTAGCCCTAGTATTATAGGTCTCTACTTATGAAATTCCAACTCCTCTTATTTAAATAAGAATTATTTACAATAAAAATTATTACAAGTATGCCTGTTGTTTCCCCCTTTTGGCCTTAACTAGAACATTTTTTGATTTTGAGTCTCGGGTTATGATTTTCTAGTCCCCTCACAATATCCAAAGATTCTAGGTTTGGGCCCATGGCAAAAACTAGTATCGTTACATGCCTAGATTGATCACGGAACATGATACATTCTATCTCAGCTCTCTAGCGATGTAGAGTCGATACAGCTTCAAGGACCCACTTCAGAGTGCTATCGTTTTCACACTGTATTCTTAGCATGCCGTTATACAATACAGCTTTGTTCGTTTGAATTTTAACGTGTCATTTGTTTTGGGACCTAGAGTACTTAACCATTTCTTTACACCTATCTATGAGTAATAAAATACATAAAAAATAATTAATACAATATTGACTTCTTAGATCAATCTTAACATTATTTGTAACTTTTAATTTATTTTTAATTACAGTCAAACTTATCCGCAATTTTCGATTCATCGGTTTAAGGTGCAAAAAAACGGGAGCGTAGGTGCTTGAATAATTTGTCTTACTCCTGAGAATACCAAAACGGATAAAATCAACCTTCGTCTTCAAAAATTTTATTTTGCTTCGTAAAATATTAATTTTAATGCATACAAATAAATACATCTTGAGGGAATCAAGCATAATTTTAAATGGTTTGTGACTGTAAGATTTTAATTTTTTTTGTCAATTGAATTTTAAATATCTTTTAATATTTTTGCATCAAGTTTCAGTAACACTTGACACTAGACAATTTACAAGTTAGTACAATGTTATTATAACATTAAGCAGTAGGTGGTAACGTTGAAAATATTTGTATACTATTTTAAATATTAAATCGAAATTATTATCATGAGAATAATTTCAATTAATTATAAAAATATTTAAGATAAAAAAAAAATATATTATAGACAAAATGTCATATTTTTAATTAAAATTAATTTTTTATTTCGCTTACATTATATCTAAAAGTACTTAATGACTTTTGAAATTATTAATGAGTTTTGAAAACGAAGAGACATTATTTGAAACGATAATCATAACCAATTAACATGAAACACACAGTTTTCAATCCAAACAGTTCTACAATATTGGCAATAATTAAGATAAAACCAATATGGGTGGCAGCGAACTTCATACTTTTGATTCAGCAATTTTCTTAAGAAAATTAACAAAAAATATTTGAGATTAGGAAACCATAATGAAATTATTTTATAATTATTAATAATCTAAAAATATAATATTAAATATTTAATTAATTATTAATATTATAACTTTACAGATGAAATAATGAATCACCTACCGATAAACCTTTATTCCGTTGAATGTATGTTGACATTTTTCGGACTATTCATTTTGACCCTATTTTGAGCGACCCTATTCTCCTAGATTGTCAGCTTCGCAATTTATGTACATGGTCAATCATCTTAACGTAATTGCTTGTATGTCTAGTTAGGAATTATTTATTGGCTCGATGTGAATCGAACGGAATTGCATTTGTGACAACCTGGGCCAGGTTATAATGGACTTGTTTTATCAATTAAACATGGCGAAGTTACGTTAAATATTTTGAAATAACACGAATTTTAATTTTCATAAATTATGTTTCACGCCTACTTGCTATGAAAGTATCAGTAAACCCTAGAATATCATAATTTTACTTCCATCGTTAGGAAATCATGAATAATGTAACATCAAACTCTCATAACATTTAAATGAATTGTTCTTAATGATGTCCAAGCCACAAGATTGAGATCAATGTAGACAAAAAACAAAAGTAAAATGCGAACAAAATCAGTAAAAATCACACACCGCCATAAAGAATTTTCGAATAAGAGGTTTCATTTTGAATAGCCTGCTGTTTTGGCAGCTGTCAATTTTGAAGCTGTCATCTTTTGACATTTAACTAGTAAAAACTACGCTATTACTTAAAATGGACGACACCAGCTTCAACAATGCATTGAAATTGTTAAAATTCACTATAGAAATGGTGAAAATCTTGTCCGTAAAACTAAAGCGTAAGACACCTTTTCGGCCGGAAATAGTGAAATTGGTGGAAAGATTTCAGTTGTTGGGACTAGTGAGCGATGTGAAGAATTGAAACCGTGTGTGTCGCTCAAGAAATCTAAGAATATTTCTGCTTAACCCGTAGTGTTGAAGAAAACGGTTTTTCGATTCCTCTTCGATCTTTGGACTACGACATCC
Organism: Tipula lateralis; assembly: GCA_963932295.1. Taxonomy (NCBI): domain Eukaryota; kingdom Metazoa; phylum Arthropoda; class Insecta; order Diptera; family Tipulidae; genus Tipula; species Tipula lateralis. The sequence goes on from OZ010736.1 coordinate 42,560,789, forward strand.
CACAAACGACATTACACCGTATTTTGCATAAAAACTTAGAAGACCTAAGTCCTTATGCAAAATAAGGCTTTTAAAGTTCAGTTAACACAAGACCTTAAGCTGGTCAATCACCATAAACATCGTATATTCGCCGAGTCTAATAAATCCTGATTTTCGTCAAAAAATCATTTTCAGTGATGAGGCCTATTTTCATCTCGGAGGCTACGTTAATAAGCAGAATTGTCGCATTTGGGACTCACAAAGAATGATTGTTCAAATGCCCCTTCATCCTCATTTTTTGATTAAGTTTTTGCTGAGATTCGACCTTACTTTTTCAAAAATTAGGCTGGTGCAACGGTTACGCAGAATGGATTGCGCTACCGAGCTATAAATGATTTTTTATGGCTAGAATTGGAGAATATTGATGCAGAACGACATTTATTTTCAGCAATACGGCGCTAAGTGCCACAAAGCAACGAAACAGTTGTAAATTTGCAAAAACAAGTTTTTTGACCGTGTTATTTCTCGACGAGGTGATAACAATTGGCCACAGAGATCTTGTGATGTAACACCTATAGACTTTTTTCTTTGGGCCACGTAAAAGATAAGGTCTATGCCAATGTTCCAAAATAGATTTGAGACCGTAAAGAAGGAATTTGTGAAGTTATCAAGGACATACAGCCGTAAATGTGCGAAATGGTCATGGAATACGTGAATTGGTCAGTTTCAAGTGGCGACCATTTGGCTGTTACTATTTTCAAATTCTAATGGCATATCTTCCCCGTTACAATGAAATTCATTGATTTCTCTTAAAAAATACTTGTGTTTTTAAATATCAAAATGAAACCTCTTATTGGAAAACTCTATGTTTGTACTGACCTGTCGAACTGTTTGTGATTATGCATGTGGATGAAGTTTTAATTTGTTATCTTCCTACTCATTTTACGCATCTTGGTTCTTTATTATAAAAATTTTGTGTATGTTCATGAACTTGGCACCTTTTACACTGTGGAATCCATTTAAATTTTTTGACGGCTTCTATTGGCACTTTCTTATGAAATATTTCGCTGATTTCATAAATTTTAATGTCTTTCGTTCTTTTGAAAAATGACATATATAATGGAAGAGTTATTTTGTCACCCCTATAGAGATATGTGATTTCTTATGGTTCGTATGACTTTGGTTTGCATTGTCTGATTATTTTCGTAGGAATACCATGTTAACTTTTCTTCATTAAGATTTTTCACCGACTTTCCATAGCTTTCTGTTAGCAATTTCTGACAATTTATCCAGCTCTGCTTCTGCTGGATGCGCGGCTATTGCTTTTTTAATTATTTCTGGAATTCTTTGTGGTCGAGATATTATCACCTACAAACTAGCGTTTCTACCAAAATCTGTTTTAAAGACTTATACAAATTGTGGTGTTGAAGTCCACAATTTCTGCAATTTTAATGCAGTAGTCGATATTTCACCACCCAGATTACCATCCTTGAAACGCAGGTCTTTCAGTGGTTTTGCCAATGTATTTAACTATATCTTCGGCTTTTTTAGTTTTCATTTTTTCACAGAGATGGCGTCTTTTTGATGCTCATTATTACACACTTAATTAAAAAAATAAGGTGGTATAAAGATATACACTAGAGCCTCGAGTAGCATCGGTTTGACTTGTTCTGTTTCAACTTGCATCTCGAAAAAAATTAAAACCATAATTTCCATTTGGGTCGAATTTTGAACGCAAGTCGAATTAATTTTTTACATTTCAACGTTAAACACCGAACGTTTCAGTTCTCGATAGTATTGATTAAATAACCAAAGCCTATCGGTAATATTGATACTATCGATAGTTCTGAAAACTGTATGGAGTCAGAGATGTATTTCTGCAACTTCTTTAAGTTTAGTGTTCGATCTGTTCCAGTTTTTCTAAATATTGCCTGATGTCAATAATCGAGTCACTCAACGGCAAAGCCTTTTCTGGCACATCTAAGATACCCAATAAGTCATCACATTTTTAATGTTGATTTCCATTTGACGTTGATGTTGCTGCAGCATTCTCATCATTTACAACTTCTGGAAGGCACTGTTTTGAGTTGATGGTTAAATGAGCCCCATTAACCCTCTGCAACCACTGCTCTGTTTCGTCACTAGTTTAAACACCTCTTTTATTGAATCGAGGGTCAAGAATAGTAGTGAAAACTGTTGGGGTTTTGAACCTTTTTCTACGTCTGCTAACCTAGTTTTGATGCCACGAATTAATGGTAAGATCAATGATAATGTTATTTAATTTTCTCCACTAATTTTAGTTGTAGTTAATGCCAAAGGCTTCAAAATCTTTATTATTTCCTGAATTAAATATTCATCAGTGTCAATTCCAGGTAGAGCCCATTCACATTCATTCAAAAAAATTGCTAGTTCTGTTTTAACAGTGTAAATCCGTTTGATCATGCGCAGATGTAAATCCATTAGAATGTATGCAGTTTACGTGTAAGTTTTGAATTTTTTAAGAATCTGGTATAGAAACATTTTATTTAGGTTTTGAGTTGCGTCGCATTTTCCTAGAACGAAATGGCGACGCAACTCGAGGCTCTAGTATATATATATATATATATATATATATATATATATATATATATATATATATATATATATATATATATATATATATATATATATATATATATATATATATATATATATATATATATATATATATATATAGGCTTCCAATTTTTAATGTGATGTCGATACACGCGCTCCGTTTGTTTTATGATAACTGACCAATATCTGTGCACGCATGCAACTATGAGAGTTTACCTCTAGGAAATCTAGTGTGAAGATAACTATAAAGCCAATACACTAAATTAAGGGTAACCTTTGATGTAATTTGTATCTTCATGGTATGAACCTGAGGTATTTAGGAGAATGGGCCGAAATATTATGTAATGTATGGTGTTAGTTGTGAGGCTTATTGCTTAATAATTAAAACATGTCATTATTTGCCAACCATTAGAAAACTGTAACTGTTGGCAATTATAGTTGAAACGCATTATGTTTTTGTTATTTTCGATTTTTTTATTTATTAGATTTCTAATTTAGTAAGTTTTCGGGATGTACATATGTATATTTAAGCAAGAGAACGCATCAACAACTTTTAGGCTGATTTTGCCAAACTTTATCAACAGCTTTTAGTATGTCTATAAAGCAATGTTATTTTTCCTTTATAGCCTTTCCTTTATAGCTAAGCTCAATCTAAGCTTATGTAAATTAATGATGCTAATTTAGAGTTTTGATGGCTAAGTTTTAATTAAGGATAAAGGTGATTAGTGTAGTAATAACTGCCTACACATAAATAAATCAACATATTTATGATTATATCAATGATAACAATATTGTAAGAACAGAATTTGTGAGCTGCTAACGATAAGAAGGAATTTTTTTCCAAGTTACATGACATATTATAAAATTATATAACAATACATTATATATTTCAGTATTTCACAAACTGATTATTCGATTAAATTTTAACCCCTACCAAAACAATAAAAGAGGCCAACTGTTTTGTCAAATTTCCTGTCACAATCAAATATATTTGTAGACTAACCGTGTTAAAGTTGTAAGATGGTTGAGGGTACACTTTCGATTCAATATACTACTAACACAATTTGTTCTAGTTGAGTGATTGTCTTCTATTGCCTGTATTTTTATTTGAACGTTGAATTAAATACAAAAATTGAACAAATAATAATATTAAAACAAAAATTATCCCAAAATATCAAATACTCGTACATGCCACACTGAACGTTGTTATGCTTTAGTCTTTATAACAAAAGTAGGAATAAAAAACAAAACCAAACCATTACCTAATTCCTTTAAGATCCATCGAAAAAGTTACTTGATTTTTTTACGAAGAATTTTTTCATGTTTAATGGAACGAAATAACAAAATGGATAAATTTTATTCATTCACTTTCTTCAAATGAAAATTAGATCACGAATATATATATATATATATATATATATATATATATATATATATATATATATATGTATATATATATATATATATATATATATATATATATATATATATATATATATCCGTGTAGTTTCAGTACAATTTTAAACATTTTTTGCAACCAACATAGGAAACAGAAAAGATACAAACTAACTAACCAAAATTGGTTTTCTTTAAAAAGTTTAATTTTTATTATTTTTTTGTGCTTTCTTTTATTTCATTTGTTTTTTTTGTTCTACTTGTTTTTTATTTATTGAATAAAAAATTTAAGAAAAATCGTCTGTGTGATACGAATCCTACATAACTAACACAAAATCAAACTATGTATGTATGTACAAATATAACAAGCATACAAACATATATATGGAAGGTACAAGAAACGAAACGAGGCTACACAAAAATCTCAGGAGATGATTCTATATTTTGTTCTAAGCACAGGAATTGAGAAAAACACGAAAATAAATTTTGTTCAAATTTTTCTTTTTGTGTGGTGAATTTTATTTTCCGAATATTGAATGTTCTTTTAAGTAAATTTAAGTGTTTATTACTGTTATATACATATATACAGATACGTTATATTGTTATTGTTTATATTTTGTTTTGTTATTTTAACTCAAATTCGCTGAACTGTTTTATTCATACATTACATAAAAAAAATTTATTTATCTCATGTGGAAAATTTAGTTTTACGATTTTTCTTTTGCATTTCACTTGTTTTTATTTTATTATCATTTCCTTTTTTAAACTTCATTCATTTATTTTATTTCCACATACGATTTATTATGTTCATTCTAATCACTAAACTGAATATTTATATTTTTAAAACAATCAAATGGATACTAGCTTTAAGATTTGCACGTCCAACGAAGAAATAATTGTTTACAATTATTTAACCCACATTCTGCTTAATAGTCTAATACTTACTCACTGATAGCGATTTTGTGTAAAAGCACCAATATGTATAAATGGTTCGTAAGGTCTCAGTTGAGAAGCGGGTAAGGCCGATTCGGTCAAAAAATTTCGTTTTGATGCCGTAAAAATGTACATCTGTTATCGTTCGAGCTGCATGTATTGCTGTAAAACGCTAAGGCGAACCAAAAAATGTACAAGCGTTTTTTCTCGAGAATGGAGTTCTTTTAGGGGTTTATGAGAATTATCCAAAAAATTATTATATTTTGCAAACGGACACTGCTGTGGTTCGCAAGTGACATTGTCTTTCAACTATATATAATAAACCATTTTATCCGATTTTAAATCCTGCTGCGTATTTTTGTAAGCCATGCCAAATAAAAATTTCGAGTCTATTTTCAAAATATGAGGTGAAAAAGCTCCAGAAGGTATTTTTGCATTTAAGTCGTGTCTATCCAGGAATTAACCACCGCTAAGTCAACAATATGGATAGCTACTTTTAAGGTCCATTTTCTCGACTTGATCCACCACCGATAGTACTCGATCATTTGATCGCATATATCCACTCCTCGCATTTTTTTATTATTACCTTAGGGTAAGGTACTTCAATGTATTAACGATCTACTTTCCTCCATTTCTTCACTATTGATAAATGGCTTCTACCATATACTGTTGAGGCCATTGTGACACAGTTGCTATTCTTCCATTTTACGGTCACTACTTTATGATCACTTCGAGTATGTTCGATAGCTTCACCACGCTTCATTTTTGTATCTTGTGTCAATTTTATATTTCGAATTCGATTAACTTGAATTGTGCCCGTTCCATGTATATTTAGTTCGCCTAGCATAGGTATAGTTGTAAAGTATATATCAAAAAACAGAAAGTTTTCTTTCTGCTAACCGCAAAACAACCGATGATCCTAGACCTAATGTTCATTCTGGTAACCCTGTTGTTGTACCTAAAAATAAATTATAGTCATATTTTACAGTTAACTTAACCGACAGGACGCGGCTTGTTTTTTACATATTGCCCTAAAGGTCATGGACACTTTCCGAGAAAAGGTATCTTTGCTCGTCTATAGAAAAGTGTTGTCCAATTCGTGGTAGTGCTAAGCAACGTTTTCTTATATCGTCAATGATAGGTTGTACTTTCCAAAGAACATCGGAACCATCAGAAGCAAAATAATCTACTCCGTGATAAATGGACCCAGTAAAGGATTTTTATTTCAGTTAAAGTTGTATTTAACTCAATACCTTTTCAAAATGACTATTATCGAAATATCTTCGAAAATAGTCTATTGCTAACCAATTTGTATGAGCAGTTTCTGCTTCTGTTGGACCTTCATCTGAGTCTGGTGCGGATGTGAAGCTAACATCTCTCCATAAAAGTGGCCTCTTTTGAGCCCTTGATAAGTTGAAACTAAAGACGTTAAGCAATTCAATGTTTGAATATCAACGTCAGATGAGTTATTATCAGTTGCTTGAATTTCAATTTGGTTTAAGTCATCCTCATCATCGCCCAAAATATTTAATATTGGAGAAATTTGAATTTGGACTAGTTCATGCCCATTGTCGGTTTCTTCATCTCCGCTTTCATGTTCCAAATCCGAGTCTTCGTTCATGATCTTAAATAATTCGTCCTGATCCTGTTCACAGTTAATTATATTTGAAAATCAGTTTCCTAAATATCTTAATAACTTAATAAAACATAAATTAAAATTCAGTATGAATTTACAATATTGACTGCACAGTCAAATATGTATATGTGTTTGTGATGTCGATTTTGAAAGCATATTCCAATAAGAGTGGTACATTTTTTTAAACAACCGCACATTCACTTTTGTTTTGCAGCAAAATATCCGTAGCTGTATTGAAATATAAATAGAAATAAGGAATTATGTTTTTGCACATAAATAAAATTTAATTACTACCATAAACAATAATTTTAATTATAAAATAGTAAAATGATGCTGCGCCCTTTTGTTGTATCCACTAAAAAAGAAACTAAAATAAAAAAAAAATTGTGTGTCAATCCGAAACATATGTATAGAGTGTTCCACACGAACAGCACATTTTATTTCTAACTGCATAATTTTCATTAATTCCGAATCAAAATAACCGTAACTTCTTTGAAATACATTTATATTCTAGAAATTATAAAAAAAAACATAATTATTATTAAAAAAATAATTTTAAACATAAATAAATAAAATGATGGAGTTGATTGGTGTACCCTATAAAAACCAAACCAGAAACATGACATGGCGAAAATCTTAACAAGAGACATCTGACATTCATAAGAAAATTAATTTATTGGTTTCACATATCATAATAATTATTAATTATAATTATTATATTCAATATACAAAAATTAAATCTATTAAAATTTAATTATTCAGGATATAATTGTAAGTTTTAAATGTACTTTCGATATCGTTCAATAGATGTCATTGTTTTATTCAAAAGTCGTTAGATTTAAAAAAAATTTCTAATGGATTTTATTTTACCAACTTAAGTTAACAAGTTAACGGTTAAATTGTATATGTAAGTATTTATATATATATATATATATATATATATATATATATATATATATATATATATATATATATATATATATATATATTAATATATATATATATATATATATATATATATATTGTATATGTAAGTATTTATATATATATATATATATATATATATATATATATATATATATATATATATATATTAATATATATATATATATATATATATATATATATATATATATATATATATATATTAATATATATATATATATATATATATATATATATATATATATATATATATATATATATATATGTATATATATATAAATATATATATATATAACGGGTGATTTTTTAAGAGCTTGAGAACTTTTTTTTAAAAAAAAACGCATAAAATTTGCAAAATCTCATCGGTTCTTTATTTGAAACGTTAGATTGGTCCATGACATTTACTTTTTGAAGATAATTTCATTTAAATGTTGACCGTGGCTGCGTCTTAGGTGGTCCATTCGGAAAGTCCAATTTTGGGCAACTTTTTCGAGCATTTCGGCCGGAATAGCCCGAATTTCTTCGGAAATGTTGTCTTCCAAAACTGGAATAGTTGCTGGCTTATTTCTGTAGACTTTAGACTTGACGTAGCCCCACAAAAAATAGTCTAAAGGCGTCAAATCGCATGATCTTGGTGGCCAACTTACCGGGCCATTTCTTGAGATGAATTGTTCTCCGAAGTTTTCCCTCAAAATGGCCATAGAATCGCGAGCTGTGTGGCATGTAGCGCCATCTTGTTGAAACCACATGTCAACTAAGTTCAGTTCTTCCATTTTTGGCAACAAAAAGTTTGTTAGCATCGAACGATAGCGATGCTATAATAAATTGGACTTTCCGAATGGACCACCTAAGACGCAGCCACGGTAAACATTTAAATTAAATTATCTTCAAAAAGTAAATGTCATGGACCAATCTAACGTTTCAAATAAAGAACCGATGAGATTTTGCAAATTTTATGCGTTTTTTTTTAAAAAAAAGTTCTCAAGCTCTTAAAAAATCACCCTTTATATATATATATATATATATATATATATATATATATATATATATATATATATATATATATATATATATGTATATATATATATATATATATATATATATATATATATATATATATATATATATATATATATATATATATATATTTATGTATATATATATATATATATATATATATATATATATATATATATATATATATATATATATATATATATAAAGATATATATATATACATATATACTTTATATCTTTATAAAATCAAATTTTCCTCCAACTCGAAAAAAATTCTAACCCAAAATTTTTTTACATATACCATGTTTTCATGTAGGGTATAGAGTTATGTTGAGTTGAAATAAGGACTACGTTAAGTTTAATATGGCGTCGAACGTTTCCATGAAAAAAAAGAGTTAGGTTGAGTTGACAGCTTTACATTTTTTGTTTGTAATTATTCATTTTTTGTGTTTGTCGTCTGAAGATCAGTGAAGTTCATAATTTTAATCGTGCGTTAATACTTAATAATTGTATTTTTGTAAATAATGGGGAAAATCAAAGTAAATAAGAATGTTAAAATACTGTGTTAAGTGCATAGGAAAAAACCTTCGGTCACAAAATCACAATGTGATCGTCGCCAATTTAAATTTCAACTCTACTCAATTTCACTAGTTTCGTCGAGTTAAAAACATTTATCGAAATATCGACCGTAAACTTTGTTTCCATGAACGCCAACCCTAACTCTACTTTGTTTCAACCTAGCATGGTAACATAGTAAGAGATAAGTTTCTTGACAAAACACTCAATTCTATCAGCAAATTTCATACGGATTTTAGAATATGTTAAAGTATTTTATCCTGTAAAATGTTATAACATTTCTGACGAAATTTGATACATAATAATTCTACTATACGATTCTAATATTAATTCCTTTAGAATTATAGTGGGATTCTAGTAGTTTGACCGTTATCTAAATAAACGTTTAAGTAAATGAGTAAATATTTTAAAAATAAATTAAATTTATTTATTTATTTTACATTAGTTTGGATTAATTTTGAAATTTTGATAATCAAAAAGTTTTTTGTCAAAAACTAAGTAGCTTTTAATTGCAGTTTTAATTTTTCCAAATAGAGATGACTCTGTTGTCATTGATCATACTCGATCGATATTTCATATTGCACATACGTATACATGAGAATATTTTTTTTTCATATGATTCGAGTATGTATGTATTTGTGCGTATACATATTAAAATTTCTAATGCGATATTTGAATTAAATGATCTATTTATTTAATTATTTATAATATATTGAATTAATTTTATTCAAAAATATTTAAATGATATATAATATAAATAGTTTACTATGATTTCAACATTAACATGTTTATTTTGTCACACTTTTCATTGAAATATTTCATTTAAAAAACTTGCCATATATTTTGTATGAAAATTTACGTTTTTTCCTGTATTTAACTTCCTCTAATTTAAGCTTAATTTTTAATATTTAGGCTCTGTAAAATAAAGATGGCTCTGATATTACACAAAATAAAAATCCCAATAAACAAAAATTACAGAAATACTTGTGTGTATATTGAAATGCGTTCGTATTTAATGAATTTTTATATTAAGCCTACACAAATGTGTATCAGGGTAGGGTACGCATTGTGTAGGCTCAATATAAAAATATTTAATGTGTATCAGGGTATTTAGGAAACGTATGTAAGGTCGTGTATTGTTACATCTGCTGTTTAATTTTTGACAATTATTACAACTCTCTAAAGTTTTAAATGATTCTTTAGAAATATTAAGAATTTCATCAATCTCCTTAGTTTAATGTCAACCAGTACTAACAAGTCCCTGAGAATCCTTTTTGTTACACAGCAATCATCTATAGATTTGTATGTGTTGTATTCTCATTTTCAAAATTCTGTGTTGGAACAGATTATTCAACTTTGGTGAACAATTGTCTTTGTGAAAGAGAAATTTGTTACTCTTTACATGATCTACGCAAATTGAGATAAGCTTTGATATGGATGTTCTTTTCCTGACTAATGTTTCTTTTATTAAAAGTCAGTAATTCCATAATTTTTGTTTTTTCCTTCCAATTGTAAGGTAGACTTTACGTTTAAAATATACTTACCATATTTGTGCATGTGTTGGTTCGTATTATCATTGAGAAACGTTAAACATTCTTGATGCTTTTAGCGAACTTGAGGAGTTATGAATAAAACTTATTATTTAAACGACATCAAATGAAGAAACCAGTAAAAGCATGTAAATTGGCCTTCAAAAAGTCTTACCACAACTTCTATATCACAATCTCACAATAGCTATCACTAATATTGAAGAGGAGAACATTTTCTAAAGTGGAAACTTAGTAGATTTACTACTGTAGATTTGAACAATATTTATTGATTTTCGTGCTAGCATTGTGAAAAAATTAGGTTGTATTATTTTTTAAGGTACAACTAATTAAATTAAGCTCTTTCCCATTAAGGTAAAACTTACAGAAGCAGCTTCCATCAAACCTAAATATTCGTAATACTTGTAAAATTAAACGATCATTTTTCTTATTACAGCAGATTATACAAGCTTTTGAATTATGAGAATTTCATCAAACCTAAGTTCTTAATAATATATGAAATTTTTACTGTAAACTTTTAAGTTTTTTTACTCAACGCCATGATAAAACTATGATAAATAATTAACTTTTATACATTAGCTTAAGTTTTGTAGTATTTTCCGTTAAAAGATGTACTGTTGTTGTATAGTTAGAGCAAGAGGCACAGTAAAAAATTTCTAACACAAAATTTCTTGAAACAATTGAAACAGAAAATTTTGAGAGATGGAAAACTTCTCTTTAGTTGCTAACCCGTATAGACAAAGTATAGTCCTTGTAGATAACGTCAACAATGTATATAATCCATACAGTTAAAATTGTGTAGCAATTTTTACGCTTATATATGGGGTAGTTTTTATAAGTACGGAGGAATCTTGCAATATACGAAGTTTTTCCGGGATGCATACATAAATCTTAGCACTAAACTAATGTTGATCTTGTCATTGTTTACTAACCCTTTTAGATGTTCAATAATGTATGTAAATCAAATGTATAATTAAAATGTACCAATTAAATGTACCAAGAACAAATAAGTAATGTATTCGTGATTTATAATATGCCAATCCAATAAGAAAGGTAATGGTTTATCAGATGACATCAATTTTGCAACTGTCATTCATTTTAATTTTTATACTTACATGAAAGGATGGATATCAACAGTTAATCTGAAACAATTGTTCGGTTTCGAAATTTTTGACCGTCAAATCTTATTCAAAAATTTGGTAAAACTTCTCTAGTATTTTATAGATTTTCGACATTGTGTACCCCAAAAAATGCCAAGTACTAAGTATAAGTTAACGTGTCAACAACCATGTAGATTATATAGTGCAGTCTAATTAGCCTTTTCCTGCAAATGTGTGCATGTGAACTAATTAGATGGATGAGAACTTTGTACTAATTTTGTCCTAATAATAAAAATTAGGACAAACTTAAAAAAAAGTTCACGTTTCATAATACCAATAAGAAGTTTGTACTGAGTTGGTCCTAATCAAGTAACGGGTGATTTTTTAAGAGCTTGAGAACTTTTTTTTAAAAAAAAACGCATAAAATTTGCAAAATCTCATCGGTTCTTTATTTGAAACGTTAGATTGGTCCATGACATTTACTTTTTGAAGATAATTTCATTTAAATGTTGACCGCGGCTGCGTCTTAGGTGGTCCATTCGGAAAGTCCAATTTTGGGCAACTTTTTCGAGCATTTCGGCCTTCATTCCATTGTTGCCAAAAATGGAAGAACTGAACTTAGTTGACATGTGGTTTCAACGAGATGGCGCTACATGCCACACAGCTCGTGATTCTATGGCCATTTTGAGGGAAAACTTCGGAGAACAATTCATCTCAAGAAATGGCCCGGTAAGTTGGCCACCAAGATCATGCGATTTGACGCCTTTAGACTATTTTTTGTGGGACTACGTCAAGTCTAAAGTCTACAGAAATAAGCCAGCAACTATTCCAGTTTTGGAAGACAACATTTCCGAAGAAATTCGGGCTATTCCGGCCGAAATGCTCGAAAAAGTTGCCCAAAATTGGACTTTCCGAATGGACCACCTAAGACGCAGCCGCGGTCAACATTTAAATGAAATTATCTTCAAAAAGTAAATGTCATGGACCAATCTAACGTTTCAAATAAAGAACCGATGAGATTTTGCAAATTTTATGCGTTTTTTTTTTAAAAAAAGTTCTCAAGCTCTTAAAAAATCACCCATTACAACAATGGTTTATATGGATTTGTGAAATGTAGACATTTAGGCAAATACACTAAGTAATTGTTAAAATACAATTTTAAATATTGTCATGTTATGCTAGATCATAGAAGTAAATAAATAAATAAATAATATTAAATTGAATTAAAGAAAACCGTATTACATAAATCGCAAAATCCAATTTGTTTTTTATTAAATCAAGTAGCGGTATTCTAATCTTATAGATAAATATTTTCTAAACAAAATATTTTTAGTTATAAAATAAAAGCGAGAAACACGAACACATTGTAATAAACAGGATTATACCTGAATGCAGGTTTAAAGATCATTTTCATCGGTTTCACTTGTAAGGGAACAACATAATAGTACTACTGACTCATTTGCTAAGTTTCATAAATTTGTCATGGAACTCACTTAGTGAGACAGACGTTTATGCGAATTTATGTGAATAAATCGTATGGTGGTGCCACTTTAGGGTAATAGTAAATAGGATTACAGGTTATTCTCATCGGTTTCACTTGTAAGGGAACAATGTAAACAATCGTTGGTTTAAAAGTTTAAGTTTATGTATGCTGAAAATAATTATCTGACTAATTTTTCCTCCTTAATTCCTTCAGATTTATGCATTTTGAATATGGGGGATAATGCTTTAAGTTTAAATATGAGGGATAATGCTTTAACTACAACGAAAGTCAATTTCGTTAGATACAAAAATTAAAATATTGGATCGCCTTGCTAAAGGCGAGGGTTCAACGTCTGTTGGGAATTTTTTCATCTTGAATGAGGCAACGATTTGAACCATAAGAAAGAATTAATTTCTTATTCGGCAATCTGTAATAAGGGGTTCCAAATTAAGCGCGAAAACAACTTCACATACCAGAGGTAACACACTTGAAAAACCGGAAAAGACTTTACTTGGATTTATCGAAGATAATACCCAAAAAAGAATACCGGTGGATGGCCATACCATCAAGCAAAAAGCATTACGTATCTTTGAGCAAGTTAAACGAATGGAGCCATCAACACCAGCACCACCATCTAAAAAAAACAAACAATATTTTCCGCCAGTAATGAGTGGTTACAAGGTTTTTTGGCAAGACATGCGATTCATAATGTGAAAATCAAATTAGAAATTGCTTCTGGAAACGCAACAGCTGCAAAACAGTACCCCGCAATTCTATCAGAAATAATACAAGACATCATACAGTGCCGATCAAGTTTTTAACGCTGACTGTTATTTTGTAACACTGTTATATTGCTAATTAACAAAGCACTTCGTCCACGGGCTATGAAATGTACAAACTTGAAGAAACTTATGGTGCATTGGATGGCAAACAAAAAAGCCTGGGTAACGTCTACAGTTTTAACGGATTGGTTTAATAATTTCTGTGTACCGGAAGCTAGATGGTACATGCGAGACAAGGGGATGCCGTTTAAGATTCTTCTTATAGTTGACAATGCTCCTGGACATCCAAGCATCGAACATCCTAATGTAAAAGTAATGTAAACCTGTAACCCTATTTAGTATTACCTTAAAGTAGCACCCCATTACGATATATACACATAAATTCACATAAACGTCTGTCTCACTAAGTGAGCTCTATGATAAATTTATGAAACTTAGTAATTGAGTCAGTAGTACTATTATATTTTTCCCTTACAAGTGAAACCGATGAGAATAACCTGTAACCCTATTTAGTATTACCCTAAAGTAGCACCCCCATACGATTTATAAACGTAAATTCACATAACATCTGGAAGCTGAAGGCCAATTTATAAAACTTGTAGATTAAATTATAATATGGTTTTAACTTATGCATTTGACACATTTCTATAACGAAAATCATTTAATCACTGTGTAATCGCCTAAATGTTTACATTGCACTAATCACATACATTTTATATTGTTTTTGTTGGTTTAGGACAAATTTAGTACAAACTTCACATCGGTCTAATTAGCTATCATACAAACAAACAATAGCAAAGAAATGGAAGAATAATTTTAAATTTTAGTAAATTTATTTGATTACGTCACCGCGCTAATATTGAAACTATGTATCTATTTTCTAATTTTGAGTGATTAATTCTCCAATTTTACATCAGTTTATAATAATGTTGTTTTCGAAAATAACAAAAGTGACATAACAATTCAATTTTTATATTATACAAACATTAAAAACTTTTTGTTTGTTAAGTTTGTTTAAAAACCAATTATCTTAACGAAAACATTCTGTCTGCTTTATTTTTTATTGTTTATGTTTTACATAAAATTTAAGTATAGAATGTCAAAATCTTTATTCTTTATATTTTTTTTTTGCTAAATCTCAATTATAAAAATACAAAGAAGAATGTTGAACTATGCATTAAATAAAAACATCTGGGTCTAGTGCAAAAATGTTAATAAGAAACAGATAAGTAGAATACTTATATGTCGTGCTCTGTGTATACAATCTACAAAGTTTGAAAATATTCATTTTTTGTTAGGAAAAAAAAATTAGAACTTTAGCAACGAAACATAAGAACAAATAAGACAATAATGTTAAAACCAACACAAGACATAGTCAGCAAGATTGTATACGAAAAACTTTCGCTATTAAAATTTAATTATATTTGGCCTCACAAATCTTCAATTTGATGAATCTATGTCATTTCTAAATTTGAGCACCGAGAATGTATATAATAAGATATTTTGGTTTTCAAAATATATTTTCATATATTTTAATCATAATTAAAAAATTATTATATATAAGAAACCAATTTGAATATAGTCTAGATTTTGTATATTCTAATGCTGGTACATTTATTGTCTTTCAAAATATTGAAACAACTCCATGTACAAAAAATAAATAAGTGGTTTTTTGTATGGTGGATTAATTTGTGGAACATTCAACACCGTCCTGTTGAAACTACAAATTAATCCAACAGACGAAAACCACTTATCTACTTTTTGTAAATGCAGTTATTTTTCCAATATCATTTTGTATCACCGATTTCAAAATGTACTTCCTTGCCAAAGGCTTCCGAGTCGTACAGTCCTAGCCCCAAAATCTGCTTGTTCTTCGAATGTAGTCCAAGATATCTGCTATCGCCAAGATCGTCAGTTGATCTTCAAATAGTATGTGATCCAAAGCAGTGCAAGAAAAGTATAAAGAACAAGAGCACAAGAAGTGTTCAACTGTTTATTCTTCTCCTTCCCAACGCAGTTTGCGTTGTTTCGAACTTTCATTGGAAACATGATTATTCAGGGAACAATGCCCAGTGAGAATGTTCAGCAAGATCCTTAAAGTGCGGCATAATTTAAGAAAGACTGGAATCTTTTCTGATTTATTGATCCAAAGAAAATTTTGGATAGTCGTCAAGAGATGAAGCTCTCTCTTTTGTTGCAGATTCACCAAACTGATAGCCAATTTCTCGTTTAAAAGATAAGGACGGAGTAAGGTCCCACAAAACTGAGAGCCACACCATAACGGGCCAGTTTATCAGCCAATATATTTCCTTTGATACCCATGAGACGGGGTTTCCAGTGAAATAAAACTTTATTCAGATTGCCTAGTCAATTTAAGACAATCATATCGTCTCCAAAATAAGTTTCAAACAGTATTGAAATGGAACAGCAAGCAATTGTCTTTAAAGCAGCCTCGCTGTCAGAAAGGATGCAGATACGACGATTTCTGCAATTCATCTCCTTTGCAAAGAGCGCTGCTTTAAAAATTGTAGCAATTTTCACCTGAAAGATAGTAGCGTATCCTTTGTATGTATAATCCGGCACAAACTAGATTGCGGCATACTGCTCCATCAGTAAAGAATATCATACCGTCACCGGATATGTGCCCAGAATCGATAGAAAGATTGTCTTTGTGAATATTTGTACAAGTCCTAATCTACCGTTGTACCGGTTTTTATTTTTTTTTGTTTAGAAATTTTGTTGTCTGCTTCCTTAGTCTGCCCAATTCCCTAGTCCATCATGGTGTCCCAGTTCTTTTAGGTTTACTTAGAGGACACCTGCTTTTCTAGGCACTAATAAGTGCTTTTTTAAGTTTGTCAGCTGCCCTTTCCATTCCCCCGAACTTTCTAATTTTTATTACTGAAAATAGAAGTGAATGGTTGAGATGGAGTCTATAAAATTCCCAATCAGTGTTTCTTGGGTTCCTAGATGTCAAGTTTATCTCTTATAAAAGAGGAGAGGTTAGCGATGGGCAGAGAGAGTAACTTCATCTCCGTGAGGCAAGAATAATATCAAATATTTCTTGCCTCGCTGATGTCAAAAAGTAGGTCTATTACCAACATTCAAGATGACTAGTTTAGAAGAAGATAGGTATTCCAAGAGGAAAATCTCTCTAGGGTTAATGTGGGGTGCTGGCCCAGCATACGTGATGTGAGTTAGCACCGCATCCGGCAATAATTGGTATATCATTATGGAGTGCGTAATTTAATGTTTTTAATAACTGTGAAGTAGGAGGATGACGAGTATGAGGAATTATATGGGAAATAAGCAGAGGTCACAAGACCTTCACGTCGAATACGCTGTTTCTTTACTTCAACGACGACTGCTGTAAGATCATTACAACAAATTTAATTTAGTAGTCCGTAATTCATATTATTATACTAACAAAACCACAGGCTCTCGGTCTCGAGCAGGTATCACTAACAAGTAGAGAACCTGAGGTTTCTGGATTGAGTCCTTTGATTTTGTTTCCGTGCATCCACGGTTCCTGAATCACAAAGAAACATATTTAAACTGTAATGTGTTGTAGTTTTCATGCGTTTTTCTATAAGAAGCCTTGGAAAGCTGCAATTTAACTGTAAACTGTATACGAATACTATTCTAATCAAGTTGGGATAGTGGAAAGTAACTTTTCCTTGACCCTCCTCTGCTCTTTTTCGGTTTCGGCGCTCGTGAAGTACAACTTATTTGAAACTCAGTTTTGGAAATTCTTTCACCCCCATTCACCTGTGACTTGAAGACAGAAGATACCTTTTGTGTTTTAGTCTGGTTCCATGGAGAGGTCGTATCTGACCTGTTTATTCTTCCAAGGGAAGAAGTTCGGCCGTCAGAATCAACAAGTGAACTTTTCAGTGCTTGTTTTTTCAATCGCTGACATCCAGAGATCTTCTTAATTGAAGAGCTTTTAAACACTTGCACCCCCGACAATTGCATTAGTATCTAATTTAATAACTGGGCCTCATTGCTTCCTGTTAAAGCTTCCATTGATGCCATCAAAGATATGTTTTCTTAAGAAGACGAAAGCACCTCCAAATTTTAAGCTTGGCTTTCGGTTCCTTTGAATTAAATTTGGGGTAGTCCATAATTTCATCCCACGGGTGGAGACCAAACTGTCATAAAATTCGTCAATATTAATGACGCCTCCATTGGTTGGAAATTTTCATATCTGTACTAATATCAGCATAAATAAATTCAGAACTTGCATTGACAATGTGAAGTAATACAATTCTATTCGTACATTTTTAATTATATTCTCGTTAACACGTTCCTAATGGTTTTCTAATTACAATAAGTAACCCATTAACTGCGCCTAAGCAGTGAAGAAAATTCCATGTTTCAAAATCCATCACAATGAGTTTTCACTCCATTTCATTTTTAGAAAGCTAAAATAAATCAAATATCAACCAAGTTAATTTTTAAGGTTATACATTTGGAGGCGATGGAAAATGAGAAAAGACCTCTCGATTCCACTACAAAAAGTTTCAAACAAAGAGTCATAAAGAGAAGGGATGTTTGAAATGGTGATGAAAGAATTCAGTAAGAAGATTGCAACCATGAGAAAAGCTTATGCTATCAAATTAAAAAATGTTCAGAAGGAACAATGTTCAAATGCCGTTCGTTTGATTCACGACGTTTTATTTGAAGGTCAATGAAAACGACTATCGGCGGATGGTACTGTATCAGTTCGGTTGGTGAATTTTGAACTAATTTAACTATACTTGAGCTGATTAAGGAGCTGTTAATTATAAACGACATGGTTAATCTTATTGATTAACTTATGAAATTAAATCTTCCATATGAACATACCACTGTCATTTTATAATATGTTTCTATTTTTGAAGATCAGTGCTACTCGGTGAGACACACGTATTGAATCTCTCAACTTTACTCTTGTAATAGCCTGCACTAAACTAATTTATTCTTTATAATTTCAACGTCTGTGATAGGTATTTAAATTATTTTTAAGATTATTTTATAAAAATTTGGACGCTTAATTTTAGTTCCATGTGCAAACTACCATATAACAAAATGTGAACACAAGTAGAAGCTGTGAATTGTTTAAGAATGCACTTTAAGCAGAGGAATGATTGTATATGTGTACACAAAAACTGAAATTATTGTGTAAAAATACGAAAAAGTTTAATTTGTTTATAATTTATTTTAATTTAAACATTTTCCTTGAATTTTGTAATTTATATTTTGTTTTTGTTTCTTTTTTTTTTAATTTAAGTTTATTCTTTTAAACGTAAGAAAAAAAGAAGGATAAAATATAAGAAAATGTAAAACTTTTTTTTTGCAAAAAGCAAATAAATAAAATATTATAAAAATTTGCATGTTTTTTTATCAAAACCTATTTACATTTTACTTTAGTCCTTTTAAAAATTATATAAACTTTAGCGTTTTATTATTGTTTTATGTAACAAAATTACACAAAACACGTCAGAGGGTGATGCACATTTTGACATAGCACGACGTTTTAGTTATTTTTAAATATTATGTGGATGTACAAATGTAGTAGGATTGTACGGTCTTACATGTTCTTAGTAAACATTAACTATTAACAGGAAAGTTCTTATGTGTATTTATTTAAATAGGGTATAGCAACATTATGTGTTATGTTATTTTGTCTATCACAAAATACCACTCACTACTACTTGTTTTCATGAATGCAGAGGTGGATTGTTATACTATGATGATCGTATCGAAAAACATGACATAAAACTGTTTGCGTGGCAGTACATTAAGGCCGTGTTTTTATATTCGCGCTATACAGAGGTCGCTATCCGGAGCAACAGTAATTTCTATTCTAACTTATTATATTATCCGCGGGTGTCGCTATTATTCAAAAAAGAAATATTCCACTAACTTCAGGCAAATGATAGTTGTCGGCTTTTATGTCGTGCATTAGTTTGCGAAACTAAGTTATGTATAATTAATTTAAAATTTAACCAAAAATTATTTTTTTATATAAATATGTAAAAATATTATCTTTGACATATAACGCAATGAAGTATTATCGTTTTTAGGGATGAACATTACTGACCCTATCAATGAAATACTTGGACCAACACCTTATGTAAGAACCATGAAGACAAGGTGTAGGTTATAGATCGAAACGATCATATTTTCGATTTTGATATTTCGATTTTAGTCATTTCCCAAGAAAAATAGCCAAAATAGTTAGAAAAGTGAAGTTTACTATTGCCAAATCGTTAATACTGACCCTATCAATGTACAAATGGAACCAGAACCCTATGTAAGAACCACAAGGACATGGTGTAGGTTATAGATCGAAACGATCATAGTTTCGATTTTGGAAATTCGATTTTTGTCAATTCCTAAGAAAAATAGCCAAAATAGTTAGAAAAGTGAACTTTACTATTGCCAAATCGTTAATACTGAGTGAAACATTAAAAAACCCATATTTTTCATAAATTTCCCACCAAATAATTATTGTGTCCAACTCACAAGTAATGAACATTTTCATAAACATGGAGCTATGCAATGTGCAGATGGTTATCCGTAAATCGGACCTATAGCTGTACGCCCTCGATTTGGCTGGACGTTAATAAGCGAACCGCGAAAAGTTGGGAGCTACTTGAACCTGTTAAACAGATTGGAGCTTAAGATAAAAACAAACAAACAGTTTCATAAGTGTACATTTGGATATTATGAAAAGTATTTCATGAAACTGTTCATAGTTCATAATTATGTAAGAACAAACTGCAACCTTTTGTATTCATATTATTTATGCATTGTTCTTTAATATTTTATAATTACACTCTAAAAACTAATAGTGAATAAACACTAAAAAATATGTATTTTACCACAAATTCTGATTGTAAAATACACAACGACGTTTAATTTTACACACTCGCGTTGTGATTTATTGAAAAATGACGTTATTCACTCAATCGCAGTAGTTTACATGAAAAGCGTAGTAAAAAACTCAAAAATTGTGCGAATTCCCGAAAAGTCAACCGTTTTTTACTCTGCAGTAGTGATTTACAATTTTTCTGTGTTAATTATCTACCAAAAAATTGTTTAAAACTATTTTTGTTGCAATTACCAAATAGAAGCGTTAATTTTCTTTGGAGTGTTTCAAATTTAGGATACAATAAAATTCGCTAGAGTAATGTTGGCAACCCGACTTATAAACAAACTGGATGTGGATAGTACGATCAATCAATAAACAAGAACGATCCTTGTTATGATAATGATATGATTTTTCGTCAACAGATTTTGTAATGAGACAATGACGTCACACAACGTTGGAGGGTAGGTTAAGATTTCATTTCAGATAAATAATACAGAATGGAAAATTATTCAAATTATAAAAATTAATTGTCATCAAATCTTTAAAGGATTATGAAATATGGCCATTTTTAATCACTGTTTATTCAAAAATCTTGATAGTACAATTTTACACTAATTAAGCGGATTTTTCCAATTTATACGAGTAATTTTTCAACATTTAAAATAGAAATTACACTATTAAATTGTGCGATTACTCACGTTTCACGTGTAAATAATTCACACGCTTTTAGTGTGATTTTTTAAAATCACACTACGATGAAAATTAACTACAATAATTGAAGGCAACAGATAACCTACAATTATTGTAGTAAATTTCAACAAAAATTTTTTAGAGTATACTTCGTCAGTTAATTTTTCTTCAGTTGTTACCGTCTTGTTCAGAATCCAATCAATTCAATAAATTTCAAATGACTAGGTTTTAAAAATCAAAACTATACAAATCATTTCAAATTTTTCCAATAATCAGATTAACAACTTAATTAATAAAGATCGTCTCCATTAAAAACCAGTTATAAAAAAACACGGATAATAAATGTGACACCAAAAGAACTTTTAAAGATGTTTACATCAGCAGTGTACATAAAATTGGATACCATATAAAATAATTCAAAAAATCGGAATGTATTCGGACTATTATAATCGCTGTGGAAGCCTTAAATACTTTTGGCTTGATGGAGTGAAACATTCCTTGGCCAAATTTCTAAAAGTCCTAGACATTAATGCAAAAGACTGTCGTATGGAACATTCAAGAAACTTATTTTCATAAACCTACTTGTGTAGTGACAAATAAATTTTCTAAAGTAAGTTTTATGTTAGCTGAACTTGAAAGTTTAGTTAACCAATAATAGCTAATTTGTAGTTTTATTTAATTATTTTATAATTATTGTTCATATAGATGAATTATTTTAAATATTTGAATTAATAAATATAAAATTTGACAGTTAAATGTGACTTAACAATTAACAGATATATATATATATATATATCTATATATATATATATATATCTATATATATATATATATATATATATATATACAGTCGCGCAATAAAGTCTACGTACACCTTACGAAATAGTGATAGTTTCAGGTTCGCGTTAAGTTCTTCAATTCTAAATCTGATTAGATTAACACCAAACTCTTTGCTGTCAATCACGCCCAAAAATTTTAAATTTGGGCTAGTCGGTAAAAATAATCAATTTCCAAAAAGTTAAACCATAATTTTGATATTGTTAGTATAAGTTTGATATTGTGATAAGTTCAGGCGCTTTTCGATATAAATTTTACAAAAACACGGTTTCTTTCTTGGAATACGATTGTGCACTCCTTTTTATCAAAATTTTTCGTGCAGTTTCCAGTTGGATATTAATTTTTTTAGTTATTTCGAGATCTATTGCAATGTCTGTTGCATTAGTTTTGGGGTCAAATCTGATAATTTTCACAACATCTCGTTTATTACGCTCAGATAACTTACTTGACCTCCCTCGAGATTTATTTTCAGTTGTTTTATTTCAATGACAATTGTTTGTATATGTTTGAATGAGCTTTTCCGACAATTTAAGCGACTTCAGTATACACTCTAAAAAGTTTTTGATATAATTTTACATCGATTATTGATGGCAACAGAATACCACCGTTAGTCATTGTAAAATTACTCTCTATAAGAGTATCTCGAAAGGTTTGCGAATAGACATGTAAACTACATTTAAACCATTAAAAGCAATTTTACATTAAAAAGACTTAAATTTGTATGGACATTTTACAACAGAATATGTAAAGTTTGACTGTTTTTTCACCTAAATATTGTTAATTTTCACATAATAATCGTAATATTACCTTATAAATTACTCGTTCATATGTAATTTTTTTTAAGTTTACGCATAAAAGCCTATTTTTAAAAAAAATACGCTTGTTGGTGTAATTATTTATCTAATTACTTATTTGCTAGTAGATTTAACTTTAGAACAGAAAAACAAATTTTTCAAGTGGTAAATACCTGTATTTAAACTTAAATATTTATACAACAGTCTTTATCAGAGAAAATATGGCTTTGATCCTTTCATTCCTTAATGTATCTGAAATAAGTAAATTAAATATAAATATAATAATGTCAAATATTACGATGAAGCTTTTATACTTCATATCACAAATCAAAAATAATTTCTATTTTCAAGCAGTCTTAAAAGTTAACCTCTCTTTTCATCAATTTCTTATGCTGGTTTAATCAAAATTAACTCATCTATAAGTACAAACCATATTGTGTTAACTGCGTCTTTAGTTGTTCCAAACTTAAAAATAAACGTGTGAGACGTTTCCGTGATGTATACCATTAATGGAACTAACCCCAAATTTTTTGAACATAAAAGTAATATTTACTATAGTCTTTAAAAGTGAAGTGGCTCCTACAACAATGAATTTGGAAATTTGTATAAGTTCTAGTTTTGTTGACAATGGGGTTCTAACTAAATGTACTGCATATTTTTTCCATCGATGTCCTTCGAATGCTTCTTATATTTTTTAATTACACTGGACTTAAACGCACAATTTAAACAATCAAACATTTTAATATACTTTAATTTATCAAACTGTATTAATATATAATTATCTTAAATTTAATTAATCAAATTATTTTATATTTAAATTTTTAATTTGATTCCACTATACACGTTTTCACTTTCACTGATCAATTACTACAACGAAATGCTTTACTAAGTTACACTAACGCAAAACAAAAAAAATAATGATTTACATTCATACTGAAAGTATTTTTAAGTCAGAAGAGTATATTAAATATTTTCGACTTTATAACGGTATGAGGGATGTGTGTGTGGCAAAAAAAAAAAATTTGTCCCGAAAAAACACCCTCCCGTTATTCGAAAAAAATAATTTATCCTCACAGAGGTATCGGGCGGTCTTATATTCACCTGGCTAAAGCTCGTCGGATAGTTCGTGGGTGTTCCAATACACGAGGAGGATCTTGCTGGATCGCATTGAAGGAGTAGAAAGGATGTGCAGAACTGGATACTTACCTGAATACAGATGACATGTACTAACCTCATCTCATTCTAATCTTTACATTCTCATTCTGAAATTCTGGAAATTTTAAAAACAAACGTAATTCCAAAGTGAACACTATGCGCCATAGAGAGAAAAAAATAAATCCAATTAGAAACCGACAAATTAAGCTTGAATTACAGTTAAATCATTTTAAAAAATTTTAATAATTCATAAAATATAAAATTATTAAAAATTAATTCGATCGACAAACGTTATACATATATCTATAGATTTAACTTAAACCATGTTTTATAACCATGAAAATTTCAAAACAATTTCCATTTCAAAACTAATATTAAAACTAACTTTAATAAGGTATGTTTAAAAAAAAATAATTATAATAATAATTATAATTATTTTTTTATAAAAATGGTTTAATTAAATATGTACTTAAATAGAAAAAAAAATCAATAAATTTTGTTTTTAATAAATAAAAGAAAAAAAAATTATCTTATCTGACGACCATGGACGTTGATTTAAGTTGGTAAAACATATGTTGAAAGATGATATTTTTATGTCCAGTAGCTAATGTGTATTTAAATTTGCGCACTTTTCATCTCACGCACTGTATTAGCCAAACTGTTACTACCGTAACGTTTGAGGATAAACGTTTTATACAGGGTGTCCCCGATTGCGATGCTGATCCGTTACGGGCTGATTCCTTGGTTCATTTCATGAAAAAAATCGTATGGCAGGGGGGGGGAGGTCAAATTTTGATATTCTTTGAGATACAGCGCGTTTAAAAAATTTGGTTCGGAAAAAAAGTACAAGCGGATATTAAGCTGTAACTTACAAAATTTTTATCGGACAGCAACTAACAAAGTCTCATTTGACGGACAACTAAATAGGCTATATTTAAGATCTCATTGGCTATCTCGCATCTGTATCCATTTAAGAGCTATGGCGTTTTAAAGTTAAAAAAAAAAAAAAAAATGATATTTTTTTTCATAAATTTGAGTTTTTCTCAAAAAAATGCCCTAATAAATTTTTTTTTTACTTAATTTTAATCCGCTATGATCTCCTCTACAATCCCTCAATACATTATTTGTACCCACGTGTTATAGTTTTTTACTTATGAGACGAAGAATGAAAACACGACACACAAAATGTACTTCCCTAAATATTTATTTAAAACTATATTTTTTTTTATAAAAACCGTATTTTCTAAACAAAAAAAAAACAATTAGAATGTTTTTAAAATTAATTTTCAGTCATAATAAAACAACTATAAAAATTTATAAAAGATGCTCAAAATGTCCTCCTTGTTGCTGAATGCAGGCTAATGTTCGATTAAGTATACCTTTCGTAATTTCAATTCTTGGTAATTCTTCCT
Source organism: Tipula lateralis (assembly GCA_963932295.1). Classification (NCBI taxonomy): domain Eukaryota; kingdom Metazoa; phylum Arthropoda; class Insecta; order Diptera; family Tipulidae; genus Tipula; species Tipula lateralis. The sequence continues at coordinate 42,586,521 of OZ010736.1, forward strand.
TAATCTGTTGAGCCGCTGTGTGTATTCTTTGAATTAGTTCTTCTTTTGTTTCTATCTCTTTGGTATATACAAGTGCCTTCATCATTCCCCATACATAAAAATCTAACACAGTTAGATCGGGCGATCTTGCAGGCCATTGAATTAGACCATTCCTTCCAATCCAATTATTTAGATAATTTTCGTTTAAAAAATTTCTAACAATTATACCGCAGTGACTAGGTGCACCATCATGTTGATATGTATGCAAGAATCGGCTTGCAAGTGGAACATCATCAAGGAGCAGTGGTAAATCGTTTTCTAAAAATTGTAAATAGCGTTCGCTATTTAATGTAGATGGTAATATGAATGGTCCAATTAAATTATCGCCAATTACACCAGCCCATACGTTTACACTGAAGCGATGCTGAAAGGATGTTTGTTTTTTCGAATGTGGATTTTCAGAAGCCCACGTGTGTAGATTGTGAAAGTTTGTTATACCGTCTCTTGTAAATTGAGATTCATCCGTCCAAAGAATACGTTTCACAAACCTATCATCGTCAAAATTCTTTTCAATTAACCAATTACAAAATTCCAATCTTTTACTAAAGTCTATCGGTAAAAGTTCTTGAACGGGTGTTGAATGATACGGATGAAGTTTCTCCTTCTGCAATACTTCATGAATTCTGTGGCGAGAGACGTTCAATTGTAAGGAGAGTGAAGCGAGTAGCTTGCTGTAAATTGAATGTGCGTTGACTTCCGAGTTGTTGCTTGTTCTTGTAATCCACTAGGCCGGTTTCGATCTGATGATGACGTCATTGAATGACTAGCTGATCGAAAAGATCAAATCCATCTCATCAGGCATATGCTACCGGACTTGATGTTCTTACTGTGCGATTCGTATATATACGAATAGTCATGACGCGACAGTACTAGTGAATCACAAGAACTTAACTCGGAATATCGATTTTATTAATTGCGTGTGGCGTGAGCTAATTGTGAGTTATATTTTTAGTTGCTCTGGTCGCCACAAGAGCCTCCGTATACTGACAGTTGGATTTGCTGTTGCATTTCTTATGATTTCTTCATCGACATCCAAATGATTGGATGAGACTGCATGGGGCTCGGCCCGCATATTTGATGTTGATATTATGTTTGGCAGTCTTCTATGAGTATATATAAATACTCTCGCGTCCGGAACGCGACGCGTTGGGAATCTTCGCTGATATTCATTGCGAGCTCTTGCTGCATTACCATCACAGAATCCATAAATAAAATGGATATCCGTGTACTCCTCGCCCGAGAACTGTGCCATTGTAAAATTTAATTTATTATGATTTATTTGTTTTTTATTAAATCAATTGTATTTTCTCATTTGAATCAACGACACAACACTAGATTGTTTCTCACAACTAATAAAATATTTAATTTTTGTTTTTCAACATTTAAACAAATGAGTTGCTAATCGTCGCCTCTTATTTTACTAACGAAAAAAAATTGTTGCAATTTTTACACTACCATTATCTTTTAACAGAAAATATTTGTGGGTAGTGTTTTCATTCTGAAAAATTTTGTAAGTTACAGCTTATTATCCGCTTGTACTTTTTTTCCGAACCAAATTTTTTAAACGCGCTGTATCTCAAAGAATATCAAAAATTGACCCCCTGCCATACGATTTTTTTCATGAAATGAACCAAGGAATCAGCCCGTAACGGATCAGCATCCCAATCGGGGACACCCTGTATATATGCAACAATGTTTTGATTTTTTTCTTTTTGCACTGGCAAGTTACACGTTAATTCATTTTTGCTTTCATTCATAAATAGTTATTTTTTTGTGTTTGTTTTATTTTTATTTCACACACACACCAACATTTATATCCACATTTTGGTTTTTAAATTTTGTTATCTTTGTTTTTGGTTTTAAAATTAGCACATTTTCGTTATTTTGCGGGGTACTATGCAAGTACGATGTATATACAATTTTACTAAAATTTACTATTAGGATAGAAATATTATGATTTTAAAGTTTTGTGTATTATTATAAATTATTAACTATCGGATGTATACTATTAATTATTATTAGTATTAATATTATTACTATAAGAAGTATTGTATTAATAAGTGCTGGAACCCAGATAATCATTGTTCTTTTCAATAAGTTTAACCATTTCGTTATTAACGACCACGTTTTTCTCTGTATTCTTCTTGCGGACCACAATCATAAAACTTATAAAAATAAATTAAGTTAATCGTATTTATTAAATTCACTATTTTTGATTGTCTTTTTATTTTATTATTAGGTTTTATAACTATATTTTATTATTAGATTTTATTTTACTTTAAGATTAGGTTCATATTAAACTTAAATTATTACAACTATATTTATTAATACTTAAAACGATTTAACTCCAATTTTTTTTTATCAATAATCTATTTTATCTTATTTTACTCAAATTCTTAAACGTGTTAACTTTATGCCGATCCAACCAATTTTCCCGTTCAAAAAAAACCACAAAATCCAAATTCCAATCAATCCAGTTTTTTTTTCATTTAAAGAAGTACTAAATCTACATATAAAATTAAAACTCACAGTAGCGTACTCGATGTAATTAAAGGAAGCGTAACAACTTACGAAGTACTGTGCTACACAAATAGTGTAAATTTACAACTGAAAGTTTAACTTCGCATGCTCATTGGTATTTCTTTACTCTTATGATAGGAAAAATACACAGAACTGGGTAATTTGACTATTTTTAGTGTAATTGTTTTCTTATACGTAGATATCAGTTGATTTTAATCATCGGATGTAGAATTACATCAAAAATTTCCATTCTTATCAAGATAATTTTACGCACTTCAATCCTCATTTTTTTAGAGTGTAGGACTTACCCCCCTTTCGTAGTTGGATAGTTAAGTTTATTATCTCTTGAGATGAATCAATACATTATTTTTCATACAATGTACGTAGACTTTTCTGTCTATCAAAACTAATAAATTGCTAATTATACCTTGTTAAACATAAATTCTCGAAATTTTCTACATAAAGTTCTTATTACTAATTGAAAAGACATAATTTAACAAAAGCAATATATGTAAAATTTCACTGGTTTCGATGAAAATGCATTTTTTTGAGGCACTTCATTGGGCGACTGTATATATATATATATATATATATATATATATATATATATATATATATATATATATATATATATATATATATAAATATATGTATATATCTATATATATATATATATATATATCTATATATATATATATATATATATATATATATATATATATATATATATATATATATATATATATATATATATATATATTTATATTTATATATATACTAAAAATAATAAAAACAAATTATTTATAAATATGATTTAAAAATTCTTTAATATTATGAATATTTTCATTGAAATAATGAAACTTGGTCTTAAATATTTTACTTTGTTTTATTAACATAAGATTTTGTCACATTAATAATATGAATATATTCTTCTTAAATTTATAGTTAAATTATTAATAAATTAAACATAATAAATATCGAGTAAAATAAATTTATATTTTTGATGAATATCAGAAAAATTTATCATTAATGCAGTTTTAAATTGGCGCACTTTTGATGAAATATTACATTTATGCTGATTTTTATTACAAAAATGGGTTTTTTCAGTGCAAACGAGGCATATATAGTTAATTAGGTTAAGATACGCTCTATAATAAAATACAAACCCCATATCCATACGATGGGGGTTGAATTTTGTTTTGATTAAGGTTGTTTGCCTATACCGCGATCAATGTTTTATATTGCAATGTTTGTAATTTATCTTAGGAGGTATTTTGTACATAAGCTCTCTGAATATGACTCTAAACTAGATCTTATGCTGTTGATCGTCGATCGGAATTATTCTTTTCCCTGATTTTGCCTAACATATTTAATTTTCTATTGTTTGACCGAAAATGTGTAACGAGAAATTCGTTCCAAAAGACAGGCTTGGTCATCCCTGGCTTTGAGAAAATCAGCTTATTTAATTGTACCATAGCAAACTGGATAAAACGGAGAAAAATTATAAAGTGCTGAATGGGTTATTTTTTTGATATAAAAGATTTTGGTAAGCACGCCGGGAATTGAGTGTTGCACGGTGGATGGAAAGATATAGAGAAAGTTAATTTAAATCTTAATTAAGTTTTTTTAAATTTAAATGAAATAAAATATGAAGGATAAATTCCTCGTTTATGTGTGTTGTGTAACCGTGTACGAAAAGACAAACAAACTCTATATCTAATGCCAATTAAGTTAGGCAATGCCTAAAAGATTCTAGAAAATAATAATAAAACCTATAATATACTAAAAGTAGACCTTGCTAGCTGAAATTTGAAAGCAGCATCGTACTAATTTACAAATCCTCGTAAAGTGGAAAAAAACAGAATTAAAGGAAAAAAATAATATTTTCATTCATCTTTTTTTTTCTATGTGTAAAGTGAAACGAAAAATTCGTGATACACAAACCAGTTTGAGCAGTGTTTCACAAAACTAGTGATCCAGAAATATTGATCAATATTTAAAAATAATTAAATTCCAATTGGAGACAATTTAAGGTTGGTTATATGTAAATCGATCGTCAATAGCTAACTGACCCATTATAACAAATAACCTAGTGTAGTTTCGTCCTTAGTGTTATCATTTTTTTTATATTTACATCATTCGTTATATATAATTTTTTTTTTATTTGAAGCAAGTTAATTCCAACGAAAAGAAAATTATTTATATTTCTAACTGAATTTTCATTGATTTATCGAGATTGCGATGGATGGTTCGTTTCTTTTGTTGGAAATAGGTTGTCATGTAATATTTTCTATATTATGTATTCTTTAATTATATTTTTTATATATTTACTAACTTAAAAACTAACTACTTTATAATAATTTATATTTATATGCATTTTTTTTGGTTTTCTCTATAAATTTTTCTTAATGAAATAAAAGAATTAGTCAGAACTTAAAATTTTCCTACGTTATTAATTCCCACCCCATCCACTGAGCCAAAACTGAGCTTAATTAAGTCCGCCTATGAAGCTCTGCCTGAATACTTTTTTTCTGATTTTGATCTGGGCACTTTCTGAGCTCTACCTCTAATGGTATGACCCCTCGCCCGTCTTGTAGATCATTACAAATGTGAATATTAAGTGCTTGAATGCACTACCTTATTGTGCTATTTCGTCCAGATGAAACATATTTGATGATCATTTGTGACATATTCTGCTACGATAGCCACAATGAGATATAGTATATAGGGACACAGAAAACTCAGACATAAACGTTGCAATAATCGTTCAATCTGGAGAGTTTGATCTCTGATCTTGTGGTATATAGTTAAAAGCCTTGAAACACAAAATTCAAAGTTATTTAAAAATCACCTAATTTGAAGTGATGTCATAGCTGGGCAATAGCAGAATCTTTGTAGTATATCAAAAATTCATTCTTACCCTTTGATAAGCTGTTGTTATCTGGACAAAACAGTAAACTCCTTGTTATATTGTGGAAATATAAATTATAATTTTACAAGTGATTTTATTTTGTCGCTTTGGTTTATGTTTAATATGAGTTATTCGTAGTTCTTTGATTTTACCTACTGTTGAAAATGTTTTACTTAATTTGAACTTTGGTCGAGTATAGTCATTCTTTGGTCGAGTGTTCAAGGTGAATGGTGTAGTTCACGTGAGATTGCAGTGTAAAATGTGTTTGTGTGTTGACGCGTACTTCAATTTTATTGTTATCTTGTACACCTTGTAATTAACTAGGTGGTGTTTATTGATGTGTTGTAATTTATTTGCATTTTGAATCATATTTTTAATTTAGAAGCTACTTGCCTCATTAAAGAATAGATTTTTTTAGAGCTCCTTTATTGATGGACGGTAATTTCGCCTTTCCCAAAGAATAAAAAGAATCATGACAAAGATAATAACCGATTAACACGCTTGTGAAACCATATCGCTGTAATCAGAGACATTCTAGTTTCATCAAACCACATTTGATGTAACGTTCAAAATTTGTATTAATTACTTGACCCAGCGTGCATTTACGGATACTTTCATTAGTCAGAGTAATCACATGATTATCCCTAGTTTCGTCTAACTCTTCCTCAGATTTTTCACCACAGTATGTCTACTGACCTCCTGGTCGCGGTAAGTCCAGTGGTTTGATTCTTTGCAGTCTTCTTGTTGAAGTGGGTAATCAGCATACAGCAAAAGTCCAGATTTTCATCCTGGTGAAGACGTTGTAGATGTTTTGTTGCATGATAAAAATTTTGCATGACAAAAGAATGATTTTCAATGAGTTTGTCTAGAGTTTATATATAACATCCTGATCTGAAAACCATACCACCCTTATCCCATGTAATCTGATAAATTGAAAGTATGTAAATAGAAATAAACTATATATTTATAATCTTATTTGAGATATTTTAGGTTTTGCAATGGAAAATGTAATAAAATAATTGGATTTATGATGTAAACATTTTAAAAGGTAAAAATACAAAATGTACAACATCGTTCTTGAAATAGAATGAAACCAAAGATGCCAATTATTTGTAAATAAAATGTATTAAATATGAACAATTACACAGCTTTTGTATCTGTTTGAAAGCTTAACATTAGTCTCCATCTAATATGCTCTGGCTTATTCGGTTTTATATGTTTATATATATCGATTTTCTATGATCGTGTCTTTCAAAGCAACTCTTTAGTTTGAATTTTTCACATTTTATTTTAGTAGATCTGTATAATTTTTGAATCCAACATCTCGTTATTCAACATCGAGAATATTTTCAATGACGCCATTTGCGAACATCTTTTAAGATGTGTCTTATGTGTTAATATTAATATTAAAACAACCATAAGCAATGTGAAGATGTGAGAAATGAGGCCTTTTTCCTCATTCTTAGGTTTCTATATTTTGTTCCAATATTTTATAACCAAATGAAAACAGGTGAATCTATTATCTAAGGACATGTTCGAATACTGTGGTAACTTGATCGTAGTAGTTTACATATTGTAACGAACATGCCTATATCAAAAAAGAAAACCTCATGAAAGTCTCATATTTCAACAACAGAGCATCGAAAATTACTATGGTTGAGCTAATTTTCGGAGCGAGAGATGTCACCTCTTCAACACCTCAAGCGGTAATGATTTTAACTTACAATCAGATGAAGAAAGAGATAACACTATACAACGAGCGAATCAACAGCATAAGAATACAGCGAGTAAAGAGAAACTAGTTGATGTACTACTACAGCGTGAGGCATGGAAACTGCATCGAAATGTATAAGAATAGAAAGATCGAGAATCCAACTAACCTTTAGCGATATTGGTAAATAGAAGAATATTTACCATACTAAAGCTTAAAGTATGCATACGGTCGGGCTTATGGTAAAGGAGATTTTGGTGGTGATTGCTGTTTTGTGAATTACTTATTTGGAGCTACTTGGTTTTGCTATTGGTACGGATTTGACTACTAATTCATGATTCAGGTTCTATTTAATTGTCAAATTATTTTCCATTTAGAGACCTAACCAATTGTATAACACTTTTGCGATTTTGTAGGTATATGATGAGAAGTTGATCAATGTAACGGTAAAGGTAACTTTTTCTTGTGTAACTTGGGAAATCTAGTTATTATAGGAGCCAATAATTTCATGATTTTGTAATTATAAATAAAAAACTTACCATATTCTTTCCATTATGAATGGTTTTAAGATATGCTCTAGTAGGATCGTTGTATGCTTGTTAATAAAAATGTATGCCTGTTTTAATTAAGGAACTCACCATATTGAGTTCTATTGCTTTGATTGGGAAGTTTAAGTTTTTTTGATTTGGACGTTAAGATAAATCTTGGTTTCGTTTATTGTTATTCATGTTTTTTTTACTCTTATGTGTACCCAACATGGAAACATTATCTCGTTAAGTGTAACGATTGTTCTAAATTCTATATAAGACAAACAACAATCATTCAGTCAAAGGTTTTAAGAACACACAACGAGGTCAATAATACGCGGGTCGAACACACTTACTCACACTTAAACAGCAGTCTATCAATTTTGCATATTGAAACATCGAAATGACATTGCATATTGAAACATCACAAACATCGAAATGACCCGCTAATTATAAAAGAAAAGTTAAAGTTACGATCCAACAAAATTTACGACATAACAACTGAGGCAAATCACATTGAGTACAATATACCGATACAAAAAATATTGTTTAAATTAAATTTATAAAATAAAAAGGAACTGAAGTAGGAAGCACTTCAACGCATTCAACGCGGTCATTCAACGCATAAGGAAATTTTTTAATTCGTTAAAAGTGTGTCATATTTTCTTAACTTTATTACGATTTGGATGTTGAAGGTTAGTTAAGCATTTGTTTAACAACATACAAAGTACATGAAACCGTACCTAAGATAATAATAATCGTATGTATATTCGACTAAACCTGTTATTATAGTATATGTTTTTCCAATGCTTTAAACCAGCTTTTTTATTCAAATAATTGTCCATGTGTACTCCTATTTATCCCAACATATGATATGCTGAGGAAAAGACTAAAAATCCCATTTCTCGTACCATAATAATTCATTGCCCCTTCATTCCATTTACAAAGTATAAATTTTATCCCTTTTACTTCTACTATAAAAAAGGCACAAAAAAACTTTACATCGCTTTTCACTTAAGATTTAGATTTTTTGACACATTAATATCCATTTATTCCCTTTTTATGTGATACATTTGATATTATTCAATTACACTGTTCTGTATTGATTGCATATAGTCTGTTACATTAACATTTTTAAGCATATAATCAGTAATTTTCCAAACGCACAGAAACTTAAAATGAAAAAGCCATAACGAACATGGATCTCGGCAAAACACAAACCTGTTAACTACACTGTAAAAGTGACAATTGACTAGTTATTTCAAAATATACGTAACAAATATATCACCCCGCACGTTAACTCCCTATAGTAATGAAAATGAGATTCAAGAGAAACTATTATCTATCATCAGACTTGTCTCGTGGTTATTTCGTGAGCATAAAAGCCATAGGTTAGGTTGTTAGGTTGTTGTTGCTGCTTTCGCACACTTAGACCAGCGATGATCCATTGTTTCCGTATGATTCCGTAACACTCTTTATACGGCTATAGGTCCGAGTTTTCGTCGAACCAACTGTGCATTGCATAGCTCCATGTCAGCCTATAGTACTGACATGGAAGATGGGTCGGCCCATGGATTCTAAACACGACAGGGGATCCAGATATATGTTCATTTTACACCACCGACCGCCCAAACGATCAAAGGTGAAAAACCCATTTGTATCTTGCCCCGAATCGGGATTCGAACCCGGTACCTCCAGCTCCATCTGCCACTGCTTTTAACCACTGCGCCACCTGGGCGGTTTAAAAGCCATAGAATAATAAAATTTGATATCATTAAATGGAGACCGTGAGTCAGAATTGTTCTCTTATTGTATGCAGAAGTAATTTTTGTCATACCTTATCGAAAGCGTGGGCTATATGTAGGAACGCTATGGCGCAGTCCTTTTTTGTTCAAGGGAGTTCCTGATATCAGTTTCGACTTTGTGAATTTATGGTTCGAAACTATTACCTCCCCCGCCCCTCTCCCCTCCAAATTGGCTTAAGTTTTTGCAGGAGCATTTTTTGAAGAGCTTTGATATGTTAAGGCGATATGAGTTTAGTAATCATTTAAATAATTGAAGTTTTCCACATTTCTGGATAGTGACCTGTTTGCATCGAAGCGTTGAAAATATACTAGGTACACGATACCCTTTGTTACACAAAAGTCTAGTATATCAGTAATTCACCAAAGTGATAGTCGTATCTATCTTAAAAGATATTAATTTCACTCCTAAAGTGAGGCTTCAGGTTCCACAAAAGAAAAAGCTACACCCAACCGGGCTAATTTATCAGCCAATACGTTTCCGTTGATATCCATTCGAGAGGATATCGGAGGAAACGAATTTGCAATAATAATTAAATTACACGAAATAATTTACCGAAAACGTGCTCCGATACCACAGTGTCTAAGGCCATGTTGGAATTTATATGGATCTCACCTCCCTTCATTTTTGGGAGTGTTCAGAAGGGCTAAATAGATTGTGTTATAGAATAGAAAGCCGCTTTAATAATATTCCATACGTAAAAACATATAAAATAGCTTTTACTCGGACAGTTGTTGTTCGTACCTACCAACTTTGGAGGCAACCAAAATCACGATATTATCAGATGGTATTGCTTTTTACAAAATAAAAGATGCAACAAATACAAAGCAAGGAAACATTGGCAAGATCAGCTTCTGTACGTATAGAAGTAGATTAAGCTCAAACATACCCTTTAGATCGTTAGATGAATTAAACTTGACTTACAAAAGCATCAACTGAATGCCAGTACTTATACTAAATTTCAAAAAAATCCCAGTGTGAAACTACTTCATATCCAAACGAGACCCTCGACGCTTAAATGGAAGTAGTATGTATAGAAAAAAACTTTAATATGAAATAGTACGAAACGTAATTGTTTAGAGGAATAACTCAGTTTAATCTAAGCTGTTCTTATATAGTAAAGTGATATATACATTAATATTATTATGCTATTAATTAGAAGCTATTAAGAAATTTGCTTTGAAAATCAGTGAGTGATTTGCACTGAATAAAATGTTATAGCTTGTAAGGAAATGTAGACAATGATCCAAATTAATCGATTAGTTGTCAGTCAACAGCAAATTGCGGCTTTATTCGTCCACTCCGTAAATTAAATCAAAGATCTTGACCTTTACCCGTATAAGATCTATCTAGTATAATTAACGCGAACATAGTCGTTCTTTTGCTGATAAGACCCAAAAGCAGTTAGAAATAACCAATTACCCAAATAACCGATTTGTCACCTCTCGACTATTCCATTTGGCGACGTGACGTCCCCAGCTTATAGAGATTGACACCTTGGATGCCAACGTTCGTCGTGTTATTTTTTTAGATATTAAAGCGTACGTACAGCATTGCTCGAAGTGGCCACAATATTTATTCCATCTTTCGAATGGATAAAACAATTTCATTACAATTAAATTATGTTGAATAACTTGAATGAATGTTCCATCGGGCTTTAAAGAACAATCATTATAACACTAAGGTAATAGTAATTCATAACGATTCCCCTCAAAATTTAAACCCAAACGATTTTATTTTTCAATTTACGTTTTATTGAGGCGTTAAAGTAAACATTAACGCTATATTTAGTGCTATTTTTCTTCTCATTTTTTGTCGACCTTAAATTTATAAATCTTGTGGTATATTAAAATACTTGTAAAAATAAAAGCTAATATAAAAGCCCAAAACAGTATATTCATTTTTATATTATTAAATTATTCCGTATTCCGTTCATACTTTCATATTATGTACGTATAAGATTTGGTTACGAAAATCGTGTACAATGGATCTCTAGAATCATTTGTTTTTTTTTTTAAATTTAACCAGCACAAAAAAATATATTAAATTTCTTAATTCATGCATTACCTACTTAAAATTCATAAGATTTTTTTCCCAAATATAAAACCGAAACTTAAATAATCCAATTAAAAAATTAAAGCACAAAAGTTTTTTGTCTTATAATTTATTCCTCCACTTTTGTCGGCACCCGAAATAAAAAAAACTTCAAACAAATTCAACTTTTGTTGTATTCACATACATACATATATAAATGGTGTTTTTTTAAGAGGTTGCCGATTTTTTTTTTGAATAAAACACATATAAAATTATGAAATGACCAAAATTTTTTTTATTTGGTAGATAATTTTTTGGCATTTAACATTTAAACACAATTTCTGGCATATGGCTACCACGACTATTTTTCACAAATGTCATTCTGGAGGTCCAATTTTCCAGCACTTTTTCAAGCATTTGAGGGCGTATGTCAGCAATGACACGTTGAATATTAGTTTTCAAAGCGTCAATCGATTGAGGTTTATCCACATAAACCAATGACTTCACGTATCCCCACAAAAAGTAATCGAGTGGCGTCAAATCGCACGAACGCGGAGGCCAATTCACCGGACCATTTCTCGAAATAATGTTGTCGTTGAAAGTTTCTTTCAATAAGTCGATTGTTTTACGTGCTGTATGGCAAGTGGCACCATCTTGTTGAAACCACATTTCATCCATATCCATATCTTCAAAATTTGACAACAAAAACTCATTTAACATGGTTCTGTATCGATTTCCATTCACGGTAACGCGTCGTCCTTCCTCATTTTTAAAGAAATATGGACCGATGATCCCACCAGCCCATAGACCGCACCAAACAGTACATTTATCAGGATGCATTGGTAATTCTTGAAAGGCGTGTGGATTATCTTTGCTCCAAATGCGACAATTTTGTTTGTTGACGTATCCATTTAACCAAAAATGCGCCTCATCACTGAAGAGAATTTTACGGTAAAAAAATGGATCTTCGTTCAATTGATTTAACGACCAATCACTGAATTCACGGCGCAAACGATGGTCGTGTGGCTTTAATTCTTGCACCAATTGAATTTTGTATGGCACCAAACCCAAATCTTTACGTAAAATTTTCCATAAAGTCGATGGACAAAGTCCAATTTGTTGAGCACGACGACGAATCGATAAATTGTCGTTTTCTTCGACACTGGCCTCAACGACAGCAATATTTTCTTCTGTACGAACTCTTCTCATTCTTGTCGGTGGCTTGGCATCCAAAAGAGTGAATGTAGACCGAAATTTGGTAATTACGTTCTTTATGGTGGTCTCTGACGGACGATTATGTGCACCATAAAATTCACGAAGTGCTCTATAAACATTTTTAATTGAACACTGATTTTGAAAATAAATTTCCACGATTTGAAAACGTTGTTCTGGAGTTAACCTATTCATAATGATTTGCCAAACAATACTGAGTAGAAATGCCACTTTGAGCTGTCAAAACAACTGTCATAAAATAAAACGACATCTATCGGAAAAACAAACCTCTTAAAAAAACACCCTTTATATATATAGCTACTCTTATTTCAATTTGAATGTTTAAAGAAAATTCAGCAGCAAAATGGAATACAACTTTAGATTGTGTACCAACAGAATAAAAAATGTTGGTCAGAGGAAAACAGCAAAATAATATTATTTTTCATTATGCTTTAGAACAATAAAAGAAAAAATTTGTTAAGAAATATTTTTAAAGTTTATACATTTCTAATGAATAATAACATCTCTAATGCCGAGTTGGTGCAATTAAGTAATTTTTTTTTATAGATTTACAAAACAAAACCAAGAAATTATATTATATTTTCTTAATTGTTTTGTGTGCATAATTTTCTTTAATTTAAATGTAATTGCACAAGACAAGTTTCTTCGTAAACTGGGATATAACTTTATGCAACTTGATTTTGTTTTAATTTGAATCTTACGTCTGTTTTTAACGTAACCATGTTTATATAAATAATGAGTCGGTGTGTTTTTGGGGCAATCTTCGTTTGCTTATTAAACATCGTTGTTTCTGTTAACAATATGGTGGGATCATAAAGCTATTAAAAACTTTAAAAGTTATTAATATCAACAAAAATTAGTATAACCTCGAAGAACAAATGGGAGCCATTAACAGATTGTGGATGCAGTTCGCTCCTTGAGCAGCCATCAGCCTGCTAGCTGTAGTCAATATTTCGTGGGTTATATGAATATCCATCAACTTTCAACTAGCTGCTACCAACTGGAAAATGTAACTAAATTAAAAACAAGACAATTCATTAAGACCTCTTTTCATTCGGAACTCCCCTTACATCCCCTTAGAAAACAAAGTAGTTAACACCTTATAATTTGTTTTAAATTTATTTAGGTAACATTCCTGATGAAATATTTACTAACATTACAGAATCTTTCCGAATTATAATTCTTATAGTTATGTGATAGTAAGTTGAGGACTATATATATATATATATATATGTGTGTGTGTAGATTTGAACAATGACATGAGAGGAATAACAGCAAATACACCAGCTGCCAAAGCGCTTTGACTGTTACATAAGTTTAATTATTACTTAACTACAAACCAGATGACAAGCAAATATCTTCATTCATCAAAGTCACTACCCATTAAAATGAGTAAAAACGAATTGCAATTTTGGAAGATTTGTTCTTCCAAAATTGCAATTCGTTCTTACTCATTTTAATGGGTAGTGACTTTTAATAACAATTTAATAATACTAATAATACTAATAATACAAATAATACAAATAATACTAATAATACAAATTAATAATATTAATAATAACTAATAATAAATATTTATAAAGAAAACAATTAATTTAACAACCTATGACCTTTAACCATTGCGTTACACAAATTAGAATATATATATATATATATATATATATATATATATATATATATATATATATATATATATATATATATATATATATATATATATATATATATATATGTATAAATAAATATATTTACATATAGTCATATATAAATTTATATTTATATATATACTTAAATATATATATATATATATATATATATATATATATATATATATATATATATACATATATAAGAAATATAAATTAACACGAAACAACATTAATTAGATACACGTAAATATAATTAGGTAGTTAATAAATATAACTATCTTTTAAAATCATGTAGTGTTAACACGAAATGCTCTCTTCCAGGAAAGGTACTGATCAACGAAAGCACTTTAATGTAAACGAAAAATATTATAATTAGGCTAACACTAAGTAGGATAAATAATGCACCAAGATAAATAAACTGAGTAGGATAAATAATTAATCACGCTATACTTTTATATAAATCACCAGCATCAACAAAACACTTGGTATTTAATCACCAGCATAAACTATACACTTGGTCTAATCACCATCCTAAAATAGAGGATACCAAGTCTTATATAAATCAACATCCTAAACTAGACAATACCATAAATCACCAGCCTTAACTAGACCTTAAATGTGAACGGCACCGCATAATGAAATGGTATGATTATAGCAGGAACCGTAAACATCTTCTTCACACTCACATTATATAAAAGAACCCCACTCGTAAGTTTCGTTAAATAATTATCACACATTCGTCTTGAAAGAAGACACTTAAAATAAGATAAGAGTGCTTATGTAACATGAACCGATATAGATATAATGTAACATCACAGTTCTCGCTCCTCTATTGTGATAAAATAAAATTTTTAGAGCACCTTAAATCTACTAACGATCAACTTGTTTTGGTTTAATAGACGTTCCAAATTGAAAGTTGGTCCAAGCGTTCTCTTCACCAGAATTCTTGTAAAGGCCACATGATTTACAAATCGTTATTGAATCATTAAATTGGTGTAATGTAGTCAAGATTCTCTCTTCAGTCCCTTCGTCAGCGAAACCATTATTGGCAAGTGTCCTCTGGCTAAACAATTTACCTTGATTTATTGTACATAATTCTGTTCCCATACTAACCAAATATATCAACCGGTAACCTCTAATTATCACGCCGTTTTATATCTGTATTCTATTTTCTTGTAAGTTATTATGAGCTACTATGACATACGTCAATTAATACGACAAAAGTATAAAGCCATAGTACCATCTCGTGTTTCACCGTTTTTTCACCACAAAAAATCAATATAGTCCCCAGAAAACTACTTGCCAAGGAAAAGCCTAGTGTGACACCTTTCAGATTCACAAATGAATGACGTATTGCTTTACTATTTTGTGATAATTTTAAGGACTTTTGAAATCTCTTCCTAAGTTGCAACCAGATAGTTCCATGAAACAGTTATGGACACATCATCTGCATAGGCAAGTAGGCCACCACTCGTACCCTTCTTTAATTAGTTCAGACATTCACTTCATTGTGATGTTTTTTTTTTTGATAGTAATTTGACTAAAAGTCAGTTACATAGGTATCCAATTCCATAAATAGACATTTAATGAATGCCCCAATCCTCCCAATAAATAAAACTTCAATGCCCAGAATGACCATTAAGATGCGCTCGTGCAGGCAAGGGTTTTCTTAATCGTACGTATCATTGTATAGTAAAGTTGTCTCAATGAACTTCACCTTACAATACGCATGTTGTTACTGTGACCAGAACGATAGAGTTTTACTTTCATTTGATTGTTTCGGTCTTACAAGAACTTTTAAGAGCGCTTAAATATTTTTAGAGTTTTTTTTGTTAGATCGTTCTGGTAGCCATGTTGCCACATAAACTTCGGAGATCATTTGGCTTGCTAAATGAGTGTACTATGTATTTCCCTTTATAAGCTGATGATATGAATTTTTATTTTATTGGCTCGAATATAATTTAGGTTCGTTCTATTGTTGATCTTATATATAAACAGTGTTCTAATTACATTTTCAAATATTTTCTTTAAGGAGTAAGAGATTGCTATTTGGAAAGTTGTCAAAATCTACTTGTTTTTTTCTGTAGTCTCAAAATATTTCTTACACATTTTTAATTTTATCTTAAACTCCTCTTTCCCGAGCAATGAAATCTCAGTATCCAATTCCAAAACCTAGCTATCCTGTTGAGTTGTATTCAGTCTCATATAATTAATAATATTTAACTTATAATGTCTTTCAATCTGTGTTTAGAAAGTTCGATGGTGCAAATGTTGTGTTATTGAATATCAGCGATGATATTCGAAGATATTTGTTAGAGTTTTCAAAGGCCTTCCATTTTTTGAATCACAACATTCTTTATAACAATCCTATCTAATAATTTAAATTTTCCCTTTCAGCTGCTTGATACCTTATCGATTATTTGTCGGATCGTTCACAGACAGTTTTTTTGATAGTTGTTATTATAAATTTCTTCTAGTTACTTCAGACGTTCGTCAAGGTTCGGTACTTGGTTCTTTATTATTTTCCATGTACATTAATGACATAGAATTATCGTTTCAACATTGTTCGTTTCACATTTACGCTGATGATGTCAAATTTGAGGTTAATGAGGATTTAGATAGAAAATATAATTGATAGATTTCCAATGGGGTCGTCTTAAATGCTAGTAAATCGCTATCTTTTATCATATACAAAAAATTGTTAGATACGTTTTGTTTTCCTTGTGTTCATCTTAATGGATCACTTTATCTATTTTCAACTATTGTTAGTAGTTTTGGGATAGTTTTGAACAAAACTCTTACATGGGATGACTATTCAGTTAAAATTAGTGAGAAGATATTTGGATTACTAAGTGGTCTGTATAAAGTGGTAGGGTTTACGGATAGTCAGTTAAAAAAGAGTATGTTCATGTCCTTCCTCCTTCCGTATTTTCTTGATATGGTGATGTTATTCTATTTGGTATGTTTCAAGAGAAAAGACTATTATAAAAATATGTTTTAAAGCCTGCACAAAATTTTAAAATATTTCTCCAATACTAGACTTGTTCTTGGTTGCAGTTTAATTGGTTTGTAAGAGTTTCAGGTTTGAGCTTTTCTTATAAAGCTACTCAAAACTAAAGAACCAAATTATCTTTTCAAAAATTGTATTATTTAACAAGTATACTCTTATTAAAAACAGAATAAATTACTATGAACTCCAAAAGTTAACTCATATCGCACAATTAGCTTATTACCAGCTCTCTCAAAGTTTTTTGAAAAAATGCTCTTGCAAAAACTTAAACCAATTTTCAACAAGAAAAAAAATCATACCGGATCATCAATTTGAATTTAAAGTAGATCACGGAACCGTGGAACAAGTTCACAGAGTCGTATCTGAAATCACGAACTCCCTTGAATCAAAAAAATACTGTTGTGCTTCCTAGATATAGCCCAAGCTTTCGATAAGGTATGACATAAAGGACTTATACATAAAATTAGAGCACAGTCAAGTTTTGAAAACTATTTGCACAATCGAAAGTTTTTGGTGAAATATAATACCGCATCCACAGATTTATATGATATTCATGCAGGAGTATCTCAAGGCAGTGTACTGGGGCCAATGTTGTACTTGATCTATACAGCAGACTTGCCAACATCAATTTACGTGAAAGTCTTTACTTACGCGGATGATACTGCAATCCAGCTGTCCATCAAAATCCTACGATAGCAACAAGAATTCTACAAGAACAGTTAGACAAAATCGAAAAATGGCTAACAAAATGGAGAATCAAGGCCAACGAGAGGAAATCGGTGCACATTACATTCACACTCCGTAAATTCACCTGTCCACCTGTCAGACTAAATAACATCACTCTCTCAAACCACGAAAGTGTTAAATATCTTGGAATTCATTTAGATAGAAGACTCACGTGGACAAAACACATTGAAGCTAAGCGTCAACAAATCAAATTAAAATGCTTTAAACTAAATTGGTAAATTGAAAACACTCAACGTTAAGTCTAAACTGTAAGGTCTTGCTATACAGAATGATGGGCTTACCATCTGGACATATGGTATTCAGCTGTGGGGCTCCGCGAGTACTTCCAAAATAATAAAACTGGAAAGAGTGCAGTCACGAATACTCCGTAGAATGGTAAACGCACCCTGGTATGTACGCAGCGCATACCTATGACGTGATTTACTCATCGATACTGTAAACGATGCTATTCATCAATACAGCAAAAAATACCAGCTAAAACTAGTTTGTCATCCCAACCAATTAGCCAGAGAACTATTAAATAAGCCAAGAAATATAGGCGATTAAAAAAATGGATCCTCTGGATGTAGCTAGGTAATTCAGAATTTACCAAGTGCACAATTTATATTAAGAACTACCATAGGTTAAGTCTTATTAATTGAATTTATATTAGCCTTTAAGATTTGATTATACATATTGTTAGTTTAGTACGTAGGAAAGATTCAAAAATAAAGCGCATCATAAAAATTTAGCAGCAAAATTTTTCAATCTTCGATTGCACCCTGCTCGAAATTTTTCTAGGTCCTTAAATTCCTGTTTTTGTTTGAGGTATTTAACAATTTGGCATAACTTGAAAACTATCATTTTTGATTAGAATAAATTTTGAAACAATAAATCGATAAAATAATATTTGCTTCGCGTACTATACCGTAATGAAGTTGCCAATTTTGTTAACATTCACGGGTATATACTGCAAAACTATTTTCTATTTTTGTTGCTGTTTATTAAATAATAATTGTTGTGAAGTTTGTTTCAAATAAATTAAAATTTGTTTGGAAAGTTATTATATCTTTATTATCAAATATGATAGGATCGCGTGCAAATATTTATGATAGGTGTTACTATTGATAATTTACTGGTAAACAAAGTTTTTATATTGCATTGATGGTAGAGAAACCAGTTAAAAATTTTAAACTGATTGGCGTGAATGAATAAAGGATGGTACGAAGAAATGAGTTTGTAATAAATTTTGATTTGTTTAAATAAAAATGATTAATAGTAATGTTATGAAAATCAAATTAAATTATTTTAACTATCATAACCTTATAATTAAATATAATAATATAAAATATATTATGTTATTGTATGTACTTAAACTTTGAAACAACATGTATCTATAAACTTCAAACATGAATTGTAATCGTTTATGCAAAACAGACGTTGTACATACAATATTTTAATTATTTTCATAAAAATATAAAATTTAATTAATAAATTGTCTAGACTGGTGCAGATTAAACACAGAAAATGTGCTTGTAAATAATTACCTAAATAAAACACAAACATAAAAACAACAAGTTTCTATAATTGCACCACGTATCCTCATTTGAGTTTGCACAAATGTAATAACTACAATTTTCACTTGTAATAATTAGAATTTGAATAAAATAGGTTAACATTTTCGTTTAAACAAATAATAATGCTCTACATTTGTAGGTATGTTCAAGCATGTATGCTATACACTCTAATTCTATACAATGGCAATAACAAAGTAATGAGTCTTTATTTTCACTTTAAAATAGAAGAGGGACTAAATTGTATAGGGATCACATGTATAAGGAACGTAAATAAAATACAATATTGTAAAAAGGAGCAACTTATTTAACTGTATCATGTATTTTGTATATATGTACAGTATCAATATGATTTATTGGAAAATCGTTAAAAAGAAAATGATGACAAAAATGAAAAAAAAATTGATGATTGATGAAAATTTACTTTAAGTAATTTTTATAATTATCTGAAAATCTTCTTTCTTTTATTATGGTAAATTTTTTTTTAAGTTAGGTTACTTATTTTGCTATAAAAGCAATATTTTTTTTAAAAAATATTATGATTGATTGGTCTCTTGAAATCAATTGAGTGGAATTTAATATGTAAGGTTTTTTCACTGGAATATTTTTAGATGTAACTAAAAATACGAAGACATGTACATTTTCAAGTTTAGTGTGTACTTACGAGTACGTCTCTATGTTATAAGAGGTCATGGTTACAATGATTTATAAGGAGAGTTTTCTAAGAAGCTGGTAATCATTGTTTAAAGTATGTGGATTCATCTCAAAATTCCATCCCAGAAAAATCGCTGGCGTTTATCATATGAAATTGTGTAATTTATCAAAATTAGAAAATACGTACTAATATCGAAGTAATTTCTAAGTTCTATAACAAAAAAATAAGGATACTCAGTAAATGAGATTGTTAATTCAGATCCAAGTATTAGTCGAGTTAGATCATATATCCAAAAACCAAGAACCATTAGATTTGATAGTATGCCCACTAACATGATGAAAACTACAAGACCAGCCGTATTGTTGCATTTGCACTACTGGCTCATAAGTAGTTGGTCCAACTTGTTCAATCTATATATGTATATAAAGAGTTATATTGATGGTTTTCCTCATAGTAATGGACATGATATCAAATCGATCACGACACTCGTGGTTCCTGGGAACCATCAATATATATCTTTATTTCATTGATTGGTTATGTAGGGCCATATACATATGGGCCAGTAAAACCAGTTGAGATGGTTAAAAACTCCAATGATTCCTGGGAATTAATAACAATTACTTTCTGAATTATTAAATTCTATTCCATAACTACTTCGATTTGTATTTTCAATCACATTTATTATGGATCCTTACTTTTTAGGGACCTGATGAGCATTTTCATCTTATTCTAGGATCAAATCATATTGCAAGAACGATTTCAGATATTTATATCCATATAGAGAACAGTGAAAGTCTGTCATCAGATCATTCACCAGTTATTATGATACTTAGCCAAACAATTATTATGAAAGAGAGGAAAGTGAAATTAACAAACTACAAAACAAAATGGGACTTCTTCCAGACACAGTTAACAAATAGATAAGCTCATTAATGATATCCAAAGTGCTGCGTGGGAAAGTACTCCAAATTATAGTCAGTAAATGACGCGCAAAGTTAACTATACAGAAGAAGTGAGAGAACTTCTTAAAAATAAAAGGAAAACACGAAAGAATTGCAAAAATATTGAAATCCGGAATAAGAAGTTATTTAACCATTTGTGTAACAAATAAAAAACCT
Source organism: Tipula lateralis (assembly GCA_963932295.1). NCBI lineage: Eukaryota > Metazoa > Arthropoda > Insecta > Diptera > Tipulidae > Tipula > Tipula lateralis. The sequence continues at coordinate 42,608,031 of OZ010736.1, forward strand.
TTTAAAAGATATTAAAAATCAGTCAGTTAATAAATACCTTAGCACTCTAACTGGGTAAGAAAGTACTGATAATTCATTATGGAAATCAACTAATACTTTAAAAGGCCCACACTTCAGGTCCCTCCAAATAAAAATAAAGGAAATTGGGCTCGAAATGCTAAACAAAAAGCAGATTTGTTTGACAATCACCTTAAAGAAACATTCCAGCCTTACCCCAAACAAACAGATGAGGAAAATATTACTTCGATATTTAAACCGGATGAAATATAAATTACACCTGTAACATTGAAAGAGATTAATTGGGAAATCAAAAATAATCTGAATGCACATAAGGATCCAGGGTATGATCTTATAACGGGTTAGATAGTAAAACCGTTACCAGAGAAAGCATTGAGGAAACTAGTGCATATAATTAATGCAGCATTTCGACTACGATATGTACCAAGGTAATGGAAAGTTGCAGAAGTAATTATGATACTTAAGCCGAACAAACCTCCGAATGATAAAGCTTCATATAGGCCAATTTTTCTGCTATCAACATTATCGAAACTTTTTGAAAATGTTCTTCTTAAAAGATTAAAACCAATTTTTTAAAGAAAGGAAGCATCCCCACACATCAGTTTGGATTCAGGGAAAAACATTCTACGATAGAACAAGTACATCGAATTACTGGTGTAATCGAGAAATCACTTGAAAACAAACAAATATGCTCAACCGTATTTCTTGATGTAGTGCAAGCATTTGACAAAGTATGGCACCAGGGGCTAGAATTCAAACTACACCGAGATCTTCCGTAACATTTTTTTCAAATTTTATAATCATTCATATCAGAGAGGCACTGCCGAGTAAGATATGATAATCAATACTCCTAATTAAAAAGAATAACATCAGGAGTACCACAAGGGAGTGTTCTTGGCAACATTAGGCACTTTCGTCGATGACACGGCAATTCTTGCAACAGCAAATAACATCAATGACTCCACTAGTAAATTACAGAGGGCTACTAACCTGATATGTTATTGGACAAAGAAATGGCGAATTGAATTAAATGAAGCAAAATCAATCCAAGTGAACTTTACAAATCTAAAAGTTAATGATAAACCAATTATGATAAACACACGATAGCAGTACCGCATGCAAACACTGCTTAATATGACTTTAGATGCTAAACTTAGATGAATGAACAAATAAAAACGAAAAGAGATGAACTAAACATAAAATTCAAAAAAAATGTATTTGCTCTTAGGGAGACAATCTGAACTAGCGATCCACAACCAACTTTTGTTATACAAACAAATTCTAAAACCTATATGGACATATGACAGCCAACTCTGGGATTGTGCCAAAAAGTCAAATATCAAAATCATAAAAACAGCTCAAAATAAGATTCTGCTATGCATCGTTAATGCACCGTGGTAAATTCGAAACAACAACCTCCATCGGGATTTAAAGATCGAGCTTGTCGTGGATGAAATTAATTATCATGCAACAAAACATCTACACCAGCATTAAAATCTGGACATACGCTGTATGCTGACCACTCTAACAAGAAGATTGTAAAGAAACAAACCACTGGACTGATCGCGACCGGGAGGTCAGTAGACCAAGGGATAATCATGTGATTACTCCGACTAATGAAATACGTAGTATGCAATGTAAATTACTAAATGATACAACTTAACATTTACAGATTCAACACGTCGCATCGTTAAACGGAAAAACATCATAACCTTAAAAATAATAAATAAACTATGAGCATCACCTCAAGACTGTTGCTAGTTTATTTTAACTTAATATGTATTCATATTCATCTATTGTAGCTAGGCTTAAAATCATCCCAGTTCAGCAATTTTAAGTGCTTCCTTTTTGAAAATTATAAAAGCTTCCCCGGTATAGGCAACAAAGTTAGCAATTCACAGAGCCGCTCATGCCTTGGGATATTCGTTATGAAATAATTATTAACAATTGAAAAACATTGTGTATCGGGATATAAACAATTTAACATAGATAGGCCAAATGACTCCAATTATTACTTTATTAATATTTTTAAGAAAAGGGAAGTCATAGCCTCGAGGCAATTTCATACTGGAGCACCCAAAAATTACTTTAAAACTACAATAAAATTACCGACAACTTTGAATAGCATAAAATTGCGGAAAAAATTTACTTTTATTCCATTACTTGCGATAGTAAAGAAAATTGCAGTTGAAAGTTGCTACAAAAAAGCGGATAGACATCACGATAGTCAATGAGACTAGTTGGAACAAAAATTTTAATCGGAGTCGATCTGCCATGAAAGATATAGTTCGTAAAATAAATCGTGTTCATAAATTTTGAAAATGTGTAAGGTCCGGATAGTAACCACACGATAACTGTACTTCTCGGAAACTGACACCTAGATTAAACTACTGGCTAAGTTAGCATATGACTACGAGTATGATAGGCAACCTCCCATCGGGAATGGCTCCCAATTTGACAACAAACGTTATTGCCTACCGAGCGGTTAGAACTTCGTCCAGCACGATGCATGTGGCTCAATCTTGGTAAGAGCTCATTAATACGATTACACTCAGAAAAAAAAATAACCTAACAAAGCCTAGTTAAACGTTTTTTGTTATTTTAGCTAAGTTTTTGTTACAATAAACCATATTACGCGTTGGTTACTTCAACCAATGCTTAGTTAATATAACTTAAATGGTTTTGTTGTTTTTGAAAGCAATACAGTTAGTGAGTCAGTGAATTGATAAAATAATTTAACAAAATGCAAAGTAATAAATTAGAAAGCACAAGTTATATTTAAAATACATTTTTGTAAAATTATTTATTATTAAACATGGCACAGTTAAAACTAACCATTTAGAAGTCAAAACTAAATATTTAGATTATTTCAATTTTAAAAACGCAGTTTTCATATTTATATGTTCTAGAATATTTAAACAAAACCATAACTGAAGTCTATCTAGAAAATTATTATCATACATTTTCCAATTGAAGTTGATATTGTGTGTGCCTTTAAATTATACAAAAACCACGTATTTTGAATTAGAAGTTTTTGATTAAATATTTAGCTGGTTTTTATATGGTATATCACAAGTTCATTGGTAAGTTAACCATTTTATTTTGTATTTATTATGAAACCTTCGATTTTAAATAATTTAGTAAAAGTTTCTTTACTACTATAACAAATATATGTAATATCATAAAGCTCATACTGTTTTATAAGCTCATTTTCAGTTTTTACAAGAAATGCTTGCTCAAAATGAAACTGGTCGATCAGTTATACAGACTTTTATAAAACAAATAGATTATCGGAAGCTCATAGAACGATGCTGGTTCATCTAATTGTTCTAACTACATTAATTAAAAAACTTTTGATTTGGTATAGATCAGTGCAAAAAGTTAACAGACAAAATTATTCACATTTTTCTGACTGACAAAAATTTGCTATAAAGCATTAACATTTATATGTGTATAAGTTAACTATCATTTTTTGTTCTAGTTAGAAAATCATTTTTATTGGATATGGCTATATACCATCGAAGGTAAACTATACCCTATGATAGATTTCAGAATCAAAAGAAAAACTAACCAAGTTTTGTAAACCAAAAATTGTTGATCTAAACTCTACAATTGTGGATGAACTTGTATAGTTTCAAATCAATCTGATGACTCAATAAGAGTCGATCTTAATCAAATGCTTCGTAGGAAAAGGTACTGAATAAATGGACACAAATTACTGGGTATCGAATAAATCAAACAAACTCATAAGAATATATTGATTAAATAAAGATTATAATTTAATCAATATATTTGACTAGTGGCCACTATAGAAATACCCACAAGCTCCTGAATTAGTATGTTGAATTATGTATTTAGTTATTACAATATACATATTCTTAGTTTCAAATTTTTATTTTTATTTTAAGGTATCATCAGATTTCTAAATATTGTTCCCGAATCATCAATCAATTAATCTTAATTGAGAGGTTTTCATTTCAAAAATGCCAGAAATTTATAGAAATTCTCTAAAAGAAAAATCTATTATCAAATCGTTTAATGAAATACTCGCTCAAAAGATTCAAATATCTTCAGGTTAAATTAGATAATAATACAACAATTACAAATATTTATTTCGGTATTTTGAATTTCAGATGCATAAAATCTAGAAATGATTTATTTACTTTCTGCAAAAACAAGATTACTACAAGAATCAAGTATGAAAGGTCAACCATACTTGACTCCCAATTAAATTTATCCAGGAAATTAGAGGTGTCAGAGCAACAAAGCATTTCAGACCAGACATGCAGTCAATAATAGCAAGGGACAGTCACGATTATAAAGAATTTGTCGTAATTCTTGATTCAAATAAATTTAAATTTGAAGGTTTCTGAGCTTTAGACTAGCCTTTTGAATTATTCAATATTTTAAATTTATGCTACCCAATTAACTAAGTGTATTAATTGCTGGATGTATATCTGATTGTGTTCATATCAACTAAACACAAAATATGACGATGATTTACCAGTAGTTCATACCTTAATAAATGACATAAATAATATGGATTAGTTTTGAAATTATTGTATTATTGTTATTGAATTGAAATAAATATATAAATATGTCTTTTAAACTTGAATTTTATGAAAAAACTGACTTTTCTATTTAATAAAATTAATTTTTTGTGGAGAACCATGGAAATAATTTTGCTTGGTTAAAATCATCATTTGGTTGGTTGAAATAAACAAGCATTAGGATATTACCTATGTTACAAAAACTATAATTTTGACTAAAGTAAACAATGAAATTATTGTTTTAACTAAGCAATTTAGTTAAAAAATAACTTTGGTTTTTGTTAAATTAACTAAGCTGTTTAACAATGCTAACGTTTAGAAAACAATGGGTCTGGGTTAACAAAAACCATGCATAATTATTTTAACAAAACTATTTTTTTTAAATGTACCTTGCTTGCAGTTCAAATAACCAAGCTTTTAGTTTAATTACAACAAATGAGATAATTATTTATAACCTATGCATTGTTTTCAAAACCGTAGCTTTAAGTTAAACTTAGATATATTTAATTGACCTAGCATTATGTCAAATAAAATAATCAAATTATGTTCTGATGACAAAACGCTAGTTTGGTTGCAAAATAACCCAGAATTTTTGTTATTGTAACCCAAAATTTAAGTTTATTTTACTATGGTTTTTTTCTCAGTGTATCTTTTTATTTAAAATTTGGCTATACAATATCGAAGTCAAATCTTTTCATTATGCCGGTATTATAAAGAAAACTATTCGAAATGCCTATATATTAGTGTTATTAATTATAAACTACATAACATGATTATAAACTTTTTAGCTTACTGTTGATATGTTGTATAATTATTCATCACACTTAATAATTATTTGGATTTACGTCAATATTTGAGGTCTAGACAAAAATGAAATATCAACAAATTTATTTACATATCGTCTATATACAAAACTTATATAATTTCAACTAAAAATGTGCAAGTCATTACTAAAAAGTGTACATATGAAATTATTAATTATTTTGTCCTCCTTACTTAATTATTATCAGATTAGACTACATGTGGAATATAATTAGGTATGGCTTCTGTGTTGACAAATTTGTCACTGCATCGTTAATAATCTTCTGTAGAATCTATTGAAATCGAATTATACCGGTTTGGTTCAACATGTTGATTAGTACTCCGTCAGCCTCAATGTAAATTCATTGTTCATAGCTGAACACTTTGATGTCACAACAACCAGTTTGGCTAGTGGAAACGTGAAGCGAATCATCAGATATTTATCAGAAATCATGACCTGGCCATCTAATTATAGACACTGTTTTCATATAAATATTTTCGTCCCAGTAAACACAAAGATGTCGTTTTGGAATATCGAGGTTATACAAAACTTAAACAAACGACACAAGTTTCGTTTCAACTAAGATGTTGGAAAACACTTACAGTCATTTTGTATTTGGTCAACCCAACGATTCTCTTTTACCTACATATAAGTATCCTCTTTTACCTACATATAAGTATCTCCACACCCTACAGTTTGCGAATATTGTATGGTTAGTGGACGAATATCTGAATTCACTTTACCATTACAAGGAATTTACAGTCGATGCGACTTTTGGCGTAAAATGAACATTTTTTAACATCCAACAATTTATATCTAATTTTGCGTAACTATATTATTGACCTAATTAGCACACTAGTTAATTATGAGATAAGTCACACACAAATATAATGACTGACATGCTTCAACCACATATGAAATTAAAGAAAATTACGTAGATCGCGAAAACTATACCCATGTGCATAATTTAGTACACTAAAATAGGTTCAAGTCCAAAAACACACAATCGACGATAAGAATTTATCATTTTGAATCAATTGGTTATGCACGGACCATGAGATCAAAACTAGTCTTGTAACATTGTATCACAGACTATAACAACTTTCACAACCCATCTCATCAACGTCTTTAGCGTCTTGGTAAAAGTAGTTTCGTATCGTTTGACCCTACCATTCACGTATATGTTTCCACACCCACAGTCTTATCATCTACCAAATGTAAAGTTCCATACTAATAAATAATAATAGGACAGAACCATCTGTCCATACATGTTTCAAGTCATCAGTTATACTTGATCATATTCATCAGATCACGGTTAGCTATATAAATAGGTTACAGCAAGATTAGTACAAAGTATGATCAACTAAAAATGGCACTAGTATATAGACTTTATTTTCTGATTACAATAAAGTTTGATATATTGCATGAAAATGGAATTCGTGAGCAGTTTTAGGATTACATCCTGACAAAAAAACGAATTCAATAAGAAAAAAACAATTATTGAGCTCAACCTTGACATATAAAATCCACCCATCAGATTATATCCTGGAATTGGCTTACATCAGTGGGCGCAATAATTGACACTGTCAATTATTTTTAAAACTGATATTTTCAGAGGCCTTCTACCGATTTATGAGCAAGAAATTTTTATACAATTTTATATCCCCACTGTACGTTCATTTTCATGGGACCTAAACTTCTGACTGGTTTGTTTTCTATGCAGTTCAATGTTATGGTGCCAGACGAAAAGCATTTCAGTATTCATCGAAGGCACTGGTTTACGAACACTTAGTTTCTTTCTCATTTTTTCTGCATGTTTCCATGACTCCACCCCGTACTTTTTATGACTTCCCACTCCCCATACAGTAGTACTTTTATTGCATCGTTGTGGTTATATTTGTATTGAGTCTCATCGTTTTGGTTTTTCTAATCTTTATCTTCAGACCAACTTCGTTAGCTTGATCTGATAGCTGTTGTATTTTGTATTGGATTTAGAAAATGAAAATAAGGGAAAGAGTAGGCAAGGAAGAAAAACAAAACATTTACCCACATCAAGCAATTATATATGCCATTATGTGAGCAGTCAACCAGGCCTACTTGCCTTACACATCGAGAGTGCAATCAATTTCTTTGTGATGACTATTTCACAAAATGTCTGCCATATTGTGTTGTTATTCGAAATTGAGGAAGAGCCAGTTAAGTGGTGAATTCCACTAACTGGAATGTTCAATAATTATCGAATAGAAATGATGTGAACAATGCAACTTCCTCCTAGTCCCACCTTGTTTGTACCTTAAATTTTGCATTAGGGTGAGATTCTAACAATGATGATCATTGCGAGTACCTTTATTGATGTGTTGAGGAGAGAGACACCTCGCCAAATTTCCATACTCTCAGGTAACCTTTCTAAGAAATTGCAATTGTCAACCTTCCTTCCATTTTTATTGATTCTGCCAGAATTTCAAATTTCGTGGATTATTCGTGTTAGTGTGCTTCCAGCTGTAGATGAATCTTCTTTGGAAATAACAAATAAATAAAAATTACACATTATTAATTTCAATAATTATTCCTAACACTAACAAATTTAGGATACAGATCATTGTAAATATTGGTTCAAAATGAACAATTATACAGTATTATAACTAACTAATTGCAATTTGCATAGAAGAAATGGAACATATCAATCATTTGAGTAAACTCAATAATACGTTTTTAGCTTCGATATTCGTTACAATCAATTAAATTAAAGAAAATTATACCAACCTAAAAGGAAATGAAAAAAAAATTAAATGAAATCAATTGTACGAAGTTTAAATTTGTTTGCTTTTGTCGGTTTGTAATTAATGTGTTACGCCCAAGTAATTTATCTTGTGATTGTTTTAATGTAGATTTATTATTATTTTAGCCTTTGAAGGTAGGTGTTGAACTTTTTTTTTTATTTTGAATACGAACAGAACAAAAAATACGAACTTTCTAAGAAAAAAAAATCATTTTACATTTTCTTCTTCCTTTCTTTCGGGTTACTTGTTTTTTGTTGTAATTTTCTTTTACTTTAACTCTATGTATTTAAGATGAGCAAAGCACATAACAACAAAAAAACACAGTTTTTTTAATTATAATTACAAAAACAACATTTTAAGGAAAAATGATAATAAATAAAGGAAAAAAAAAGGTTAGAAAACTAATTTAAATAATTGTATAAATTTAAAATTAAAAAATTATTATTTGATTTATGTTGGAAAAATTTATTTTGTAAATTAAAATTTATTGATTGAAAAATATTTTTTACACGTTCGTAGGTAAAACGATGATTAATTGAGATTGGATTATGTATAAATAAATGGTTCGGTATAAAATACGCTCACAATTATTAATTAATTATTTTTTATGTAAGTAAATATTTTTAAGGCAGATTGAAATTATTTATTTAAAAAAACACTAAACGCTCGAATAATAACAATATAGTATATAAGTCTAATACATAACCAACATTAAAAGATAAATCATCCTAGTTCGATTTGGAAAATGGAGATAAGAGAAAGAGTGTCAACATCAAGCAATTGTATATGCTTTAATACGATTTGAAAGGCAGCTTAGCATTAGAATCTGGTTCCGACAAGATATACCTTTTGATCAACCTTGCGGGAACTGAATTCGATGGACCAATCATTTTGAAATGTGAAACGAAAATAATTATGAGTAGAAGGTTGAAAATATAAAACAAACAAGAAAAGTAAAATATTCTTCAGATCTGATTTCTCAACACAACCAGTAAGATACTCACATAGATGATCAAATGAATCTTATATTTTAATAGTTCAGAAAACAAATACTAATCGTATTAATTTAAAATGGAATGAACACATTAAAGCATTGGCCAAATCAGCTTCACGTATACTCGGGTTCATCAATAGATGCAGACGGTTATTTAGATCGCATCAGGTTCTCCAGATATATAAAACCTTTATTAGATCTTGTATAGAATATTGCTGTCAAGTTTGAGGTAAAGCATATGGCATAACGCTCTTCAGTTGTGGGATAGAGTTCAGCAGCGTGCCATCCGAATAATACTAAACTCCAGACTAACGAAAGATCTAGACAGCCACTAGCACCGCAGAGATGTTTCAGAACTCTGCGTGTACTATAGATTAATAAATGGTAAATGTTCTGCAGAATTAAAGGAGAAAATACTATTTGAAACGGCAAAACGGATAACACGAGGAATGATTAATGCGCATAGGTTAACGGTGAAGCTGCCGAAACCTCGAATTGAAGATGCAAAGCTCGAATTTTTTTATCGAACATCTAGGAAGTAGAATTCGTTGTTCGTTTTCAGTTTCCGTTGAGTATAAATTGCACAAGTTTAAGGTAGCTATCAACCTTTACTTGATGGACCACGCATTGGGTGTGGAAGCTCTGACAGTTACAAGGAGTTAGGACATTCTAAAGTCCGCCCTGCAACCAATTAAAGCTAAACATAAAAAAATACAATTCGTAACAACATAAAAAAAACCGCCCAGGTGGCGCAGTGGTTAAAGCTGCGGCAGTTGGAGCAGGAGGTACCGGGTTCGAATCCCGATAGGGGCAGGATGCAAAAGGGATTTTTCACCATAAGATTACGATCGGTGGTGTTAATGAATACAACTATGACCCCTTGTTGCAGTGCTGAACTCATGGGCCGACCTATATTCCATGTCAGCACTATAGGCTGGCATAGAACTATGCAATGTACAGATGGTTAGGAGAATCGTACCTATAGCCGTACGTCCTCGAATTGGCTGTAATGGCGAACTTTTTTTGTAAAAAAAAGTAAGTAAATAAGCGAACCGCGAACAATTAGGGAGTGCCTTGAGCCCCAAAACAGATAAGAGATAAAATAAAAAAAAAAAATAACATAAAACAATTGGATTACCCAACGAATAGAAATCTACTGTTTCTGCTCAATCGTTTTTGAAGACGATTAGGAACTTAATATGTCACAAAAAGAAATTAAGCGAAACAAGTTCGTAATGTAAACGTAAATAAATTGAAATATACTGTAAGCTCGTGATCTTGATTACGAAGATAATACGTACTTGCTCAAACACTCCGAAAGAAGCAAAAAACATCAGTTATCAGATCTAGCTATAATGTAGATGGTTGTAAGATAAACGTGAGAACAAGCAAGATGGTGTTATTCAACACTTATTCTCACCAATACATATTAAACAAGAACAAATTTAAGATGGAAACGGATCTGTATACTCGTACATTGTCTTTTTTAGTAGCAACAACACGTGGAACAAAAGAAGATATAAACAAAAGCATTAATAAAACCATATGTACATTTAACATGTTACATAACATCTAAAATAAAACAATTCAACTTGTATATGGAATGCACTTACTGTATGGCAAAATATGTGGAAATATCAATCACAAAAAAGTTTCAAGTGGTTGTAATCAATTTTTTTCAAGAATATTGAAATGTCTCTTAAATATCATAACTGCACAGAAAAACGAATTAATCTGTAAGATAAGAAAATAAAAGTGTTATTTAATATAACAATAAACTGCCAAAATATATTACTAGGATGTCTTGACTAAATCCCATTAGCTAATAGAAATGTTGGAAGATAAGTAAGTAAAAATACTAGGTGAAGTGGATTTGGAAAATCTAAGATGGACATCAAAAAAGCAACCCCCAATAAGATAGAAAAGTCTAGCCAAGATCACATGACTTAAACATGATCACATAACAAATTAGGTTATAATTGGAAAAAATGGCATTTAGAAGTTTAAAAATGCTGGAGTGCGAACTAATTTGAAGAATGCGGCGGGAACTGCTGCAATGTCAAGTAAGTGATTTTATACGAAACAAATTTCGTGTCTAATGTAAATCGTAATTCCAATTTTACACTTAAATTAAATGAACCAATCAATTTACGTGTTACCATAAAGAATATAATGTGCCAGTTTGTATTGAGGTATCCACACTTAATAGACATGTCATATTAGGGCAAGCAAATTTTGATATAGTCCCTAGTAATTTGCCTTATAATTCAGACTCCGATGTATTTGATAACATTGACCAAGATCCGAATTACCATAAAACCGTGATAAAACATCTTCTGATAATGATGATGACCCGAATTAAGTTAGCATGATAGCGGCAATTGAAGCCAACATATAAAATGCTGAAGCTTTAACAGGTCCAAGTGGTGCCTCTGGTTTCCAAAATACTAGTTGCCTTTATCGATCAACAATCACTCATCAAATAAAATAACATCAAAGACAAATCTAGATAATGTGTTCTGTTTTGCAACTACTGAATGAAATGTCGGGATAAGCTACCATTAGATCAACAGATGAAATTTTTTAAAAAATATCCATCGTCGTATAGTTTGACAGCAGTGTTTGAGGCTGGTCTGGAGAAGAAACGTCTTCTTATGCAAAAATCAATTTCTGCACCACGAAATAGAACTCACTCTTATTTCTATAGTTTATTAGTTGAAGGGAAAAATGCTTAACAGAAACTATTGTCATCGGAGGGAGATTGATCCTACACCAAATAAACTATGACATATAAGTGCACAGTATCGCTGAACAAATACGCAAATTTTTTAAAGATAATCTAGAATTTTTTCGCTTCACAACATAATTTTCATTTCATTTTTACTTAATTATTTTTATGATAAATTATGATGATGCAGATTTAGCTTAAACAGTGAAGGATGCTGACAAACAGATGGAATATCAAGGTCCAAAAATCATATTAAAGTTTATATGTGTACGACAACAGTGCCTCTCATCAGTTCTCGACGTGTAATGTTCTCGATTGTATAAAAATAAAGCCTTTTATTACATGTAGCAGGAAGGTCTTGAGAAGCGACGCGAAAACAGAATTACTTCTTGTTTGCTGTATCAAGTATTGAGAGAGCCATCAAATGTAAAACATTTAATTTTTTATTACGACTCGTTGGGCAAAATAGAAACTCTTTTTTAGTACTGATGTTCACCATCGCTCTTTAAAATCCCGCACTCCTTAAAATGATTGATTACTAATTTTTATTGCCCGGACATATCCATGAAGAATATATGAAGTAGACCACTCTCTAATTGGGAGAAAAAATAAAATGTTCAAATACATTATCCTAGCTAGAGAGTAGTATCAATTCGTTCGAAAAGTAGTCCACCAATATTTTTGATGTTACGTGGTTGAGTTTCGAAAAAAAATTCGGAACTATCAAATATAAGAATTCTGTTCTAGAGAGTGAAGAATTTGAATTATTAACTATTCGCCGACGAGGCATAAATATAATTCAAATTTTTAATTTGCCAACATTTGTTGACCCTTTGCTGGGCCCGCATTGCTTTCGAGTGTTATGTGCTCTCGTGTGTCTATTAGATTCTCTGTGTGACGGCGTTTCGACGAGATTGAAGTGACAAACGAAGGGTTATTTTAATATATTTATATAAATAATAATTTAGTAGAATTTACTTATTGAGATTATGGTATGGAGATACGTTACTTAAATGATGGTTCTAATCGGTAGGTTTATATTTTTGTTGGACAATTATTTTACTTTATAAATCGAACGTTAGTAAATAAAAGGAAATTCCCATTTGCTTGATTCAATCATAGTATGTTACGAGTATAAGAGTAATATTCTTTGCATTTATATTGTCTGATTGATTGTTAAGAAAGATACAAACGGACATAAGAATAGGATGCAAACATGACCTACTCCATTATTTATTTCTATAAATAATTTCCCCTGTAACCGAAAAAACAGTTTATTAGATCAGCATAACGTTTGTACAGTGTATTTTAATAAGTTTACGACCTACGTACACTGGAAATAACCCAGGAAATCGGTCAAATAAACATCCATAATTTGTTTATTCCTGACTACAAAACTGAGGTTTGATTTTTAAATAATAATACTTTTATGTACATAGATCAGATGGACGTTTATAGTGTAACCAAATTCAAATGAATACCTTTAAACTAAAAATGGAAGTGAGACTGTAAAATATGAAGGAGGTGGCCTAATGTTATGGGGGTGTTTGAGTGTCTCTGGAGTTGCATATTTTTGGATTATAGAGTCTATTATGGACAAACATTTATATTTAGACGTCGTCAAACAAAAGTTACACACTTTGTTATAAGTGGATCGATTATCTCCAAGCAAGATAACGATTGAAAACAGACAGCATATATCATAAGGTGAAAAAATGGCTACTCTAGATATGAATCCGATTGAACATCTCTGGGTTGAACTCAAAAAGAGAATTAAAAATCGTATTGTTAAAAAAAAGAAAGATCTAGCTGCAGTTCTGAAGGATGAATGGAACCAAATTCATCTAAAAATAACCAAAAGGAAGTAAAAAACACACCGGTTGCCCTACAGATTACTAAAATAAATCAGATCAGCTTTTAAAGTTAATAATTTTATTTTATTGAGAAATTTATTAACGGTGTACCGAGACTATTCCATACGCATAACCATCCTTTTAAACAATAAGTTTAATTATTTAAAAACCAAACCTTAGTAATTTTTTGTCAGTAATGTCAAAATTATTGACGTTTATTTCATCGATTTCTTGGTATATTTTCAGTGTACTAATTGATTGCACCTTGCACTGTATATCAAATATATTGCTTTTCGCGTTAGATGGCGATTGATCAGATTAACCAACATAATAACGTATTTAACAATTTTAAATCTTTAATGTAAAAGTGAAAAATACTTTACTAACAAATTATATTTTTCACTAACTTAAAAAAATTACTTTGTTACGAATTATCGCCCTAGTCGTTTCTGTCACCATAATCCGTTTCTTCATAACCTTTTTTAGATGTCGGGTTAGCTGAAATATCTATTTTTATTTCATTTATTCTGAGCTAACCTCTTGTGGGAGTGAATACCAAAATGAAATAATTTTGTGAACGTGTTATTTATAAATTCGTTCTTAGTAATTACAATAACCACATTCTAAATGAATTATAAATTTTATATAAAGGCTAGTACTCAGATCAAAGTGAAATGAAATTTTACCGCGGTCTCCAAAAATTTATTTATTGTCACGTGAAATATAAATGATTTTTTTGGAGAATTCAAATGTTCAAATTGCACGTGAAAAAAATGATTCAAATCATTATTTTCACGTGAAACAAATTGTAGAGTTTATGCGCGCCATCTTTGGTGCATTGAAATAACTATAGTTTTTGTACTAATGAATTGAGTACTACCATCCCGGCCAGCCGCATCATAAACGTAACGTTTACGACATTTTTGTTACACTAAAAATGTCGTAAACGGTACGTTTTGACGCTACGATTACGGTACGTATACCACTTTATTTTGTTATTTATTGGAATGATTAAGATCACTGCTTATATTTATAAACATGAGTACTTAAAGCTCTTTATATCACAAAATTGAAATAATAATAATATAACTTCAATACAATTTCAATTTAATTTCATTATAATATCAATATAACTTCAACATAATAATAATAAATTAATAAAATAAATTTCAAAAAATGATAGGCCATAAATGTATGGAACCTTATTCGCTTGCTTCCGACGTATGCGATCTTTAACATAGCGAAACCACTTTGGAATTTATTTCTTCCACATCGCGCGACCGAACAGAATTAAATTTCTTAATTGTTTCTTCTGAAATACACTAAAATAATTTATGCATTATGTAAATGTTGAAATATTCTGTGGTAAAATATTTGATTCGTTATTTGGAGGTATTTCACTTTTTGCTGGTATAATTGATGATGATGTTCCTGATTCGATGTTATTCGGTTTATATATAAATTTGGATGCAGCTAACGAGGTAGATAGTGATGGCAGGGTACCTAAGGCGACCGTTGGTTTTGCCATGGGTGTTATTGATGAAAAAACTCTTGTCGATTTCGAAGATATTGCAGTTGTTGACTGGCCTAGAGTTACGGTATTATATTGTGTGACAGGTGCATTGGTATTCAAGTCGAAATTAGTAGGATAGTGCAAACGTTTTGGCACAGAAAATAACTGATATGAAGTTTGAGATTTTGGTGGTATTACAGTTTCTGCTATATGTGTATGTAGTCTTGTTGTTAAATATGATTTTTGAGTAGAAATATTCGGCTTCATTATGTTTTTAATTTTTAAAAAATTATTTGATTTTCAGAATCTGACCCAAATTCCTTGGTGTCTTCGTAAATCTGAAGTTGACCATCATACTCGTTCGAAAATAAAGGTGACTGTGACATGTCTGTTAAAGAAATATACAATATTTTTTATTATAAATGTTGCATTGGTATATATGTATATGTGAGTATTATCTGAAGTTAATTTTAATATTTTAGTTGAAACATTTTGAACGTTTACTACGTGCATTTTATCTGTGTATTCTTCATCATTAGCGCAATATATGCCTAAATTTGATGACGGTATTGGATATTCGAAAAAATTATTTAAGTTAACAATAAATTTGCATAATAACTTTGTATTTGTTGGACAGCCACCATTCCAGTATAGCATATAAATGTCATAAATTCGAACGCTTTCCAATTTTCAACATCGTGAAAAGTTGGTTGTCTGCGTTGGAACTCGACAGGAATACCTTTTCGAATTACTTGTAACTTGTGGTTTATGGCTTCTATAGCAATTCGTTTTAAGGAGTCGTTTTCGGAGTCTATCTTTTAAAAGCAAATTGATAATTTGACGCATAACACCTAAGCACACGCAATGCATGTAGTCAACTGGAAATTGACTAACGCAGCCAATTGGTAACTTATCCAATGTGACATGTTGTCTTACGTGATGTTCGGTATCCGTTTAGTTGCGAAAGTCCTAATCAGTTCTCAATGTCTGATTAATTTCAGGAAAACAAATTTTGTGCTCCAAATAACATCCTTTTATTCTACATTTAGTGCAACTAAAATATCCCGAATGGCTTTTAACACCTGTTAGGAATAGACCAAATTTAATTAATTATTTTAACATACTAGTATTTTTCTTACCTAGTAGAAAAACCCTTGCAGGTGCATCGCATATGAACGCCCTCACTTTTACAGTAATTTTTCGGTCATTGTATAGAATATTATTTCCAATTAGGTGTTACATTTCTTCAACGAATGCTTCCAAAAATATGTCAGCACAATATGGTTTTTTGTACCTATAGTAAACCAACTTTTGTTAATGGATTTCCATCTACTCCAACATCGATCAATAATTCACTCCCTTTGAATTCCGTTCTTTCTATAAATAATTTTAGTTTATGCTCTAAGCCGATATGAGCATAGGAACCTGCACCGATCGGTACTGTATTATTATTTTTACGTGGTGTTTTTTTCAATGATCTACCATCTTTGAGTAAATTCGGATGATACTTTCGTAGAATTTTTAACAAAGAGTTTAGGCATTCTCTTGCAATATTGTACTTTACACTCCATTCGGAAATATCATATTCAATATTATTTAAATTAATGTTATCGCAATCACTATTCAGATTCACAGAAAGATTTTCGAAAGAATCACTTGAATTGCTGGTTGTGTTTTGGTCTTCACTTTCGTCATTTTTATTATTTTCTTCTTCAACAATTGCTGAGGGTTCAATATTAGCAGATAAATTATAATAGTTGTTTGTAGAACCATTTTCTTGAATCACTCTAGCACTCTCACAAATATTAATTATTTCTTTACGCCTATATAGTTTCTGTTTCAACATTTTCCATCTTAATTTCAAACACTCACTCAATATAAAATAAAATAATTATCATGTACTTACTACAATTAGAGGTAATTTCATTCACATTAATTAATAAGTTATGTAACTATATATTTTATTAGGACGGAAATGAAAATGTTACACGACTAAATGAAAAAATTTAACAATAAAAAAATAAATGAACGTTTTGAATTTTTGTAAAAAGGAGAGCATCAATACCAAAAATAAACGTAGTAGTCATAAAATTTGAGTGTGCGTAGTAGTCATAAAACAACTGTGTAAACTCATTGTTCTCGGTGCGTTTTTGACGCATATCGGGAGGGTATGCGTCAAAAACGCATTTGTGCCGGGAAGGTGCTTAGTGAAAACAGAAATGAAGTTTTTCATTTCTAAGTTCACTTTGGTAAAATCGTAGTGAAATTTCACGTGAAATCGATCTAAGTACTGTTTGAAAAAACATTTAACACGGTTAGTAAATATTTTAAAATGAACCAACTAGGAATCGAGCTTGTCTCGACCATGTGTTTGCAAAAACTGATACTGCTCATGAATTTATTGTAGATAATTTACCTATGTATTTTTCTGATCATAATTTGATTTCGTTGCGCATCTTGCTTCCAGATATTCGCGAAATGGTGACGGCTCCGACGCCCACATTTACAAATATAAATTATGATAAACTTAGGAATTATCTACAAATGGAAAACTGGGAAACAGTTTTCAGTGATTCTGATTGTAATATGGCGTTTATCAATGTTTTAAAATCCCATATCGATTCATCTAAGGAAAAAATTGTTATTGGACAGAGAAAAGCATCAAAACCATGGATGAATTCTAATCTCTTGCGCAAAATGTCTAAATTAAAAAAATTCTCTAAAAAATTGCGACGATATCCAGGAAATGTTAGATTGAAAAATGACACTAAAACTCTTTCGCGTTCTGTTAAATTAAAAGTTAAAAGTGTTAAATGTTATTATTACCGAAGTTAGTTTGAGCAAATAGGTACTGATCCCAAGATTGCGTGGAAAATCATAGATGATGTTTTAGGTAGAAACCATCACAGATACCAAAATAATCAAATTTACAAACATCAAACAGACACCCTGCTATCTAGTCCTTTGGCTATATCAAATGAATTTAATACATTTTCTACTAACATTTCCCCGTCATCTAACTATTCTAACTTAGTTCTGGATGATAGAAATCGTTTTATTCTTGGTACTCCAAAAAATTTTAGCAGCTCTTGCTTTTTTGAACCAATTAGTGCACTCGAAATTGTGTATGCGATTAAGAATTAAAAAAAAAACAAATCATCCAAGGGGTATGATGAAGTTGACAGTTTTACTATCAAAAACTGCTCCTGGTTTTTGGTTACGTTCTGAAATACCTTTTCAACTTGAGCTTGGAGAGTGGCGAATTTCCAGATGCATTGAAGATTGCTGTTGTTCTACCGGTTTATAAAAAAGGTGATTTGCCCAAATTAAATAACCACAGGCCAATTTCATTGCTAAGTACATTTTCAAAAATATTTGAGAAATTGATCAAACGTAGAGTGGGTTGCTATCTTGACCACATTAAATTTTTAAATAATAAGCAGTTCGGGTTCAGGGATGGGAAATCTACGGAAGATGCTCTTCTAAATTTTCTGATGTCACATATTTCTCACATTAAATAAGTTTCTGAAACCTTTAGCACTTTTTGTTGACATTTCGAAGGCATTTGACACTGTTGACCACAGCATTCTTCTGGCTAAATTATCAAGCATAGGCTTTCGAGGTAAGATTTTGGGATGGTTTGGCAGCTACCTTCGAAATCGTCGGCAAGTTGTTAAAATAAATGGTGTGGTTAGTGAGCCTGGAAATTTGAGCTGCGGTGTACCTCAGGGTTCTGTACTGGGACCACTATTGTTCTTAATATATTTTAATTCCATATTTGAAATTAATCTCCTCGGCCATGCTACAGCGTTTGCTGATTACCTAGCTTTAATATATTCCCCAACGAACACGAATTACAATGTTCAACAATTATTTACTGAGGATTTGACAGAACTCAATAAATGGTTTTATTACAACAGACTCACTATTAGCAACAAATCCAGATTCATGCGTTTTGGATCTTCCACCACTACGGTGGCCCCAGATTCTATCAGGTATCATAAATACTTGTGCGATAAGAAAAACTGTGCTTCTCATTGCTTTGAACTAGAGGCTGTCAATGAATTTAAATATTTGGGTATTGTTATTGACTCGCAGCTAAACTGCAAATCCCATCTTGATAATAAAAGAAAACATGTTATCACAGCAGTGTATAAATTCTACAACATACGTAAATTTTGCCTAACACCCATGCTGAGGAAACTATATCATGCTCTTGTCGAAACTATTATTATGCATGGTATCTCCTCTTGGGGTGGGACCTATTTTTCAAACATTGAAGATCTTTACATTGCACAGAAACGGATTGTTAAGCTAATCTATAACTGTCCTCGAACCACTGCCACAAGTTCCCCTTTTTCGCAAGTTAAACATTCTTCTATTAAGCTATCTTTACGTTTATAAAGTCTTAAAACTGTTCTTTGTTCGTAGCCACCATAATCGGATAACCCATACTTATAAGTTACGTAACCCCAACAGTTTTGCTTGTATTCTTTGTAATTATGAAAAGTGTAGACGATTTTATTTATATATGGCTCCGTATTGGTTTAATATGATATCTAAACATCTTAAAGAACTTCCCCCTGATCGACGCCATGTATTCGAGAAGGAGATTAGAAATTGGCTACTCAGTATTGATGATATCGAGTGGTATTTTTAGATGCATTAGTTCAAAAAAAAAATTAAAAAAAAATTACTGTGAAAGTAAAAAAAAAATTTAAATATATGTATTAGCAAATCTAGATTACCTGTACGCCGCAAATCAAGTCTGTTCATACCATGTAAATTCTATAAAGCCTATCATTTTAATGCTGAAAGTATTGTCATGATTTAAAATGTGCAATAAATAAAGTGTGTTATCGATTTTTGTATAATTGTTTAAATTTGTTTAGTTTATTTGAAGTTTATCTATGCTCCACTACAGACTAGATCTAACGGAGCTTTACTTTATTTCGATCTTATGTATAAATGTTTAAATTTAGTATAAATTGTATTATATGAAATAATTGTAAGACCATGAAATAAAGAAAGTTAATAATAATAATAATAAAATAATAATTGTTGTTACTTCCGTGGATTGTCAGCATACAACCTGTTCATATAGAACAACCTCCTATAACAATCGTTATAAAATTCCAACTCACTTCCCAACACCATATGCTGTCGATAATGGAGAACAATAATTGTGCTGGTGGTTTTGACAGATTTATTAGGAAAATAATAACATGGCCTAATGCAATGTTAATTTCGTTTAGGTAAGTACATAATAATTAACCCATTTAATCTAATGTTTTTTGTAATTTGAGATTATTTTCTTTTATCTTCGTAGGCGCCAACACCATGATTATGGTAACACACTTAGGATCGCAGTACTGGTTGACTTGTACTTCTCTTATAATATCAATATCATATGATATCAAAACAATTGTGTCAAAGTAATCCATAGAATATTATTTTGACCGAACTCAATTTTATAGGAATTTATAAATTACCAACCGATAGTCTATGGGGTTCGGGTTTTAATCCCCATTTATTGTGGCAGGTAACGATTAATTAATATACGATAATTAATCGCCCCACAATATGCGTTGAGTTATTAAACTTACAAATAAAACATTTCTTTTAATTGTGTATCTGTATAATAGTTTTATTTATAGTTTAGATTGGTAATTTAATTACTGATAATGATTTTTAAGTAATTTAGTTAACAATATCCGACAACGTGTGTCGTGTTTAGCGGATAAACGAATAATAATTTTCTAACGAAAATTCCTCTTTTATAACGATATTTTTGTTTCATACCGATAGTGTGATGGAATTTAGAAATGACAAAAAAATAAATAAATAGGAACTTGGAAAATTTTGAAGTGATCAACCAGAGATGGCGACTAAATAAACTAAAATGAAAGAAAGAAAATGACAACAAAGAAATGAATAAGCAGCTGTCAAATTCATGAATAAATAATGTTAGCATTCGTACGCCATAACGCCACATCACCCCCTTACCAGTGAATTAGCAATGAACGATACTGCGAAGCGTGCTGGAACTTTCGTGACTCTCCCGTCTCTTGTCACGACTGATTTTGGTATATAACGTGTTGAATTATCAGTTTTCAAGCATGATTTATTTTGGCTCTGAGATGATGATAATTTCTCAGAAAGTTGTGGCAGAGCTTTGCTTTTGACTGGTGGTTGTGGTTGAAAATTGAAGTGAACTTTCCTCGTTCGTGAACTATCGGTTATTTCTTCTGCTGGTAAGTTAATGTTGGTTCTGTGAAGATTATCAGATGAAGTTTCGTTTGTGTAATCCTCGGTAAAACATGGCTTCAGTCTGTCGATTGAAATATTAATATTCTTCCCTCTGATTTCTAGCATGAATGATTTTTCGCCCCGACTAATTATCCGAAAGGGTCCCTCATATGGTGGTTGTAGTGATTTTTTGCATAAATCGGTTCTGATAAAGACATGTGAACATTTGTGTAATTCCTGTGATACAAATACCGATTGACTACAGTGTCGTGATGGAGGAGTTGGTCGAATTTGGTTGAAGTGTGCCTGTAATTCCTGTAAAAAGTCCGATTGATTGATTTGATTTTGCGATTCAACGAGTAGTTGGCTGGGAATACGAATTTGTTCGCCAAACACCAACTCGGCTGAACTGGATTTTAGATCGTCTCGATATGTAGATCGTAGTCCTAGTAATACCGTTGGTAAAATTCTGGTCCAGTCATTTCTGCCGTGACACATAATAGCTGCGTCAAAGTTCTGTGCCATCTCTCAATTAGCCCATTGCATTTAGGATTATATGATGTTGTACG
This sequence comes from Tipula lateralis, assembly GCA_963932295.1. NCBI lineage: Eukaryota > Metazoa > Arthropoda > Insecta > Diptera > Tipulidae > Tipula > Tipula lateralis. The sequence continues at coordinate 42,630,087 of OZ010736.1, forward strand.
TTTATGTTCAAATCCCAATAATTTTGAAAACTCATTGAATAGCTGCGATTCGAATTGAGATCCTTGGTCTGTTATCATCGAAGATGGTACTCCAAAACGAGATATCCAATTATTGTAAATCGCCACAGCCACGGTTTCAGCTTTGATGTCTGGAATGGGAATTGCTTCAGTCCACCTGGTAAAGCGATCAATGAGGGTCACAGAATATCGTTGTCCTTCCGATATTGGTAAAGGCCCAACGATATCCAAATGTATCTCTGAAAATCTTTTAATTACCGGAGTGTAATTTCCCAATGAACTCTTCGTGTGTTTCGCCACTTTCGACCGCTGGCATGCTAAACAACACTGTGCCATTCGTTTTACATCATTACTCATGTTTAACCATACAAATTGGTCCTTCATAGCTTTGATTGAAGCTTGTACCCCTGGGTGTGAAAGGTTGTGGGTGGCCTCGAAAGCTGTTTTACGGAAGTCTTTGGTAATGTATGGTCGTGGTTTGCCTGTTGAAACATCACACAGCAACAATTTCGTTGAACCAAACGCCACTGGAATTTTCTCAAACTGGAGTTCAGTTGATGATTCAAGTAATCCTTTGAGTTCGCTATCTGTTTGCTGTGCGTCTGCTATTGCTTCATAATTTATAGATTCCGGAAAGGCGATGCTATCTAAACGTGACAGCGTATCAGCTACAACATTGTCACATCCAGAGATATGCTGAATGTCGGTTGTAAATTGACCTATAAAATCTAAATATCGGAATTGTCTGGGTGAAGCCTTTTCTGGTTTTTGTAAAAATGCATATATCAAAGGTTTGTGTTCCGTAAACAGTGTAAATGGACGGCCTTCAATCATAAGTCGAAATTTCTTTACAGCAAGGTACGCGGCTAAAAGTTCTCTGTCATATGCGCTGTACCTTTTCTGTGCGGTAGATAGTTTTACCGAAAAAAATTGCAAAGGTCGCCATATGTTGTTGGCACTTTCGTCTTTTTGTTGTATCACTGCTCCTATTGCTGTATCGGAAGCATCTACCACCAGTGCCAATTTGGCTGTCAAAGATGGGTGTACTAAAAGTGTAGCGTTGCCTAACTGCGTTTTTGATAAAATAAAAGCTTCTTCTGCCTCCTTGGTCCATTCAATGACTCTGGAATCGTTCTTTTTGCTTCCCTTTAAATAGTCATTGAGAAATTGCGGTTTTAGCGATGTCTGATTCCTCAATTGGAATTTGATGGTACGCTCGTACTAAGTCGATAGTTGAAAAAACTGTGGATCCGTCCAATTGATGAGTGAAATCCTGTAGGTATAGAATCGGATAGCGATCCGGTACTGTGACGTTGTTTAGTGCCCTATAATCTCCACATGGACGCCATTCACCGTTTTTCTTAGGAACGAGGTGAAGTGGGCTGGCCCAAGGACTATCGGAACGTCTACAGATGCTCTGCTTGATCATGTAGTCGAATTCTGTTTTTGCTATCGCCAGCTTTTCGGTACTCAATCGTCTAAGCTTGGCAAAAACTGGAGGACCACGGGTCACGATATGGTGAGTGACTTGGTGCCTAATGGGTTTTTGAGCCTGAATTTCGTGTGTGATATGCTGGAATTTTGATAATAACGGAAGAATTTGACTATCGATTTCGTTAGAATTGATTACTCGAACGGTGGTACATTGTTGTGAACTTTGCTGGTGACTGCGAATAATGAAGTTAGTGGATCAATTAATTTGCCGTGTTTAATGTCGACTAGCAATCCAGATTGGTCCAAAAAATCGGCTCCAATTATTGGCATTGTTACTTCCGCCACCACAAATGTCCAGGTGAATTGTCGTCTTAGACCTAAATCCAAATTTATTCGCCTGTTTCCAAAGGTTTTTAATTTTGATCCGTTTGCCGCATATAGATAAAAATCAGAGTTGTGTTTCCCCTGATGGCTTGTTGATGCTGGTATGACAGATATGTCCACGCCGGTGTCAATTAGATAGGCTTGATTTGTCAAAAATTTTGAGGCGAGAATTTTGAGAGATACTGGAGCAATTCGCCGGATGCGCCAGTGATTTTAGTTTTTTGATTTGAAATCCTCTCATCTCGGACACATAGTTTGCAATTTTTGGCATCGTCTTTGAACCGGAAATGGAAATAACACATACGTGGTGTAGCGTTATCTGTAGGAAAAGAATTTTGTTTGGTCGAAAAGTTGCTTTTTTTAGTGGTGTTGTTTGATCTGGTAGCGCTCGGTGAGCGATTTCCCCTTTGGAAAGACTTATCCATATGATCAAGCCTTCGAATGATTTTGCAGATCTGGTGTTCTAAGGTGGAATCGTTACTCTTGCTAGGCGATGGATTGATCGACATTACTTGTGATTGGGTCATCGTTTCTAATATGCGATCCGCTAATTCTGCCAATTTCGCCGCCGATAATGAGTCAGTTGTGGACGCTAAAATTTCTTGCGCGCGAATTGGTAGTCGTTTGATCCAAATTGTTTTGATGACACTTTCATTTACCTCAGATCCACCGCTCGCTTGTAATCGACGTAACAATTGAGATGGCTTCATATCGCCCAACTCAATTCCTTGAAGGAGTCGATGGATCTGGGTCTGTTTTGATTCACAGGTCCTTTCCAAAATGGCTTGTTTTAGATCGGAGAATGGTGTGCTGGAGCGAGGTCCGATTATGATATCGCTTACATCGTTCATTATCCTTTCATTGAGTGCGCCAAGTAGATGGTGGTATTTTGTGATTTCGGTTGATACCCTTCCTAACGCGAATTGCGACTCAATCACGTGAAACCAGATCTTGTGTAGTCAGAGGTAGCAATTTTATTGATATGGTAGCATTGGAACCTGCGGGTTGTGGCTCATTGCTGATCGGGAATGATGGTTGTTCTGGAAATGATACAGCTAATGCTCGACGCACTTCGTTTTGTATTTGTAATTCCATCTCGGCCATCTTCCATCTCGATTTGCTTCATTTGGGTTATCGGTTGTAATTTCTTCCATGTTGACGAGGAATTTTTCAGCTGTTTATTCACTTTAAAAATAACACTAAGCCAAAAAAAGTAACGCAACGACAAAAAAGAAAAATAATATATATATATATATATATATATATATATATATATATATATATATATATATATATATATATATATATATATATATGTGGATATATATAAATATATAAAAACCGTATATAAATGAAACGCAACTATTCAATAATTATCTTGAATTGCCCTTTGATCGATTGATCATGATAGTGGCAATCAACATATAACATAATAAAAAGAGAAAAAGAAAATATACCGAAATAGAAGAGAAATATTACTACCTATCGGTTATTGAAACGAAGAATATCGACAGAAAAATTAACGCAGAAAATTTACAATAATTTCGCTTACCTCTGATTGCTGTGTGTGGTCTTCGTCCTGCTACTCGGGGGATAACCGTGTAGTGACTTGAGTGGTCTTCTTCACTGATTGCTGCTGATTCGGAATGACCGGTAACGTTTCCGGCTCCTGGCTGCAAAAGGGTACCGTTCCTCGCTGCAAATGTGTACCGTTCCTGGCTGCAAACGTGTACCATGCTGTCGTTTAAGGGCTGCCTTCTTAAGGTTCCGTATATTCTTCGTTGGATTGATGTATTGAGCGGCTTCTCTCCGTTTTTAATTGTTGGATTGTTCTATTGGGCGGCTTTTCTTCTTATTTAATTGTTGTGTGATCATTGATCACGTCGGGGTCACCATTTATGGGGTTCGGGTTTTAATCCCCATTTATTGTGGCAGGTAACAATGAATTAATATACGATAATTAATCGCCCCACAATATGTGTTGAGTTATTAAACTTATAAATAAAACATTTCTTTTAATTGTGTATCTGTATAATAGTTTTATTTATAGTTTAGATTGGTAATTTAATTACTGATAATGATTTTTAAGTAATTTAGTTAACAATATCCGACAACGTGTGTCGTGTTTAGCGGATAAGCGAATAATAATTTTCTAGCGAAAATTCCTCTTTTATAACGATATTTTTGTTTCATACCGATAGTGTGATGGAATTTAGAAATGACAAAAAAATAAATAAATAGGAACTTGGAAAATTTTGAAGTGATCAACCAGAGATGGCGACTAAATAAACTAAAATGAAAGAAAGAAAATGACAACAAAGAAATGAATAAGCAGCTGTCAAATTCCTGAATAAATAATGTTAGCATTCGTAAGCCATAACGCCACAAGTCCAACCTTTAATGCAACCCATTTTTCGAGCTTCGTGTCAAAACTAGTAACTTAAACTCATTATTTATTGAAATGAGAACTTTTTAATTCGAATTTTAATGTGTATTTTGAAATTTCATATAATTCAAAAATACAATTAAAATTTATATTTAATTATACACGTTATATTTGTATGGTATGTGACAAATTATGGGATTATCTGTTGTTATTAAATTTACAGCAAATAAAATTGAAATTTACACAAAAAATATAAAATTAAATAATTTTTTGTTTGGGATGGATTTCAATTTTTTAAAAAAACTAAATGTTTATCGGTGTGCCTTTATTGGTATACAATTTTATTTTATTTTAAAAACAATTTTCAAAAAATTATAAAATATACACATATGAAAGAACGTGATTTTAATTAAATGGATTGATTACTTTCTGTGGTTTACATTTCCACCGCTGTTGACATTGTTTTGTGGCGTAAATTTTCTATAATATAGTTTTACACGATAATTTATATTTAGTGATTTACTGTTTATAATGCTCTTTTTAAATTTTATGTACATTGCTCTTTTGTTTGTTCAATTTAACGAGTGGGGTGGTTTAATATGCTTTAATTTTATTTATTTACTCATTAATTTACATTTTACAATTATTAAACGAGAACTACTATTATTATTAAATAATTTCTTCCAATTATTGTCATTCGAGTTTAAGAAAAGACGAGTTTCCGTCACACGAAATGGACGTGCTTTTCTCCGCTTGTTGGTTTGAATTCTAAAACTTTAGATGAGTATCATAATTCTGTTTTATATATCATAGTTTCAAACATATGTACATTATATGTTTTGTATTTTATATTCATCATTTAAATTAAAAATTGATTGAAAACGGAAATACACCCATAGCTGCGATTGCACCACAAACAATTGGAGAGATTGTAATGGAATCTTGTGAAGCTATTATTACGGTGTTAAAATATTTATTTAGTTCATATTTTAAACTTCAACATTTAATTGATATTCGATTATTTAAGAATTGATTATAAAGGGTGGCTGAAACCAAATGTTACTAACTTCACTCAGCTGTCATTTGTGTAGTTGTCATTTTACGCGCGTCAATTTTTTGACAGATTGAAGTTTGGTTAGTTATGTGGTCAATAAATAATTGTTCTAAATTAATATCTTGATAAAAAAAATCGTAATGGAATTCAAACAAAATAGTGTAATTGCACTGTATTTGGGTGGAAATTCAACCACAAACAGCAATAGTTCGTCAGCTCCAGCATTTGAATGTGAATAAAATGTTTGTGTATCGAACCATAACTCGATACAACGAAACTGGTAGCATCGCTAAACGCAACAGAGGCGGTCCTAAAAAGACAGCAACATCAAAAGAAATGATACGAAAGGTGAAGAAACGAATCCAACAAAATCCTCGTCAAAGTGCCAATCAATTAGCCGCACGTCTACATGTTTCGCGATACAGCATTTAAACCATATTGAAAAATTAACTACACTTGAAGCCCTACAAGATACAAAAAGTTCAAGATCTTACGGAGGCACAAACAAAAAGTAAGCCTTGAAAGAACACGAGCATTGAAGGCCTTGGCCGAACGTGATGAGATTCCAAAAATTGTCTTTTCTGATGGGAAAATTTTCACCATTCAACAGTATGTGAATAAACAAAATCATCGTGTTTGGTTAGAGCACAAGTCCAACGATAATTTGGACACAAGAGTTGCCATGCGCAAGCAATCACCAGCTTATGTTATGGTTTGGGCTGCAGATGGACGCACTCCTCTGGTTTTCATCGAACATGGAGTCAAGGTAAACCAAGAGATGTACCGCCAAAAGATCCTAAACGATGCTTTGCTACCTTGGGCACGTAAGCACTTTGGTACGAACCGTTGGACATTCCAACAGGACTCGGCAACGTCACACAAAGCTCGAGCGACACAGAAATTTTTACAAAATTGCGTTCCGCGGCTGATTTCATCGAAAGAATGGCCACTATATTCACCAGACTTGAATCCCATGGATTTCTCCATATGGTCCATTTTGGAGAGTAAAAAAATACGAAAGTTTGATGCATTGAAGTCAGCTCTTGTTCGAGAATGGAATAAAATTCCGCAAGCCCACGTATGGTCAGCATGCAATTCTTTCTATGGAAAACTGAATCAAATAATCAGAGCCAAAGGAGGTTATATCGAGCAGTAACATGTTTTTCATAAAATGTATTATGTTTTCAACATATTCCACGAAATTTCAATAAAAAATCGTCAAAATTAAAAAAATTACAGCGTTTTCATTTGGTAACACTTGGTCTCAGCCACCCTGTATAGTGTAGAGACATAGCTCATAGAAATGAAAATGAATAGCTTACATCGTTCAACCAAACGGGTTGATTTCATTACTTTCGTAGAATTAATGCATTTTGTATTTCATGTGCGATGTTCCAATTAAATAAGACGTCTGTAATAACTTTTTCAGTAATTTCATGTAAATTAGTTAAAAGAGATCGAAACAAAAAACTAAACGAGCTCGAAACAAAATATTCAATTCTTGTCCTACATAACAATCACATGTCACTCTACGCTTTCTAAATAGAAAACTCTATAATTGTTTGTCATGATGGGGTTTTCTTAAGTGGCCACATATAAAGACATCATTTTACCTGAACGCTTCTATTTACAAATCGTTTCAAAGCCACATTTCAGAACGTAGCGAAGCACTATTGACTATTTTATGATAAATTTGTTTTACATAACTGAAGATTTAGTGGTTACTCGTAAGGTGGTTAAACTGAGATTTAAGTACAGGGTGGGACAAAAGTCCCGCCACCATTTTGATTGCCTATAACTTTGTTCAAAGAAAAGATAAGTAGGTTTGGTTTTCATAAAAAGTTTATTTGGTCTTTACATTTTTTGTTCGTTATGATTGGAAAATTATATCGGCTAAATGGTGACTGCGATTTACTATGCAACTTTCAGCTCTTTTTAAGGCATTTTCATGAAATCCTTCAACATCTCAGGCTGAATTTCTTCAATTTCGTGACGAATATTGCCTTTGAGTTGTTGAATCGTTTGGGGCTTATTCACATAAACTTTTGATTTTAAAGAAACCCATTTAAAAAAGTATGGTGCTGCTAAATCTGGAGAGTTGGCTGGCCATGATACTCGTCATTTCGCGATATTAGTTTTCGTGGAAAAACCTCATTCAATAGTTGAACTGTTGAAAAGGCTGTGTGTGCTGTGGCCCCTTCTTTCTGAAACCACATGTCCTCTAGTAATTGTTCTTTCATTTCAGGCACATTTGTATTTCGAATCATGTCGTGGTACCGTTCGGCAGTAACATCAACTTCAACACCTTGATCATTTTCAAAAAAATAGGGATCAATGATGTTTCCATAATGCAATGATGTTTGATGAATTAATTGAGGATTCTGTGCTCCAAAAACTGTTCTGTTTATTGACGTGGCCACTGCGCTGAAAATGGGCCTCATCGCTCATTATTAATTTAGACAAAAAATCTTTACTGTACTCAACTCGTTGGTCAGGATAACTCGGTAGCAATTTTTGGACTAATTGAATTTTGTACGGGAACATTTTCAAATCCGTTTTCAAAATTCGTCTTAAACTGCGTGCAGAAATGTGTAACTGGGACCACGTCTTCGAATCGATGTTTCTAGAGACTCTGCAACACTATCGCGCACCAGAGCCACATTTTCAGCGCCGAGACGTCCGTTGTCTTCCAGAACGAGGTCTGTCTGCTGTTGTACCGTACTGTCGCAAATTCGCATGAAAACGATAAATTGTGGTTTTTGTGAGGCACTGGACGATTAGGATATTTTTGATGCCAGTTCCGCTGATATATATTTAACTAAGATTTATGTATCTAAATACTTGTAACATTTCAAGGTATACATTTTCTGGCAAACTCAAATTAACGGTCAAAAATTAAAGTCTCGATCGGAGCATTTGCGAAACTTTTTTATAAGCCTATAGCTTGTAGCATGCAATGATTTATTTGTCGAAAGCTTTGATTTTATTAAGGTAATCGCGAAGTCCGATTAAAATATGTCACTCCACCATATCTAATATTACATAATCATTTGATTAAAGCATATTCCATATATTTAATGGTCAATCGATTATATTATATTTGCTCAAACAAAATGGACAACCGTTGATTATTTAACCTGCAAAATTGGAATTTATGTCATAAAAATATTTTTAAATATAATTACATAAAAAAACATATTAATATTAAATTTGAATTTAATCGAAATTAAATTGATTTATTTTTATTTTGCTATATACATTTTTTCATTTAACTTCCCCTAAATACAAAATAATGTCTTCAAGGAAGTTGAAAAAAAAACATTTTATTGGCTTAGTAATGAGGTATATATACGACAAGAAGCTGCCTATATAAGCAAAAAATACATAAAATAAACGATAATCTATTCGGAAATTTCGATCACACAATTAATAATCAAAAAACGTGACAAAAATTAATAAAAAAAAATTAAAATAAATTAAATTAATTTTTATTTTTTACTGCTTGACTAGAAAATTATTAGAAAATTTTCATATTGACTTTCTTAAAGGTTGTTAGTTTAGTAATTAAGCTCAGTTGGAGATTTGTGATTATAATATTATTTAATTATGTTTTACGATTATATTCGTGTCATAATGAAATAGAAAATGAGAAAAATCGATCACTGTTATTATTTATTAAATTAATTTGGGAAAGTATTCACGAGTGTCACGTTGACGTTATATAAAAAATAAGATGTATTGTATCAATGGATGGACATGTTTTATTTTGTTGAAAATCCGCGGTTTTGTGATTGAATTGAAAAGAGATGCGAACACTGTATACTTAATACATATTAGGTATGATGGGACCCAAGAACGTGTCTATCCTTAATCTACAAATTTCACTTAAAGAAAAGAAATCTGCTCTTCTGAACGATATGTATTTAAACGATAAAATAAATTTACTAAATTATTTGTTTAAATAAAAACTTGTATTTTAAGATTATTTCCTTATACTTAAAATCGATTTTAAATTTATTTTGGTAACCATTAAATTAAACGAGTGGTTTTTAGTGGGTAAAGCTGAACACACTCACAGGACACGATATTTCTAACCTAACATCATATTTATTAAAGGAATAGGACAAAGCTATTAAATATTACAGAATTATTCACAAGATAATGTACGACAGTAATTTGTTCCGCGATATCTCGCCTTCTTAGTGATCGTCCTTTTTGAAGGTTGGGTATAACGTGGCTAGTTTCCATTCTTCGGGTATTGCTTTATTTCATCGTATTAATTGAATAATCTCGAAAAGACAGTTCAACAAAGTTATCCCGTATGCCAAGATTTATGAATTAATACAAAAACTACATAGCCCTAGTGCATTGCTCATAGAATAAATCTTAATAAACATCTCTGCGTTCTGTATTTGTGGTCAAATACAACTTGTGATACATGTGGAACATTAAGTAGGTCAGAAAAATGTTCACGACATATACTGTCTATGAATTGGTTTAGCTGTCATCCTTACAAGAACCGTTTATGTTTCTTTGTGATTGAGTTTACGTCTGATCAAACCAATCCATCTAAGGCTTAGTTTTCACTATGCCGAGAAATTGAGTGGAGGAACTGTCAACCGAGCTGTTCAATACTTGTAAGGCAGCGTTCAAGTCATCATACTGATAGATCGCAAAGCTATTTGTGACATAATTTTAACATTTTCGTTACGTTCTTTCGTTTATAAAACTTTTACAGGAGAATTGTTCGAAAACTTTTGACTTGCTGGTTTGATCTTGTGCAAACACTTTGATTGGGATAGCAAATCAGTCAGGAGTTAGGGAGGGATCCATAAAACCGCTTCATGTTTCTCCTGATAGGACATGGTCTGGGAAAACTTAGGTTAAATAAATTAAGAACGTCTTTAAGAACTCTTCACAAAAAGTAATGTTAAATTTTTTAATATTACTTTTAAAGCTTATTATTTCACTTCGTAAATTGTTTTTCTTTAAAAAGATAGTTCTATAATTGATCCACAGTTTCATTTTCTACTGGAATTTGGTTCTAATTTAAATTATTGCTAACAGAAGCTACAGATATAGATGTATCCAGTACGGCTTTTTTGATCAAATTTTGGCCTGGCGGCTAGAGCTGTTACAGAAACAGTGATTAGTTTCACAAATAAATCTGTCTATTTTTGTCGGTAATTTGCACGATACAGCCGGTAATTTGAACTAAACTAAATGCATCAACTTCATCAAACCTCAAACAAAAAAAAACTTAATGACAAACAAACAACTTTAACATTATGTGAGGATTATACAACTACAAGCGAAGAATCAAGTATTCCACTACAAAAAATAAATAAACGAAAATTTCGAAAAGTTACATCCGATGGTTTAGAAAAACCACAGTGCAAATTATGCAATAAACTGTTGTCAAATTATATTGTACATATCTCACGGCATGGTGAATTTCGATTATCACAAAAATATTGTTAAAACGTTAAAAAACCAAACGTGCGATTTTTAACACAGAACCATACACATCATTTACAACAAAAATTACCCAAATTAAAACTACAGAGCTACGTATAATTATGTTTATTTTTAAACATAATTTGACATTTATTTTGATGACCCCATTAATTCTTTTAATAAAATCGATAGCAACAGATTCGGCGATAGTGAGTGAACTCAAGTGTGGTAAAACCAAAGCTACCGAAACCACTAATTTATTATTGTTAGATGAAGGTCACCGCCCAGGTGGCGCAGTGGTTAAAGCTTCGGCAATTGGAGCGAGAGGTACCGGGTTCGAATCCCGATTCGGGGCAAGATGCGAATGGGTTTTTCACCCTCGATCGTTTGGGCGGTGCGATCGGTGTAATTTCGCAAGTCATGGGGTGCATTTGCCTCTCATTGCATTTGTGTTCATCGGCAGCTGCAATAAAAATTCCTCAAAATTTGGAGAGATTAGCTCGAAATATTTATTTATTTTTATCGCACAGTTCCAGGTGGCAAGCTGAGTACCGAGAATTTCAGGATTATTTTAATTTAAAATCACACAATATATTAAAAACAGCTTCTACTAGATGGTTATCTTTAGAAGCTGTTGTAAAAAGAATTTTAGTTCGATGGGTCGCTCTTCGTCACTATTTTATATCATATCAGCTGGATACAAACGCAGATTTGGCTCAAAACATAAGCGTGGAAATGAATGACGAAACCAAAATTTATTTTTATTTTCTTAGCTATATTTTAAAACTAACCAATAAAATCAATATTGAGTATCAAGCAGAAACTCCTCGGGTACATATCTTGCATCCGACTATTAAAACTTATTTTAAACCGGAATACATTGATGATAGCTCATTGGATAAAACCAATTTTTCAGATCATGATAAATTTTTGGAATATCATAAAATTTATATTGGTGCAAAAGCAGGTATAATTTTTAATAGCGGATCCATTCTAGAAAGCTCTATTAAAAGTATTAAAATAACCTGTAGTGCCTACTATACCGAGCTGTGCAAGCAAATAAGCAGCCGAATTCCATTCGAGGATGAAACATTGATAGCAATGCAAATTATAAATTTGAAAGAAAAAGCTGGAACTCTTGGCTCACTTATTCGACTATTTCCTAATTTAGTCAACGAAAATAATGTTGAAGATTTGGATAATGAGTGGCGCAACCTTATCAATCAACCGCAGAGACAGACTTCAGTAAAAATATTGAAGAAGCTTGGAATGCCATATTTAATAAACGAAATGCTATACATGAATTAATGTACCCAAATTTACAAAATTTTATTGGATCTATACTAAGCTTTCCTCATAGCAGCGCAACGGCCGAACGGATATTTTCGCAAGTAAATTTAATAAAGAATAAAAACAGAAATTCTTTATTAAACGACAGTCAATGCCATTCTTATGGCTAAAGAGCTGCTAAATGGAATACCATCTAGTCGATGGATTCCTTCCAAAGAAATTATTAATAAATATAAAAAATAATTTATTTTATTTCTTATTATTTTGTGATTTTTGAATATGAAGCTCCTTTTTTTATTTATAATAGTTTTGATATTATTTTGTTATAATACTGATGTTTATCTTTTATACAATGAATGTGTATTTTTTATTGACAATAAATTATTATAACACAACAAAAAAGTTTTATGTTTAATTTTAAAAAATAAAATGCGAACTTTTTGGATGTACTTCTTTTTTAACTAAAATAGCAGCGGACTAAAATAAAATACACTACTTCAAAATTTTCAAAACGACAGCCCTGTTTACTATCTATACTTCTCTTGATAATTAAGGAAAAATATTGACAACTTGATACTGTATTTTCTCGACCTGTCAGACTCTTCACGATTTTTTTGCGCTTTAATTCTATTAATTTTCACCTTTTTCAATATCCGGTGACATCCTCTTTTATGCACGCAATTAAATAATCTACCATAGAAAATGTTAAGTTGTGTCCAGAAATAAATAAGTTCAATCTTTTCTTCAACTTTTTAGCCATGTCAGAAATGATGTTAAATTATGGATTCGATTGCGAAAATACGTCTTGTTTTATTGAATTTGGTGCGGCGTTTAGCTGTTTTATGATAGTTCGTGCTTTACCAAATGTAATTTGTAATGTAATTTCCACTGATTGAAACGTTGCATAATAAACATCTTTTTCCTTGTGTAGTATTTTCTGGGGCCAGCTAAGACAATTGGGATAATCACTTGCCACGATTACTATCAAAATAATCGTTCTTCATTTGCAACTTTCCGTGCGCTTTCTCCATCTGAGAGGTAAATAAACAAAACTTTTGATTCTTGTTCGAAGAAAATCCACAAATTATTCATGATTCCACTCCCAGAAGTTGTGGTTTAACACTATTAGACTTTTTCTTGTGGGGTTATTTGAAGTCATTTAGCTTTACAGGTCAATATTGAACGTGCTATTCGTTTCTACAGAAGAAGTCATGGAGGGTATTAAAATATAATCCAGGATTAGTATTTATTATGTGTGAATTATTTACATCTTAAATATAGAGTAATCGCAGAATTAGAGTTCAATATTTTTTAAATGTTGAAAAATTGCACGTAAAAATTGGGATAATCAGCTATGTTCAGTGTGAAAATGAACGACTTTTTGAGTAAACTGATAAATTAAATTAAATGGTAACCATATAAACCTTTGGTCAATGGTTGGATTTGTATTGATTATTAGACACCTTTGTATTCTATATTGTTGTTAGTGACATAATTGAACGAACTGTTTATAGATAATTGAACGTTTGTCGTCTTTCTTTAATGTTGTTAGTCACGTCATTGATTGAACGACCTGTTCATGGATAAGTTCAGTATAATTTAAGCTAGCATTATTCTATTAAGACTGAATTATGAATTGTCCAATTTATATATAAGTTGTGTTACCAACAGTACTCTAGAGAATTTATTTTAACATAAATTTTAAGCACTTGTACTCTCACTTCAACCAAAATTAACACTTTTATTTGGTAGTTTCCACAGAAATAGTTTGGAATAATTTTTTGGTAAATAAAGGAACAGATGAATCACTACGAATGACTCTTCGGAAATTCACACAATTTTTAAGTTTGTTACATCTCTAAACATGTAAACTACGAAGATTCAATGATTAACGTATTTTTTCATAAATCAAAATGCGAGTAAAATCAGAGAATAAAGTCAATTACTTTATAGCATGAACTATATATTGCGATATATGTTGCCAGCATTTATAACCAGATATGCTACATGTTTGTAATTCTAAATTATAGTTATACATATCCGAGTTTATCTATTATTTGGTTTAACTGAAATGATCATTGCAGCCAAATACATGATTCGAGTACTGTTTCAAACCAAATTATTATCAATATAATTTTCTTTTCATTCAAAACACATTCAACATATATGTAATATCGCTTAATATCAAAACTTTAAAGATACAGCTTCAATTGCATTTTCATTTGTAAGAAATGGTTTTGGTGGTTATTTTTTCAAATCTGTAACTTTCTGTATTTTTAGAGTTAAATAGTTCCTTTTTAAACCACATAACCTATGGTTTGGTAATTATGATCATCAACCACTTCAACAGCAATAAATTGTATTTTCTGTTAATGATTTTCTTTGTGTAATTAAACTTTTCATACTCAATTGGACAACACCACCGTTCATTATATTGAATCTTTCGTTATTGGACTATGAATAACCACAAAAATCGTTTTAAGGGTGTTTTTACAATAGCCACCGCCATAGATGGCGCATTCTGGATAACCAATTTTTACACAATTTTCGCAGATTTTCCGGCCGTGTCAAATGTTTCTTTAAGTAAATCATAAATCGTTTAAACCATATATCGGCAAGATTTAAGCCAGCCAATAAGGGTAACAAAAAGTTAGAAATCATGTTTACCGTTAAATGTACAATTCCGCCAGCATCAGTATGAAAACATACTGACCATTACAAAAGGCATTAAATCGGTCCATAAAAGGCAACAAACAATGATTTTCACTGGATGTAATGATGTTTCGGCATAGGTTTGTAGATTATCTTCACTCCAAATCCGAAAATGCTGTATATTAACGTACTCATTCATTTATCAATACCAATTTGTACTTTAGTCTATTGGCGGTGTTTGCGATGGTTAGATGGCTTCTGTTGCTGCTCAAATAAAATTTTGTAAGCACTTAAACCAAGATTCTTAGAAAAAAAATGTGTAAGGTAGATGGACAAATCTCCAGTTACTGAGAACGACGTTGGGTTGACTGTCTAATACTTGTTAGGTACGCACTGTTTGACGTCTGGATGATTATTAGTTAAAGTATACGTGATGTTAGAATAAATTACCCGGGCGATTAGATGAACAATTATAACGATCGTAAAATGGACGAAATGTACGATATGTTTGGCGAGCAGAACCATTATTTTGATCCAAAATTTAAACAATTTGCACACGATGCTCTGGTGTTAGTAAATTCAAATCGGTTGTCAAACAACAAACCAGTACTGCCAACATAAAGATGTGAACCTCTAAAAAACATAGAAACGCGTCTAAATATTGATTTAAAATATCTTGCCAACAGTGTACTATTCATATAATGTTTTACGATGTATATGATCAATGAACATAAATTGGGTATATAGGGAGTGAATGTTGAAGTAAACATTTAAACGTTCTTCTTACAGTACAACTACTGTCAAGCGCTAAAATGTTATTTTTTTATAAACATTTGTGATTAAAATGGAAAAAAAATTCAATGGAAGGCATAGTTCCTCCATTGATATGCTGCCGTAAGTTATGTTTGTATTTTATGCATATGATAAAACAAATATATTATACATATACCCTAGTTTGTGTGCAAGTAAGGGTGGTGTGGTGCTATAAACATCATCCTCAAATGATCAGATAATGGAGTTAGATATAGGACGATAAAACAGATTAGTGTTTTTTCTAATACAATCATAATGCAGTGTGTTGGTATTTTGAGTTTTAATGAATCTTCTTCATGGAATATATCCCAAATGAGAATCGAGTGTTTAAAGCCAATAAATTTTAGTACTGTAATACAATTAATTAATTTAAGACGTGTTAAAGTGTTAACTTCTAGACGTTTTCAAGATAAATTTAGCATAAAATCTAAATTATTACTTTTGCTATACTTTGGTTAAAACTAACTTTAATAAATATTCTTATGTTCGTCTATGTAAAATATATCGCAAAAAGTTAGTACTATGGTACTTAAATTTTCTTTATTTCCACTTTTGTTTTAGGAAAATAATAATTATTTCAAGGAATAAATTAAAAGTTGTTTAATTTGCTCGTAATTCTCTTTAAAATAATCGGCACCATATTTTAACATTAATTTTAAAAATATCTGTTTTTCTTTTAAGATTATTTAAATAAAGATGGTTGTCGCTTGCCAGAGTTCATGGTTGAGGAAATTCACCAACCACGTTAAAAAGGATATGTTTTTATATTTGGATATTTTTTGTCAAAAGGTAAATGTTTTGGTTTGTCACCGACCACCGTATGGCAGTACCAGCAAAACAATACAACAGAATTTTGAATTGGTTATTCTTTTTTAGGTTTATCTTCCTGCATAGATTTAAAGATTTTAGAATATAAATCCTATTTGGATTAAGCGCTTTGTTTCAAGTTTATATATATATAAGCTTAGATCGTAACCTTAAAAGCAGCACAAAATTGTTGCTGTAGAACGAGTAAAGTAGATTAACTCAGAAATGTTTATAACATTGTACAGCTGAATAATTTACTGGAAATTGTCAAATGGGTTTATCATTTTATTTAGAAATTTATAAAGAAGTGAAGAGTAATATATTT
Source organism: Tipula lateralis (assembly GCA_963932295.1). Lineage (NCBI taxonomy): Eukaryota > Metazoa > Arthropoda > Insecta > Diptera > Tipulidae > Tipula > Tipula lateralis. The sequence goes on from OZ010736.1 coordinate 42,646,707, forward strand.
CCTAATATGGCATTAGGTCAATACTATCCATGACGACATTCGCGTGTTGTATGGACTTGTCGAGTAATCCACATAAATAATACAATTCGCATTTATTTTTTTATAAAACATACGTTTGAAGGAGTAATTAGATTCAATTATATATATATATATATATATATATATATATATATATATATATATACAAATACATATACATATATATATATATATATATCTATCTATCTATCTATCTATATATCTATATATATATATATATATATATATATATATATATATATATATATATATATATATATATATATATATTCTGTATTTAAAAACTAAATATTTTTTGGAATATATCGGCCAAAACTCGTCTGTGATGCAAGGATGCTATATACCGTGTTCTCTTCAACCACAAGATCAGAAATTGAATGTGAAGTCTTAAAAAATTACACTTATTTATACAACATCGAGAATACCGGCTCATAACCGTCTGTGAACTTTTGGTACTGTGTAATTGTATGAACCGCCGACTAGCACAGTTGTGATAGAGCCACTTTCAAGCACTCAAAATTAAAAAAATATAATAATTTAAAGTAAATATTATTAATGGATAGAAATGAAAGTTATTAGGATCAGGCTAATTAGTAGGAAATCTCTAAAACAATTTTAATACGGGATATCTGTATTAAGTTTACATCTAAATGTCTGCACGCAAATGGTACGAAATAGTTTTAAACTATGAACGAGTATATGCGTACTTGGTTTAATACTAATTTAGGTGAAAAAATGTTGGTTAATAAATCCTCAAAGATGACATTGTGATTTAAAATTAAATCCCGCAAAATGTGAATTTATTAGAACCGAAGTTTGTTATCTTGGACATATTGTCACTAACACTGGTGTAAAACCTGACCCATCAAAAATAGAAGCGGTCAAAAACCTCACTGTTCCTAAAAATGCGAATGATGTTAAATCATTTCTAGGCAAAGTTATTATTGCAGATTTATAGATAATTTCGCACATATAGCTGAACCAATTACCTGCCTCTTGCGGAAAAACTCAATATTTAACTGGAATGCTAACTTCACCACCTATACTTATCTACCCAGATTTTTCTCAGACTTTCCATGTTACTACCGATGCACGTGATTACGCTATTGGTGCGGTTTTGTCACAGATTACAGAAATTGGAGACCTTCCAATCGCTTATGCGAGTCGATCTCTAAACTCAGCTGAACGAAACTATCCAACGATAGAAAAAGAATTACTAGCCATAGTTTGGGCTGTCAAAAGATTTCATTCTTACCTATATGGACATAAATTCAGAATTCTCACTGATCATAGACCTCTAGTATGGTTAGCTAAACACCCAAAACCTTCTTCACGATTGTTAAGGTGGCAAATCGAACTCGATGAATATGAAGTCGTCTATAAACCTGGATTAAGTAATCAAAATGCTGATGCATTAAGTAGAATTAAGACATCCTCTAATTCAAATCAAATACTGGCAGTAACCAGATCTCAGTCTAAACAATTTTTCCCAGAAATTCAAAGTAACAATTTTGAAACTAAACTAACCATTAAATGAGCCTGTGCAAAATATTATAGAACTAACTTCTGAAGCAGATATAGAACGTATAATAAACGAATTTCACTGTACTCCGTTGAGTAGACATTAAAGCGTCTCTCGAACAATTAAAAGAATAAAATCTTACAATAAATTTTCCAATTTACTTTCTAAAGTTCGAAATTTCATTAGTCGATGTAAATTCTGTCAAATTAATAAAGTTTGTAAAACTAGCAAAGCTCCTATGAAAATAACAACCACTGCAAAAATCCCTTTCGAAAGAGTATTTCTAGACATTGTTGGTCCGTTAGTAGAATCTTATCAAGGAAATAAATTCATCTTAACTATTCAGGACTTAAGTAAATTTTCCGTAGCTCTACCAATTCCATCTCAAGAAACCTATAACGTTGCTAAGGTTTTTTTCCGAAAACTTCGTTTGTAAGTATGGTATTCCGCAAACTATTATCACTGATCAAGGATCAAACTTCATGATTGAAATGTTTCAAGATTTATGCAAGTTGTTTTGTACAAAAAAATTGAACACGTCAGCATACCATCCCCAATCGAATGGTGCTCTTAAATGTTCCCATAGAAGTCTGGCTGAATATTTAAGAAATTTTACAGCAAATTATACTTTAAACTGGGACCATTGGATTTCATACGCAATGTTTACGTATAATTCCACTCCTCATTCATCAACCGGATTTATGCCGTTTGAAATTATTTTTGGTTTTAAACCAACAATACCATCCATATTCAAAAAACCTCCCGAACCTGTGTATAATTACGATAATTATTGTTCCGAACTTAAAAATAAACTTCAAAATTCTTGGCTTATTGCTCGAAATAGATTAATAAAAAACAAAGAAAGTTCAAAATCTTCTTACTAGATTTTAAGATATATATTATTGTAAAAAGGCAGATTCGATTGTGAAGTGAACGAGATTGTTTTAAAATATATTAAATATAAATAAAATATAAATAAAAACCTTTTGTATAAAACCTTTTGTGTGTTATAATTTAACGTGAATAATTAAAGTGGCTAACAATTGTTCATGACCGATACAGGCTCACAACAACCAATAAATTTGTTATTTTGTACATAAGTAGTCACAGTTTGTTGGAAAAAAATTGTTTGTATATGATTTAAATCGCCGGTCGTAGCTTAATGGTAAGAGAGTTTCTCATCACGCCGCGGTCTCGAGTTCGATTCTCGCCGCTGACCAAAAATTAACATGTCACCGGATGACATAAAATGCGTTTGTGTGTAAAAACATTCGTTGGGTTGACCACCTACAATGTGCACCAATCGTAAAAGTTGGTTCGTAAGGTCTCAGTTGAGACGCGGTAAGGGCCGTTTACGGCCTCTAAGCCATAGATTATTTTAATTTTTTATATGATTTAAATGACAGTTGTCCTGTTGAAAATATTCTTCTAAATTATCGAAATTTAACAGCAAAATTCAGCTTTTTAAAAATACATGTTGGCGTCGACAGTTAAATGTTTTTATAGAATGCACATGTGAAACCAGTTAGGAGCAAGAAACAGGTAGAACCGTTTACATTTTTCACCATTGTTAGACATTAATATGCTTTCTTTGGATTATGGCATTGTGGCAACTGCAACGTCTAAGAAAACACATTTTCAATACCTTGTATAGACATACAAGTCTCACCTGGATGTTCCATACATTAGAACTGATTCAACAAGAGCATGATATAAACTTAAACCGAACAGCGGATAAATCATAAAATCGTCTTACATCATAAAATGTGTGTATATAGATGCTATGAAAATTTTCTAGATTTTAATAACTCATAGTTCAATAATTCACATTTTTTGCAAACTGGAATCACTTGTAAAGCCAAGATATGGGATCGTCATTAAATCAAAATTCTCGATCTATCACTAAGGTAATTTATAATAATAAAATCAGTTATAAAGAATGCAAAAATTTAGGTTCAAAGTTATTTAGATATTTGAAAAGGCATCAATGGCTGCGTAGGCCAAGTCAGTAGACTTATCAAAACATAATTAAAAAAAAAAGTTAAGTTGATGTGGCTGCACTTAGACCAAATTTGATCCGTTGTGATACCACTCTATACGGCTATAGGTCCGAGTCTTTCCGTAGAACCATCTGCGCATTGCATAGCGCCATGTCAGTCCTATAGTACTGACATGGAAAATGGGTGGGCCCAAGGATTCTAAACACGACAGAGGATCCAGATTATGTTTATTTTTCACCACCGATCGTACCGCCCAAACGATCGAAGAAGAAAAACCCATTTTGCATCCTGCCTCGAATCGGATTCGAACCCGGTACCTCCCGCTCCAACTGCCGCAGCTTTAACCACTGCGCCACCTGGGCGTTAAAACATAATTAAGTAATGTCAAAAAGTGAATTAAAATGAAGAAGAGTAAAGATGCAAGAAGAGGACGTCACAAGTTAAAACTGCTAAACGAGTCATTTATTTTAACAACTTGGCGATCATAAAGACAGATCTCAAACTTGTCTAATATACAACTTGTAACACTAGTAAACAGTTTTTATAGTATATAGTATCGTCTAAAAATATTAATAGGTACTAGTAATAGGTTAATTTCTCTGATGAATCAACCTTTGAAAAATATAATCCGAAATGCATTGTTGAGCGGGTAAAACACCCCGTTAAAGTAATGGTGTGGTCCGTTATAAGTACTAGTGGAATGGGAAGGCTGTACATAGTCGAAGGCATGATGAATCAGAACCAGCACATCAAAGTATTGAATAAGCGACTAATTCCAAAACTGCACGAATGGCGTCCTGTGGGCAAGAAACACATATTTATGCATGATTCGGCACCACGCCATAAAGCAAAAAGTGTAACAGCATTTTTAAATAAAAATGGAATCGAGGTTTTTGCCTTGGCCGGGCAATTTGCCGGACATGAACCCGATCGAGAATATTTGGGAATTCACTAAACGGCGGATTGTCCAAGAAGTCATAACAACTAAGGTTCAGCTAATTGAGAAGCTGATTACGGTATGGTACCGATCTCCAAAACTAAAAACTATAGCAAAAAATTGCATAGAAAGCATGCCACGAAGAATACAAGCTGTGAATCTGTGATTACTGCTAAAGGATCAGTAATAAAATATTGAATTTTTATTATAAGTGCCTATATTTATTATTTTCATTAAAAATTGAATTATTTTATTATTTTTTTTGAACAGCAATATTAGAAGAATTTGATTACTAATAAACCAAAAAAAATTAAAGAAGGCTGAAACATTTCTCCAGATCTCAAAATACTCCACTACGGTCCACGGTTCTTTAATTTTTGAATTGCTTTTCAAATTTCGAAAGAGCCGAGAATACATGTATTAGATTCAGGTATTGAATCAATAATTACGCTTCTTGGTTGATCATAGTAAACTTAAGTAACCGTAATTTTACCCTCGTTTCCACCTAAGGCTTACGAAATAATTTTTATAATAAAACATTTTGACTTGTTTTGCAAATAATCTAACATTTTTTGACAGCCTTTTGCCAAAACTTCCATATCTTGCATTCGAGAATTTTCTTAATTTATCAATCTCTGACGTAGACTCATACATGTTTGTTTTGTATTTTTAAGATTCAATTTGTAAATACGTAAGCAACAAGTAAGCATTTTGTTTCTTGTAATCGATATTGGAGATACACGATATGGTAAAAAATATTTAGCTTTATAAGGTTATGATGGAACAAAAGAGTCACGTATAAAAATACCGCCCGAATTATAGTCGTCATTACAGTATCCTTTGCAATTATATGGTAGTCTAAACTGAGAAAATTCGTCTGACTTTCAGCAATGTAAATCGATGGAAAAACAATATTTGACAACACAAATGTTTGTTAATTTGATAGTTTGGTAATTTCAATGTAAATAAAATATAATTATAAAAACATCTTGTATGTATAAATTACACAGCACATTTAGATTACCTATACTTTCTTCAATTGGATGGTCAACATTACTTGAACCTGTCGCGTTCACAAATACAACGAATAGTCACGACACAATAGTGAAGTAAAAACAAAATAATCGGAAAAAGATTCTGATTCAAATTCTGTAATTCGCTAGAACTGTTGCAACATAGAAACGAAATGCAACACACATCAAGTCCGGTCGCATATGCCTGGTGCGATGGATTTGATCTTTTCGATCACACAACAAATCAATGACGTCATAAGATCGAAACCGGCGTAGCAGAACGAACATTACAGATCACATACAAAGATGCCAAACAAGACAAACGTCTTAAACGAATGGATGATTCAGCGCCCTAGCTGTCAATCAAAGCCACTCTGTGCAGTTCTGGTTTAACTCCCAACTCCCATCATTCATTAGCTGTCACGATTTCAGCTCTCAGCATCATTATCATGTCCTACATTGGTGACCCCGACGACCCTGTTTAGGGCATAGTAAGTCAATAAACTTCTAAAACTACCTCACGAGTCACGCCACAATAGTGAAGTAAAACCAAAATAATCGAAAAACGATTTCGATTCAAATTCTGTATTTCGCTAGAGCTGTTGCAACATATCCTCACAACATATATAGAAACGAAATGCAACATACATCAACAACAACATACATCAACGTCCGTTCGCATATGCCTGATGAGATAGATTTTATATTTTCGCGCTCTAGCTGTCAATCAATGCCAACCTTGTGGAGTTCTGGTTTAATTCCCAACTCCCATCATTCAATAGCTGTCACGATTACAGCTCCATCTTTAACATATTCTACAAACCTTCGGATCAAAAGATATCGTTTATATAAAATAGATACACCTATGTTGATTTCCTAAGTAGATTTAGTTAATTCCACATTTAGGCTTTATAATTTTAACATCACGATGTAATTAGGACTGGATCGTGGTTCTGGATGGTTCTTTGGCTAGGTGTGATTTCTGTAAGTATTTTGAGTTTTTGAATTGAATTTTAATTTAACTAAAAAAAATCATTAATTTGTAAAATGTTACCAATTTGATAGTTAAAATAAATAGAATTGTGAATTATTTTATTATGTCACGCGTTTATGAAATATTTATTTTTAAAGTACTCTTATTGCTATTGCGTTGCATGGATTTAAGTAAGCGAATAATATTGAGTAGGAGTACAGTGGTTATAGGTATGATTTGTTGGCTGCTAATGCTAGACGAGGCATAAATGGAAGTTATGCATGAACTCCATCCAAGTGGCACTGATCGATAGCGTATACAACCAGCCGTTGGACACGTAGATTTTGTATATATTTTGACTATTTTCTATAATTATTAGTTTCAAACTAAATGTCAAGATCCAGAATAAGTGTTACGCAACACGCGTTTCACCTGATATGCTTGTAAAATACATTAGACGTACGAATAATTTAAAATGAATATTATCACATGTACATTAAAAAATAATTTATATTTAGATTTGCTCATCAAGAAGAAATCATCAACAGAAGGAAATAAAGAAAAAACGTCTCAATTTGCATACATTTCCTCAAAAGCATCTTAAAAAGATATTATTTATGCACTCATACACGTTATCTTATGTATATTGCAAGTTCATATTTAGCATAAATCCATTAGCTTGATTAAAATGAACAATATACAGGTATATGGATTTTCTGGAATGGGAAGTGCTCAAATTGTTTGTAAAAATATACATACTTGGGATGTATGTGAAGAAACCAAGAAATAACAAAAAAATTAAAAGTGTTTTTAAAAGTTACATTAACCTTTTCTCAACAATATTATAGTGTTGTTTTATATACTTTAATAAATACTGGTATTTTACATTTTATTCGGTGTTGAATAAATACATATGTATACATACATATATGTACATATCTATACGAAATTTTTCGTTATTGTGGAGCATGTTACATTTTATTGTTTCTGGTCACGCACATCAGACGTTCTACTTTTTTATTCTCTTCTATAGTTATTTTATCTCATACTTTCATTTACACATGTTCCGGATGAAGAAAAGTAAAAGAAAAACTTTAAAAACAGTAAGTAAAAGCTTTTTATGTGCTTACTTCAAAAGAAATTTCACAATAATGATAAAAAAACAAGAAGAAAAATCGTTCGAAATGAGTATTAAATGATAGAGGACACTCTAGTATGTTATGTGACTAAATTTTTTTAAGTTGAACGACTAGAATATGAAGGAAACCGACGATGTTTGTAGTGGGTACGGGTTGATATGGGTAATGTTTATGAATGGAAAATAATATACAGTATATTTGTATACCTTTGTTAATGTTTACAAATAAATTACTAATTTGCATGTATGAAAACGATATATTTACTAATGTTTAGTATTTTTATTTTTATAGTAGTGTTTCATTTTCTTAATTTTTGATTGGAAAACACAATGGTTGTTATTAGTTAACATAGGATTTACTACTTTCTTTTACATTTTGTTAGGCTTCCACAAAAAAATTAATATAAATAAATCATCTCAAATGTATAAATTTGTTCAACTCAAACTACGCATAAACATTTAAATTAAATGAGCGAAATATTTGGAGTAAATTTTAGTTTAGGGTGCCATGATTTTTTGTAAGGTCCGAATTTCTTTTGTCTTAAAATCCGAAATTGTAATTCATAAATAAATAAAAATTTGGATTGATGGTTTTGGGTATACAGGCATGTGCTGTTATATAACGACCATCCATATAACGGCCTGCAAAATGACCCAATAGTTAAAACTGCGGCAATTGGAACTCGCTTTATAGCTTCTGCTTAAAAGAGGACATTAAAAGAGAACGACGAAAGAATTGGGAGTGTTTCGACCCCGAAACAGAAAGTAAAGCAGTGTTAACCTCGCAAAATGGCCATAAAGCTCGTGCTGGCTTAAATTACTCAACAATAGAAATAGAAGCAGTTGGTCATGCATACATCACACCGGTTATGCATGCATCACAATCCTTACAAACGTGCAATTATATTTGATTTACATTTTTTTATTATATAAGTACATTCTTGAAACTGATGAACTGCACATCCTCATTACAATTAAGCTTATAAGCTTAAAATGATATTTGAAGTTTACAAAATATTATAAATAAAAAAATAACTAGTACTATGTCAAAAACATTGAAAATTAAAAATTAAAAAAAACGGAAAATGAATGCCTTATATACAGGGTTTTCTCAAGACAGATGCCAAGTGGTGGTATGATTTATTTCAATGCTTGTAGAGTCCATCTCAAAATTATTATAAAAGATTCACAACTTATTTTAAAACAGATTGGATAATCTGAGCCGGGTCATAAAAGATTTGTATTTATTTTATCACAATATCATAGTGACTTTAAAGGAAATAACATAAATCCAAACTTCCAAAACATCTAAAAATAAAGAAAGAATATTGTACTGTTCAATTAGTTTTGAACCAAAACCCGAAACCATGTTTTGATTAATGAGCAGACAAATTTATTCTTAAATAAATACCTAGCTAATAACCACTACCTGGTCATTTGACCATAACAGAGAGAACCATGAATACAGAGGAAAATATCAAAGTGGGTCTTAGTTTTGTATACTTCAGTATATGATTACGACAAAAGAAACCCCTGGAGGGCTGTTATGAAATAGTCCGATATTGGATTTTTTTCCATAATAACAGTCGGATTTTGACATTCGAATTTCGGATTTCGTTTAAGTTTCATAATAGCAAAATCCGATATCGAATTTTTCATAATAACTCCCCTGGTTTAACCAAAAACGACAATAAAATTTAAAAGTCGCCTACTAAGCGAACTGTTACGGGGGAAGTAGGCGACTTTTAAATTTTTTTTAAAAATTGGATATCGAACGGTTGCACTGGTTATCTCTGCAGAATATTTCAAGGTGGTTCCAAATATTCACGACGGGACATTTTTCAGTAGAGGACGAGCCCCGAGAAGTTCAACCAAAATATTCTACTGATAACGATACTGTCATCATGCAACCTCATCCTACTATGATGAAAAATGGTATAACGACGACTGCCTACCAAAAGTTTTCAAAAAATTGTTGGGAAACCAGAAGAAAGTGGATTTGCTATTTCAACTTGGTTTACACCATAACAACGCACAAACTCACACTGCTGAAAAAATGGGTTTAGTTTAATTAAATTAAGTGACAGGTTGATTATTCGTCGGTAATGTTATTGTTGAATAAATAACTGAAATGATTTTAAATTATTTAGAAAACGTTGTGCGAAACTTACTGGTGAACGTCACCCAGACACAGAATATTATAATATCCATGAACTTGATACAGAATTTATAAAAGAAACATAATTTCAAAGAACTGTAAAAATCTCCCACTGTGGTTGAAACTGAAGAAGTATTATCAGTATTTTCGGTTTCCAGCATTCTATTATTAGTGGTCAAATCGAACAATCTGTGAGCGATACAATATCTGGTTTTGAAACAATATGTTTATCAACTGGAAAACCAAAACATGTGAAACGATATACCATGTCTACATTTATAGATGTGATAACAGGACCTCAAACAACAGAATGTACACTGCAATCGGTGAGATTTTCTTCAATTGGGAATATTGAACCTAAACAAAAAATAGTAGATGCAACAAATAAACAATAATTATCATCAAAATTTCAAATAATGGGGCAAACATGATCAAAATTGGAAAAAATGTAAACCATTTACTATGCATACTACATACATGTCACAGCAAGATATCTTTTAATTAATCTTACAAAAAATTTAAATACAATTTTAAAAGAAATCAAAAATACGAGCTGTGGAAAACAGATCGTTAATAAATAAATTAGGTTGTGCTCCTACCGGAATTCGTATCAAAATTCAATAACAAATTTGCAGTACATGAAACAAATTATTAAAATGTAGCCCGCTTATTTTGGATGAAAAGATGTGAACTGATTATTTTTTGACAAACATTGGATTTAACACTTGAACATGCTATCATTGGATATGGCAAATATACGTCATCTACTTAATCAACATGACATTAAATGTTTATCTTTACTATTGATATGTAAATATTGCTTATTAAGATATTTAAGTGCAATTTGAGAAATCCAGATGTGACTACTGTCAACAATTTTGGGTCGGTGATCTGGTATGATTATCTTAATCAACCACAGCAACATGTACGCATGTGGTAATCTACGCTTCTACTACTCTAGTGAGTACACCCAACACCGTGGCTATCGTAAAATCATCTACTTAATGAGGAAAGCCCGTATGAAAATATCCTTCCTACTTTTCCGATAGTCTACCCGAAATTTTCTTTCATAAAATCATCTTCTGGCAATTCCCAATGGAATAAAAAAGATTGAACCAAATCTGTTCAGCCGTTCCCAACTGTTTTTGCGCACAAACATTTTTTAAACCATTTTTATATACAGTGAGACCATTTAATATTCGGACAAACGTAACATACACTTATTCATTCGATTATTTACTATCATACCGCCTAGTTTGCGCAGTGGTTAAAAAGCTACGGATTGGAGTGGGCGGTAGCGGGTTTGAATCCCGATAGGGGCAGAATGCGAAAAGTGATTTTCACCATCGATCGTTTGGGCGGTGCGATCGGTAATGCGAATGAACTCATATGAGACCCTTTTGAGTTTAGAATCCATATGCTCTCCCATCTTCCATGTCAGTACTATAGGCTGGCATGTATATATACAATGTGCAGATGGTTTCTACGTAGAATCGGACCTTTAGCCGGAACGTCAGATACTACTGGGATGTCACAATGGGCCAATTGAATCTGAGTGACGGATAACAAAAAAAAAGATCTGACTTATGTCTGATATTTGCCTTACGATTGCTCAAAGATTTTGAACACACCACCCCAGTCTCGAGACATAAACCCAATAGAGAATTTGTGGCACCTTAGCATGCGTATAAGAAAACGTCATATTTCCAACAAGATTTAATAGCAAAATATAATTCAGGAAAAATGGAACAAAATTAGACCAGAACTATCAAAAAAAACTAGTAAGTTTAATGCCAAATAGATCAAAATCTGTGATAAAGCAAAACGGGTGTGCAACAAAGTGCTAAAACATCAATATTGAAATTAAAATTTATAAAATATAAGCGAAAGCTATCCTATGTCCGAATATTAAATTGTGATGAATTTGTGCCATTTTTTACTAAATCAATTATTTTGTTAATTTATAAATTTATTATAATTCACACCTCGTATTACAGTAATGAATAAATAAACATATTCTTATAATAAAAATTATTTTAAGTTCGATATGATAGTAGATAATCTAATAAATAATTGTATGTTACGTTTGTCCGAATTTTAAATGGTCTCACTGTATTACGATTCAAATTTAATGAAATAAATGTAACATAATTTATTGACATATACTATTTGCTATCCAAATATTTGACGCTATTATATTCCTATAAATAAATATTTTAAATTTTGTATGTAGTTTAAAAAATAATTTGGAGAAAGAAAAGAGGAGTACATCTGAGTATACTCTTAGGCACGCACAAAAGAACAATAGAATGTAGAATTAAATATGAGGCAGTTATAACATCTGAAAAAACTTAAAAAATAATTCAAAAGATTATTAACTCAGGATGAAGACATATTTTTCGTGTGTATTTAGCAGCTTTAAGTTAACCAATTACAGTACTTATGGCTGATACTTGATTCGAAAATGAAAGTAGGACGAAACACCAAGTTAGGACAAGAAATAAGAAGAAATAAAGCCGACAAAATAATTGATATTTCCAAAACGCAATCTTCACAGATTCAAAAAGCACGTGCATTTCATCTAAAAACGACACACAATTTACCAACTGTCGTTGAAAAACAGCAAGAATTAACAATATGCAACTAATAATAATTTGGATACTTAGTCATATCAACATATGGTAGTGATGCAGCTGCGTTGCATCAAAAATGAGAGCTTTATCACTGAGTAAATTTGACATCAAAATACCACTAAAAAAATTTGGAAATAAGTCACAACTGGAGTAGAGAATTCTTAATCGAACTACTTTTCATAAAAAACCATGTTTTCATAAAATAAGACGAAAGTACTATTAAAGTATTAACGAGAATAAGAACCAATCACTTATGATAAAAAATATTCAAAGCTTATCAAAAAAGTTGATAAGGATATGTACATATATGTGACAAATGTAACATAATAGGTGATGCAAGACATATGAGTGAAGAACGCAACAGATATGACTGCATTAGAATGAAATATACAACTTTAAAGAACCACTTAAGTGAAATCGTACAACTTTTCAGGAGAAGCAAATAAACATTTAAATCAAATTTTGGAAAAATTGGTTCAGTTTGTCTTACGAAATGAAAAGGTAATAAGTGGCTTGGAGGGTAAAAATTCATAGTTGCAGAATCTAGACACTTAATTGTTTTCGGTTCCGAAGATATTAAGGAACAAACACTTAAAGCGAGTTTGCTTTTTTTTATTTTAGAACATTTTGACTCTTTAAGTTACATAAGCCATTTTTTCAAATTTTCCATATGAATAGACAAAAGATAAAAACATTTGAGCGGTTTTAGAAAAATATATTTCAATTCAATTATTACTTAGTACATTAAAAAAAAAAGAAGATAAATATGATGAAATCTTAAAAATAAATCATAAAAATATCTTATATATAAATATAATATCTTATATCTTAAATATAAAAATATCTTAGGTTTGGTTCATCAGATTCACTTAATTCGTCAAGTTAATGTCTGGATCAACATGAGGAAGATTCGCAGAATTCAAATTTCGATAAAAATCGTGGTAAATAGGGTCAATTAGTGAAAGTTGATCAAACACATCTCTCTTTTTTGCGTTGTTTATGATTAACGGACTCTTGTATGACAACGGCAAATCGGTCTCATTTATGTTGCTTATTCCTCGACGATTCCTCGAATTCTTTGGTATATCGCAACCATTTAACAGACTGCCAATTAAATTTCTCTGCATCTTGATTGGTGATTCTCCACATAAATTTACTTTTCGCTATTGAAGAAAAAATTATAAAATTCATTCTGCGTTATTTCCATCACCTGAAATTGATTTCTATTCCCAGCTACTCGTATACGAACATATACCAATCTCGAGGATGGTGTATCTTGATAAGAGCTTTTCTTTTTTTTTCGTTCAATCACTGAGTGATTATCATCGCACTCCATGTGAGTATGGCCGGGCGTCAAAAATTATTGTTCCACAATCTTTATGCTTGTAAAATTTGTAACGAAGATGGACATCATTGTGGCGACAAAAGAATTTTTATTCTGACCAACGCAATAGTCGCTATAAAACACAACATACAAAATATGATTTGGTTCTGATTTCAGATGTTGGGAAATAGACGAAGCGATATCATTTCCTGCTAAATGACCTATTGCCTCGTGCCACATATAACACACGTCTTTATTTGTAGTACAATTGTGAACAACTAGCGTTTATAGAAGGAAACTGATGAATGCAAGAACGGCGTAGGCAAACATTTTGCAAATCAAACGTGTAGAGTTTCATATTTTGGTTAGCCTGATTATCCGTGTCTTTCAAATTGTAGCCGGCTTCAGCATCATTGTGATGTTCAGATTGCTTATTTATATGTTGTATTTTTTGAAATTAATTGGTTAGTTAAAATAATTGTCATTATTTGTATTACAGAAAGAATTTACCTTTAAAAATCTTGCAATACTTCGTGATAGACACTGGGTTTTGATGATCTTCACAATACATTGAGTACATTATACTTAAGAGTTAAATCCAAATTTAGATATTTTGCCACTGTATCACGTCTGGAGTAGTAACTTTCATAGGCTGGATATTTATTTTCGTAATTTTCTCAATAGTTAACTTATTCACTGGAGTACGACTACCTCACATATCTTTTGAAAGCCCATCGTTCGATAATTTTTTTTTGCGAAAGTCTTTATAAAAGTTTCAGACACGCCTAACGTAAATCTAAAGCATTTATGGCATACTTCGACTCGTCTCCCGTTTACTTCTAAACGGTAGTAATACGTGTGCAACTGATTTCTGGGTGATGTGTTAGATTTTTCAAGAGTTTGCTTCTTTTTATCACGTATTTCGATTAGTCCAGAAACCAACACAACTTTAGGATATGTACTTATTTTTGAAAACATGTTGAACAAAATTTATTGTTCTTCATAAGCAATTTTTGTGTCACACTTCTTTTTACATTTCGTTAGACGAACGCACTGCTTGGAATTCGAAGCAGCCTCTTGATGTTCTCGCGATATACTACTTTGTAGTAGGTACTCAGGAATCCCCGGAGTATTATGTTTTTCTGCAGAATCTACAATATTGAATTCAATTTCAACCGCTGCTTTAGCTATAAAACTCGAGTCATCCTCTGAACTGGAATCTTTTTTATTTTCAAACGGTTCTTCGAATGGTATTGGGCTCATAGAAAAGCTTGTTTCTCGGGGATTCATGGATTTATTATGTTCTTTGATCAAACATCCGTCACTACTTCGCTTGCCTAGGTTACAGTTACAGATTTCTGTTATAGAAATGTTTAAATTTTATTTTCACAAAACTGAAATATCGCTTGCATAACTTTGGTATATCATATTTTTAAAATTCAACATTTTAATTTCAGTTAAGCAATTCTTTCAAAACCATAATTATATTATAATAACAAAAGCTATTTGGCACTTAAGACATTGCGCAATTCTAAAAGAAAACTTTCAAAAAATTGACAGCGTAAAATAAATTTGAAATTAGATCAGATAAGGTGAAAATAATAAAATCGTTAAGTAAAGTTACATATGTGACTTTCACTTTTGGGCACATATATAATAAATTTATTGGTGATATGACCGATGGTGCTCAATCCAAACCAATAATATTAAACTAAAAAAAACTTCCTAAATTTAATACAATTATTCGAATTTCTTAAAACTTTAACTAACGTATTTCATAAATTCTACAGCACCAATAAATTATCTGTGATCCACATATTTGACACTTATCTGCTGACACCTAGCATATTGCTACACAAGAGCATCGTGCACAAATAATTATTTTTAATTCGTACGTAGTATTTTTGTTGCTATTCCTTATCAAACTACTCACATATGTGGATATTAGTTTACTATACAAATATGAAATATATAAATATTTGCTCTTTGGTTTGGTTTATTTCGCAATATTTCATAGATTACTAGTTGGTGTATCCTTAACTACATATTTTGTTTTTTGATAAATAAAACAAGAGAATTGGAAAACTATACACACAATACTATAATTGATGGATATAAAAATAAAATAAATTGTTGGATAATACAACGTGTCCTACATATTATGTATCTTGTACGGTTGAGGTTATTTGTTTATATAAGTAATAATGTTTCATGGCTGAATATTGAGTATAATACTACGTGATACTAATGTATAATCGACGAAGTTTTATTAATAATTGAAGATTATGATAGAAACTTTCAACCATAAAATAACTAATATAGTAATAAAATGTCAGCACGATATGACGTGACGATTTTAATTCTGAAATATTGCACCCATAATGTAAATCAGTAACGAAGATTCAATGTTAAAAGATTTCGTACCTAGACGATACAAATCAACTTGTAAAAAATTGTGCAACTGCAGTTTACTGTGCTATATACATATATATGGGCCTACAGCGCAAATCTTAACATACGGCTGGTCTTGAAGTTTTGTAGCTAGTAAACATGATATCGATTCGAAATCACATGAGATCGTTCATTACTCTAATGAGTTTTGGGAGAGATTAACAACAATTACTTTTGGATATATCATATTTTTTTCAACACACATTCACTTGATTATGAATTCTTAGTTTTTGTTTATAGACAGTAGAAACTTGTTCGATCTTGAGTACTTATTTCCCAGTTTCGATCCATTACACAATTTTTTGGGATGACTTTAAAAATCCTGGGATGGGAAAAAATTCGTATTACCTGATGAACATTTTCTGTTTTTCTTTTTCAGGATAAGATCCTGGGATAACTTCACACACTTAATTTTCCATGTAACTTGATTCAATAATTTAAATCTGTTAATTTAATTTAAATGCATAGAATTCCACCACAGCCCACATTGCTGTCGTAAGAGGCGACTAAAATGGTTGGATTGTTGGGCTTCACCCACATCCGTAAAACTTTAAATTTTATTTTATTTTTTTTCTTTATAATTTTTAATTTTTACTCGTTATTTTCGTTCAATTTATTATTTCGCCCGCGTTAATTTATTTTAAATTTGTAGTTTTGCTTTAATTATTTCAATTTTTATTTTTTGTTGGGACGGTTTTTTCGCATGTTTGCGCACAAAAATGTTTTTTTTACCATGAGTATTAAAAATAAAAAATCCCCGAAAAATGCCTCTTCGAATCGCGGGGCGAGGCATAATCCTCGTAAAGATACAATTGATAGCCTTACCATCCATTTTGCCAATGTCCGTGGACTCGTGACTAATAAAAATTGCGCACATCAACATCTCGAATCACGCAGACCCGACATATTAGTGCTAACGGAAACCAAAGTATCTCATAACATCTACGAGAATGAATTCTACTTCAAGCGCTACCAGTTCGAACAAGCATTCGAGTTGCAACGTGGAGTGTGCATATTCATTAAAGACCACATACCGTACGCACGACATCATAAGTACGAAATTTTCTCAAAGACCGCTCAAGCTATTGTACTTAAAATATCCCTTCCTAATAAAATCCTTTTTTTAATTAGTTTATATAGATCCCCCAATCAAATTCAGAAACCATGAATTTCTTCGAGGTTTTGTCAGACAAATGTGATGACATTCGCAATCAACATCCCTACTGCGTATTAATTATGGTTGGTGACTTTAATGCCCACCATAAAGAATGGTTGAATCACCAAAATACGAACTGTGCTGGGCGTCAGACGGAGTGGCTTGCTGTTTCGCATGACCTTACGCAGATTGTAAGTGATTCCACATTTGAATGTCAAAATTCTTTAAGTAGTCATATTCTGGATCTCTGTCTTACAACAATTCCGCATTCCATGGAAGCGCGTGTCGAGGCTGGAATTGGAAATTCTGACCACAACCTGATAACAGTAGAAATATCTGTCGCAACACCACCAGAATTTAGACAGCAGCCAAGGCGTCTATGGCATTTTAACGAGGCTGACAATGATGGGTTACGGTCATTTTTTCAACATTTCCCGTGGGAGAGCCATTGTTTTTATAACAATCAAATAGACGACGCCGTTTCCAATTTCACCGAAACCGTTCTACATGGAATGAGTAAATATATCCCATCATCCTTTCCAATCCTAATCCTAATTTTAAAATCTTTTGAAAAGAAGCCGCTAAAGCAGCCAGACAAAATAAATCTGCTCACAAGAAATATAAGCGCAACAAAATTTCGTTTGAAGTATATCAGGCCACACGTAACAACTCTAAAAAAATCTGTGCTAGCGAAAAGAGCTGACAACAAGAAAGCCGCTAAGGCTTCCGAGTTGAAAATCTCCGATCGCAACTTCTACCAGATGGTCGCATCGGTTGCCAATATTTCTAAAACATTTATTTCAGCAATGAAATGTGAAGACGGTGCTTTGGTGGTGGATCCATATTTGCAGGCCGACTTACTGGCAAACGTCTTCACTTCGAACTCGACCTTAGTTGTTCCAGATGGAGTTACGCCTCCGTCAATTCCGTATTGTGGTTCCAAAATGGATCCTGTCAACATCTCGGAGGATATTGTCTTCAGGAACCTGAAGACAATGGACATAAATAAGGCCACCGGACCTGACGGAATTCCTGTTCGAATATTGAATGAGTTTGCCAGTGTCTTGGCTCCAATATTAACTAAAATTTTTCTCCTTTCTTATAAGCAAGGTAAATACCCGAACGCCTGGAAGAGTGCGATGGTGCAACCGGTTCTTAAACGTGGTTGTGATAAAACTGACCCTACAAACTACCGGGCAGTATCAATTGTGTCAGCCGTGGCTAAAGTTTTTGAGAAATGCATTAACCAACAACTGGTGCATTATCTTGAGAGTAATAAAATAATTTCAGATAAACAATATGGCTTCCGCGAAAGCCGCTCCACAACCGATCTCTTCACGAATGTTACAAACAAATGTAATCTCGCCCTTGAGGACCACGGAGAAGCCTTTGCAATCGCTTTGGATATATCCAAGGCTTTTGACAAGGTTTGGCATGAGAATCTCATTTGTAAACTTGTGGCATACGGCTTGGATTCGATGACCATCAAGTGGATAAAAAGCTTTCTCAAAGACCGAAAGATCAACGTTGTGCTAAATGGGAGGTCATCAACGACACACTCCCCAAATGCTGGAGTCCCTCAAGGATCAGTTTTGTCACCAACTTTGTTTTTGTTATAGATTAATGACTTGTTGGATAACACTGTTAACCCTATCCACAGTTTTACCGATGATGCAACATTGCACTCTTCTATTTCATTCGAGGTCGAGCCTACACCTTCAGAGTTAAACGGTAAACGGCTGGAAGTTGTCACTTCGCTTAATTCCGATTTGAGTACAATATTTGAGTGGGGAGTTAAAAATCAGGTCAAATTTAACGAGAAAAAAAACACAAATATGCACATTATCGCGTAAAAGAAGTCACAACGAATACCCTTTTGTGGTAAAAGGACACGTTCTCGTGAGTTGTGACTCAATTCGTCTGCTTGGTGTTCAAATAAGTAACAATTTGAAATGGAATGAACACATTATCGCATTGGCCAAATCAGCTTCACGTAAACTCGGGTTCCTCAATAGATGCAGACGGTTTTTTAAATCGCATCAAGTTCTCCAGATATATAAAACCTTTATAAGACCGTGCATAAAATATTGCTGTCAAGTTTGGGGTGGAGCATATGGCACTGCTCTCCAGTTGCTGGATAGACTTCAGCGGCGTGCCATCCGAATAATACGAAACCCCAGACCTATGAAAGATCTAGACAGCCTACAGCACCGCAGAGATGTTGCAGAACTCTGCGTGTTCTATAGATTAATAAATGGTAAATGTTCTGCAGAATTAAAGGAGAAAATACCACCATTTGTTACGCCAGTACGAGTAACACGAGGAACGGTTAATGCGCATAGGTTTACGGTGAAGCTGCCGAAACCTCGAACTGAAGGTACAAAGCGCGAATTTATTTATCTAAGAAGTGGAATTCGTTGACTGGTTTTCAATTTCCGTTGAAGTATAAAATGCACAAGTTTAAGGCAGCTATCAACCTTTATTTGAAGGATCGCGCGTTGGGTGCAGGAGCTCTGACAGTTACAAGGAGCTAAGACATTCTAAAGTCCGCCCTGCACCCAACTAAAACAAAACGTAAAAACAAAAAAAAATTAAACCCTATAATGAAACATGAAAGTATTTCAATATTCAATATATTGCCTCTTTGAGTGAAATGGCATGATCGACAATCTATCCGATTTCATATATAAATTGTATTAAACTGCCGTATCAAATAAGTATTGTGTTAACCAAAGAAGTTTTAAATTGGTTAAGGTAAACTGAAGATTAGTAACATAACCAACACCAGTAGCAAGCAACTAATCTTATAATTTGAATTAAATAAAGTGTATTGCTTGCTTCAGTTCTGTCGAGCGATTATGTCCAAATTTTAGCTATAATTCGATATCTAGTCAATTTTATTTTTATAGGAAACTGGATGCAACCAAAACTGATATACATTATTTTCGTGTATGTAACCAATAAAAAAAAAATTTCGATAAATTATGGAATTTTTTAGATGCATGTACATTGGTAGGTATGAATAAAATAAACGTTAAAATAAAATATTTGAATTTTTAAAATATATTGCGTTTTTAGAAAATAACCAAGGTTAGGAAATAACCAAAAAAAGCTTGGTCAATTTTATTTTATCTTGCTAATAAATTTGGTAAACATCCAACAGTACACGGTATATTCAATATTAAGACGGTGTGGAAAAAGGTATCTCAAAATTTAAAAGGTATTGGCCCATTACACAAAACGGCTAATCAGTAGCAAATATTAATATAATAATGTTCTTTTTAAGTTTTTATTAAGATCATTATCGTTTTATTTCTACTTGACGTGGAACTCACTGCGATATAAAGTCAAACAAAAATTGATAAATATCAGAATTTAGCGAAGTAGAGGGTGATTCCGAAGAATTAAATTCCACATTTATGTGAGAGTGAGACTGCAACATAATAAATTTAATTTCAGGCGTTATGCTGACATTCGATGCGGACTTCAGTGGAAAGAGGCATCAGTATTACAGTAAGAATAGCATACAACCAGCGAGCCCTGATAGTCAAGAACCGTCCACATTGAAGGCTGGTATATCAGGTCCAATTCAAAACTATTCCACTTCTGTAAGTACAAATTGTTTGTTTTATTTTGAGGTACTCAGCTTATCAAAATATAAATCGAAATATTATATTGTGTTTTCTTACACAGTAAGTTGTTTTGATTATTAATTTTTTAGTTGAAATAAAAGAATCTTGCGAACACATTGATATAGGGAAACTCATTTCTATTTAGGTGCATATTTTATTTCGGTACGAGCAATTGTACCAATTTCACCTGGCATGTCAGTTTCTATAAGATTCAATAAGATAAAAATATATAATAATGTTATAATTTTTAAAGTGGAAACCAATATCTTTATAACACCGATATTACCGTGTTATATTTGTTTAATTTGTGTACCTAAAAGTTTTAAGTGGATAGAATTTTTGATATTAATTGGTCACATGGTGATACTTGATATAGTGATAAATTACATAAAAAAAAACTTCCAACCTGCCTTTAAAACCCACTCAAGGCAAAGTTCGTGGTATCTTAAAAGGACAAGACTTATGTTAATTAATTAAGAATGTCGGAAAAAGCGAAAAATCAAATGGAAACTCGCTTCTCGCATTTTCGGCAACCTACTATTCCTGATCACTTGATAAATTTAGTTTTATAAACGTGTGGGAGTTTATCGTTTGTAAGTTTCATCGCAACATATTAACATAAATTTTCCGTAACTTCAAATCATTAGTTATTAACAAATTTTTGAAACGGACTTTTGAGCAGAATTAAACGGAACCGAAACGAAAATAAAAAATTGGAGACTAAACTAACAATTGAAACTCAAAAACTATTGATTACAGTTAATATTCGAATTACAACTTGTAAATTGTAATATAAATGTAATGCCTTTGAAAAAAAAACGTAATTAAATAAATATTTGTTCCCAAAATAAAATTAATTAAATAAATAATTATTTTTATTTCGAAAATAATTAATACATGATTATCAAATAATACTTAACTCTGAAAACTAAATCCGACTTGCAAAGTTAGAAATGTTCTGTGATGGTAAAACTATAGTCATTGGCAAAGATTTTTATACAAGCATGATCCATTGCAGAAACTTCACTAGAGATTCACACTTCGCACTAGTGATGTTCGAATCGATTCTGATCGAATTTTTAGTATTAATTAATTATAATCAGGTAAAAAAAAAATCAAACGTTCATTTCTGTAAAACCATCATATCGCATTTTTACTGTATTTTGCGACTCAGACGTAATAAACCATATAAAAAATTTATCTCATTTTAACACAGACATATAATTGTATACCTTTAATGTTATACTGCTATCTTTACTCCTATTTTACTAATGGAAAGGGAGCTAAATATAAAACATAATTTTCTCAACTTTATCACAACGCAA
The DNA here is from genome assembly GCA_963932295.1 of Tipula lateralis. Classification (NCBI taxonomy): domain Eukaryota; kingdom Metazoa; phylum Arthropoda; class Insecta; order Diptera; family Tipulidae; genus Tipula; species Tipula lateralis. The sequence goes on from OZ010736.1 coordinate 42,669,008, forward strand.
AGAGAAAATTATCTTTTAACTCGTTTTGTATATTCGTCTCGTTTTTTTTCAATCGAATCGATTCTTTTGAACGAACTGATCTTTTAATGCGAAATGATTCATTTAAACGAATTGATCTTGTGATCGATATGATTCTTTTGAACGAATTGATTCTTTTGAACGAATTGATCATTTTAGCGAACTGATTCTTTTCAATAAATTGATTTCGTAAACAATTGTTATGAAATTTTGTAGTATGATTCTGTTTCAGTGGTGTGATGATTGATTGACGTTTAATAGAAATAATTTTTATTAATAATTTTGATTTGATTTTGATATTTATTTTTCCAAATAGATTAATTATATAACTAAAATTATTTTTAAAGATATATTTATGTATTACATATTCATTTATTTGTAATTATTTTTAGCTAGAAAATAGATGAAACATATTTTTTTATTATAATTTCCTTGATTAACAATTCCGTTTTCATAAAATAGAATCAATTGCTCAAAAAGATCAGGTTAAAAGTATCAGGTTAATACCAAAAAAGGATCAATCGATCTTGATCTTAAAAAGTATCTATTCAGCCCATCACTACTTCGCACTAACAAAACACACAAATACATTGAGTTTAAGTGAACAGTGCCTGTATAAATATATATGATTTATGATATTCAATAGCATAGTGTTTTTAAGACTACCATGTAAATATGTGTACATAATTTGCTTGCGGTTTTTGACCATATGTACCCGGAAGGTTTTATAATATATAAGTTTATCACAGAGCCTGTGTTCTGTTATAATTGATATCCAGTTCTATTCTTTGATTCGATGAAAAAATCAAAAATATTATTTTTAATTTCATTCGAAAACTTAACCGAGTTCCAGACCTTATCTGGTTTGCCAACATATTCTCGGTAATGCAGGATGCTCTGTTTTCTATATTAACCAATATAGGTAGAATTTTGAGTTGCTTTGGAACCGTGTATAGTAACTCGTTTTATATAAAATATTTCTTGTTTTTTTTAAGTATTTATTGCAAGATTGTTTTAAGTTCGCATATTATTTTCTATTCTTCTCTAATGTGTAATATTCTTGGACGAACGAAGTGGGTTACAATTAAGATGAATAACGAAGACTAGATGAATATAATCAAATTAGTTTTTCAATATTTGTGAATGAAATGAAGTGGTTTTTTCTAATAATAACAAATAAAAATTCAGACAGATTAAATTCTTGTTTGAACTCTAAAAGTGTGGAATTAAACTTAAAAATATATATATAATCAACGTGTTATTTATTTTATATTCGATACGATTTATTTATATAATTAATTTGAAGAATCTGTTGTGCTACCCACCTTGCGTATTTCAATCTATAATGAAGGTATTTGTAATATTCTTGAGATTATACACTAATTACTTAGGATATTTGACATTTATCGTTACAAGGGTGTTGTTACAAATAAATTTTTTGAAGGCGTATAATTTAAAAATAATTTTCCAACAGGACTGTATTTACTGAAGGATTTTATTTACTCTCCATCTTTATCGAATATTTAAAACAACATTTATCGTCTGTATACCTTTATTACATAAAATTTTTCAATAGTCCAGATTGAAAATATTTGGTCTATAATGAAGCTAGAGGTAGCAAGCAAGCGCCCAGAGAATCCATTTAGGAATCCATACCTCCTACGACTTTCTTAAAACATCAAATTTAATGTTACGGAGATGTATCAGGAAATAAAAGCAAAAGGCGGTCTAACAAAATATTTATATATCAACTTCTATAAATCAATAAAAAACAATAAAAATCTAAAATAAGTTATTAATTAATTCCATTACTTTAACACCGATCAACGTATTTAGAATATTTTGGCATATTTCGGGGTCCTTTTCAGAAAATCTTTCAGTTCGTTTACGTTTAATTTAAACATAGAAAAGCTGTTCAGTATAAACAAAATAAGCTCCTTGATTACGACGAATTATTTTCGCGTGGAGCGATTATCTTCAAAATTTTCAATAATTTAAATAAATTAAAGAAGAAACTAAAATTCAGATGAAATCTTTAAATTTGCAAAATAATAACTTTTATTGAAAACTATTAATTTTACAGTGCAAACGTTGAAATTCGATGAGAAGATAGTGTGAATGATTAAATTTTACAAAACCCGTAACAAAAACCGTCTGGAAAGTTGGATGATAGGTATTTCTTTTGTACAAAAAAGTTATCCTGCTGTGGTTAAATTACTAACAAAACAGAATACGTTAGTTCTAGAACCCACCTGTAAAACCTGTAAGATCAATTGGTTAAACCTATTTAACTTCGAGTCGTGGGATGAACTAGTGTCAAAATAGTGAAACATATTCTAAACGCTTTCAAAAAGCACTTTTTTAGATATCGTGTTGAATTTTTTTTTTTCTCAAATAAATTATAGTTGAAATGGGAACGAATATATTATTTTGTTCTAACTAATTAAAATTATATTTTAATAATAAAGGTTACTAGAATTGAATTAACTATTTAAGATTTAGCAGTGTAAGTGAAATAATAAATAAATAAAAAAACAAAGGCTAATTTTTAATTTATTTTAATTCAACGAAAAAACATTAAAGTATGTGTTTTTGATAGAGTTATTAATTATATAAATAGTATGAATAAAGAGACAAACCTACTTAAATATTGTTATTTAGGAACATGATACCTTCACAATAAAGTCTAACCACAATGAAAGATAATGCAATCGTATTTATAAAGGCTGAAGCTGAGTTCATACTTCGTTTTCTTCGTTCATTCATTAATTCATTCGCTCGGCCATTTTGATTTGCCCGTTCATACTATGTAAACATTTCAGAACGATTTTGTCAGTAACTTAAAAAAAATAAATCCCATTGGCACGCAGGTACACATTATATGTATTTTGCTTCCGAATAACAATGGCTGTTATTTGCTTCTTTTTCGATTTGGTTTCATGTTATCTCTTTTTCTCAATGTTCGTTCAGACAAAAAGTTAAAATTAAACTATCTCTTGCGACAAAATGTAGGAACAAAAAATCATTTTGGATTACTGTGATTGGCCGAAAAAATTGTTTGAATGAATGACTGAACGAAGAAGTTGAATTATGAATTAAGCTTAAGATAACTTTAATTTAACTAACTGAGAACCTACATATCAGTACCCTCGACCCTATTACAGGATAAAGAGCCACATGTGAGGTTTTTGTAATCGAATATGGTTTATCAAAACTGCTAATTAGCTTATTTCAGGACTTTATCGCGTTTCTATTTATTCCCCATTGGACAATATACCACAAATGTATTTAAACACTTATTTAGTTTAATCTAACATCAAAACCAATAAGATTTAAAAACCGAAGATTTGGATCTGAACGGATTCCAAATCACTACATGCGAATGAAGTTTATACTAAACTTAATTCTAAAATAACAACAACAAAAACGTGTTACAATTACAAATTAGTAAAAAGTATATAATTTGTGTTACAAATTAGTAAAAAGTATATATTTAGGCGAATTATCATATGTAATTGGTTTACAAATATTAAAAGTTACACAAAATCCATATTTTTTTATGTACTACAAGGTTACTATTATGAATTTTTAAAATCATATCTTAAGATTTTAACTATTTGGCAAACATCTTACTATGTTTTTTTGGATAGGCCTATCTATACACTACAAACCTGTCGAGTGATTTGAAAAGCTAATTGGGTTTACATTTGGAAACATTGTTTAATAAAGGAACCGACTCAAAAATTAGGTACATTTATTGATGCATCAACAAAAAACTATGCTTTTAAATAAGTCCTTAGATTTGGCGCCACATTTATTAAGTGGCCAAAGAAAAATTAGCAAAAAATAATAAACTACACTCACAACTCAAATATCTAAGGTTTCATATAAATCACAAAATGAAGTCGAACCGCATGATCCTAATTTAGAACAAATGTGGAGGAACGGGAAAATAAGTATGCAGGGCTAGGTGCTTTACGTCGGTATGTCGTTCCCAAGTTAAATATTTTTTGTATTAAACGATGTTGGGCAAATATGTCACCAGAAAAATATATTCTTAAAGTTTTTAAATTTAATTTTACCGGACGCGATTTCCCACTACACAATGATTGTTTTTCATCGTTAGATGGGTCAAATTACATTACTTCTAATGTGTTATATGTATCTGCGGGAATACTACTCAAAATACTAATTATGTATGCATATTAGCCATTAGAATATTCAATCCAGAACATACACCCAAGTTAACTTCAAAAAAAATAGAACCAATCATTTGTCGCAATAAAAGGCGAATCTATTTGCCGTGTTGTACAAACAGCCATTGGATGTTAACCTTTATAGATTTGCATTTAAGAAAGAAATGGTCCTATGATCCAATTCATCCAGGTAAAAATTAACATAGATTAAATGAAAAAGCCCAAATATTTTTAAATCAACATTTCAAGAAAAATTCAAAATGGAACCACTCTACTCGCTACCAGCTCAACGCGATAGTTTCAATTGTGGTCCTTTAATAACATATGCGATCGAATCAAATTCAAATGCCCAAAATAAGCCTAAGATGTATTCGCCGAAAGAATCCGAATATTTGAATGCATTGAATGAGTACAGAATTCACCTTAAAGAATTAATTGCTAAAAACTCAATATGTGTCATAAATAATTCCTTAAATTGCTTTGAAATCATAATGTACACTGATAAATTGATACACTGTATGAAATGTCAAAGACACATCCCTCCATAATTACAGCCTTGTCGAGGCGGAGTGGCTTTCAAATAACAATGAAGTAGTTGGCAACACCGGAAAGGGTCACCCATACCGGAATGGCAACTATGGAGTTATCAGACTAATGTAATGAAAACCAATTCAATAAGTACGGATTCAAAAAAGAAAATTGGAATGGTTTGCGAAATAGTCAAAATATTAACATATGAATTTTCATAGATGTTTATATAGTAAAAAATTTATAGATTTAGTATTAACTCAATTTCCATATGTAAACCCTATTAGCTTTTCAAACCACTCAACAAGGTTGTAGTGTACACATAGGTCTATCCAAAAAACATAGTAAGATGTTTGCCAAATAGTCAAAATCTTAAGATAAGAATTTTCTTCATATAATTAACGTATAGATTGTAGAAAAAATTTCATATGATAATTCGCCTGAATATATATAATACTTTTTACTAATAATTACATATTTATTTTGTTGTTTTTGTTTTAGAATTATATTTAGGATAAACTTCATATTCGTGTCACTACGACCTGAAATGAAATTCTGTTCCATTCAGTAATAAAAGTTTGAGACTCAAATCTGCTCAAATGTTAAATTTAAATTTTCGTGTACGATGTGCTAGAATCGCATTATAGGTATAGATGAGATGGTCTTACACATCGTTTATTTATTTAGATCAAAATGTTTTATCTAACGAGAGTAATATAAAATAAAAGTTGAAAATGTATACATTTTTCCACCATGTATAATAAGCTTTTATATACAAATTATAGGCATTAATTATAAAGCATGAAAATGTTTCTGTTACCCAATAAATAGCATTGGCTTTTTCTGTTGTACAAGGGGCATTTCAAAGTATTAAAATGTACGATATTACCAACGTCAAATAGTCAAACATCTAGATCACTACAATTTCACCAAAGGGCGTAATTTATTTTAACTAACAACCGTCCATCTCATATGTTCGTCATTTGCTTAAATCAAAGCATCCTAAATATAGAAGCCGCAATCATCGAAATTGAACTTAAAAATTGTATACCCCATAATTACTAACACATTAATAAGTTGTGACGTCGTTAAAAAATAATAAAATCGCCCTACAGTTCATATTTATTACTAAAAGATTTCAGACAGTGTACAGCAAAGAAAAAATACAAAAATATTTTTTATTTTTCTTTGCTGTCAAAAATTGTTAACAAACAAAATGTTTATAGGTTATACCCGTCCGTAGACAATAATAAATTATTTATTATAATAAAACATTTATATTATAATTAATAATTAATATTGTTGGCCTGTGTATAAATATGTTAAATGTGAATGTGATTCGTGCAACTATATCTTTGGGTTTTAGAATTATTGTGGTAATATCACTACTTTTGATGATCGTGATCGACTTCATTGATGTAGATCATCGTCCACTGTGTTTGATTCCAAATTAAATCAAATTAGTTTAAGTTCCGTGTGGATTGAGGGGTCCACAAATAATTCTGCTGCATTGATTTAGTTTGTTGGTATTTTGTTTTTGTATTTGTACTAATTCATGGAGTTAGATTAAAATTTACTTATTTGTTCCCAACATATTTATCATTTTTGTTCTCTTTTAGTGTTTCACCATATCGTTCAGCTTACCCATGCGATATACTGCGGTAAGAAAACGTCAATATTTGTCCTCCACGGCAACGATATAAATTACTAAAATATTTACTCTTAAATTGAGTCCCGTTGTCGGTTATACAAGTTTCCAGTTAACCATTATGTGAAGAATTTACTCATCTTCTCGATGTAAGTCGTTGAAGTTAGACTTAGAGCAGTAGTGAACGTTGGAAACATTGAAAAGTAATACGACATACCACTTCCATTAGAAGTTCTCGAAAAAGGACATGAAACTAGCCAATAATTGTGATGTTATTATCAATTTTTAGCTAGTATGACTCGACGGGCGATTATTTAAGTTTTAAAAATGATTTTTGTGCATCTATGCAACTGCTGTAAAATAAAATTTCGGCGTCGTGAGGGAATAATGTTCTTGTCACAAAATATAATTAAACCACACAAAATGATCGTTCTTCGATAGTTCGTCATTGTTTAGACGACTTCTAATAATAAATAATTAATATTTGAGTCGATGAGACATGATACGAGATCGACTGTTTAAAATCATTTACTTAATTGTATGATATTGTCAGATGTCGAGGAAGTCATATGTTTTGAATTTCCACTGTTGAATTCAATATACGGTGTAATGGAAATTTCGTTTTTCGCCCAAAAATGCTGTGTAGAAATTTCTGTTTGGTCACCAATGTTAATGTTCTTTCGTATAGATGTCTTTTGATGGGCTTGGAGGTGGGACTTTGAGCAATTATTTTAATTTCAGCCAATGAGAAGTTATTATTTCTAAATAAAATGGTGCACATGGCAATAGCTTAAAACGGAATTCATTGACACAATAGCTGCACCTGTTTAACGAAATCACATATAAAAAATTCATATTCTACTGAAGTGGAAAGTTTACAAAGTCGTCATGGTAATTTTTAGAAACGGTTTGAATGAATTTATGATTTTTTTTTATATGAATTGAAAATAAATGTATACATATATGTTGACGAAGCTATAAGTACCGCTTTATTTTTAAACGGACAGTGATGCAAGTGTTAAATTGTCGCTAAAAATTATTTTTAGCCAAAAAATCGATTTGACGTTTAAATGTGCTCATGACAATGTCTTAAAACAGAATTTAGACAACCAATAAATTAATATGTATATTGAAGAAAACCATACATGAATGCTTCATATCCAACTGAGGTGAATCATCCTCATAGTCATGATAATTCATTTAATGAAACAAAATTGAAACCATTGAATACTAATCTGTGGACGAAGCTATAGAGGTACCGTTTTGTTGTTAAATGCTGTTTGTGTCTAAATAAATGTATTTTAATAAAAAAAACAATTCAAATACTTAAAATTGTTTTAATAATTCACACTGTTAAAAATTGTAACGACTTTTATGATGCCATCTTGTATCGAGTATAACAATTGAATGGAAATAAAAAAATTTAAATAGTTTTTGAAATGTTCACTTTCATTAACATGTTTGGGTATTTTAATTGTGTACTTCGTATTATCGCATTAACAATATGCTTTAAAATATCAATAAATACGATTTATATTATTAAAGTTATTAAGTGCCATCTCTCATCCAATATTTGAAGTATATGTTTCTTTTTCGTAGTTCATACGTCATTGATCTCGTTTTATATATTTGTATACGGCGTTTAGAACCAATTATAACATATACATGTATACAAATTAAATAAATCAAACCGGTTTTCTTTTTCTCATAACTCTTAAAATAATTCGAATTTTCATTAGATTTCCATATACATATGTTATATGAAAATGTTTGATTTAAATTTTGATATTAAAATAATTTTTGATTTCAGTATTATTCATTCATTAGAATTGGAGCATTACGCAAGGCCACTGGATTAATACCCCAATGTAAATAATGGCAAGGTATTAATCACACCCAGAAATATTGTAATCGAGAGCCAAGATGTGTAAAATGTTCTGGAAAACATCTAGCGCAAGCCTGCCTACTAGGAAAAACAACTACTCCTAAATGTGTAAACTGTAAAGGAGATCATCCAGCAAATTATAGAGGATGCGAGATAGCTAAAGAACTGCAAAAACTGAGAAATAAAAAACTTCAGTTTAAGCAAAACCGTGAGATGCCAGTTAACGGAATATCATCGAAAAACTCAATGAAAGCTCAACCACAAGCTAGTACAGTAGCGAGACCAAAGACATACTCACAGATAGTCCAGCAACAAGAGCCTTTTTGTATTAAGGAAAAACAAGAATCTTCAATTCTTGAAAAAATACTACGGAGTATAGAAGCTTTGAACATGCGAATTGCAAAACAAGAAAGAAGCCTAGAAGCCGTACATAAGCGACTAAATAAACAAGAAGCAGTGAATGAGTTCACTTCTATGATTTACTAGTATGAATAGTAGTAAAACATTAAGAATTGCCAACTGGAATGCAAATGGCCTATTGCCACAAATTCCGGAGCTAGAAATTTTCTTAAACATGGTAAAGATAGACATATGTCTAATGTCGGAAACCCATTTCACAAATGTATCGTACGTAAAAATTCGTGGATATCACTGCTATCCGCGCCATGCTATCCACCCATCAGGAAAAGCGAGAGAAGGATCAACTATTTTCGTTAAAGAAAATATCAAACACTACGAAGGAGTAAAAATAGAAAAGGAAAATATGCAAGTATCAACCATTAAAATTCGACTCAATAATGAAAAGGAGTATAGCATTTCATCTATATACTGCCCACCACGATATCAATTGGCTAAAGAAAATTATATCGCGTTATTTAAATCACTTGGAGTCAACTTCATAATTGGAGGGGACTTTAATGCTAAGAATACGTACTGGGGATCGAGACTGTCAACACGTAAGGGTAAAGATCTGTATGCGGCAGGACAAGAATTAAACTGCGAGTTTTATTCTGGGGGTAAACCAACATACTGGCCTACAGATAAAAACAAAATCCCAGATGTAATACTTCTTAATAACAAAAGGAGCATCAGAAAACTATGTAGTGATAGAAAACAGTGAAGGAATATGGTCAGATCACACACCTGTTATTATGACAATGAGTGCAACCATAATCAAGAAAGTGAATTTGCCTAAACTAACAAACAAGAGAACAAATTGGGATGTTTTCCAAAAGCTAGTAGAAAACAGTACGGTTTTACAAGTACCAATTAAAACTCCGACACAACGATGATCAAGTAGAAATATTAAATAATAATATACTTCAAGCAGCGTGGCAGAGTACGCCCATTAGTCAATATAAAGTGCCAAAGAAAAATAACTATTCAGTGGAAGTGAGAGATTTGGTTAGTGAAAAGCGGAAAGCTCGAAAAATTTGGCAGCGGAATCGAGCATCACAAAGTAAATCGAGACTTAATTATTTAAGCAACAAATTAAAGCAGTTAATCAAAGAAATTAAAAACAATTCGATAAGTGAATATCTAACTGGTCTTTCCAGCCAAAAAGACACTGACTATTCACTCTGGAAAGCAACGAAAGGACTTAAACGATCAAATAAGCAGATATCTCCTATCAAAAAGAACGATGGATCTTGGGCAAGAAGTGGTAAAGAGAAGGCTGTCTTGTTTGCAGCCCACCTCGAAAACACATTCCAGCCCCTTCCAAGGCAATCAGCGGAAGAAAATATAAACCCAGTTAGAAAAGTGAATAACCTAATCATCAAACCAGTAACATTACAAGAGCTAAAATATGAAATTATTAACAACTTGAGTTCAAAAAAATGTCCTGGTTATGACCTAATTTCAGGTCAAATAGTAAAAGAACTTCCCGAAAAGGACTTACGAAAACTGCTTCAACTAATAAACGCAGCATTCAGACTAAACTACGTCCCATACCAATGGAAGGTTGCAGAAGTGATAATGATTCCAAAACCGAATAAACCGCCTAACGTTAAAACTTCGTACAGGCCTATTTCGCTTCTTCCTATAATTTCGAAGTTGTTCGAAAAATTATTGCTGAAAAGGCTAAAACCAGTAATAGAGGAAAGAAAACTAATTCCACCACATCAATTTGGCTTTATAGAGAGACATTCTACTATAGACTAATTACTAGAATATAAACTATATCGAGACCTGCCAAAGCAATTTTATCAGATATTAAAATCTTATCTAGCTGATCGATATTTTCGAGTTAAATTTGAAGATGAATACTCTGATCTTAGACAAATATCGGCTGGAGTTCCACAAGGAAGTGTTCTGGGACCAATACTATATTTACTTTATACAAGAGATGTTCCAAATACAAAAGATACAATAAATTGCAACGTTTGCAGATGATACAGCAATCCTAGCAGTAGGAGACAGTATAGAAGAGTCAACTAGTAAATTACAAAATGCCACTAATGCAATAAGTAAATGGACAAAGAAATGGCGCATTCAGTTGAATCAAACGAAATCCATACATGTCAACTTTACTAACAGAACAGTTAACTGTATTCCAGTTCTACTGAACTCGCATCCAATTCCGCATGCGAACACAGCGAAATACTTAGGCATGACTCTTGATGCTAAGCTGAAGTGGAAAGAGCACGTTAAAAAGAAAAAAGAAGAACTAAACATCAAATACAGAAAAATGTACTGGCTCTTAGGGAGAAAATCTGAGCTAACAGTACATAATAAGCTACTATTATATCGGCAAATATTGAAACCTATATGGACATATGGTATAGAACTGTGGGGTTGTACCAAGAAGAGCAATGTTAAAATAATTCAAACCTTTCAAAATAAAGTTCTACGTAGCATTGTGAATGCACCATGGTACATAAGAAACGACAACCTTCATAAGGATCTAAAGATGGAATACGTTAGCGAAGAAATCAAGAAACATGCGACGAAACACGCACAACGGCTCGGTCAACATCAAAATGCAGATATGCGTAATATTATGACCAACACAGACCCAATTAGAAGGCTTCGAAGGACGAAACCTTTAGATTTGGGGCGGTTAATGTAATCTTATAATATACTTGGAGCTAACCAGTGGGTTAAACTCAACAAAAACTAACAAATTTACTAAAGATAAGTTACTAGATGAATTATATTCAGTTGTAATAAAATCCATTAATAAAAAAAAAAAAAAAAAATTTAAATTGAACCAAAAATCTTCAATTTTACATTAGTTCTTATGGAGTGTATGAAAATCTAGACCCCATAAATAAGCTCGATAAATTTAAACGGTCAAGCATTGCTGCTTGTATATTTAGGATGCTATGTTTAAATTCAATTTTTAATATAATTTAACCAAAATTTAGTTTTGATTATTAAATTGAATTATTACAGCAATTTTGTAATTTATTAAATTTTTAGTTAACTAACTCACTTTCTTACAATAAGTGTCTGATGTTTGTCTCATACACATGTCAAGAAAAAACCACATACACAGTTTTTCAATTTTAAGATATAATTTTATAGTTTCTCATTGGAGGATGCTGTTCTAAGTTTTACTCTGCTTAGGCTTCAAAATCATATTCCTATTTTAATCGTTTGCCAATATTATTCTTCAGTAGCATTAAAAGAATTAAAAAAAGAGTTTGAATTGGATTTGAATCAAAATCAAAGTAAACGAGAATTAATGTTAAAAGATTCAAACAGTTCATGAACATTTTAATCCAAAAAATCAATTAAAACTTTTGAAACAATTAAATTTAATTTTCATTTGGATTCATAAAATAAAATAATAAAATAAACATTTTCAAACAAATTGTAATGCTCATTAAATAAATAATACATTACTTAATCATAATTTCAATGTTAATTTTAATGGTTTGCTATTCTTCACGAAATATCTTTTGTTTGTCCTCTTATTTCATGTACTTGGGATATCATTTTAATTCTTTTTTTTTTATAAAATAACACTTTTGTTAAGGATTAAGCCATTATTCACTTGTCATAATTCATTTAGTTAATATTTATAAGAGAAAAAGGGTTCGTTTCGTCTATATGAAAGAAAAATTTATTAATTTCTTCTTTCTTTCGTTCACTTTCCTTTTGTGTGAATTTTGTTGTTAACCCTTATTTAGGTACTATGCAGAGTATGTACATGACTACATATTTAGTAGGTGGTTAATAAATTTTTAAAGTTTATGTTTATTGTATCAGATATATTTTACCACTGAAAACTATTAGTAAGCACGCATATCCGATTTTTCAATAAAAATATGTATACAAAATAATATATTAGTTTTTTGTTTACTGGTATAACACCATCATTAATTATTAGGACAGACTAATCTGAAATCATAATATACAAAATCAGTGGACTATAATATAAGTACAAATTCTGACAGCGAGGGTTAAATATAATAATCAGTAAAATTTATGTTCGATTTTTTTTCTACACATAATATACTTTATAATAATTTTAATTATTATTGTTAATGTCGTTATTTGTGACCTTTATCAATTTTTCTTAAAAGCTTAGTACAGCTTTCAAAAATAAAGGAATGAAATCTTGAGTGCTCATTTCATAAATAATATAGTAAATTTTATGTAGTAATTTTTATTTTTTTATTGTATTTTATTTAAACTAAGTTAACCGCAAAGAAATGAAACCCTGTTTAAAGCTTTTATTGTATTAGAGATTTGAAAAATATAAGATTAAAGAAAAATATTCACTATGTACATTAAAAGTATTATAAATAAAATTAATTTTTTTTATTTCATATTTCTTCTGTTTTTGTTTATGTGTGTACATGTAGGTCAAAAAGGGTTTAAAATTTGTTCATTAGCGCTAATGCATATTATTTATTTACTTTCGAAAATTTTATAATCCTTTTAGAAAGGGATAACTCCTCTTAAGAAATTTTCAATTTCAAATAACAATGCATATTTATCAACGATAATTAAATTTTTTATACAGCTAAAACAAGAAAAAACACTTTGTCGCAAACATATTTGCAAACACCCTCTGCACATCGAAAGTTGAATCGACAAGAGTTTTTTACCCGATAGTAGATACACTACTAGATGATAAGGTGTGATTTCATTAAGAAAATCTGCAGTATTGAAAGTACAGATTAATCTCATATCAGTCACCAGTTACAAGTGGATCTTCGATTAATCAAAATCAAACCCAAGTTATTCCATTTCTTCAACGCGAAAAATTTAATTCAAATCCATATATGAAGACTGCAATGACCAACATTTTATACCATTGCAGATTATTAAAAATTTCAAAATTGTTTGTTTCTAATCGTTGCAATCTTTTTAGGGGCTCAATGCACTCCCAATTCATTCGCGGTGTGCTTATTTACATCCTACTTTACGCCATTACAGTCAAATCTAATTTACGTAGAACCATCTGAACATTGTATAGCTTTATGCCAGCATAGTACTAACATGGAAAATGTATTGGCCCATGAACTTTGCTCTCAAACGGAGGGCCTGGATGTGTTCATTTACACTATGAATGATAAAAAATACATTTCGCTCCACCTGTCGCAGCCTTTCATGAGTTATCATGAATAATTTGGTTGTAAACGACTTTGCGGACTGCTAAATGTAATTTAGTTGACAATAACGCACCACAGAACCCCAAATAAGGATTGAACATTTTTGTTGACTATAAGATCCTAATGGCTCAATTAGTCGACTAGCTTTTGACAAAATTCAACGTTTGCTTAAACTGGACTGCTGAGCTTGATTTTCTAAGTATTGAAAACAGTACGATGTAGCAGTCTGATTCTTAGGATATCCCAATAATAAACACAAATGGACTCTTATACATTAAAATATAAAAAATGTTTTGATAATTTCCATATTGCCTTTGAAGACTGCCTCTCCAATACTAGTCCCTTGGTGGTCCCCAGAAATAAGTTCAGCTGTCACCGAAAGAAACGAAAAACTTAAAATATTTCAAAAGATTTCCGACCACGGAAACCCAATAGAATTCATCAAAGTATGCTCTCGAAGTGAACAAGCAATAAAGATGGCTAAACAGTACTCCTGGAACTAGTTCCGAACTGAAATCAGTGCAAAAACGACCAGTGCCGAATTGTGGAGCAAAATCAGAACACGAGCCGGCAAAGGTACGTTTTACCAAATTTCAAGTATCCATCATGACAATGTCACTTATACAAACCTAGCTTCCGACCACTAACATAATAGCTTCAGGATACTCTTAAAACTCCTCTTCCTCAAACTACTCCACGGAGCAGAACTCTCACAAAAACATCATTGGGAACCACTTCAAAATAAGCAGCAACTACGGGCTGGAGGAGCTGAAAAACCCTTCAATATAATTAAGCTAACAGTAGCTCTCAAAGGAGGCAAGAGCAAAGCTCTCGGCCAAAACCTTATTACTAACAAAATATTGAACAACCTTACACAGAACAACAAAAAAGTTCTCTTAAGAAACCTTTAATCAAATTTGGACCACCCATTTCTTTCCTACACAATGGAATAATGGAATAAGCTATAGGATACCGATCCCCAAAAAACCACAAGCTAGATCTACCTCAGAGTTTTGACCAATTTCGCTTATAAATAACGACGCCAAAGTGATGGAGAGAATGGTAAACGAAAGAATAACGTAACACTTCGAGAAACACTAACTACTATCCAGCGAGTAGTCCAGCTTCAAAACTAACAGAAGTTGTATGGACGTGCACATGGTCGCACATCATGTGTATTTTTGCAATATCGAGAAAGCGTACGAGGAGTTTGGAACACTTCAACAATTCAAGAATCGGGTCCTGGGAACCAACATCCCATAGTTCCATAACAGAACATCCCCTATGAAAACATGAGACTTTAGATTAACACGGATCTACACAAATGTCTCAAAGGAAGTAAGTCTCGTACATAGCATTCAAACAATCAGCCTTGAAACTATACTGTCCAATTTATCTTATATTCATACACATATTCTTTATACTGACAGTTCCAAATCCGACATCGGAGCCGGATATGCTGTAGACAAAAGGTCACTAGTTAATATAAAAAAGAAACCACAAAAGTCCTACCCTCAATAAATGTGTAGGCAGTTCGGTGAGGTAGTAAGAATAGCCAGACTCTCTGGCATTGTTAGGGGGCTGACATTTTAAGTATGCAAAACCATCGACTCCAAAAAACTAGAGACATAATTCTAAACTCCTTCAAGCAGATCCCTCTGATTTGTATACCCGACCACGTGTCAGTAATTTAGCATCAACAGCCATATGGCGAACAAAGATAAGCCACTGGTCATCCATGTACTCTCACAAACATTTAGCAAGGATCACAGAACACCCCATCGTTTGGGCATGTTCAAACCTAGATTCAAAGCGAGATTGCTCTTTAATTTGCCAAAGGCGTTCACACGGGTTCCCAAACTTACTGAAACTGCATTTAGCAGACGACATCATTGTTTTAAAAAAAAACTTCTACAATTTCTAAAGGAGACAATAATATACGACATTATTGCCGAAGAAAATAGTAAATAATTGAATTGTAATCAAAAATATAGAATGCAACGCACCAACGGCCACAATGACTTAATGGTTGGTCTCTTACTATTAAATAAAAAAATAGCAGTAAATAGTCGAGTAGTTATAGCACTCGGTACACGAAGCAGCAGTTAAAATAGCAGCTGGTTCGGATCCAACCGAGGACAATGCAATATTTTTATTTCGGAGAACGAGAGATGTTATTCTCTTCATCTTCAACGCCTCAAGTGATAGTAATGGTCGATTTTAGCATCAATAGTCATAATCTAACGAGGAAAGAGCGAATCAACATTAAAAGAATCCAGCGAATTAATTTTTATTCAGCTGAATATAAAACTACCGTGACGCATATAAAGATCGAGAATCCCACTGATTTTTATATAAGCAGTGCTTAGTTGCCATATCGCTTAAGTTTGATTTTAACCAGTAAAGTGTTTTTTTTTACGTTTTGTTTTAGTTGGGTGCAGGGCGGACTTTTAGACTGACCTTGCTCCTTGTAACTGTCAGAGCTCCTGCACCCAACGCGCGATCCTTCAAGTAAAGGTTGATAGCTGCCTTAAACTTGTGCATTTTATACTTCAACGGAAATTGAAAACACTTCTTAGATGTTCGATAAATAAATTCGCGCTTTGCATCTTCAGTTCGAGGTTTCGGCAGCTTCACCGTAAACTTAAAGACTAGTGTTTAAGTAAAGTTTAAGTAAAGACTAGTGTCATAGCCTCCACAAACGACTAGTCTTGAATTATAATACTGCCATTTTTTACAACCGTGGCAGCTGTACATAATGAGTTAGTAAATAGGCTGTTTTGTAGATGTGGCTTTTATTCACTTGTTATTAACAGATGGCATAAGTTTCAAAAGTTTTTAAATTCACTTTAATAAAGCTATACAAAATTTACCATGTACGTACTTCATACACACCTCCATGACCTACTAATCTTTCCATATGTTTCTTAATTGAAACATCATTCATTATTGAAATTTTCTTACTCAATCTACATAAAGACAAAATTTGCTCTTCTCATCTTTAAATAATATTAAAAATTTATATTTTGCCATATGTTATTATATTAATTTTGTAGATTTCTTTAATAAAATTTACAAATAATTTACATATGTATTTTATAATATATGTACATACTCGTATATATTTACATATTATACTATTTTGAAAATAGTAATAATAATAATAATATAATAAGATTAAAAATAAGGGTGATGTATATTTTAGAGCAAAATTTATTTGTGATAAAGAAAACTTAATCAACAAACACGATAAACATGTGCTTAACAAAAAAAAATTAACGCTTCTATAAAATATATGCTAAGAGTATGTAGATATGCTCGTACGTATACATATAACTTGTATGTTATGTACACATATTCGAAAAAAAAATCATTTTTGAATTTAGAAAAAAAAAGTTCAATTAAATTGTTCATTTTATACATTTAAGTTTACACACATTATAAAATAAAATTAATGAAGAGTTTTCGTTCTTTTGTAGCTTAAGGGTTTAAAGCTAAGAGGGTTTAAAAATATGAAGTAAATTTAATGACATATTTTTTGTAATTATTTTTGTACTTTTTATTTTTAAGTTTTTTTGGTTTATTTACGTGGTTTAATTATTTAAATAATACTCACAGCAAAGTCAAGAACGCTTATAATAACAACTGTGAAGCAGTGGATTTGCTATTAGTTGAAGAATTTAAAGTTATGGGAACAACAGTTAAAATTTTAATGAAATAAAATGTTTTCTTACAGGTTAATGTTACACATCTTATGAGTTTATTATATTAGTGATATATATATACAAGTATTTAAGATTTTTATAAATACGCATTGCGTACTAAGGGGGTTTAGTTGAATAAATGAAAATATCTTCATAACTTTTTCAAAATTATTTATGCAAATAGCATCAGAGTTGCGATATACTTGAACCAACTTTATTGGTGTTATTTAAGGAATGTACATATTTTCTATTAAGTTATAAAAACATTAGGCACTCTTAGTTTGTGCTACAATGTTTGAAAAAATCACAGGTATGATATCTAGGTATATTGCCATATTGTGATTGACAGTAATATTCATTAGCAATATTAATACTTATTGTTAGTGGGCATTATTAGTTTTATCTGCTAGCTTTCAACTTCAAGTGGTTACACTGAAGTAAATTCATATGTTTGATGATTTTTGCTCTCTGTAGCCGTTCATATTTCGATTATCTAATGTGCCTTTGTCTAGTTTATTGGGGTGTGTCTGCAGTTAAAAATTTATTCGAACTATATTCTCTGATTGTTTCTTTAACAGAATTGCATTCGTTGCCGGAACTCTGCTTGATGCGCTTGTGAATTCTCATAAATAGATATCAGTATTAAAGTGTAACGATTGATCGTTATAAAAAATCTATTTTCTAAATTGTCGAATTTTATCGATAAAATTTAAAAACTTGCAACCAAAACATAAAAAAATAAAATAAATTTGTGAACAAAATATGGAGGGTAGAGCGGATACGGGTGATAAATGGGCGAACAATGGAAAATTTGGACTGGATTGGGAGTCGAGTTTTAGGAATCAAGTAACGTCAGCGGTTTTGTGATGTAAAGCAAAATACATATTTTTTTAAGTTCGTCATTTTGAAGATTAAATGACTAATTACATAAAATATTAAATAAACAAAAATTCAAAATATATTATAATTTACTTAGTTTCTAACATAAATTGTTATTTGTTTACTAGTGTAAATTATTGTTAATTGTTAAGTTGATCAGCAAAAAAAGGAAAACCATGAATCTTGTAAATGGTTTATAAAATACGGTAAATGAAGTGATAAGTTACCGTCCAGGTGGCGCGGTGGTTAAAGCTGTGGCAGTTGGAGCGGGAGGTACCGGGTTGGAATCCCGATAGGGGCAGGATGCCAAAGGAATTGTTCACCATGAAATTACGAACGGTGGTGTGAATGAAAACAAGTATGACCCCCTGTTGGAGTGCAAAACTTATGGGCCGACCCATCTTCCATGTCAGTACTATAGGCTGGTATGGAGCTTTGCAATGTAATGTGCAGATGATTAGGAAAATCGTACCTATAGCCATACGTCCTCGAATTGGCTGTTATGGCGTAAAAGCAAGGACGTAAATAAGCGAACCGTGAACAAGTAGGGAGTGCCTTGAGCCCCAAAACAGATTAGAGATTTGAAAAAAAGAAGAAGGTTATAAGTTAAATTAAAATCAAAATAAATACAGTGAACGAACAAATTTATAATAAACAAACTTCAACCTAATAACATATAAAACCTAAAACATAAAGATCTAAAATAAAAATTCTGAAAAAAATAAATTATAAAAATCGCAATGGTTGCCTACAGAATTTTCACCTTGCTATATGTACTTGTAAAGAAAAGCACCGCGGCACATGAAATACGACGAAATTGGTGACATCGAATGCAATGGTCGACCATTCTGTGGTTACAAGGCGTAACCGCTTAAGTCGATTTTACCAATTTTTCAGGGAAGACCGTTAGAATTTAAACTTATTTTCTGAAAAAACTATACAAGCTTTTTAGGATGTATAAATGGGAGTTAATAGTGTATATTAAACTTCAAAATATCAGGATTTCGGGATTGATTTTAAACTATAATTTTAAAAATGTAACACAAAAACAAATTTAAGCGGTTATTGCACAAATTATTTACCAAATATTTGTAACTTAATACAGTTTAAGTGATTAGTGTATATGAATATTGTGTCTTTTCTTAAACCTATATCAACTTAATCTATTATTGCAAAATAATATACTACCATTTCCAGTTTCTAAAGCAGTTTAAGCTATTTTTCCACATATAGTTAATAAAAAAATTCCAACTTAAGAAAAAATTATATGATTATGAATTTTTATTTTAGTTTTCAAACAAAAGTTCAGAAATAGTACAATGTAAAACGTACTCCAATAAATTTAATGCACAAGATATTTAAATATTTTCTTACAATAAGAGATAGATTTGTATCTCAAGACTCAATCCTCCTCCATCGTATCGATAAATTCATCGGATCGATTAATGGAAGCAAGTCCATTAAATCTTTCTTTTTCTCGACGCTTATACATTGGTCCAAGTCTTCTATTTCCAAATCGTGATGCGATATTGCCTTTATTCCACGGCGGCGTATGCTCAACTCTTTAAATGGTTCATCATCATTTAAGGAGTTTTTGTATCTTACAATACCAAAATTACCTTTGGTGTACCGGAGCCACTTCACATTTTTCCATATAAATTTTTCGCTGGTTGTACTTGCACCGCGCCAAATAAATGACGGAAGTTTTTTTTTCTTCTTTTCAATAACGGAGTGGTCACACTCCATGTGTGTATGACCAGAAATTAAGAATTTGTGATCGATTGTATGTATATTGTCACAATTCTCGATGAACATTAAAAACATTGCAGCGACATACGAATTCTTATTTTTTCTTACGTATGAATCACTGTACAATATCACTGAATTTACATTACTTACAAGGCAGTTTAAATGTTTATAGATACATGAAGCAATGTTATTTCCACCACGTGCTCCGATTGCTTCATCCACATATAACAGAACGCCTCGTTCGAAGCACAGTCATGAATAGTTAAATTATACGTGTATAATTGCCTTTTATAAAAACTCACCGATGTTTGGATATATGGTGTTGGAAGACATTGCTGTAGGTCAAACGTGTAGGTTATTGAGTTTGCATTAGTTTTTGTTTTCATTTCATCAATTAGCTTCCATGTGATTGGTCAGATTGGTCTGCTCTTCGGATAAAGCATCAGCAGCATCGATTTTACATTTAAGGATGTCACATCGATTGCATGTATCGATGCTTGGCGATTGGAATTTTAGGTTCATCCCTAAAAAGAATAAAAATAAAAATAATGAGTTTAGTATTATATGAAAACCCATAAGAAGATATACCTTTGAAAACTCCTAAATATTTGCTTAATATGTTCGCAGTGTAATAAAGGCATTTTGGAAATTGATAAATCCGCGTGTAAATAACGAATGCTTGTGTGCTGGCGAGAATATTGACTCTCATACGCTGGAAAACTTTTATATGATCTTTTCTTGCTTATGATCTTTTATTGCTTGTATATGTTCTTCAGATAGTTTGTTATAAGGTTTAAATTTTCCTCGGCGATCGGAAAATGGAGCTTAAGGTGAAGCTAGTTTTTTTTTATAACACTTTTTATGAAGCTTTCAGTTTCACCAAAACATTTGCGGAACCATTTTTGGCAAACGATTTGTTTCTGATTATTTAAAATGACTTAATACACCATGGTGTTTGCTCTATTACGTGGTGCTACTAAAGATTTTTTCAGCTTTTGTTTAAATTAAATCCGTTTAGAATATTTTAAGCTGGTTCATCTAAGACGATCGTGTCAAAAACATTACCCTCAACGATTTCTTTTTACGGTTTAACTTTTGATTCGCTTGCAGCTCCTGCAATATTGGCCGCTCCATCTCATAACAAATAATATTATGTAAATGAAATTAATTGAACGAAAAGCTAAATGACTCGGTCGAACACACACACACACAAAACAGTTCATTAGATACTTACTCAATTCCTTTGATCGCTGCTTTCAGAGAAGATCCTGATGTGCTGTTTTGTTTTTTTGTTTATGCTCCATTTCTAGCATCAACTTTGCTCGTGAACTCATTTTTAACACCAAATTTTAATGGCGTAATCGCTTAAATATATCGCTTAAATAACAGTAGCCGTGGTTTAATAGTTGCGCTATCCAGAGCTCGCTGTCCGGAGCAAGAGAAACTTCTATACAAACTTATTCTATTATCCAATGTCACTGTTAATCAAAAAATAAATACATAAAAAACTCAAGTTTTGACATTAAATGCAATGAAATTTTTCCTTTTTAAGGGATGAACATTCCAAACCTCGGAGTGAGTAAAAATTTTCGGTAACAACTACTCGTATATGTATAGTTTATCTTCGGTAATAAAACCGATTGTTGATAAGTTAATCGTAATAAATACATTTCTGTAAATAATCTGCATTGGTGCCATGCTGGCTAGTGAGCCATTTTTTTATACTATTGTTAATATTTAAAAAATAGCAGCTCAATCTTCACACCGTAGAACCATGGACACTGACGGCGATCTCTTCCCGCAGCAAAAAGTTGCTCTCGTAGCACGCAGAACGTGACGAAGAGTTGTTTCCAATCATCAAAAGAAATCCTCATCTTTGAATTTTAGAATCCGTCCCTCGTATTCATCCGTCAAGTTTTAACTCTCCCATCCATTCATGACAACGAGTCTAATCAACACTATGAATAATTTCAGTTTAGTTTCTCACTATAGTATCGTGAATAATTTCACACTTCTTGTCAACGTGTGGTTACCGCCAGAAATTAGATGGGAACAGTTTTAACATTTAATTCCACCAATGAGCAAGTTTGTTCGTTCAGCGTGGATAGTGTTGAATTATTTTCGTCCATTTTTACTCTTCCTTTTATTATCCAATCCTCGCTTTGTACACACATACGTGTTTGTAGTTCTCTTTAGGAGCCTCTACTTTGTTTCATTTACTAGAGTAAGTCGAGGGATATACAAGGTATCAAAGCGTTTTTTAACATAAGATTATTGAAAAACAGGCGGGTTTTATAAAATTCGAGAATTTGTTTTGAATGCCATTCAAAACAAATTCTCGAATTTTATATGAGGGTTGGGTACCATCAAAATATATCGACTCAGTTTGTGTCTCATTAATATGACTAAAATGGCAGCCTATTTTATCTTCAAAATTACCTATTTTCTAATGTGTTCTCACCACCCAGGTGGAGCAGTGGTTAAAGCTGGGCAGTTGGAGCGGGAGGTACCGGGTTCGAATTCCGATAGGGGCAGGATGTAAAAGGGATTCCCTGTTGGAGTGCAGAATTCATGGGCCAATCCATCTTCCATATCAGTACTATAGCCTTTCATGGAGCTATGCAATGTGCAATGTTGCGAACCGCAAGAGAGTTGAAAGTGCCTCGAGCCCCGAAACAGATAGTAGAGATAAAAACAAACAAATGTATTCTCAGATTGCTCAAGTAAAACATTATTCTATTTCTCTCTATGATATCAAAGACTACTAGATAAATCGATTCTAGCATGACCAAATAATTTTTTCTTGATACGTTTGTCGAAATGTAGAAGCTCACAATTTTATCAAGAGGTTGAAATCGCGATATAAAATAAATAATTGTTTA
Source organism: Tipula lateralis (assembly GCA_963932295.1). NCBI lineage: Eukaryota > Metazoa > Arthropoda > Insecta > Diptera > Tipulidae > Tipula > Tipula lateralis. Next base: position 42,692,064 of record OZ010736.1, read on the forward strand.
CGCGAAATAGTATCTTATTGTTTCCTGAAAATTGACATAGCTAAGTCGAAAAAAGTGCTGGTACAACATCCCAAGTCAGGTGTTGTTTGGTATTTTGAAGTTTAAAAAATAAGCCAAGATTAGTCCAGTATACCGTCAGTGTACTGTCATTGTACAAATGTATTTTTATATATTTACCGTTTGGCCTACCGTTAAACTTAAGTTAGGTTCTTAAAGTGACTCACCTTTATAATTACGATAATGTGCATTCATCAAATCAAAAACATTTTCCTTAAACTAAGTCGAACAAAATTCCTTAGAAATTAATTTTATCGAAAGAAATTCTTGAATTTTAACTTTTATTTTAAAAATACAATTTTTATTCGACATACTATACTGGCGGTTTAAATATATAAATAATCATATATGATTAGTTTTATCTTTACATTTACAAGCAAATTTGAGCATTCACCAATTTCTAACTTTAACCGTGACAGATATAAACTAAAGTTAAACAAGACATGTTTTGAAAAATCGCTCAGAACCTTAGATTGCTACTATTAGCTTTACGTTTATGGCCTAAAGTAGAATAAACTATGAATGTTATCACATTTTTTCGGCTAAAATGCCAACAGAATCACCAATTTCACATGAAGATCACAGTTTTTCTCCAAGGTTGTAACAACATTTTGTCCTCGATTTACTATCTGATTTAAACTCTTTAACATATTAGTTCATTCAATTATGTGTCTTTGGTTACCATGGAAAAAGTGATATGATCCGGATCAGTTAGTGTCATGAAATGTGGCTAATGTTGAACGTAAGAAACGTAAAATTAATTAAATTGGCAATATCAATGTAAACATTTTTATATGGCAACCTAATTACGGTTGCAGATAAAAAAACAAAACATCGACGTAGGTATCTACGTTCTACACTACGTAGTATTGACTCTGTATTTGACATAGCTCGAAAATTAATCCACCTACAGTAAATCTTAAGACAGTAATTCATTGATTTTTATGCAGACATTCTTATTTATCAACCCCCATAATATTTTCCGACCTTCGTTTCTCCTCAAATAATGACGAATAATTATAAATTTATTAAACCCTTAAAAATAAGAAAATTTAATTTTCTTCATCATTTTCATGAAATAAACAAAATTTCTGTCTCGTTTAAATAAATTTTTTTTTGTTTTTACTATTTCCTTACATTATATTTTGTAATCAAATTCATTATGTGAATTTTATTTATTTGAAATGTGATCAGAATAAAAACAGAACGAACTAAGAAAAAATAAAGGTAAAGTAAAATTCTATTTCCTTTAAAAAGTTTTTTTTTCTTTTTATTATCTTTTTCGTTTTGTTTTTAATTTTCCTTCAAATTTGAAAAGGGGTAAAATGGATTTATAATTTTATTTTATAAAAACTTTATATTCTTGTTAAAATAATCAACGAAAAATTAGTGTGAAATCTAATTTCAAACACAAATACAATAACAAAATAGGAAAGGGAAATGATGCGACCCAACACACGATGATATTCCAATAAATTATGAATCTAAACGACTTAATCAGTTCGTTCTATTACAGTTTTTTTGATTGATATAAATTGAAAGTAGTGAACAAATTAAGCAAAAAAATGTGATTAAATGAACCTTAGCGTAATTATTATTATTTTTTATTACCAATATAAAAGGGAATACTGACAGGATGTCGTTTCTTGTATTTGATTATTGTGAAATTTAAATAAATTAAGGAAATGGAATAATTTAACAATGAAATAATAATCGACTTAAGTTACTTGCGCGTGGTTGCACAAAAAAATTAAATTATCGGAAAAGCTTTACAAGTTTCTTGGAGTACAAATGCAGAAATAAAAATGTTCGTAAAATTACTGCTATAGGTCTGCAGCACTGTTTTATGAAATCAACTGGAAGTCAAGTATCTGGGGATCTGGTTGGATCGGAATATTACTTGGCCGAAACATAAAGAAGAAAAATGGCTGTGGTTCTGCTACCACTTAATTTTTGGATCAGAAGGTGTGCAGCGCAAACAACTTCTAGCATACTATGCATCAATCTTCCTAGTCCTTCTGGGTATTATCGAATATGGAGGGGAGTAGGCCGGCACACAACTGCTGCATTCCACTCGGACATTATGTGACGAAGCACGTCTTCAAAAAATTATGTTGAGTAAATATTACTGTAAATAACACATTGGACTATAATAATCCATCTTACCCCTCCGGTGACGATATGACGATATTTACTGACGGGTCAGTATGCGCTGTAATCTACCTGGTTTCGGATTATACAAACAAAATCGTGAAGTACAATTATCTATCCCCCTTGGTAGGTGCACCACTGTTCTTCAGGTAGAAATTGCTGCAATTTTTAGAGCAACACTCTTTGCAAAAGAGATAAACTGCAGAGATAGTCGTACTGCATCCGTCCTGACAGCCAGCTGATCTAAAGGCGATTGGTTCCAATATTGAATTCCAATATTGATATTGATCGGAACTTATTTTATATACGATAATTGCTTTAAATCGACTAGGAAGTTTGAATAAATTTAAGTTTCATTGGATACCCAGTCACATGGGTATCAGTGAAGTTTTTGGAGTGACGACATTATCTCTGAAAAAAGAGATTAACTACCACTTTGGTGATGTGCACCAAAATAGATGTAAAAGTCTCATTTTTTGTCGACTATCCAAAATCTTCGTCGTCGTCGTTTTTTTTTCGTTTTATTTCTATGCCATCTGTTTTGAGGCTCAAGGCACTCCCAACTCTTTCACGATTCGCTTATTTACGTCCTTACCTTACGCGTTGCAGCCAAATCGAGGACGTACGGCTATGGGTCCGATTTAACTAACCATCTGCACATTGCATAGCTCCATGCCAGCTTGTAGTACTGATATGGAAGATGGGTCGGTCCATCGATTCTGCACTCCAACAGGAGGTCATAGTTGAGTTCATTCACACCACCGATCGTAATAACGTGCTGAAAAATCCGTTTTGCTACCTGCCCCTATCGGAATTCGAACCCGGTACCTCCCGCTCCAACTGCCGCAGCTTTAACCACTGCACCACCTGGGTGGTATCCAAAATCTTCATTGTATCAATAAACAAGCAAAGATTAATAAACCCAGTCTTCTTCAACTATGATAGACGTACTTTAAGGATCTTGCTTAGCGTTCTCACGGGGCATTACTCCCTGAGTTGATATGTTCCGAATGAAAATTTGGAATATATTCTCTCAATCATATGAACGGTACCAAATTTTTTAAAGACTTCAATTTTTACAGATTTTTGAATTGTGAAATCAAAGAGTGTCATGATAACATAGTTTAATGGCGGGTTCTCGTATGCGATCAAAAATTATTGATCACAATATGAAGTTAGTAACAAAAGATATTGCTCTAAATATTCAGCTATTTTACTTGAAGTTTCAACTGTCATTTTCAACCATTTAAATTTGTCTGTTGAGTTTGGCTGTCGTAGATAATTTAAATGACTTGATACTATTTTTGTTTTATCCAAAAGTAGTATCTAAACTGTCTTTGTCAAGACAAACCTCTGTAAATATTTTATCGCGCGACTTGGATATTGTATAAGCTTACAGTATACATCGCCGAACATCAGGTCACCCAACATTAATCACCTTGATGTCAACCATTAACGAAAATGGTTTATTATCACCTGTCCAAAAATTAAACTATAACGAGGCCTTTCAGACGTTTTTGAATTGTTATGACCGCAAAAAACATTAGGTTAACGCGTTTATAAAACATTTTTAGAAGCGCATTTGAGCACATGTTACACCAAAATTGGGTATGAGATGACTGATTTATAAATGACTATCGTTTTCCTTATGATGCCAAAAAGGCAAAATTAATTTGCCTCCTCTTGGTCAGAATAAATTATTTAAAAATCTACGCAATGGACTTAGTTCTAATGATGTTGTTCTAAAAATTGCAAATAGATCACGATATTTCTCAGTTCAAATAGTAACTGTACGGTATCGAAAACCGCACTAGCCTATAATCTGACTATTTTAGAGTGTATACCAGACAACTTCCAAATTGCAAAATCTGTTCTTAGTATTGAGGGTCTCTGAATGAGTTGACAAATACTTTTTCTTTACTCTTGATATATATCATATGAATAATCATATTGTTAATTTGGAAATGAAAGAACTGATAGTACAGCCATGACTAACAATTAAGAGGACATCACTGGAATACCTAGAAAACTCTGATGGGATCATTATCACCTTTAACAGATACGAATATATACTAATTATGAATTGTCTCTATTCATAAAAATAATTCTTATTAGAACTATTCTTAAGAATCTTTGATTTTAAGCGAATGAAAACACTAATGCAATAAAAAATGTATTGATCTCAGTTTTAAAAAGTGCGTAAGTAGATTATTTGGTAATCACAATAGCTCGTCTTTGTACCAGTAATTAGTATTACCGTACTATACATATATACCAGGAGGTATAACTCGACAAAGAGTCATTTCATTATCAACACGCCAAAACTCGCCGAATTTGCTGATGTTTCTTTGTTGAGTAACATGAATATAATAGTTGATACACTTATGTACCCTATAAATACACAAGCAAAAATGTGACTAACATAAATTATACAACATTGGGCAGTTATATTCAAGAAAGTATTTCTCTGAATGCATTTATTGAAATCCAAAATCAAATAATTACTACAAGGCATTGAACTGGTTCCAAAAACGACTGAAGTTCTTAATGTGCTAAGTCAATATGCTGAAATCAAACAACGTTTAAAAGCTCTTGCAGTTAGATCCATCTTCATTAAATTACTATGCTTCTAGTATGGTGATATAAAGTATAATTACTGTACGGCTATTCATATCTACAGAAAAAGTAATTTCAGAAAGATAACACCTATAGATTAGGTAAAAAAATCTTAGTTGAAACAATTATCAAAATCGGAGTAAATAGCACCGAGCTATAGTTTAAAGTATACTAAATTTTATTATTGATTAATGACACGCAAAGAAAAAACAGAATGACAAATGTCAGAAAATAGCAAAATTTTATATAATGAGCGTAATTATTGCTCATAATATTTTCTTTTTTTTCATTATGGTGAATGTTTGCGATCAAAATTTGCTCAAAGTTAAAATAAATTCATCGCAGGCGGGGAAATTTGTATATGTTTTCAATGATTTGATTGGTTTGATTCGCGAATCATTTTTTGATCGCGTACGTGTACGCACCATAAAAGCAAAATTTTGTATTTTCAAAAACTCGTTAGCTTTATTATATTTAAAGTAGATTATCAATGCGTCATTAGATAAGTTCACTTAAAAACAACAAATAAAACAGCTTTCATGTGTTAGGAAACAATTATGTGAGTGTATAACCACCATTTTTGGAAATCGCTTTAAACTTCAAAATTAAACATATGAATATTTATTTACAACAATTTTGTTAACTGCAAATCCGATTTTAACCTTTAAGCTCATTAATAATAAAACGTGCAGTTGTATGATTTCAGGAAATTTACAAAAATATTGATGGACGCAAATTTTTCATATGAATCATTGATACCACCGATTCTCCGAATTGTTCATAAATATTTGGCTCGATTTATAATTTTACTGGTGTTGCATATTTTAACACAACTGAAATTTTAGTATACAGCAGAATGACTAGACTACGTACATATTTGGATTCGGCTAATTTATAAATTTTGTATTTTTATTGTAAAAATCGCTTGACCGACATGAAAGTCATTATATGCAAATAGCAAACGACTTTCTCGATGCATGCCATTTAGGAGTAGCTTTATCATTTTTTTTGTTTGATGACTCTTTTAACCGTCGAAATGCAGAATAACCTACAGTTTTTCTAAATATTAAATATAAATTGACGACCTTGAAGATTCGACCTATTTTAGTTGCAACAATTGGCCGGAATATACTTCTTGTAAAACATCAATGTTTGATTTTCCATCATGCACAAAACATTTCATTTGCTCATTTTACTGTCACAATGAATATACTGTAATTAATTATTGTAATTAAAGTATTTTCATACATTTTTGAAATAACAGAATAATTAAAAAACTATTAATGATATATTTCTAAGAAAGACAAAATAAAACTAAACCTATTTTATTGACGTGATTTTTATTGCTAAATTTATTTTAAATGTGAAACAAAAGCCAACGGGTCTCTACAAATACAAGATTTTGTTCCTTAAGTACGTAATAATGGTACTTTTTACTTGGCAAATTTCGATTTATGTGGTTGGGGGTTATATTAGATATGAAGTCTTACACATTTCGAAGAAAGACAGAAACTAAGTGATTTCTATTCAGTAGTGAAATCCTGAGAAATAGGCCAGTTTTAACAAACTCCAATTCCCAATTTAGGTTAAAATTTTGATATCTAGAAAAATATTAGTGCTGAAGTTCGCCGTTTTAACTAGTCGAAGAAGATGTTTCCTATATTCAAGAAAATCAATGAAAGGAAAAGTATAGAAGCTTTGACCAACAGAAACTAAAAGCTAGTTCTTCAGAGGGCAATATTAAATATGTCTAAGATCTACTTTGCGAAATAATTTCTTTATTAAGGATTTGTTGGAATCTAACACCCCGATTCTCTTAGTTGTGTCACTTGTCACTTGTAGGGACAGACAAATATTGGTATTCTCTTAGTCGATTTGTTCGTCAATTATTCATTGACGTTTAAAAAATTTCTTGTCACTTGGAACGACATTTCTAGGCGCTTGAAAATTTCAGCCGACATATTCTGTTGAAATTATTAGTATTCCTTGAATAATTCAGCGATTGACGTTCGTTGCATCAGGTCACTTCAATAGACTAGCAGAATACATATTTATAGATGAAGTAAGTGACACGACTCAGGGAATCGGGGTGTAAATGTATACAGAAAATAGTATTCGTTGATGTATTCGACCTTGATTTGTTGATTTGATCACTTCTTACAAAACTTTACATACACCTTAATTCTCACAGTCAAATCATTTGATATATCATAAGGTTTGTCGCGATACATCTATTTTTATATTATTCCGACGCTTATCATTTTTTGTGACGAACATAACTTCATGCAACGTTGTTTAAATGGCAAATATACTTTCTAGTTTAATTGTTTATTTTTTTATCTCTACAATCTGTTTCGGGACTCGAGGCACTTCCAACTCTTTCGCGGTTCACTTATTTACGTCCTTACCTTACGCCATTACAGCCAAATTGAGGACGTACGGCTACAGGTCCGATTTACGTAGAAACATCTTCACATTGCATAGCTCCAAGCCAGCTTATAGTACTGACAAGGAAGATGGGTTGGCCCATGAATTCTGCACTCAAACAGGGGGTCATAGATGTGTTCATTCACACCACCGATCGTAATCGTATGGTGAAAAATCCCTTTAACATCCTTCCCGTATCGGGATTCGAATCCGGTAACTTCCGCTCCAACTGCCGCAGCTTTAACCACTGCACCACCTGAGTGGTCACTTTTTTGATTTCGTATAAAATTGTTTGATATTATTGAATTTATCGCCGTTGGAATAATCGAACGAATTGCAAGCAACTGTTCCACTTTTGGGAAATGAAATGTTATAGTGACAAAAATTACGTTACATAAAATGATGCGACTATGGAAATCACCTTTACTGCAGAAGCATAATAATCTTTTCAAATTAATCAGTAGTGCAAGCCAGTTATTCAAATGATTTAGCTGAAAAGTGTTTCCATGATCATGAATGACCGAGCCAGCGCCACCAACGAGATTATAATGCTATGATATTTTATTCAATTCATTCGCAAAACCAATCCATGTTTCTAAAAACAAAGGAAGAAGTATTATCTCATGAAATAAAAGCTGAAGTTTGTTTTTCGAGAGCGAAACCTGTAATCTCTTCAACGCCTTAACCGGTAATGATAGTCGATTTCAGTCTGAGAAGTAGCTATCAAATGACGAAAGAGATAACACTATACAAAACAATCAACATCATGCCAATACAACATGCCAATACAACTTACATGCCAAGTAAATACAAACCAGTTGTAGACATTACTACAGTGATGCAAGGAACCATCTCGAAATATACTTCACCGAAATTGCCTGTTTTAGTAAAATGATCGAGGATCATAGATTAGAACAAAGATAAATAAACAACTCATTTATTTTTTAGAATGATGAATATCTAGGTTGTGACAAACATACTGCAGCATCGAGATTATCAATTTTACGACCAAAACATCAAAAATTCGACAAAAACTAGGACAATCGTATAAGCAAAATGAGATCAAGCATGTTCATTAATAGACATGAGTACATGACAGATGATATTATAGTAATGAACAAATTCCAACTGTGGCTGGAGTTTGGGATGAAATTTTATTCACGCTATGGAGTTAATGAGATTACGGAAGATTCCAAGCGATAAACAATGTGTTGTTTGAGGCAAGTCAGAGATATTAAATAGGGATTTCATTAAAATAACAAAAGTTCCTCTTACATTCTTGTTCTACCAACGAAATTAAACATCACAGCTACTTCCAGACAGAATGCACTTCAACTAATTGTCTCCAGTAGATCAATCAAATAAAATCTCTCAATTTGTTTACAAAATGTCTAATGAACCAATTATTTTTTTTATAGAATGATTAATTTATTTGAAATAAAAAAATTAATATTAGCTTGGGCATTTGCCCTCCATATTATAATATTTGCTAAACTTATCACAAGCATTGGTTCAAGGCATTTGGAATATCTCTTTTGGTTCAAATATGCCTCAATATCGAAAAAAAAGATCTCAATGCTACATTCTCAAAGATCTCTCTTGGAAATAGTTTCAATGAATTTCGGGTAGTGCAAAAAACTAGTTCTACACGCACAAAAATGGATTTTTCGTTTATGTTAAGTAACGAACTAAGCTATGGGTAAGTTTAACTATTTTTGCTATGGATAAGTTTAACTATGGGTAAGTTATGGGTAAGTTTATCTATTTTTGTTGTAACATCACCCCAATTCCGAAACCTAAAATAATTCAAAACAATGTCTTCCATCTGAAATTGGACTACTCATGCCACCAGTTGATCAAAATCAACCAAGAACAAAAACCAGTGGGCTTGTTCAAAAATCATGATGAAGCCTTTCGCGTTAACAATACTATAATACTTTGTAAAGCGAAAAGCTTTATATAATTTGTGAGTAATGACAAAGCTCCTAAATCTACAAGCCGCACACATCGGAATTGAGCTTAAAAAGTTTATACCCTTTATTTACTAACACATGAATGAGTTGTGACGTCATTAAAAAAAGAAGAAAATCCCCCTACATTTCAACACTATTACTACAGAATTCGTACAGTATAGAGCCAAGAAAAAACAAAAAAATAATTTTTTGTTTGCTTTTTCTTTGCTGTCAAAAATTGTTAACAAAATGTTTGTAGGTTATACTCGTCCGTACTCCGTAGAAAATAATAAATTATTTATTATAATATAATAAAACATTTATGTTATAATTAATAATAATTAATATTGTACCAATTTTGGCCTGTGCCTAAATAATATGTTAATGATGTCATATATGAATGTGATTAATGATATGTTCAAATACTATTATCTACTGATTTTAGAATTGTGGAAACATCAATATTCGTGATAATGATCGCCACGGTTATCTATGTTGACGAATCGTCCACTGTGTTAAACGATTCTTAATTAAATTAAACTAGTTGAAGTTCCTTGTGGATTGAATAACCGACATATAATTCTGCTGTTGTGGTTTTGTTTGTTGGAGTTTTGATTTGTATAAGTACTGATTCATGGAAGAATCAGATGATTATATACTTGTTTGTTCCCTACATATTTATTATTTTTGTTCTCTTTTAGTGTTTCAACAATCGTTTAGCTCACTTATTCAATCATTTACTTCTTTGTAGGATATTGGTATAATATGTCGAAGAAATCATGTGTTTTGAGAGGCATTCAGTTTAATTCAATTTACGGTGTAATGGAAATTTCTATCTACTACAAATAGAGCGCCTGCTCTAATCTATTACACATTAAGTTCGTTAAATAGTACTTTGACTTCGCCGGGAGCTTTTATACGTTGTGTAACAGAATCATTGCGACTATAATGGTACATATGTTAAAAGTTTCGGCAAAATCTAATGTGATTCTGAGATTTGGTTTATGGTACGTCGCGGAAGTTGTATGTTTTGAATGTCCAATGTTGATTTTAATTTTCAGTATAATGGAAATTTAGTTTTTCGGCCGAAAATGCTGTATAGGAATTTCTGTTTGAAAAAAAATGCAATTGTTCGTTCGTCGGTATCTTTGGATTGGTTTGGTGGTGGGCATTTCTTTTATTTTCCACCAATGTGTTGTGATTTTAAATAAATAATATTTCTATATAAAAATGGATAATCTGAGAAAAATTTTTGTTATCGAGCAAAATATTTTTTATAGAAGTTTTAGAATCAAAATAAGTTTTTAAATCTACTGTCTTAACACATTGGATTTTGAAACTTATTTTGATTCTTTATTATTAGAATTATTATTTTTTCGGCCAAAAACTCTGTCGGGCGTATACATGTTATACATGTGCAATAAAAACAGAATTTATTGAGACAGTAAGTGTGAGACAAAATCACATATAAATGTTTAATATCCTACTGAAGTGGAAAGTTGACGAAGTCGTGATGGGTATTAGAAAATGTTTGAATTTATGATTTATTTTCTATGAATTGAAATAAAAATTATTTAAACGAAGCTATAGGAAACGCTCATTTTTAAACGTAGACAGTCTTGCAAGTGTGAAACTGTCGCTAAGAATTATTTTCAGGCAAAAATCGATTTAACGTTTAGATGTGCTCATGAAAATGTCTTAAAACAGAACTAAAACAACACAATAAATTAATTTGTTGAACCAAACCATATATAAATGCTTGACATCCATCTGAGGAGAATCGTTTTCATAGTCATGATGATAATTTCCATTTTAACGAACTTTTTTGGTAATTCATCTGTTGAAATAAAATTGAAATATTAATATTTGTAGACGAAGCTATACCGTTAGGTAGTAGCTATAGGTACCGTTTTGTTGTTAAATGCAATTTGTATCTAAATAAATATATTTTATTAAATTAACATAATTTTTTTGAAAATTCACTCTATTAAAAAACTTAACGACTTTTATGATGCCATCGTGTATGTAGCACATGAAGTATAGCAAATAAATGGAAATAAAAAATTCAAATAATTATTCAAGTACTCAGTTTCATTTACATGTTTGGGTATTTTTTCATTCATTAAAATTGAATCAAAAATCGTTAATTTTACATTAGTTCTTATGGAAAGTATATCGAAATCTATACCCCTTAAAAAAGCTCGATAAATTTAAAGGGTCTTTGATCTGCTTGTATTATTTAGGATGCTTTGGTAATGATAACGTCTTTGAATGACCGCATGTACTGTCGAAAATTCGCATGTAAACGATCATCGTGACTTTGTGAGGCACTGGACGATTAGGATATTTTTGACGCAATTTCCACTGAGTGGCAAAAATGGAACGGTAATTTTCAATAAATATATTGTCACTATTTCTGCTCGTTCTTGCGGCGTATATTTATTCATTATAAAATTGGAGCGTCTATACACAACACAATGGTTAAAGCGAAACTGAGCTAAACGTCACATAACTGGTAGCGAGACGATAGATTATTTTTATACAGGGTAAATAAAAACAATCTATAGCGATTACTGCCACTAAACGGCCCTTACCGCAACACAACTGAGACTTTTTGCACCATTTTAAACCAAATATTACATATGAGAACATCACATGTCTTAAAAATAGCTTTCAGGTCGATTCATCAATCAGGTCGATAGTCCAAAACATTAGAACTCTAGTTACAAAAGTTATTGTAACTAGATATCTCAAAATCTTACCAGAAACGGCCAAACATCTTACCAGAAACGGTTTTACTATTTCTGTAGCAAAGCTTTGAACTGCTCCTATTTTCTCAACAAGTAAATGGTCTTAAGCTATTAAAAAAACACAAGTGTGAATTTAAACGTTACCAACGTGTGATACATAATACCAATACATAAATATTATGTACACATGAATTTCAAATGTAATAAACACATACATTTTTTATTTTTATTTATTTGTTTATTTTTATTATTAAATTTTTAAATTACATATTATTTTCAACGAATGAAGAATGATAATTCTCGCCCATTTCTATTTTTTGTTTAAAATATTTAATCTATATCGTTTTATTTATTCAGTAACGAATTTTCATTTTGCTTTGCAAAAATATTTAATTTGTATATGATAAACACTGTTGAAAATATTGATTGTGTTTGTATAAAAAAAAAATTATATATAAAATTAAAAATAAATAAAATAATATGCGAAAGAAAAATAATAATAAATTTTCACGAAAATTCAAATAATTTTTGGTTGTTTCATTTAAAAAAAAAAATATTTTAAGGGGTTGGATTTTTAATAAAATAACATATATACAACAAAAAAAACGTTAAGAGTCACATACACACTATGTACATAAAAAGATTTTTTTTCTTTCCGTAGTGTTATAAATCTTATGATTTATATTGCTGCGGGTTTGTAATTTATGAATGAATAGCGTTTCAAGTCATAAATAAAATGGGTAAGCGTTTGTTTATCACTTATTATTTTAGTATGTGATATGATATTTTGAAATGTTTCAAATAATTAATTTTCGAAATTTTGTGGGATTATAATTTTTGGGTTGATAATTTTTGAATAATCTCTATCTGCAAATTGTTCATTCGCTAGGCCAGTTTCGAACCCAAAAACTCACTGGCGTTAATACAAGTACGAATTAATAATTTTTTGTACTTACCTAGAATGACACAAGTTCTTGTATTAACTTTTAATAATTTAAGCATTAAATTAAACAGGATTTTTATCGTGCGCTTAAGATTATAAATCGCGATTGATACGGTAACTTGTGCCTGTAGCCCAAATATTGTTACTCGAAACTTAATTAAAAGACTTCACCCATGATACTTTGACAGAGAAAGCTGCACCAAATTTTATATGATTGGCAATTTTTTTAGTATATTTTTATGTTGTATTTGTAAATTCAACTGGAATAACTTGACCGACTTAATCAAGATAGCGAGTTAAAATATGTCTTAATAATTTAAAAAAAATGAAAAAATTAGGAAGGAGCAAAATAGTGGTTCAACCTATAAGTTTAAGACTGGTCAATTTTACTAAAACTATTTACCATAACCATCATGTAACTATTTACCATTACCAATTCATCAGTCACCTGTTGAACCGCAAATGATATTAAATAACAGTAACCTGTCTGCCTCGATTTGGTGCGTATTATGCTGCCTATGGCGCAATATGTATGAGCTCTTCAAAATATACAGCATAATGGGTTCAACTTTTCTAGCAGTGTTCTTCGTGCTGCTAACAGGCAACGAATTCTAGACTTTAGCACACTAATACATCGTTCTACTACATTCCTTGTTTGTAAATGGACCGAGTTGAATCGCGATTCTGAACATATCACCGGTTTAATAAGATAATCTGAATCTCCTAGAAATTCTAATTACATATCATGGTAGCACCAGGTGTAGCATTAACAGCTCGGATATGGAGTTTATGATTACAAATCTTATAAAAACTGACACATACAGAATCAACCAATAAATATAAAACGTACTTAATTTAATCTTACAAAAATTGCGTTGACAGAGTGGTAGCCTTGTCTGCTAAAATAGATGTGTTTTCTTATTGTGTGGGTCTAATTATTTTAATTTGAGACCCATCGATACAATCTATCACACCTGGAATTCTACTTTTTTTTATAAAAGTCCATTTTTATTTCGGCCTTTTCTGTGTCTATCATCTTCATTGTAATCCATTTACTACACAGATTGCTTTCCATTATATCCAAAGTTTCAGCTAGGGCATTGCTCGTCCTACAAATTACTACTAATTAATCCTACCAATACTTGAATCTAAAATTAATATTACAGTTATTGAATTAATTATGTGTCATATAATGTCATGTAAAGGATAATAATTACTCTGTTTCATTCAATGCAAATATATCAGAACTAGCTCTGATATTTCTTCTTTGAATATTTATGTCATCATCACAGCTGCTGTCACTATAAAATAAATGTTGACCTTTTGAATCCAATATACACAAAAATTTGGCGTTTATGGACTATTTTAAGCGAAGGCGGTATTGTAGCTATCGAATTCAATAGTAAGGTTCCAGTGCTGTGAAGGTTTCTGTTAAGTGTCTTAATATTAATTGCTTCCAATATGAACATGTAGGCCTTTTGCCGACCAACTCAAGCATGCTTTTTAGTTAAAATACCAAAGTATATCGGTCGTCAGAGATTATTGGCATAGGTTCCTCCGTAAGTCCATAGGACTGGTCGACATCATTATAAAATTTACCTTATTAACTCTCAAAATTAAGAATCGATCAACGTAATTACGTCTTTAAATTAAATTGATTGGTTTTGAGTAATTGCCACCAATGTAAGATCAATTATACGAAATCTTAATGCACTTCTTCTTCCGTCACCTGATTATGGCCCGACCAATACAATCTTTACTTTAAATTAAATGCAAATCGACATTTTTTACTCTATTTTTCACAAGATGCTGCGGTACTCGTATAACACGTTATCACGTTAACATCAATGAAAACTCGGAATTTCGATTCTGTACAATTTTGTAAAAATCGAATACTGTAATGTCCTTAGAATTTAAAATTCCTTATTTGGAGTTTTCTTTTATCAATACATATTGCTATAATTGGGTCCTCTTTGTGTGAATTAATGGTGTTCGATTTATATTCAAATCACATGATTCGAAATTAAATTTTAGACATTTCTATTTTTTAATACTGTTTTATTTTTTGTTGAGGGTTAAGAAATCTCAAAGATAAAAAATAATTTTTGTTTAATTTGTGTTTTATTTGTTAAATAAAATGCAAAGTATTTTTAAATTATTTCCTTAATGTGAATTCTAAACGATACTTCTGTTTTATTTTCTCTGGATCAAATTGAATTAATACCTTTACGTTCCTAATGTTTATGTTGTCCATGAAAGGTTTTAATTTAAAAACAAATATTAAATAAGAGAGCAAATGATAGCAAGACCAAACTTTTGGTATAATCACGCAATAAACATTGATTAAAATAATCGTGGCTGCATGTGCGATACGAATATTAATCCACAGTAATTAATTATATTTGTGTTGGATTTTTAAATACAGTAATTAAATTCGAATTACATCTGGCGAGGGATTTTTCACTGGGTAACTTTTCGAGTCATCGTGAGGAACTATTTATTACAACTTTTATCACAATGTAAGCCAACTGTAAATCGCATTTGACATTTTTAAATTATTTAAATATTATATTTATCTCGATTCGGCTTTATTGTTTGCTAAATCAATTTTCTTAAGAAAATCTTAAGAGCTTCGTTCGTAACAATTTATAATTTCTATTTTCTCAATATTTTTATTTAAAATAATAAATCATATACATAAAAAACAGATTTATACTCTTTAGCTAGGATAAAAACCTGCAAAAAAACGTATAATAAATTGAATAATATAAATTATTTTGTGTCATAAACGCCAAAATATAAATTATTAGGAGAGATGAAGAATACAATTTTTTTTTGTTAATCCTAGAACGGTTATTTTGAGTGAAAAATATACTTAAAATTTTCGTTATGAACCAGAAGTGATGGGAACAGATATAGATTTTATAAGAAGATAATTCTTTTTATGAATAATGAACGCATTTTGTTAGATAATTTACAAACTTACACTGTGTACTTACTCTAAAATGATTAAGATAAGATGTGTTTTAATTTTTTGCGGTAGGAAATACACTGGTACATCAGTTAGCTTTTTTATTTGTAACATGTTAACCTGAGCTTTTCGGTTTTCTAATAGTTTAAAAAGTTATTGTCGCGATGGCCTTATAGTGGAGACCATGAGTGCCAAGACTTTAACCGAATATGTTCAGTAGTGGTACGCAGCCGATAATCGAATATATTAAGAAGTGGTAACCACACGTTTGAACGAGTAATGAGATTTAAGTATCTTGGATCTCATTACTCACGATAATAATGTGGAAGAGAATATCAAGGTTCGCTTTGTCGCTGGCTATCGAACTTTATATCGTCTACACCCACTTCGGAAACCGAAATATCTTGCAAATACGAATAAGCTGAAACTGTACAGAGTGCTGATCAGACCCGTTGTCATGTATGAATGTGATATGTGGCCCAAAACGCGACGTTGATGGTACATACCGAGTTCTTTTTAATCACGAGATCTGGAATTTAATGCGAATTCCAAACCGAATGATATAGCGATCTTCGAAGGGAGAGCCGCCTTTCGGTAGGCGAAGAGGTTGGTGTCGGCAACAATAGCTCCATGGTGTATAAAACGATCTGGCATCTTGGGATTGCTTGCAGCAGTATGAAGAGCCTGCTCGTGATCGAAACTTATAGATTCAGATTGGAGACACGGTACGGGCCAAAAATGGCCTGTAAAAATTATACTTCATACTCTATTCGGTGAATCTTCCAAAAGCAGGCTCTCATATAAACACTAACTGTGATTTTGTTCCGGAATAAAACGCAGAACATGCCCACAACATGCTCGATTTCAGAAAATCGTATTTAATTCCTTATATCGTGATTGAGCAAAACTATTCCATTAAAAATATTTTGGAACATTCATTTTTATATTTTAATCTTATCATAGTAAAGTTATTATTATATATTATGTCCTATAGATGGGAGCATCCACGTTTCGTAAATATTGCGAACGAAAAATTAGAACCATAGTATACGACCCACTTACCATAGACTGCGATTAAATCTTGTTGATTAAAACTAAACAACTTGGATACTATCAACATAACAACACACCTCCGCACAAGTACCCCAACACGAGATTAAATATTAGCACATAGACGTGAAGTCACCTAAGAAACTTGATTTGACGGCCTTATCACATGTATGAAACAGTATCGACTGGAACTCGTGGATCTCGAAGAAACTCGGTGGCCTAAGTAGTGGAAGCCATGTGCCTCAATGCTATTCAGTCTTGGGGAGGATTTCTCATTCAGGAGAAGGTAAAAAAGGGTGTGTTGGATTTCGAATGTGTACACTCAAAAAAATAATTTGGTTTTTTTTACAAAAATTATAGCGTAAATTTTTTTTTGTAAAATTAACAATAATTTCTTTAAGTTTACACCTGATTTGTAAAGTTTTTCGTTGTAAATTAAACGAAACATTTGTTTATCAAACAATTTTCAATTCGTTATTTCAGTTTCTATAGAAATGAACATTTACAATGCATATTTAGAGACATTTACGAAGCAAGTTGTAAAAAATATTTTTCAAATTTTGGATGTGGTTGTAAAATTTTTTATATGGTATACATATGTATCTGGTATTGAGAAACCTTCCAAATAAATTTGTAATTTTTGCAAAACACATCGTCATTTTAACAACAAATTTTGGAAAAAATATCAATAAGGTTTCGTAAACTCGCTGGATTTAACTGTTAAGAATTTCTAAATTGTTCATAGTGCGTTCGACTTCAATACTGTGCAGATGTGAATATAAAAATATAAAAGGTTAGTTATTTTTAAATTAAATTGTGTTAAGTTTAGTTAATTTTAATTAAATAACTCAACAATTTGTTTTTTGTAGTGGATTTAACATGTCATTGTTGGCCCATACCGTGTCAACAATCTGACTCCATCAGTATCAATCACTAGCCAGCTCTTCACACTAAAACGGACGTCCAAACATTTTTGAAGTGATGGATGGCCATTAATATTTATGTAGAAGTTTTTGTAATAGAAGTGTGGAGCCATTAAATAAATGAAAATAAAAATTAATTTTGTGTTTTAAATATTTATCGTGTTGAGTAATATCGAATATATATATATATATATATATATATATATATATATATATATATATATATATATATATATATATATATATATAATATATATATATACATATATATATATATATATATATATATATATATATATATATATATATATATATGTATATGTATATATATATATATATATATATATATATATATATATATATATATATATATATATATATATATACATATATCGTTGTAAATTCAACAAGAGATTTGTAGCAAATAACAATGCCCTTCGTAACGTAAACACAAGGGTTCTGTTAAATATGTAAATATTTTTTGTTCATTTAACAAATATTTGTTTCTCAGGCTCCCTCTCCGGAATCGAACCCTGATTCCCCGTATTAGTAATATTTTGACAATCTAATTTGTAAATTTAACAAAAGTCACTGATGTATTTTACAAATTAGTTTTGTAAAAAATCATAATTTTTTTGCTTTCCATTTCGTAATAATTACAATTCTATTTGTAAATTTTACAATAAATTTTGTGAAAATTTTAACAAAACCATTTCTGTTTTACAAAATCATTTGTAAATAAACAGAAAATATAAACATTGTAAAAATAACGAAATTAAAATTGTTGATTAAACGCAGCACTGTGTTGGCTGAAAACGAACAATTTTTTTTTGTAAAATGAACGTGTTATTTTTGTTGATAACACCGATTTTTTTTTTGAGTGTAAGCTACGCTTGCACATGACATAAGTTAACATGCCAAATGACTGTGTATATGCGCGTACCGATCTTTAACCCAATCCGATTTCAAAGTGGCAAGTACATTATATCTGCACAAAAACATTGGCTATGTATTGAATTCAATAAGGTGGGCTAAGGTTGTCCAAGGCGTGTATTCGCATCTGTCTTTAACAAAATTCGTAGACTACAAGCAAAATCTTAGTATAAGTCAGGAAGGTCTGATGAATATACAATGCGATTCTCCTGTGAAGGTAACGAAGAAATGAAGAAATTCACCAAAATATCAAGGTCTTGTCATCAAAAGCGTTATGCAATCTTATTATCAGTCTGATAAATAAAATACTGTCTGAAAAACCTCGATTGTCGATGTCGCGCAACACTTTCCCGGTATAGTTAAAACTAAGCTCAAAAAGATTGGTTTGCTGAGAAGTGTCGTCTAGCTGCGTTGAATTGCGAAAAATTACCAATAATGGGTTTGCAATCGAATTCCTGATGTCGTGCATGAAATTCAAGGGCAGCGTGTATACAGATTCAATCACGCTCTGTGTGCTGTAGGCGAAGAGGTCATTGACAATGATTCCACGGCGTAGAGATGGATCATGATCGGAACGAGAGAATCAGATTGTTGACACGATATGGACAAATAGTGGCCTGAAAAAACGAATTAAAAATTAGTAAACTTAGTTCATACACATCGTGATACCAGTTACAAGCTGCTCAATATTATGACGATTAATTCTAAGATTTTATTACTCACTTAATTATGTAATTATATCTCGTGTGTAATAAAACCGTTTGCAGTAATTCCCATGTTGTGCCAAACGAACGCTTTTGAACGTACATGTTGTGCATGTATTGTCATGCTATGCATTATTGTGTTGTTAGGGCGAGAGTCGAACTCGAAACATTCGTGTAGTAAGAATATTTTTTCACTATTGCACCATAACATCACAACATCAATCGAGTAAAATTGAGAGTATTTTATATATTTTCGCAATATGTTCAGACGACTTCAATATTAATATAATGGTTTGCATTTAACCTAAGACCTCAATCGTTCAACGCATCTGGACATGATGCAGTCTATAACTCACCTGAAGAAAACACCGAGATCTCTCTCATTGCTGAGTTTTTTTTTGTACGTTTAGTTTTAATTGGGTGCAGGGCGGACTAAGTTGATGAACAATTAACCTTATAAAAAAATTTCATCTCTCCGAACTTCATAAACATTTGGTATATTCGCATGGCAAACAAAATTTTTCATTGTACAATGAACCCTTGCTTCGTATTGGATTGATGACCGATACAATTTGTTGCTAATCTCTTTTAAGGGTGCAATTGACAGATTTAATGTAATCCCAGACAGATTAATGTAATCCTAGGCCTTAACGATTTTTTTGTTAAATCGATATCGTTAATAATTTCAATTGAGATACAAAAATGACTTGTATGTATCGAATCTTAATCTAATGATATTCTTAAAGATTCTTGGAAAAACCTTTTCAAACTTCTAACATACGTGCAATTAATGCGGTTAGCAGATTTCTTGAATATATGTAGATATGGCTAAAGATTGATATCGTTCACAACACAAAATGTAACTTAAAATATAATTTTTTCATCCTCTTCCATTTGTACATTATGCCCGTTTCAACAAAATGGCATATATTTCACAGCAATAGTCGGAATATTATGAACGTGTACACATTAATCAAAATTTTATAAAATATAAGCCTTGAGTGAAATTAAACATACATTTTAAATTATAACATCAACCATATAGTTTGCATTGTAGGCGCAAAATTTATTCAGTTTCAGACAATCGTCTAAATCAAAGCTTGTACTCCTAAAGCAAAATACATTTGTTGATATACGTACAACTGCACAGACTAGGTTATATAATGTCAAATTTAGAAATTATTAGGATTTATGTAGAATTAGATATCAGTTCCGAATAATATTGAATATATTTTGGTTAGGAACCATTTGAATTATAATCCCATTTATCTATGTTATTATAGGAGCCACTCATGACTCGTAAAACTATTTGGGTACAAACACAATAAATATTGCCTGTCGCACGATTTTTACAGATTTTGTCGCATGAAAGAATCACTTTGGCGATGATTCTTTATCAATGATGATTCTTTTTCTTCATCAGTGATTGACTGATTTGAAGGGAATCCTCCTTGGTAGTCACCGACAATTTCCTTCGCCAGTGGAGTAATTCTTCCCAAGATAATGTATGACAGTAACTTGTATGCTGTGGATCATACTTTTTGAATATTGGGCACAACGCGGCCATATTCCATTCTTCAGGCATAACTTCATTTCGTTAATATTAGTCGAACAAGGTCGAAAAACCAGTTCCACAAAGTTAGTCCTCCGAATATCAAGAGCTCTGATAATGCAATCAACTCCTGCGAAGGAATACTTTAAATTTTCTGTTTTAGAATTTGATCTGAGCCGCAACGGCGCAACCTACAGCGTATGTCTATGCATTACTTGATTATTAAAAATCAAATCTCTGTTATGTATGAGGTATAAGAAAAGTAGCTTGTACTATGAACGTTAGGATTATTTACATTTCGATTTATTGTAATGGATCAATTTGGTACCAACTAAGATGAGACAAAACCGAAACAACTTAAATGTTTAATTTTACTCTATTTCCATAAATAACACCGGTCAACAAAATAGACGAGGTACTTCTCCTACCAGTCACTGTGAAATAAATCAAACAAGAAGTAAAAAATCTTAAAGATAAAAAGGCTCCTGGTTACGACCTGATAACAGCAAAAATAATCAAAGCACTACCAGAAAAAGCACTACGGAAGCTACAGCACATAATCAATGCTGTCTTTAGACAAAGTTATGTTCCGAGACAGTGGAAAGTTAAATGACAAAACATCATACAGACCAATCTCTTTATTAACAACAACATCAAAAATTTTCGAAAGATTGTTTCTGAAGAGACTTAAGTCAATTATAGAGACTAGGAAACTTATACCACCACATCAGTTTGGGTTTCGAGAAGGCCACTCAACAATAAAATAGGTACATAGAATCACTGATACGATTGAAGAGGCGTTGAAAGAGAAGAAGGTATGTTCAGCAGTATTCCTAGACGTAGCCCAAACATTTGATAAGGCTTGACACCATGGTCTGGAATTACAGCTTCAACGAGATCTACCAAAACAACGTTTTGAATTGCTTAAGTCATACATAAATGACCGCTATTTTCGAGTGGGACAAGAAGAAAAGAACTCAAAACTAAAGAAAATATTGGCAGGAGTCCCACAAGGTAGTGTGCTTGGCCCTGTGTTATACCTTCTGTATACAAATGAGTTGCCAAATATAACAGAAGCCAAAATATGGGCTTTTGCTGATGACACTGCAATTATGACCACTGATATTAGTATTTTCGAGTCAACACGGAAACTACAAAATACTGTTAATACAGTAAACACTTGGACAAAAACTTAGAGAATAATGCTAAACGAATCAAAATCAACACACATCAACTTCACCAACAAGAAAGTGGAATACATCCCGATTAGACTGAATTTTCAACAAATTCCTTACTCAGACAATGCGAAATACCTTGGCATGACACTAGACACAAAGCTTAGGTGGAAAGCACATGTTAAAAAGAAAAAACAAGAATTGAATTTTAAATTCAGAAAAATGCAGTGGCTTATTGGAAGAAACTCTGAACTGACAACGCAAAACAAACTACTATTATATAGACAAATCCTTAAACCTATCTAGACATACGGCATTCAACTTTTGGACTGTGCAAAGAAAACTACAGTTAAGATCATACAAACATTTCAAAATAAAGTACTACGTGGCATTGTCAATGCTCCATGGTATATTAGAAATGACAACCTCCATCGAGACCTTAGCATGGAATACGTCATTGATGAAATAATTAAGTTTGCAAGGAGTCATGTACTGCGACTGCAGCAACATGACAACGAGGAGCTGCGGAACCTACTGGATCACACCAATGGACCAAAGCGCCTAAAAAGAACAAAGCCTTTAGAATTAGTGGTTCCCTGAACTACTGAAATCAAAGGACTGGACGAAATGGGATGAACTGATTTTTCTCATCCCATAAGATGCTACCCTGCTTAAAAATAGAAAACATTTACTAGATAATCACTGAGATTAGTTGTAATATTATACAGAAATATAGATTTCTTAAACAAAAAAAAAATCCATAAATTTTACTCTATCACATAAAGCTACCAACATCTCTACACATCACACGCATACAGCAACTTTTACGGATAAGCGGAAAAGCTTGGGAGCGTTCTTGCGTCTAACTTCAATAAACTTGATGTACAGCGGTTCGTTATACCACATGTTTTCTCGCATGTCTTTTTATTTCTTCTTTGACGGTTTTCATCTTAAGATCCCTTTGAAGGTTTGCATTTTCAATGTAACACAGATCATATACAGTATCTTCCTACGAAGCTGCAGCCCCATCTGGTTTTAGTAATTGCCGGTATAAAAACAATTTACTATGCAGGGTTAGTTCTAATTTCCTCCCTAAGCGCTTAGTACATTTGTTGGTATTTATTGTTGGCGGTGCTCCTTAACACTTTTTTTCAATTTAAACTGTTCATCAATTGTCATCCCGATATATTTAGAGGTGGTTGCATTAAGAATTATTTGAAATCTTAAACAAATGGATATCAGTTTGACTTTTCTGATATTGTTAATCATTCTTTGGAGGCATACAATGGAACTAATGTGTTAAACATTCCTTGTGGAACTTATAGTCATTGTGACTAGTGAATGATCAAATGATAGAGCATAACGATCTAAAATGAGTAAATAGTTGTAATATACCCCTTTTGTTAAATTTGTTATACAAAGTGATTCAGTGTTTCTTTAAGAAATATTAACGATTCTCCTCTCGCCACTTTGAACAGCATGATAAGAAAGAAATCGATGAATTTGTACGCAAGATATTTTGGTAAAATGACTCTGAAACTTTTTTCAGTATTATGAAATATTTCTAATTCTGGGATGCGGATACTTAAGATTACTTAAGATTACTAATATAAAAACAGGACTTCATTCCCAATTTCTTGGTCTCCTAACCAAGACATCTTTCCTGTTTATGTTTAAAGATTTTATGTATAGAGTTTCTTCCCTAGAATTCCGTTGTTGTTGCTACTTTCATGTCTTTGAAATCTAAATAGTAGTAAAGTTAATTATTTCCTTATCCGTGATCGCAAATCTTACCAATTAAATAACAAAAATTTACTATTATTAGGTTCTAGAATATATGAAACATTGCAAAGTGTCTATGATAAGTGCCATAGAAATACCAAAAAGTTCATATTACTTTGAAAAATTAAATCAATGTATCCGTGTTGTAAATTCGGTAATGATTTCGTTAGTTAAACCACCTGTTAATCGGTGAAAAATTCGCTATTGGTGACGATGGTTGCACAATATCGTATAGAGACCGATCTGATTTATCATCCGACGTCATAATAAAAAGTTAGTGTGTGTTCAAAACCAGCGGAACTGATTGTTAATGGCGGAATTGATTGAAAAGTCATAATAGTGTGTACTGCTGTACAGCTTACTATTTTCACCATTTGACAATCATCTTACTATGATTTTCTAATAGTTCTATCTGTGCACCATAACCGTGTTGATTGGTTTCAAAAGCTAATGGGGTTTACATCTATAAAATGAGTAAATACAAAATCTATCTTTTTACTATATAGAAATCTTAGAAAATTTATATCTTAAGATTTTGGGTATTTAATATTTCTAACAATCAAAATAAACCTACAATTAAAACTGTGATTTTCCGGAATGTGATTTTCCGGAGTATCCAAAGCCAAAAATTCAAGACCAGATTGTCAAATAGTACATTCCAGGATTAACAAGCAATTGGTTGCTTTTTGTTTAAGCTAACTTTGGCAACTTACAGCTCTGTAAACCTTATAGTGCTCTGTTGTTAAACATATGACTGGCGAGTTTGTCTATTTTACAATTTGGCCATGAAGTTTAGCTTTGGACATTTCATAAAATCATATATTAAGTTTTAGGATTTTAGATTTAGATATACTATTATCTATTGATTAATTAATTAATAAAGGTACCTGTATCTATGAGTTCAATTTTGTCCGTCTATAAATATCCTTGAATAATTACAGCGTTCTTGGAGCAGAGTGGCTTGCGAATAACAGTGAAGGTTATACTAATCGGAATGTCAACTATAGAGTTATCAGACCATGGTAAATTATCATTATATTTTCAAACCACTCAACAGCGTTATGGTCCACAGATAGGCCTATTGGAAAAAATATAGTAGGATGTTTAATAAATAGTCAAAATCTTAAGAAATAATTTTCATCATTTCATCCTGGTTGAGCAAAAATCCTATGATAATTCGAAAAATTAATTTGTTTAATTGTTAAAAACAACTGTAATCGATAGACAATTGGATTAAACGAGTTCGATAATACAATTAATTAAATGAACACAAACAAAAATAAAAATTACAATCGTTTTCGTTTTATATTATTTTTATTTTATTCATTTCCCAATCATTGAAAATTGTGCTTTTATTTTAAAATAACACATACATACATACATTTCATATTACATTACATACATTACATAACAACATGCAAAATATTATTCGTATTTAAAATATATCGAAAAAAATAAAAATAAAACATTGCCTCCGATACATTCGATAAAAGCAATTAACAACAATGTTTTAACTAAATATTAAAAAAATATATATTTTGCATAAAAATCGAGCGTCGAGACAGCAGGTAGCAAAATGCAAATAAAAAAATATTTATTAAGAGCAGTTTATCGTTAAAGCTTTTTTAACTGTGCGCTTCACTATCCGATTGGAGAAAGTTCATTTATTCACTTGCCAAATTGCCAATAGCGATTAATAATTAAAGTTATTGCTTATCGTTAGTATATCAAAATGACATAAATAATATAAATTCTCAAAAATATTATCAAAATGAAAAATCTTTCCTATGCTTTAAAATATGTCTTAAAGCTATGCCTTCATAGAAAAACAGTAAATATCGTTACCCCACTTTAACATTACCTTAACATAGAAGTGGCTAATAAATAAAAAATGATTTTCATTATGTCATTAATCTTAATGCGGAATTTTACTCGTTTCATGGGGTAAAAATGCAATACACGAAGTTCCAGCAATACCGACCAAATGGCGCAGTGGTTAAAGCTGCGGCAGTTGGAGCGGGGGTAACCGGGTACGAATTCCGTTAGAGGCGGGTTACAATAGTGATTTTTCACCATCTGATTATGTTCGTCAGTAATATAGGCTGGCATATAGCCAGCCATACGTCCTCGATTTGGTTATAATGGCGTAAGGTAAGACGTAACTAAGCGAACCAGTAAGAGTTGGGAGATAAAAACAAACAAGCACATTCCAGTAATATAATGTGATGAACTCCATGTTCTTGGAGGCAAAATTCGGCCACTTATGAGGTACGATTTGGGTTGGTACACACGTTTGCTGTATATTTATTTATTTATTTGCATATTGCTTATAATTTTGATTAAGAAGGAAAAGCGCATATAGAAGCAACATGTAAAAAATTATTACTTCCATTAGACATAAAAACCTCTTAAATTGTTTACTGCAAAAAGTTAACACCATGCACACACATCTCATCAGTTTGAGTACAAGCTCATTTAAAATGGGATGAGCAGCAGTGATCAGACAGTATTAAAAAAAACTCAACAATTAACTTAAAACTAATTATATTGTCACTCTAGCATGCCATTCAAGAAATTTTGATTTAAACGTATCGGCAGATCTCAAACTCCTAATACTGAATGGAACAGAGTTCCATATAGAACCCTCTAACGTCTAACAAAAAATGGCGAATTTAGAGACTTGGAAGAATTTCGAGCAGGCAGTCTTTAGTTTTGAGAAGCTTCCTAATAAAACCGCAAATCCGAAACTCATAAAAACTAGTTAAACTATAACCAACTACAAGCCTAGTATAGGGTGAAATATGATCAAATTTTCTAATTCCGAAATTAAAACTAGTGTAAACATTAAAACATTTTTTAGAATAGACATATTACCTTGATCAAAAAGTTCCCGGATTAACCACCGTGTGGTGCTCCCATCTTTCCGATTCTATAGGGCTGAATTTGGGTTTTTACCACTATCTCAAAGGCTTTGGATATGGAACTTAAAATACTGACAGGTCTAAATTGGGATTTCTGAACAGAATTGCTATTTTTGGAATTAAAATTATTTTACTGAGTTTCCATTACTCTCGAAACGAAGAGGAGGTTAAGATAAAATTAAACATTTTGAGACTACAGGAAAAATTCGTTTCACCAATTTTAAACTAACAAGATCAGAGGATTCTGATTTAACTTTGCAAATGGCAGACTGTAACTCTTTAAAGGAAATTTTAGAAAATAAAAAAGGATAAGAACACTTGTCAGATATAAGATCAACAATAGGACTAACCAAAGTTAGATTCGAGCTAATAAAATAAGAATTTATATTGTCAGCTTTAAAATAAAACCTAAATTTCGAACATTTCACCAAAAAACCTTGGGTGAAAGAGGAAGATCTTATTTATCCTGGAAAAAGCTACTTTTGGCTGCCCTAATCAATATTACTACAATATATTGCAAGCTTGTTAGTAAACTAAAAATCTATCACTATCTCCTAATTTTTTCCATAGGCGAAATATGGAATCTACCCTAAATCTGATTGCATCCATAATTTCTCCAGACATCCTTTAAGGAGATTTAGGTTTAATTTTCACTGGTTTAAGAGGAACGCCACTATCGAAACCCGAATTAATGAGGAGAAATATATATTTTTCATATCCATTGAAAAGCTGGATTTGACTAGTAGAGGAATCAAGAGAAAAAATGCTATCGCAAGGAATAGAGCTACAAACAAGGGAATCATCTATACTTGAAAAATCCCTAAAACAAAACCTTTTAGGCTCCGGGCCAGAGTAACAATTAGAAGAGAATACTAATAGGTCACGATGAGATCTTAAACCGAGAGATAATTGATTGAAAAAACAAATAGAGTTATCGGTGAACGATAAAACATGGTCAATAAGAGAACCACAACTGTACCAAGTTTTGTATCAACTAGTTCTAACAAGTGAAATAAAATACAGACGTGAAAAGTGTGAGTTGTGAAAGTAAAGCATGTATCTGCAGTGTTAAACAAAAACAGGATATAAAACCTCATTTTTAATTTCTTCTATTATTCGGTCCAAAATAGAAAAAAATTGTGCTTTGAAGTATTTTTCTATGAAACTTACCCACAAATAACGAACTTCAAATTTTTCACAATTCAAGCTCATTACTGTCTTTCCTAATATAGTTGCAATTGAAAAAGTAAGTTTAAATCTTTCTCTTATGTTTTTATCTCTACAATCTGTTTTGGGGCTCGTGGCACTTCCAACCTTTTTTTACGTCCTTACCTTACGCCATTACAGCCAAATCGAGATCCTACATAGGTCCGATTAACGTAGGACATCTGCACATTGCATAGCCCCATGACAGCCTATAGTACTGACATTGAAGATGGGCTGGGCCCATGAATTCTGCACTCCAACAGGAGGTCATAGATGTAATTGAATGGTGAAAAATCCGTATTGCATCCTGCCCCTATCGGGATTCGAACCCGGTACCTCCCGCTTCAACTGCCACAACTTTTACCACTGCGCCACCGGGGTGGTTTAAGTTTACATCACAACATATGAATATCAACATATAAATGTCTCTAGTGCTAACTACTTTATTGTGTAACTGGTTCTATTTATATATAAAAGTTAAGAAAAGTGTATCAAGAACTTTTATAATTAATTCTGGTTCGACAAGAAATTGCACTACTCCCGATTTCTTTTTATCTGGTGTTTGAATATATCATTGGTAAAAGCTAAAAACCTCAATATAGTAACTTATCCTAACTATTCAATAAAATTTTTGCATATGCAGATGATATTTGTGTGATTGGAGTAAGTGACTAAGGATTGAAAGATATACTTGATCCTATAAAAAACAGAATTCAACTTCCGTTCGTCATAAAATCACGTTTATGGAGTGATGAGATTCAAGTATCTGGGATGTCTCTTTTCTCACGATAACAGTGTGGGAGAGGATATTAAGGTCCACCTTGCCGCTGGACCGGGCTTTATAGCCTCTTTCGTCCATTTCTGAAATCATAATAGTTGGAAAGCAAATGGATGGAATGAATAAGCTGAAATTGTCAAAGACTCATTGTCATGTATGGTGTGAGTTATACCTTGACAGATGAGTACGAGCGATGGCTTATAACATTCGAGAGAATAATCGACAGGTGTAAAGGGCTTTCTGACGTCTGATTGTTTACTACAGTATGAAGAGCTGGCTCGTGATAGAAACCGCTATTATTATTAATGTGACCTTCCTAAAACTTAGGTCTCCCAAAAATTTTGTTTTATTCCACCAATTTTTTTGATTGCTGGTGACTTCATTCTGTGGTTGGCACGCAAAACCCTAGATATCTCCATTTCTCTTACTATCCATTCCAAATCTTGAATCTTTATTTGATTAGATTGCGATTGCAAAGTTGGCTATAATATCCCAAAAAAACCTCAGAAGTGATTACATATGTCATGCTTTGCTCTTTATACACATTTACTATGAAAAAAGTTCTTACATAGAGTTCACAGTATACTTTGGCTTGTACAAACTTACAAATGGTTGGAAAAAATATGAAAATTTGTGAAGAAACATATACAGTAGATTCTCGAACTGTATATATAATGTAAATAATTTTGATTAATATAGGCGGATATGTTTTCTCATAACTCTCATCTAATATTTCAACTAGCAATATCCTTAATAGCAAAACTGCGACAATGGAATCTAAATACGTAACTGAAATTCCAATATTTTTCAAAATACTTTTTGCACATGTTTAAAGTACAATTTTAATATGATAGTGTTGATAGTGTTGATACAAAACTTGATATACTAACCTGAAAATATTTAAAGTCCAGTTTTTTAATATATATTTTTACTAACACTACCGCTTAAAGATTAATAGTATCGTATAATTTTGTAAAAGCCCGAGCCGAAGCCAATTTCTGGACCATACTCAAAGAAGGTCTCGCCAATAGATTGTCCATCTAAAATCACTTCAAGCTAATTCTGAAACTGGTAGGACAATTTTAATCAAAACTGGATGTTTTGGTTGTTGGCTCAAAACATCCTACCCATCAACATTGGGTATTAAAAACATGGCTGTTTTTAATACCCAATGTTGATGATCCAACGCAAGCCGATAGACTTAATTAACAAGTAGATTGTCTACCTCTAACAAGTAGCTTGCCTACTAATACTAATACACGCTCGACCAATCATTTTTTTATATATATTCTATCAAGTAATAGTTAATTTTATTCAAAGTTATATGGCCACTATCGAAATACCCAGATATGGTGATCTAGGCTGTCCAATACATGAAATGAGCAAATCATGGCTCTAAAATAATAAAACGATATTTCTGGGATGCTTATTTTATTTTTTAATTAATAAATAACATGAATATTTCAATATTAAATATTACTTTAAAAGTAATTTAATTTAATTAATTCGCTAGCATTGTTGCAAAAAAAGCTTTACATCATATATCCAAAAGAAAATGCAACAAACATCAAGCCCGGTCGCATATGCCTGATGAGATAGATTTGGTCTTTTCGATCACACAACACATCAATGACGTCATCAGATCGAAACCGGCCCTAGCGAACGAATATTACAGATCACATATAAGATGCCACACATTTCATAAGACAAACGGCTTCATCGGCTGGTTGATTCAGCGCCCTAGCTTAGCTTTGTCAATCAATGCAACTCTGTGGAGTTCTAGTTTAACTCCCATCATCAGCTGTCACAATTACAGCACCAAACATCATTAAAATATATGCTACAAGTTAACAAATATTTCTACGACCGACTGTCTCATTCGGGTCACTTAAATCTGATACCTATTCATTCATAACAAACAAATGCAAGTCTGGATTGATTTGGAATTGTTATTTAAAAAATATTTCATCAGTGTGAGTAGGTTAAGTTAGTTCAGTTGAAGTTGCGTGGTACTTGGTAAGTTTTTTGAATTGTATAGAGTATTGAAGAATTTTAAATATATCGATTGCTACATGAGATGTTGATCTAGTTTGATTAGGTTGTCTGATAATTATTGGTCGTGTTTGTTAACGAAACGATTTATATTATATAAATATAAATGAATAAGATTTCATTTTGTGACATGCTTAAGATTGGAGACCATAATGGAATGAATGCTCAGGTTATCAAAATATAATTATACTTAACTCTTGATTTAACTAGTTTACTTGTAAACGACTTAAAAGTGTATTACATCATCATATTGTATATGAAAATGCTGTCGGACCATCAATTTATATTCGCCCACGCGTTAGATGGCGATAGATTGGGAATTATAGGGACACATCTTTAAATACAGCCCATGATGAGATGACACAGAGGTTTTTAAATAAGTTTTATCTTTTGAGGCGATACGAATACATATTATGCATTTAGAATGGCCCTAACACTTCCAACTAACAATAATATACATATCTTAAAATATCAAATGCTTAATGTAACAATGATATATTATATAACTTACTAACAGATTATAATTTGAGATGCAGGCAAGGCTTATTCTGGAATATAATAAGTTTTTAGATATCTATTTATTGGTTGGCTTGTACTTCTCTTACCATATCATATCATCATATCAATACTTACAGCTTAAATTATTTGAACATCAATAATAAAACAAAAACCTTAGTTTAATGAAAATTTATTGTAAATAAATTAATAATTAATTCGTACAAGTTAAATTTGTATCACGTATAGTTAACTTCATAATTCAATTTATTTCATATATTTTGTATTACAAAACTACTCGTCTACCGTATGTTGATATTACACATTAATTATGATAAATCTATTAAAGCATCATTTAAAATAATATATTAAAATTTGTAAGGTAACATAATTTTCATAAAACATTTTGTATACACTTCAATACATAATTAAATAATTTCTCCTTTGGTAATTCACCATTCAATTTGATTATATCGCCTCGATCTTTAATTTCACCAAAGTGTTTTTCATAGAGAGGCCAAACGCACATTTCAAAATATCCAACAACGTCTGGTGGATCGTAAACACGATTTTGTCGACGATCGAAGCATTTTTCATATGGCAAATGCAAATGAAATTTTGTGTTGCATATGTCAAGCGTAAAGTGATGATTGAATATTAAAAATCCCTCAATTAAAAGTATATTTAAATGTATTATACGATTGGCATCATTCAAAATTGTAATACCATTTGGATTGTAAATCGAATGGACGTCCATTAAATCATCATTTGTTATAAATTTAGCTAAAAAATCATCATTGCTACCATTTGGTATTCGTTTCACATCATAAATTTTATAGTCACTACCTAAGATATTTTCAATGTCATCGCACATTTTTTCAATATTCAGTGATGTAATAATCTCCCAGTTTATGTGATTCAATTTGTCTATCCGTTTGTGCTGTGGATGGTCAATTGGTAAAAAGTAGTCATCCTGATTAATGACTTTGACTGTATTTATCATAACATTATATTTAAGAATATTTGCGTTGACTGGATTTGATAAGACTTCATATAATTTATTAGTCAATGTTGATTTCCCGCCACATGTAACTCCTGATATTCCAACAATTAACCAATATGACATTCTATTGGTACTGACAATTTGGTTTTAAAAAATTCTGCAATAAAATTATAAACGAAAATTAATAAATAATACAATAGTTTGTACTCAGATTGAAGTACATATAAGAAAGATTTATAACGACTGAACTCGTCAAAACGGCAATTTAGCTTTATTTGAATTCTTATCACATAACCTTAAGTTGATAATTGATAATTCAATTGAAAATATTTATGGTGAATAGATTTAATTAAGACTAACCTATTCTGGCCGAAGAAATATTTTTTATAATAATAAGATCTTATAGTATCTGATTAATAATAAAGTGAAATGCCTTCGAGTTGTTTATGTTATTTATTTTGTAAAACATAATATTAAAACAACTTAGCAATTTGTATGATAAAGTTTTATTCAGCGGTCAAACTGATTTTTCTTCAATGTAAATACGTATATGTGTTTACTTTAGAGGGCTAACGCAAAACTCTGATCTAATTTCATCTAATCAATTGTATAATATTACATTTACGAAATATAAGAAAATATGTAGATTTAATATGAATATAATATCCAAATACTTAAGCGTACCAAGAGATTACGAAAATATTGAAAAGTAGTTTATACTTTCGGTATAGTGAAACATAAACCGAAAAACTATTGGTTTATTGAGCAATACTCCTAATCACGAGCAATTAATTTAATGAAGGCCAAACTAAGGACACAACGATAGAAACAACGAACCACTAAATGGGTTAAAAAAAAGGCGCCAATGATGATATGAGTAATAAGTTATGAGAGTTACCTTGTTGCATCTAGGTGAACTGAATCGGGATGGAAACTATATAACAGCAACATTTTGCTGATTACTAAATTGTTCAAGATGTGTTAAAATCTGTAATTTAACAACTATACCAGACCGAAACGATGTCAATTGAGGATGTATTCTTTTTTTTTTTTTTTTTATTAATGGATTTTATTACAACTGAATATAATTCATCTAGTAACTTATCTTTAGTAAATTTGTTAGTTTTTGTTGAGTTTAACTCACTGGTTAGCTCCAAGTATATTATAAGATTACATTAACCGCCCCAAATCTAAAGGTTTCGTCCTTCGAAGCCTTTTAACTGGGTCTGTGTTGGTCATAATATTACGCATATCTGCATTTTGATGTTGACCGAGCCGTTGTGCGTGTTTCTTCGCATGTTTCTTGATTTCTTCGCTAACGTATTCCACCTTTAGATCCTTATGAAGGTTGTCGTTTCTTATGTACCATGGTGCATTCACAATTCTACCTAGAACTTTATTTTGAAGGTTTGAATTATTTTAACATTGCTCTTCTTGGTACAACCCCACAGTTCTATACCATATGTCCATATAGGTTTCAATATTTGCCGATATAATAGTAGCTTATTATGAACTGTTAGCTCAGATTTTCTCCCTAAGAGCCAGTACATTTTTCTGTATTTAATGTTTAGTTCTTCTTTTTTCTTTTTAACGTGCTCTTTCCACTTCAGCTTAGCATCAAGAGTCATGCCTAAGTATTTCGCTGTGTTCGCATGCTGAATTGGATGCGAGTTCAGTAGAACTGGAGTACAGTTAACTGTTCTGTTAGTAAAGTTGACATGTATGGATTTCGTTTGATTCAGCTGAATGCGCAATTTCTTTGTCCATTTACTTATTGCATTAGTAGCATTTTGTAATTTACTAGTTGACTCTTCTATACTGTCTCCTACTGCTAGGATTGCTGTATCATCTGCAAATGTTGCAATGTTTGTATCTTTTGTATTTGGAACATCTCTTGTATAAAGTAAATATAGTATTGGTCCCAGAACACTTCCTTGTGGAACTCCAGCCGATATTTGTCTAAGGTCAGAGTATTCATCTTCAAATTTAACTCGAAAATATCGATCAGCTAGATAAGATTTTAATATCTGGTAAAATTGCTTTGGCAGGTCTCGATATAGTTTATATTCTAGTCCTTGGTGCCATACTTTATCGAAGGCTTGTGCAACATCCAAAAAGATAGTTGAACAGATTTTCTTCTTTTCTAGTGAATCTTCAATTATATCGGTAATCCTATGTAATTGGTCTATAGTAGAATGTCTCTCTATAAAGCCAAACTGATGTGGTGGAATTAGTTTTCTTTCCTCTATTACTGGTTTTAGCCTTTTCAGCAATAATTTTTCGAACAACTTCGAAACTATAGGAAGAAGCGAAATAGGCCTGTACGAGGTTTTAACGTTAGGCGGTTTATACGGTTTTGGAATCATTATCACTTCTGCAACCTTCCATTGGTATGGGACGTATTTTAGTCTGAATGCTGCGTTTATTAGTTGAAGCAGTTTTCGTAAGCCCTTTTCGGGAAGTTCTTTTACTATTTGACCTGAAATTAGGTCATAACCAGGACATTTTTTTGAACTCAAGTTGTTAATAATTTCATATTTTAGCTCTTGTAATGTTACTGGTTTGATGATTAGGTTATCCACTTTTCTAACTGGGTTTCTATTTTCTTCCGCTGATTGCCTTGGAAGGGGCTGGAATGTGTTTTCGAGGTGGGCTGCAAACAAGACAGCCTTCTCCTTACCACTTCTTGCCCAAGATCCATCGTTCTTTTTGATAGGAGGTATCTGCTTATTTGGTCGTTTAAGTCCTTTCGTTGCTTTCCAAAGTGAATAGTCAGTGTCTTTTTGGCTGGAAAGACCAGTTAGATATTCACTTATCGAATTGTTTTTAATTTCTTTGATTAACTGCTTTAATTTGTTGCTTAAATAATTAAGTCTCGATTTACTTTGTGGTGCTCGATTCCGCTCCTTTTGTTACAAAGAAGTCTATTAAATCTGGGATTTTGTTTTTATCTGTAGGCCAGTATGTTGGTTTACCCCCAGAATAAAACTCGCAGTTTAATTCTTGTCCTGCCGCATATAGATCTTTACCCTTACGTGTTGACAGTCTCGATCCCCAGTACGTATTCTTAGCATTAAAGTCCCCTCCAATTATGAAGTTGACTCCAAGCGATTTAAATAACGCGATATAATTTTCTTTAGCCAATTGATATCGCGGTGGGCAGTATATAGATGAAATGCTATACTCCTTTTCATTATTGAGTCGAATTTTAATGGTTGATACTTGCATATTTTCCTTTTCTATTTTTACTCCTTCGTAGTGTTTGATATTTTCTTTAACGAAAATAGTTGATCCTCCTCTCGCTTTTCCTGATGGGTGGATAGCATGGTAGCAGTGATATCCACGAATTTTTACGTACGATACATTTGTGAAATGGGTTTCCGATATTAGACATATGTCTATCTTATCCATGTTTAAGAAAATTTCTAGCTCCGGAATTTGTGGCAATAGGCCATTTGCATTCCAGTTGGCAATTCTTAATGTTTTACTACTATTCATACTAGTAAATCATAGAAGTGAACTCATTCACTGCTTCTTGTTTATTTAGTCGCTTATGTACGGCTTCTAGGCTTCTTTCTTGTTTTGCAATTCGCATGTTCAAAGCTTCTATACTCCGTAGTATTTTTTCAAGAATTGAAGATTCTTGTTTTTCCTTAATACAAAGTGGCTCTTGTTGCTGGACTATCTGTGAGTATGTCTTTGGTCCCACTACTGTACTAGCTTGTGATTGAGCTTTCATTGAGTTTTTCGATGATATTCCGTTAACTGGCATCTCACGGTTTTGCTTAAACTGAAGTTTTTTATTTCACAGTTTTTGCAGTTCTTTAGCTATCTCGCATCCTCTATAATTTGCTGGATGATCTCCTTTACAGTTTACACATTTAGGAGTAGTTGTTTTTCCTAGTAGGCAGGCTTGCGCTAGATGTTTTCCAGAACATTTTACACATCTTGGCTGTATTCTTGATTCGTGTTATTTAGAGGTGGTGAAAATTAATGCAACAGTTTTTCAAAAAGCAGACCACCTTATATGCTAAAATTATCATGGTATAGCTTTTTAATATTCAGTCAGAACAAGTTTATGGTGGAAAGAAACACATCTTAATACTCTGAAACATTTCGATACTTATTTCTAGCCATCAGAGATGGCCATATTTAATTGGTGCTAAATCAAAGATGAACTTCTGAACTAAAAGGGAAAACCACTTAAATATATCCATCAAAGAGATTAAACGGAGGTAGAGATATAAAGTATCTTCGTGAAAAAGTATGAAACACTCTTGGATAAAGTTTATTAGTCTAAAAATAAAAAAAGCTAAAATAAGTTAAACAAATATCTTCACTTCAGTTCAGATGGTCACTCCAGCTAATAATTTTATTTCAAATTTTTCATTATTTTCCAACAATATTTGAAAACAGAATGAGAATGAACCATTAGGATGAACTCCAAGAAAATAACTTTTGTAAACAATAATCAACAGTGATCAATTAGCATGTAACACAAACCTAACCAATTATATGCAATCTTAATCCACAATAACGGCAAATATTACTAACAATGATCTAACTTACTCCTTTCATTTTTTTTTTTTTTTTTTTTTTTGCGGTTTTTACAGGCCGTTATTGGCCCGTACCGTGTCAACAATCTGACTCCATCGGTTTCGATCACGAGCCAGCTCTTCAAACCGTTGTAGGCAGTTTGAAGATGCCAGATCGCTCTCTACGCCGTGGAGCCATCGTCGCCGACAGCGACCTCTTCGCCTACCGAAAGGCGGTTCTCCCTTAAAGGTTCGCTGTATCATTCGGTTCGGATCAGCACGCAGAACGTGTCCGAGCCAGCGTACTCGCTGTCCTTTAATTTCATGCACGATATCAGGAATTTGCATTAAATTCCTGATCTCGTGATTGAATAGAACTCGGTAAGTGCCATCGACGTCGCGTTTGGACCATATATCACACGCATGATTCTTCTCTCGAATGTTAGAAGCCATCTTTCGTACTCATCCGTCAAGGTCCAACTCTCACATCCATACATGACAACTGGTCTGATCAACACTCTGTACAGTTTCAGCTTATCCGCATTTGCAAGATATTTTGATTTCAGCAGTGGACGTAGAGGATACAAAGCCCGATTGCCAGCGGCAAGGCGGACCCTGATATTCCTTTCATAAATGTACCAAATTTCCATGATTTGGAAATATTGAAAACTGATAAAGAATGAACTAACTACAGTTGATGTACGCAAACCAATCAATCATATTTGTGGCAATGCCATGCTTATTCATAATAAAAGTTATCTTCTAGTTAGTTCAGTCAACTTAGTCTGGTGTAACTGGAAGTGTCTAGTTCAGCAAGTAAAAATTGGCCTTTTTTCCATAACTCTATCTGGAAGTTTCTTTATTTTGAATGAGACACATTTTCACATTAGCACTCTATTGCACTGTACGTAAATAAAACATTAATTTAATTATTAACAAATTTGTTGGGTGAATTCAAATTCTTTCTACAATCTCCAATCAATTTGAGTACATCGTTATAATAATAAATATTTGTTTATAGAACAACTTGCATATTTATTATCTTTGTAATACGCTATCAATCGAGACAGTAAAATTGTATGGGGTTGTCTCTCTGGCGGAAATTACACATATTTAAATCGATAAACTTAAGGAGACCACAAAGATTATGCGTAGATTAATCTATTATGAAACACCATCACTTATAATAAAGTTATCTATGTAACTAGTTTTAATTCGTCAATCAAACAAATAAATAATAAATAAACAATAGATGATTTCAAATATAATAAAAACGTTGAATTGTACGGGACGAAAAACGTTGATCTTTCATTATTACTAGAGCTTTGAACTTACATGATGGTCTGCAAGTTAATTTCATCAAAACAAACCGAATACTATAAATATTATGCGTCTATAATTATATTATACACGTATACGATATGAAAGACGCTTTAAACTAAAATATTTTTCTTATCAGTATACAAACTTGTAAAAAATAAACAAATAACACACGTTTGAATCGTACATATATTATACATATATATAATCTGTATACTTGGGCATATTACATTACTACCGCATATAATAAAAATAATAGATTTTTTTTCACACGAATTTTAAATCTCGTCAAATTTAAATCTTTTCAATTTGAATATTTCGCATAACTGTTGAATATTTGCACAATGATGACGTGCGACAGATATTATGGAAGAATCCGGAATCTAAGTTCTAATTGTTTATGCATTATAAGAATTTAACTTACTCGAACGCCATTTCATAGTTCTAAAATGTCATATATAAGAACCGGGGAATATTTTGTCAGTTTACCATGCAAATAACTTAATTTACTTACCAGTTGAAAATAAACGGCCGAATGTGATGCAATGTAAACACGGATAATCCACCTATAAATAATATTCCGAATATTTGCGGTATCAGGAAAGCGTAACTTATGGGCGGGAATAATGAATAAATCAAATTATCTGTAACGAAAAAAAAATGAAATAAAATTTTATAATTATGGAAATCAATAATTGAGACAAATCAAATACTTTATAAATTTATTATTCTTTAGGGTTGGTGTTGAAAAGAAGAAATTTGCATGTTAGTTATGATAAATTGATTTTTAAGAAAACTGATCTTTAGACTTTAAATGTATTTTACAAATCAATTTAAATTGTATGATCAACAAGAGGATAACCAACAGCTGTTAATTAAAGAAGTTTCAATATACTTGAACTTACTGCGAGACAACGATCTTTCGAATTACACCACTACATATTTCTATTTGACATTCTAATTTGTAGTGGTTACGTTCTTATTATTTATTTATTTTCCAGAACAGAAAATGTAGTAATAAGAAAAGTGTAAAGAAGCAGTTTTTTTCTTGTTTGACTAGAAGGCATCTAATCTTTAAAACTTCGGCCTTTATAACAATAATAATTTATTTCAATATATAATGACATAATGGTCATCTCCTTGCCAATATCGATCATATTTTACAAGAATATTTGTTGTTGAATTTTAAAGTTCCCACACTGGATAGCAGTAAATTAGTTTTATTTCAGTACTAATATCAACAATAGTGCCAAAGACTAAAATGGCGCCAAATTCAATAAGACTAAAAACATTTCGAGTTTTAATAAAGTATTGCTTTTTGATGAATACAGAGGAAACCAAACAATGGCTTGATAAAAATTATCCGAACTCTGCTCCATCGAGACAAATGGTAGAGAAGTGGATTGTTGAATTTAAATGTGGTCGTACCAGCACAAATGATGCAGAGGGCAGTGGACGCCCAAATGAGTTTATTATTCCAAAAAACATAAAACAAATCCACAAATTGGTTATAAACGATCGCAAATTGAAGGTGCACGATCTAGCTGACATTGTAAAGATGTCAGAAAGTAGTGTTTTACCATTATACACGAACATTTGGGTATGCGAAAGCTTTGTGCAAAGGCGGTGCCTCGTGAGCTCACAGTCGACTAAAAACAACAACAAAACGATGCTTTAGAGGATTGTTTGGCGTTGTTAAACCGCAATAAAATGGAATTCTATCGTCGATATATCACAATCGATGCGACATGGCTTCACAATTACACAGAATCAAAAAGACAGTCAATGACTTGACAGCAGTCGACGAACCGAATCCAAAGCGAGGAAACGCGGAACAACTGGCCGGTAAAGTGAAGGCGTCTGTATTTTGGGATGCGAACGGAATAATATTCATCGACTATCTCCAAAACGGAACCACCATTAACAGCGACTATTACTGTTCACTTTTGGATCGGTTAAAGGCTGAAATCGAAAAGAAATGGCTACATTTGTAAAAGAAAAAAGTGTTACTTCATCAAGACAATGCACCGTGTCACAGATCGATGAACACGCTGGCAAAATGGGATGAATTGGGCTTCGAACTGTTTACCCACCCACCATATTCTCCAGATTTAGTCTCCAGCAGCCTTTATCATGCTTTCAGATTTCTAGAGAATGCTTGCTGGAAAGAAATTTAAGTCCAATGATGAAGTAATCCCTGAAACTGACAACTATTTTGACGAAAACGAGAAATTGTACTATAAAAGTGGTATCAAGAAGTTAAAATTTGCACAGATGGAATTTTTATAAACTTCATTGAACAAACTATTTTACCACACAGTAACCCATTTTTCCAAGTTCTGAGCTCTTTATTTGCTTCTTTCCGTCCAAAATTTTTTTTAAGCAAATGAAAAATATTCACAAGAAAAAACACATCAACCAAAGAAATAGCTTAAAAAAATTTTTGGATGGAAGGAAGGAAAGAACGCAACCATGTTTCCTTGCGATGGGTTTAAATGAAATTGCGACATCGGTGTCTGTATAATAGGTTTGAGAATTATTGAAAATATGTTTTTAATTTAATATAATATATTCGGGTTGTCTTATATCGATATGCCCATGTTTTTAGGTGGAAGTTTTTGTTAATCTATCAATTTATTCAAATATAGTAATGTAGTAATCTGACAATGAGCTCTAAAGCCTTTTAGATTATTCTGTGAACGAAAGCATCAGCGTGCAAATGTATACATACAATTGATAGTTTGTTGATCTTATGAGAATTACAACTCAAAGTTGGCCGATCTCTAATATTTAGCAATTTATAGTATTGGGACACGTAGTCTTCATTTTTATGCTTTACCGTTTCTTGGAAAACATAGTTCTCTCGTGACCCCCCGCTTAAGTACTCGGAAACGATATTGCGGATCGGCACAGTCGTGAAGGAAACCTGGCGCGTTTAACGGCCTTACCACATGTATGAAAAAGTATCGGCTGGAGCTCGTAACGCTCCAAGACACTCGATGGCCTAAATTTCGATACCATGTGTCTCAAGGTTATACGTGCCACACAATGGAGACACCTCGGAAATCTTGGAGTTGGATTTCTCATTGAACCACAGGTAAAAAGGCTGTACTGGACTTTAAGGCAGTCGCTTTCACATTAGATTAGCCAACCTGTCAATTTTCTGTAATGTAAGCTAACCCCAAGAGAAAGACTCATTTTACAATAATTTATGATGTCAAATTGGTGATCGGTGACATTAATGCAGGAGCTGGCAGAAATCAGACCGAATTATGTAATAATATAGGTTTCAACTCCCGTACTCTCGATCTATATTTGAATACCTGAAATACAGATCACAGAGGTATGAATCACATTAAGGGTCCATCCTATGAAGAATTCACCATGGCCATGCAGATTAAAGAGAAATCGTTCACCGATAGTTGATATCATTAATTCAGAGCTCTTGATAACCGGAGTTCTTACTTTGTGTTACTGTCTGTTCGATCTTTATTCGATTGGCATGGCGAAATTAAGATGCCTGAATAATATAAAGTGATCGCGTTATGCCTTATATTCAAGAAAGGTGATCGCTTGAAATGCGAGAATTATCGCGGTATAGCTCTCCTTTGCACAGCATACAAGTTACTGCCATACATTATTTTGTGAAGAATTACTAATCTGGCAGAGAAAATAATCGGTGATTACCAAGGAGCATTCCGCCCAAATCGGTCAATCACTGATCAGGTTTTTTCACTTCGTATAATTCTTTGCAAGTACTACGAAACATCTCGCGATGTACACCAGGTGTTCCTAGATTTCAAGCAAGCTCGATCAACCGAGAGAGTCTTTGGTTCGCGCTTTAATATTTTGGAATGGCAAAAAGACTGTGATGGCACATACCGAGTTCTTTTCAATCTCATGATTGAAAAGAACTCGATATGTGCCGAGGATCGATCACGTTATACGTGTGGATCCGAACCAAATGACATAGTGGACTTTGAAAGAAGAACCGCCTTTCAGTAGGCGAAGAGGTCACTGTCGGCGACGATGGCTTCGGCGATCTGGCATCTTCTGATTGCTTGCAGCAATATAAAGAGCTGGTTCGTGATCAAAATCGATGGATTCAGATTGTTGACACGGTACGGGCCAACAATTGCCTGTGAAGCCGTAAAAACAAATAGTTCATTCGTCAGAAATTTTCTAAGTGTCACTCTAAAAATGTTCACAGGGTTTCTATTCAAAATTACATTTGTACAGGTTTAAAGAAAACCTTTCAAATGTTTGAAGTATTGAACTAGACATTTAATCAACAAGTATTAATGGGAGAAAATCGTTCTCGTTCTCATACTTGTTTGTTTGTTTGTTTTTATCTCTACAATCGGTTTCGGGGCAGGAGGCACTTCCAACTCTTTCGCGGTTTGCTTATTTACGTACTTACCTTACGCCATTACAGCCAAATCGAGGACGTACGGCTATAGGTCCGATTTA
This sequence comes from Tipula lateralis, assembly GCA_963932295.1. Lineage (NCBI taxonomy): Eukaryota > Metazoa > Arthropoda > Insecta > Diptera > Tipulidae > Tipula > Tipula lateralis. The sequence goes on from OZ010736.1 coordinate 42,734,830, forward strand.
CCTAACCATCTGCACATTGCATAGCTTCATGCCAGCCTCCATGTACTGACATGGAAAATGGGTTGGCCCATGAATTCTGCACTACAAAAAGGGAGTCATAGATGTGTTCATTTACACCACCGATCGTAATCGTAAATCCCTATACCATCCTGCCCTTATCGGGATTCGAATCCGGTACCTCCCGCTCTTTGCGGGCAAACTGCCGCAGCTTTAACCACTGCGCCACCTGGGCGGTGTTCTCATACTTTTCTGATAACAACTTCTAACAAACTTATACAACATTTCATAAACTGACACGGTATGTAAACAGAATGATTCAAAGCACCTTAAACCTTATGTTATCGAAATACGTATAGGATTTGTTATCTCTACATACTCAAAAATATTTATTTATTTTGCTTAAGAAAAGTGATCCGGCTTTTAACAATTCTAACGTTAAATTCCACGATATCAAGTTATATATTAATAGAGAAAGACATGGTTCAATTGTTAGATACTTAGCTAAGGTCAAAGCCGTTGCAAGTGTGTGTCAAAAGCCAAACTTTATGCATACATATGCTGTATAAAAATATCAACCTCTCAGCGGTATTGGTGAATGATCTTATACTCGTACACAATTGCGAATACTGTATAGTATAGAATAAATAAACAAACGCACACTACCTGAGTATTATTAAGAAAAACGCATAGTAAAAAACCGAATGAGAATATCATTTTCTCATTAATCAACAAAAAAATGTACATCACCAAATTTTGAAACAATCGCTCTTTAGTAGAGATGGAAAATAAAATAAATATGTATGCTCAAATGGTACTAAACCTTTTGTATAAGAACCCTAGTAGTGTTAGTGAGATACGAGTAATTTTAAATTTTTTTATATGGACTTTTTCGTTTACTAACACACTCTGAAAAGCTGAATTCCACACACTTGCAATGGCTTTGACTATGGTAGTTAAAAATGATTTGAGCACTCATATTATATCGAGCTCATCTTTAACAACTCGTGACATCACAAATAACGTCTCCTAATAATAAATACGTGAAGTACAATCTGTCTGTGATGACATAATAAAAAAGTAAATAGTTTAAGCGCCACAAATTTTGATTATTTTAGTGAAGCGTTACTCAACGGATAAAACCACAAAGATTTCGTAAAGAAAACGCATTATCATAAACAAATCTCACGAAAGTACAAGAGAAGCATACATGACCTATGAACCGGTACACCTTATCTCACTGTAACCTTGGTAACGTATATCGATTTTTGTTTGACTAACCTTCAATTAGCAAGCCCACACGAAGAACAAATTAAGATATTTAATGACCAATATAGTTATGTAAGTAAAGAATAAATAAGAACTTACCTTCTTCAACCAAAACAAATGGTAAAGCCGCAATCCAAAAGGTGTAATATAAAAATATCGAAAATGTAAGGGTTAATACGAGTTTACCAACAAATGAATTTGACGCCATACATGCAACAATTTAACAAAACAATTTGATTACTACAATCAATAATTAATTACACTATAAATATATTTTTTTCTTTTTTTAGAAACACAAAACTTAATTAAAATTTAGATTTAACTGTATGGTGTGATGACATTGAATAAAATCGTAATAAAATTCAAACGGAATTAAAGATTCTCAGAACACACAACACAAAACAATTGAGAAATGCTTCACACACGACACTTCACGATTTGTTGTTATAAAATCGATTTTATATTTTTGATTATTTACACACATATTTTTTAAAAGATGAATACAAATATTATTATATAATAAAACTAAATACATGTATCATTTCAATTTATCTCTTAAAGTATCCAACTTCAAATGAAAATTGATTTTGTCAAGAAACAAAACTATGAGGAACTTTATCTGCTGTCAAATATTTGACATTATGGTAAATAAAACGAATAATTCACAATGGTAAAGTTTACATAAAAATCACAATATTTCTAGTCGATAATGCAGTTTATATGTATGAAGTTAGAGACAATTAAGAAAATTTGAAAACATCAAAAACGTGTGTTGCAATATTTTATCGTCTCATCTCAATACATAATTAATTATTTATGTTATATATAATTGCAAGTATTATAAGAATAACGCGAATCAGTGAAAATTCAAGTTTTGTTTTATTATTTATATAATGTATTCGCCATGTTGTGTCGGTTGTTAGATTAAATAAATATTACTAGGTTACCATGGACGTTTTCCTTAAATTGAAATGTCGCCATTTTGAACTTCACGCTTTGAATGTTTGAACTTTGTATAGGAGCTGGGTATGTAAATTGTAAATGAATAAATATTTTGACAAGCCAACAAAGCACCTTCGGCTTTATTATAAATTTTGGTGATAAATAATCTATGCCGTAAAGGTCGTAAACATCCCTAACTGCATCTCAACTGAGATCTTACGAACTATTTATACCTATTGGTTCACACTGTAGGTCGTCAGCCCAACGACTGCTTTTAAATACAATCGCTTTTTATCTCATCCGGTACGTGTTCATTTTTGTTCAACGGCAAGAATTGGACTCGGGACCGCGGTGTGATGAGAAACTTATATAAAACCTTGGTTTTTAAGTCAGTTACTAATCAATAAAAACCTTTGTGTCATTCAAAATGGTATCTTTATAAGTAACAGTGAATGACAGTATTTTTGTTTTACTTGTATTAAAGTTAAGTCTTTCTGTATGCTCACTATATCCTATTAAATCCCATAAGGTTCCATCGGATGTCTCACTAATGATTATAAAGAGAGGATCTCTATAGCCTCGGACATCAATTCCACGTTTGCTCAGTTCAGAAGACAGTGTCACCGAAGAACAGAAAAAAGGAAACCGAACGCTAAACGATCTCGTTTAACGGCAACTGACATAGCTCAACCATGGAGTCTTAAGAGGTGATTTCGAAAGCTTCCATATTGTCAATAAAGGAATAGTGAGTAATTTCTTTTTCAGTGATTGATCTCTCAATCGTAGATAGATTTTGTACTTTACGTAGATTCAAAAGAAAGTCTTAAGGTGTGGAATCACATGATCTACTTGGTCAATTAACTAGTCCGAAGCGTAAGATTAACTGTTTACTGAATTATTCTCGCAATAAAACAATGGTTTATCGGACTGTGTGGCAAGTAGTGACTGCTTGTGGAACCAAATGTCGACGTCGAGATCATGTGCTTCAATTTAAGCCAGCAAAAAATCCGTTATCATTGCACGATAAGGGCACCATTCACAGTTACGTATTTGCGGGACACGTTTTTAGAAAAATATGAACCGAGGATTTCACCAGCCCACAAACCATACTAAATCGTTTTGTCTGGAGATAATGTTACTCTCAAGTTGCTCTTCAGCCCAAACGTGTCAATTTTAGTTATTAACGTAGCTATTAAGCGTTAAATAGGCGTCACCGCTTAGCGAAATTTTGGTACAGTCGATCTTCTTTAAGCTTTACAAGATCCAAAACAATGAATTGGTGATGATATGGAAGAACGGCAGGCTTCAATTCATGTACGAGTTGAATTTTGTTTGATTTTGAACCAAAATTCTTAGTTAAAATACGTCAAGTTGTTGCATACGACCAACAAAGCTGTTGAGAACGGTGTCGAATCTATTCATCACGCGAATTGTGCGTTCGATAGGCCGTATATGTGGATCATAAGTTGCTCTAAGCTTTCGTAACAATTTTCGTAATATAGCTGAACAATTTTGCAGACGCTGTGTTGGGCTCAGGTTTTCCATGAAGAAATGTCAACCAATACTGGTCAACCAATACTTCTTAGGTTTTCCATGAAGAAATGTCAACCAATATTAAAGAAAAATACCATAACTGCTTGACACGACTCACACGCGTTCTGTCATAAAACCCTACTGAAAAACCCTACAATTACTAAACGTCTGGCCTAGTTATTCTTATAATACTTGCAATTATATATAACATAAATTTATTATTTATGTTATATATAATTGCAAGTATTATAAGAATAACACGAATCAGTGAAAATTCAAGTTTTGTTTTATTATTTATATAATGTATTCGCCAACGAACATATCAATCCAACGTGTTAATAATATGTTACTTCAAAAATCGAATTTAAGAGATTGAATTATACAACGATGGAATACTGTCTTGTCTCAGTCCACTCCATTTTATTTGTATAGAATTTGCAAGCTCAACCATGATAACAATTTTCAATAATATTATATTAAGATCTGAGGAATAACACTAGGATATAAGTTCGATATTTTCGGATGTAAATAAATCATAAATTTTTTAATACTGTGGCTAGTTATGTTTCAGATGGGACTGGAAAAATGTCAGGCTCGTCCAGGTATCAAATTATAAAATTTGGTCAAACTAGAATATATAGCTATCTTTAGACTGAAATGGAACTTGTCAGTTTCTTTGCAATTACGATATCATTTTATATGTTTGGTATAACATAATTTATGTTTTGTAACGTGACCAATTGGAAAGCAACTTTAATTATTCTCGATTATGATAGTATTTGATCTGAACTGCAATTATTTAAGATTATGGATCAGCATTTTAATGTTGACATAAGTTAAAACAATTGGTGAAATATGCGATAGAGCCATATGCAATATGCAAAATACTAAGTTTCTTCAACAACCACAGCATAGTATAAGGCGATTATCGCTGTATTGCTTCTATTTGATCGCTCTAGAGCCAAAATTATCTTCATTCCTAATTGTGGAAACTATTATGAAGCTCAAACAGTGTTTTCATTGTAAGTTTCTTTCAAACCATACAATCTATGGCTTAAAGCCCATGTAAGTAGGCTTTTATACTAATAATTTATGGGTTAGAGGCCGTAAACAGCCCTAACCTGCATCTTAACTTAGACCTTATAAATCATTTTACGAATAGTGCACATTGGTGGTCAGCCCAACTGATTGATTTTTGGTTAACGGATTTTGATGATGAGCAACTCTTTTAACCACTTCCTACAACCGGTGCTTAACCATACAATGGTTTTAAAAACAATTCGAATGTAACACGCAACCTGATTTTACTTATCTTATGATTTTAATGTTGTTAAATATTCCCAATAACTGAAAACTGACCCATGGAGACTATTAAGTAAAACATTCTACTATGACCTGAACATATCATTTAATCATGTTTATCATTATGCCAAAAGAAAGAAAGTAAAGTTTTGTTAAAAACCCATTATAGGAGGCGAGATAACTATTTCTCTGAATTCTTGTTGATTATTTGAAATAATATTTTCACAAAATTTTATTATCTAAGACGTACTCGTATAGGGCAAACGTTGATTTCGTGTAAAACAATTTTTAGTTACCAACCAAATGGCACAGTGGTCAAAGCTGCGGCAGTTGGAGCGGAAGATATAACCGTTCTTCCATGTCAGTACTATAATAGGCTGGCAAGGAGCTATACAATGTTTAATGATGGTTCTACGTTAATCGAACCTATATGCGTGATTTGACTATATAATGGCATAAAATAGGACGTAAATAAGCAAACAATGAAAGAGTTGATGATGTCTTGGGCCCCAAGATTGTAAAGATAGAAATAGACAAGACACTCCTTAATTTCTAGGTTACTTCAAAAGCCATTGAATGCAACTACTTAAATACGTATAACCCTTAACAAAATTCATAAACGTATTGCAACTAATCACTTGGATGTACGTCATAATATATTTGAAATGATTTGCATTTAATAAGTCTATAGTACGCACACAATTAAGATGCTTTTAATTTGGTCCAACGAAGTCTAGACAGAACAAATTGCCTAAAACTTTGTATAAATTTAATATTCTTGGAAAAATAAATAAACTGATGTCTAGTATTGTGAATAATTATTAAATCGTAGTCTTAATTAACATTTATTTTTAAGTAGCTTAAATTTTAATTGAATAAGTGTTTATTTATTTCAAAAGACGTTGCAACGGCGTCTTCCAATTCTACCTAAGTCGTCAACATTGGAACGGTCACCATGAATAAAACGACGCTGACATTTGTTATTACCTGTTGACACCACTTCATGATAAACTATAATAATTATTATGGAATGTTATAAGGATGTTGTGGTTTATATTTTACATAAAATTTACTCTGTTAATATTCTTGATTCAAATTTGGTGTAATAATATGATGGTTAATTTATTAACATAAATGCATGTTAAACCGAATAATAGTTCTGTTGAAGTTTTATTTATGGTAAATGCATATTTGTACTTAAAGTTTTAAAGACTACTAAAGCAATTTTATGTGATCCTTCCAACCTCCTTCTCTATTATTTGGCATCGTCCTCAATGAATGTAAATATGCACGGTTCTGTCGTTTCATTTGATCGTTTGCTCTTGGTGTTGTTGTGATAGCACTCAAACTTTTCGAAACAAAATGTATGACTTCTTCTGATAAATATTTCCATGCGTATATTTATTGAAGTAAATAGCAAGGTCCAACTATTAAGTGTAAATCGACATTTTATAGATGAGTCTGCCTATTTTTTATCATGCAATGTTCAGCTTAGAGCACCAGAAATATTTTGAATCAACATTAAAGTCTTATGAACCCCAAAATGTCACCTTTCATATGAAATAGGTGAATTATACAGTTTAATATATAATTTTAAATTCATAATGACTTATTCTTTATTTTAAAATTGCATATTTCTTTATAATTTATCTTACAAAACTTAATCCATTTTTAATTGACCTGTTCCAACGCTACAGATGTCTAAGGAAATAATTTCAGGCTGATTCGAAGGAAAAACATATGATCAACTTTTTTAATCTACCTGAAATATATTTTGCTTGACAGTTATCTCGAGTTCATTACTATGATAATTATTCTCAAGATGAATGAACTACAATACCCAAAAGGTTTAAGATACTATTCAATTATTTCTGTAACGAAACTCCTAAACAAAGCGTTAAAGGGAGATGGTAGTTATTATCTTAAACTAATTTAGAATTGGCTTTTTTTATTATTAGTCTTGTTAAAGGTTTAGCGACGATGGAACAAATTTATGAAATAGCTTGCAAGAAGTCAATGAATTGTTTGATTTCATGAAACTTTGGCTAAGCAAAATTGTTCGAAATACAAAATTTTAGGTTTTCGAGCAGTAATCTCGTGCGTGACCAAGAAAGTAAAATTTCTTGTAGCGTTAACTCACATTCACGTCGCTTGTATTTACAACCATTTTGTTACTCAATCTATTGATAATTTGTTGAAACATAGTTAGAGTGTTTGCTAAACTCAAACGGCATTCTATCGAATTAGAACTAACCATCATAATTGTTTTTTTCTAACTGCCACTAACGGAGATGAACAATTGAGTTTTGACGGCTAAAGTTATTTTAATTTGAATTATCGGGAATATCAATTAAATTAAATCGATGAAATATAGAAAATTCTAAATTTTCCAAACTTAAAAATTTTCAAACGTAACATTTGAGAATATTTATTTTTTTATCGAAATTTAGTATTTTATAAAAGTTGAAAACAATTTGGTATCTCTAGAAATTTTATAATATAAATTTCTGGATGACCAAACACATTTTGAGGAAAGTAATACCTCACACATTACTCGAAGCAGCAGAGGTGAAAGAGGTAAAACGCACTTCTACAAAATGGCTTCGTTCCGTGCTCACGTTACAACAATATCACGGGTAAATTGGGAGATATGTTAGCCACCGTAAGGCTGTCAAGAGAAAACCCACAGTTACCAAACGAAACTAACCAAAACGATTACGGCAATAATTGAAAAATACTAGTATAGTTAAAATAATACCAAACCGTTTTTTGTATTTTTGACTGTTTAAGGGAATTTTTTTAAAAAAACCCCAATAATCATTTAAAATTATTATATGAAAAAAATTGTATTTTATATCAAATTGATGGTTTCTACAAAATGTCATTTGGCATTTAGTTTTTTCTTGTAAAAGTCGTTGATGGTAAGGTGGAGATAAAATTTTGTAAAATATTTAAATTTCTAAAAGTGATCTATCAAAAAACAATTGATAATGTACGAATAAAGATTGAGATGTGATCTAGGTCAAAGTTTTTTGATCTGTTTTTCAATAGATATCCCCATAAATAAAGACAACTTCCTTCATCAAAAAATACAATGTTACTGATACAATAAAATTCAACCCAATAATAATATAACAATATACTGCCATCTAGTGTTTTTCACATGATTTTCAACTTAATTCATAACTACACTCATAAATTGTACGGAACTTTACGCCTCTTACTTATTGAAATCGTACTTTAAATCGTACTTTGGTGCCTTCCTCTAATATTTTTGTGATTCATTCGGTTTCATTTCTTTTACTATTTCATTTCCTTCAATTCTTCAACAAGCTTTCGGTAAACAATCAATGGCATTAAGGAAAAAAATAATATAAAACATTTTCTTAAGATCAGGTGGTAATTTAAAGTGGTAACCGTAATTTTATCTACAAATTGACTACTAATTCGAATTGCTTGTATTTTCTTTTTTATGTGGTTTGCATAAATGTATGATTAATATTTAATTAAAAAATGTGTACTTTTTAATAAAAACTATTAACATTAAATAAATTTTAAGATTGATTGTGATAATTTTAGCTCATAAGATTTGAATGATTCAAGTTATTAGCGTTTTAACAGAACCATTTCGATAAATAAATAAATTCATGCTAGGATTTTGAATATGTAATTTTATTTAATGACAAATAAAAGCTTTTAAATGACAAATATTAAAAGTTTTTAATAAAAATGTTGTTTATACATACCCTTACGCTGTTCCAAATCTCCCTGCTCATGGCTGCAAATAAAGAGTTATATTTCTTGGAATAAAGTTGTAATATTTAGTTTCTGACTGAGTTTATTTGCCTGCATTAATTATGTCAACTTGGATATCGTATTTAAATATAGGATGTGTCTATTCAATTGGAAACAGCAATTTATTAAAGCTCTCCAATTTTGTTCTTGACTATATATGGCATTATGTTGAAACCAAATAATACCCAGGCCATTTAAAAAGTATTTATAGTTTAAACAGAATTGGACTTGAATTAATTATCGATAAATAATTTAAAGATTGATATAGATTGTACTTAAGCCAATATGAGATTTATTTCGCATCAGAGATTGTGTTAAATTAATAATATATAGTCGGCGAAAAATAAGCAAACTTATAGTACCGCTTTATAGTAACTTATTAAAACCAATCGATTTCGGTATACCAATCCTATAGTTGATTAAATCTACTAATAATATTACTGTTCTGCTGTCCTATTGGTGGTATTACTATCACTTTGTAATAGATGATAGGCAGATTATGATGAAATAAATAACATATAATCTGTTCATTTGTTTGATCAAAGTAGGAACTTGGAATACTATAAAATTTCTTGTAAGCATATAAAGTACAAACCAAACTTTTGATTCTACGTTCGGAACTGTTTAATTAAATTCCATGACCTCAATTAAGATTATACATTTTTTGGAAGTGATAAATATTTACAAATAATTGAAACGAAACAATTCGCGGCGCTATCTCTTCATGCACTAAAAGTATTTCAGTATAATGAAGCGTGATCTCTGTTTTATTTTAAATGATTTCAGTCCAACAAAAATAGGATTTTTAGGGTTCAAACTTCAGCACGTATTGTTTACAACTTATTTAATTTAAATACGCATTTTTAATAAAAAAAAATCTGTAGCTACTATTTACAAATAAAACATTTCAATATAGTTTTACAAAATTTATTTATTATTACGCTAGTTTTTGTTTTAAATAAATTAAACATTATTCTGGATTAAAAAAAAATATTATAGTTATTTTTATTATGTAATATATAAATAATATATTTAAATAAATTAATAATTTTAAATAATATTTATTCGAGTAATATTATAAGATATATTATGTATAATAATTGCATTTTATTTTTTATCAGTTATATGTATTCGGTGTTCTAAGTTATTATATAAATTAATATAATTATTTAAGCTTTAAGTTTATTTAACAGAACTATAGACTAAAATACTGAAATAACAATGTTTATAAATTCTAGTTAAAGCGATCATCATAGTTTTAATAATTAATAAACTATATTATATCACTATACAATATATAATTGGAATAGTTTTTGTCATGATCACGTTTATATAAAATAAAATTCTTGTTAAAAATTGTTTATAAGTACACAATGAACTGTAATATATCAATTCATTAGGCAACATCTTACTTAAGTCAAATCAAATTTATTATTCTAACTAAAATGTTCAGCTATTTTAGCACAAAGTTATACTACAGTTTTCGGGGGATCGACAACAAAACTGAATTTGTGTATCATCATTGCGCCTACGGAAGCGTGGATGGTGTTTGTGGGCTCTATGTTTGTGACGATTGTGCTGTACTCTATTATCATATTCCACAAAACTTACTATTTCAGGTTCATCATTGTTGTTTTCATTGTTACCATTCACTGTGTTATAGGAAAACTGATCTAACTCTCGACGTACCAAATATTTGGATAAGTGTTGATCAACGAGAAGATATCCGTCGTCGGGAAATTCATGTCTCCTTATGGGTATCCTCTTTTTATTATGATGTGAGTGGTGATGGTTATGTACTTGAGATTGATTTACTGTAACAAAAATATAAACAATTGTTTTTATACGACGTTAATTTTTTGTCAAGTTATAACTAAGTATGTGTATATTATTTACATTTATTTTGTCATTGATCTTGATCGTTTGCGAACAAAATAAAAACAATATATAAATAAGTTTAATCAATAATATTTAAAATAAATAATTTCAATGTTACAATAATGCAAATATTCTATCCTTAAAACTGTGAACATTCAAAGCCTTCAACCCCATTTTATTGTTGTTAATCTGTCGGTTATTGTTTTACCAATTATTATTTACGTGATTAGTATTAAAGTCATGATGCCCGTCTGTTATCATAAAATGGGTTGTTTTTCATTTTAATCAAGGATTTAATAAATTCAATAACCGCTGGTAACCTCTACCTAGAAAATTTTTTTGAATCTAGAAATTAAGTGTCGGATCTTATTGTACATACACGAAATGAAAGTTTTTATATAGTCAATTTACATTGTAGTATATATATATATATATATATATATATATATATATATATATATATATATATATATAGTTTTCGTTTTAAGCCTTACATTGAAATTATTTATTAAATAATATATGTATTATATATAGGAAATAAAACTATTCATGGTTAATTAATAAACATATATAAACAACTTACATTTATTTGAATCAACAATGTGATATGGTAAATCATTTAATCCATCATCTGAACTTCGAATATGTCGCATTAACATTTCACAAGCATTGACAGCAAAATTTCTCATGTTATCCGTTGTGCATGCATCGTTCCCGGTTACTGTGCTTATGCTATTGCCAACTGTATATATCACAATTGTTAATGCAATTGAGCTTCTCTGAAATGATTACAAATTATAAAATTAAAAATGATAAAAATAATTTGTAATTTTATAAGAATAAAATTTCATTATCAAATTATCACATTGTGATTCGAATTTATTTTGTTTTAATTATGTATGAATGTAAATATTATATTTACTTCCTAATTCTCAACGATTACTTATATCAATATCAAAATTAAAACTATTCAACGACCAACGAATTATATAATTTTTACAATCGATCAGTTCGATGTGTTGTTTTAGTTATCAAAATCAAGGTAATGACCTTTATTTTTTTATATCATGTTTTATAGTTTATTGATAGTCTACACTATTACTATAATATAAGGACAGATAAAAATTATTATTTTGTTTTGATTTTATCTATACGACTATGCACACCCGCAAGTAGTGAATTTTGAACTTTGATGTGTATATTTGATCGACTTAGTGATAAATCGTTGTGCAAGATATGCTTCAAATTATCATGTACATAAATTACTATATAAAATTATTTTTTATTTAAGTTCGAAACTAACAATTTAGTCCTTGAAATATAGTGATATGATTTTCGGCAGTCGGCACTTTAAAATTCTTTTGCAGTTGTGCAACTGTATTATGACCAATCAAGTGTTTTATAATCCGAACTTTTTTCACATAGTACTAACAAGTTTATGATTATTTTATTTCTAATTTAATATCAGACAATTAACCAAAATAAAGAGCAAGATAAATTTGATTCTCTGCTAGCATCTATACTGTCTAATATTATACAATTTGTAGAGTTTAGATTAAACTAATTGCGAAATTACCTATTGATTATATTCTATATATAATAATAAACTGATAAAATGATTTATTTAATAACCATTTTTATTTTTTTTTATGTATATACTCTTAGTTGTAATCCAAGTACTAAATAGGTAGACAACTAGATAAGACATCACATTTAGGTTGTTCTATTCGATATTTAACACCAATAAACCTACTTAAGATAATGATCACGAAAAAAAAATTGTTAAGATTTGAATCACAGGTAATACATTTTTTCCAAGTAGGTTTATGATTTACCCACATGTTCATTTTCCATTTTTATCATAATTGTTCAATAAAATATGTATATATAATAATAATTTACTAAACAGTTTTTAGAATTGCATTGGAAATTCCAATTAACCACGCATGGTATCGTACATGTTAAATAAACTGATAAGATGTTGTCCAAAATACGTCTAAAGCGTTTTATAAAAAAAAATGTTCGTAATCTTGATCAAAATAATTAGTCTTGTATACTAAAGAATATACTGTTTCCAACCAAAATGCTTAAAATGAGGCAATCTTTTATTTTACGTTCTCCTCTCCGGATTTAAATTAAAAAACTATTATTATCGTATATAAAAGAAAAATACTAGAATTGGTTGTTTATAGAGAGGTTAAATTATAGCGGGAGGTATAATAACATTATGACAAAAAATTATTTATAATTGGGCATGATAACCTCTAAACTGAGAACTGAATAAAAAAAAATATTTTGATTACAGGATGATTTAATGTTCTTTTTATAAATGAATATTGTTTGTCAAATTATAAATAATGTAGGAACGTCAAAATTATGATCATATTGTGATATGTTTTTATTTTATAGTAATACACTTTCAAGCCTTTCCATTTAATACTATATATTATATTATTGCACAATCACATTTTGCACGCTTTATACAAAAATGGCACACTATTGAAAAATGCATAAATTTTCTTAAATGCATATCAATTACAAGATCACAAAACTATTATTATTATATACAAAAACAAAAATCAGTCCAAGGATTTGTGTGTGTAATATGACATAACAGATAATAATTTTTTTTCTCAATACGATTTCCTCCCACACACACTAAATTATATAATTTTTCTTCCGATTAAATAATATTGAACTAATCAAATCATAAAATTACTTACAATTATATTATTATTAGTCATTTTTATTTTTATCAAATGTCTTAATTGTAACTTAATTATTTTTTTCTTAATTCACAAATCACTTTATATATATATCGATTAATTACATATATGTATATATTTCACACAAAATTCACGATCGACACTGATCACAATAAAATTTTAATTTTTAAAAACTTTTTTTTTAACACTTTTGAGTTGTGCTTTCAACTAATCGGTAATAGCGAGCGACTTGCCTTTTATATAAAATTATTTAATTTTACACACAGAAAAAAAAATAAAAAATTCAAAAAAAAAGAAACAAATTTATCAGAATTATTTAACTTTCCACCTTAGTGTATAGTGTGTACGTATATCGCGAAAACTATGATTGCACACACACACACACACACACACACACACACACACACACACACACACACACACACACACACACACACATACATACACAGACAGTCAAAGAGAAAAAAAATTCATTCCAATATCGATCTATCCTCGTGAAGATATTCAAAACATTTAAAATTCTTTAATTTTTATTTTCTTAAATATAATTTTTAAATAATTATTACACCATAATTAAAACACTTATTTATAATTTATATTATTATTAAAATAAAATATTAAATTATTTCGTATTTAAATATTTTCTAGAAAATTTCATCACGTTCATTTTTCACGTGTAATTTTATGATTTACGTTTATTTATTTATTTTTTTTCTTAAAAAAATCGTCAAATAGATCACATTCGAAAATAATAATAAATTCTTTCTAATGCAAAAATACGCAAATATGTATGTACGTGTTCGAATGAAAACTTTGGAAGAAATATTTGAAGATTCTTATTATTTTTGAAAAATAAAATAAAATATTTGTATAGTGTTTAAAAATACATAACACACATTTTTTGCTTCCTTATCTCGGCTCAGAAAAATTCTTTTTAACTGATTAACATATTCATTTTATATACTTATGTTCTGGGACGAATTTTTCAAATGTATATCGAGCTTGAAGTTAGTCAAATTTTTAACATAATTCGAGAAAACTTGATCTTTGGCCATCATTCATGCATCCAATAATTTTGCTATATCTAAATAAGCAAAGTATCAAACTAAAAATAAAGTGTTAACTTATTGTGTAATGGCATTGATTATATATATAAAAAAAACTACTTTCGCTTATAGTTTACTTTAACCATGGAGGATGGGAAATTCCAACGAAAACCAACTACAATTTCTAATAATAGAAGAGAAATTTTTAAATAAACGATCTTGAACGTTATGTATATATTTCATTCTACCATTGCCACGTCAAGACGTTATTGAATTCCGGATGTTCGATTTATTAAAATTGTGCTAAATAATGAAAAAAAAATGCCAGTTTGCCAAACTTTCTTATATCAACACCCCTGCGATATTTTGAATAATTGTCATTCGTTACCGCAACCTAGGTCGTAAGGCCATAACTCTCGTAATGAGATGGTAAATCGATTAATTACTTCCTGGTATGTGCACACTCGAAACGAATTATGTATGTCTAAATAGTGACATCCAAATAATTACCATTTTTTCATACCTCTTATCACTCATTCAACAAAATTAACGTCAAGTAAATGCATTACCTATAATCGAAGAACGAGTAATATTTTGAATGAGTGTCAACATGTTATCTGTAATATTTAATCAAAATTATATTGCTATACGGCACGCACATGCTATCGTTGTGTTGTTTTTGTTCTGTATAGTTGAAAGTTATGCTATTTCATAATCGGTAATTATACATTAAAATTTTCAGGATCGATTGAAATCAATTCGTATAATATTTATGGCTTGTATCACTGTAGATTGTAACCAAATGTCAATGAATTTGTTTGTTTTAATTTATTACAGATATTTCGTTATATTTGGTATAACAACTAACTAGCATGCTGTAATATTTATTTCCAACAGAGATATACAAAATTAAACATTATTGATGCTAATGTCCAAAGTCCAAGTATATATGAGTCTTGTTCATTCATAGTATATTCTTATGAACTCAAACATGTAGATATACATAGAAACCCATTATTAATCTTATCTGACGTCATTTAACAAATCTGCAAAGTAATCGTTTGGTAATGTGTATATAGATCCGTTACTGCTTGCCAATTTGCGTCATGTGACATCACAAACTAATATGATTATCCACGTTTATTGCTCCCTCAAAAAAAGTAATATTATCACCAATTACCTAAATAGAATGTATTTTTTTATCTTGTCATATGATTATAGAATAAATATTAGTAAATTTTTGGCGCCTTTTTGATTGTTCACTATACGCAATCATTTTGTATAATTTCATTCATAAATATTTATGAATGAGTAATATAAAGAACGCGAAAAATTACATACGCATACGTATACACATGTATACGAGTATAAGTGAGACTAAGAATATTATTTAATAAAAATTCTAAAAATTTATAAAAAATTTCAAATATTTATTGATTGACGATTAAAAATCACAACCATTAATCGATTGATAATAATATGTCATGTGTGTATTACTAAATTTTGACAAATTTACGATTTCTTAGTCACGTTGTTGGCCAACACAAAAATTTTTTTTATTTGACTAGCAAGTTCCCAAAAATATCGAATTAGATATTTTAACATGTATGTACACAAATAATACTAAGAAGATGGTTACGAGTAAGATACTAAAAATGTACAAGTTTCACAATTTTTGTAAGCTATCATTTATTAATTATACGAAAACTTAACCTTATGTTAACGAATAGGATCCACATATACTCTTGAATTTAATTTAAGGTTTAAGATTATATAGGTTCTATGTAGGTTTCATTATAGGGATACACAGACCTATATACAGCATTCAAACAGGCTAATTTGACACAGATTATAATTTTTCGTATAATTTTTCGATTGACAGAGATCATTATGTTACTTGGTACTCGATAGTCGATTAAATTTAGTCGATAAAATTTCTCTACTAGTTGGTATGTGTATCTGGATCTACTATAGTTAAAACTAACAAATCTTTATATTAAGAGTTGAGACTACAATTTATATGCGATAGTTAATATTCGTCCATTCGCATATAACAAATAAGTAAATTTCACTTATTTTTATCCAAATATTTACTTACTTATATGGAATTGCTATTTAAAGTATGCAATACACGGACATTACCAATTTTACAAAGCAACCATCATTAATTTCGAAGGTTCATCTGAAATTAAATATGAAGCATGTTTGTACCACAGTCAAAATATTTTCAAAATGTGAGCATTTCGATTGTCATTTTTGTTTCCAACTACATATCGTGAAGCATGGAAAAATATTACTTAAACGTTTTATAAATAGATCATACACATTGTCTAATTATGTATTAACTCATTGATAAAAATTTTATTTTATAAATAACTAAAAAATCGACTATTTATAGCATCAGTCAAATCTTTACAACCGAAGTTTGATAAACTTAGTTTTCTTTCTTAAAATAATACGATGACTTGGCAAATTTTCCGACAAAGATTGATTTACACCGGAATAATTTTCCAATGAATTATTACTTTTATTTTTAGATTACTTAACTCGATTGTTCTTTCGCGTACCTTTAATATAAAACATGTACAAATCGTTCATTATAATGATGTCAAACCCGCCTTCTTAATTATATTTTTAATTTCTATGATAAATTTAGATAATATTAAATTTATTGCTCTTTAGATATAATATTAAATAACGTGGACGATGAATCGTTTAAAAAAATTTCCTATATGATTTGTTTAATCCGCTCGTTCATTCAAAAATAAACTTATTTTTTCTATTTTCCAAAACAGTAAGATGAATGATTTTGTTTTTCCTCCCTGTAGTTGTTTGATGGACCACGAGTCAAAATTATTTTTATTTAACCTATTATGAATTCAATCTAGTTTAGTATGTGCGGCATGCGTATACAATGACGCTCGTGTATGTCTTATAACTGTGTTAATAAATTTAAAAATTTCTCAGAATTTTATTTACTTTCGAGAAAAAATCTAAGACAAATTCTATAAATGTGGTTGACAACAGTAGAATATTAACAGTTTAAACGATATTCAAATCTAATTTCAGTTTCATAAAATTGATTAAATTAGTTAGTTCATTATATATTTTGTTTTTGAATTGATAACATTTTCAAAATTTTTGCAATCGTCAATATAAGTGAGGGCGTTGAGTTCAATTTGTTTTCTTCAAGAAATAAATAAAAACAAACTCAGGTCAAAATTCGGCTTCAATGCAAACACCAAATTTATTTATATTTCAGTTGTAGACGATGGAATTGGTTCAAATTCCTACTAATTTTTTACCAATGATAAGCGAAAAGTTTTGGTTAAAAACAGTTTCTTATACATTTGTCAAAGTGGGGCATTTTTCATTTTATTAATTATAAAATTAGTCTCAATTATAATGTTATGGTTCAAAAAATTCGATCTCTAGCGGAATTCGAAGAAATAAAGACTAACTAACTTTCTGAACCACAACTATCAGGTCTCAAAGCCGTTAATAATTTTGATTTTCAACTAAATTTGAAATTAATTTTTTTTTTAATAATGGTCTATGATAAGCTATATATTTATTATTGCAACTAGTTGTTTTTTTTATAAATTTTACAATATATGTAATAAAAATTCTAGAGGTCGAGTATAGTGTCACAGTATTGTCAATTAATCTTAACATTATTCTTGTTACTAACCGCACCAATAGTATAACCAATAAAAATTAGAAAATTGTTTATCTCATTATAAGTGTAGATTTGTGTGTTTCACTTATGTGAAGCGTGTGTAAGAACTTACCTGAAAAATGCTAGATTATGTTGAAAGCAGCAAGGATGTTTGAATATTATTCGTGCCCATATATTTTATATCAAATCACGTACATAACTCATATTTACATATTGGTAATTTATACTTCTCAGAATGACTAAAAATTAAAGGCGGACCATGCCTAAAGGATTACCTATGTGAGTATGTGTGTTATTGAAATAAGATATTGAAACGAAAAAAGAAATGTAAGAAACCCCTACATTCAAAATAAATCATGCATTTGTCATAAAACGGAAATACCGAAAAATAAAAAAATAAAGTAAATTACGAGAAGTCATTTATATTTTGTCAAAAAGAATCATTGAAAGTTCATATTCGATTCGAACAAAATACTTATCAACCTTCAATACTCGTAAATTAAATTTTTTTTAAGATTCTGGCGAAAAATTACTTATGTAGTATTTATATATAGTTATACTCTACATACACATACAAAGGATAGAATCACGTTTTGTTAAAGTGATCTTTAAATCTCTTATTTATATTTCTACCAAAAACCAATTTCAATCCAAAAACAAAATTAAAAAATTTCAATTTAAAATTAATCAAACGATTTTCCTTGTATCCGATTTATATAATATATCAATTTGAAGTTCAAGTTTAGATATGTATTCGTACGTGCGACAAACAAAAATAATTTTAAAATTTAAATTTATTCATTATTATATAATTATTTGTTTCAAAACATACAAGTATACAGAAGAAAGTGCGCAAGTGTTTCAAATTATTGTGTTTTGAATTTTTAATTAAACCAGATTTGTTAACGACTTGTTACCCGAGTGAGATAAGGTTTCTACAAAATTTATCCTCTAATCGATCTAATCAATAACAAAAAACCTGAAATATTAGTTATTTAGAATATAATTTGAATACGAGATTCTAGACAATATTATTTGTTTGTTTATATTAGAACATAATTATGTCATTCAAATATATTCGTTAAGAATATATGGAAATTGATGTTATGCGCAA
The DNA here is from genome assembly GCA_963932295.1 of Tipula lateralis. Lineage (NCBI taxonomy): Eukaryota > Metazoa > Arthropoda > Insecta > Diptera > Tipulidae > Tipula > Tipula lateralis. The sequence continues at coordinate 42,754,111 of OZ010736.1, forward strand.
TTGATTTTATTGATGCATTAAGCAGAGCAAATAAGTTACGTACATTTTAAGTGAAATTCTGAACAAATAGAGGTTGAAGTCAAACAATTTTATTCCAAATTTTGTAATCAATATAATGTCTGTAAATTATGGCTTAAACACAAGAATAATAATAGTTGTGTCTCAGAATGCTCTAGTGTTTTTGAGATACAGATTTGTATCAGATTCATAGACATTTTATACATGATACTTCACAAAGTATTTTATATAATATATCAGTAAAACACATATGTATAGAAACATAGAATAGAAAACATAGAATTTTTTCTTCATAATATATCTTTTGTGCAACTTAGAAACATGTTGATCAATCTATTATTAGGTTTTTAATGAGCCTGATCACTCGTACATGTAACAACAATCTATTTGGACATATTCTTCCGCCTCTGAGAAGATGTACTCGTAGATGGACTTCCCACTTCATCTCATATTTTTTTTATAGTGCTGCCAATGGCTTTATTCTTGAATCTTTCTACATATAAGAAACTAACCAGAAGTATTCAAATCTTATAAGCTAAATTATACAATTTTAAAAGTACTACAATGTTGATATTTATTATTATAGTTCACAATTTTAAATTATATTAATCATATTATACAAAACATTAAAAAAAAATATTTAAAGATTTATAAGTCCAAGTCCAAGATCTACTCTTTTTAGTCGTCTATATTTCGGCTGTTTTAATATATTCCTGGGCCTGGCAGGTTCATCCCAATCAATAAATAATATTGATTGGGATGAACCTGTAATTTAGAGTAATATTTCGAACTATCTCTGATAAAGGTTTTAATACCAAGGTCCTCGTGGATGTTGGTGTTTCTAATATACCATGGACCATTCTTGATTCTGCGAAGTGCTTTCGCTTGGGTTCGTTGCAGGAGTTCTCTGTTTGAAGCACTGGTGGATCCCCACAACTGAATACCATAGGTCCATCTGAGCATAATTATCGCTTTGTGCAACAAGACTTTATTATGTAAAAATTTTGATTTTCTTCCTATCAACTAATACATTTTAGAAAAACTTATTGTCATTTGGTAAACCTAAGTATTTAACCTTTGTTTGTTGAGGAATATTATCCCGTTTAGCTTCACTGGTGGGTAAGTGCATTTATTCAAAGTGAATGTGATATGAGTTGATTTATTTTCATTCACTTTTATTCGCCAGTTCTTTAGTCATTCCTCGATTTTGGACAAATGACTTTACAATTCTCTTGAGGCAGTGTGAAGGTTTTTGTTTGTCATCAACATGGCTGTATCATCTGCAAATGTTTTTGGCAATGAGGAGATCGGCTGTGCATAACAAGTACAACATTGATTCAAGGACGCTGCCTGGTGGAACACCTGTGCTAATGTCATTTAATCCAGTGGTTGCATTTTTTTGTTTAACGATATATTGTCTTTGAAGAAGATAGTTTCTTAGAACTAAATGAACATTTTTTGCCAGGAGAGCTTTAATTTTATATATTAACCCGTCATGCCAAACTTTATCAAATACTTGTGCTACATCCAGAAAGGCAGCAGAACAGTATTATTTTTCCTCGAAGGAGTTTTTGATGGTATTTACAATCTTGTGCACTTGCTCAATGGTTCCATGTTGGCTTCGGAATCCAAATTGATGGTCTGGTATACCATGCCGCTCTTTTAGTACTGGTTTAAGTTTAGTTAGTATCATTTTTTTCAAAAAGCTTCGAGATTGTTGGAAGCATGCTTATTGGGCGATATGACGGTATTTGCGTATAATTTTTTCCTGGCTTTAGTATCATTGTGATACGGGATATTTTCCAATTTTTGGTGGTGTAACTAGTTCGCATGATCGCATTGAAGATAAATGTTATTAGTTTTAAGCATTTAATAAGATCTTGTCCCGGCGCTTTTTTCAGGCTTATATGGTCTTTGATTGCATTCTTCACGCTTTTCAACTTAAACTTAATTGGCTTAAACGACGAATAATCATCCTTTTGCTTCCTCAGGAATATCGATGGCGGGTGTAGCTTTTTCTGCTGATTTCTCCAAAATATTTTTCAACTTCCTTGCATCCTCATCAATATCAGCTGGCGTGCGAACCGAAATATCTAAGGAACAACTTTGTTCAACTAGCCTCTTATTTGTGAGACGTTTCGGTGCTTCTGCCTTTAACACAGTTGTACTCAGTATTAGCATTACCGGTGAATGATCAGATGATAGATCACAGCAATTGGTTGCTATAATATTCGTGCGTGAAATGCCCTTCGTTACGCAAAAGTCAATTAGATCAGGGATTTTCTTTTTATCTGATTGTCAGTAGGTAGGTCGACTCCCGCGAGGAATTTATTACCTAACTGGTTGAAATAATCTAGGAACTGCGGTTTTTTATAGCATGTTTTGGAGAGCAATACACTGCCGATATTACATTTACCAGACCATTCCTGCAGGCAGATACTCGTTGATTAGATATGTTCTGTCTCATATTTAATTAGTTCATAGTGTTTTAATCATCTTTGAATTAGTATGGCTGTGCCACCATGTGCTTTGCCATCCGGATGCGTAGTATCATAAATTGAAATTATTTTTGCGTGCCAGAATATCCATGGTATTATTGACAAAGGATGAGATCGTTAAGCTCTACTACATTTCTTCTTGAATTGTGTTAGTGAACCCTTAGATGATCGTGATATCCAAAAAGAACTCGTAACATAACCTATACTCAAACTATATATGTTACTCTACTTATGCTTCCATAAAGCTTTCAACGACCATACACAAAGAGCCTCAGTTACTCTGTTATAGACCTTGAAAGTATATATGTTGATTTCAAGTTAGTTTCAGATCCTGAACATTTCGTAGTGAATACATTCTTTTGATAATTGGATCGTTGTGTCATTCAAAACGACGAATTTTCGCAATAGGTTCGTTGTTTTGATACATGGAATTAATACTGCTTATTTCGGTTGATGTTAAGGTCCAAAGAAATACAGAATCGTAATTCTCCTCTAATGGTTAGAACTATAGACATCAAATCCGGAAACAAAAAAGTGCTCGTCAATGTCTAAAGAATGATATAAGTAGCTCACATAAGTTCGACTCATGAAATCAAAAATAGATATAGTACGCTTGTTTCATCGTTTCGATATCGTTTTGGTAAGAAAAAGATAAATTGTATCATATTCAAGTAGCACCTACACATGAAAATCATAATTTTTTTTTACAATAGAAATGAATTAGTCTTATCAGTAAATATATAAAAATCGAACGAATTCAGCTTATTTGTTTCTATGTCTTCTTGTTTTAGAGTAAAAGGACTTCCAACTCCGATCAAACTACGCAGTGGGTAAAAGTATTTCCATTGGACGGTAGGTCAAGGGTTTAAACCTTAACACTTATAGTGGACGGTAGGCCAAGGGTTTAAACCTTAACACTTATAGTAGTGTGACCAGTTAGCATATAGGGCTATGCTATGAGCAGATGATAAATTTGTAGAGCGAAAGTGGGTGTAAAGATATGATGGATCAGCCGAAGTTATTTATATCTAATACTTAAATCAATAGTTAACAAAAAATTCTCTCGTAGTTTCATTGATAAATAAAGAATTTTTAAATAAGTTGTTCACTGTATAGTACTAGACACTTGCCATTTCTATCAGGGGGTATCATATTCGATCTAATAAGTAGCCTCAAGTAATTTATATTACTGTTCACGAATCAAATTACTAACTATAACTTTACATAGAGTACTCTTGATAAAGATAAATGTTCTTACTAAAATTTAAGTTAATTAAATATTATTTAAGGTTACAAGAAATATGCAATGAAATCTGATGTTTATATGTTTGATGTAAATTTAAAGACGGAATTCTTACTTTTTTAACCCTGATAAGTTGTGATATTATTTTAATAGACACTATTATTTTGTAATTAAAAACAATCAACTGATTTTTCCATTAATTTTTCCTTTGTGTTATGCCTTTATCGAATCTATTCAGTGTCAACAAATATATGACCACAACTATCTATTTTGTCACATTGTATTAAATAAGTACTCAAATATTTACGAAGGAATTGATCAACCGGGAACATGATCTGGAGTATAAGTTTAATCAAATTAAAGTAAGTACCATATGTATTGTATGCATATACAAAGTAGTAAAACGGTTGTACGAAAATGTTCTTAATTAATTGTGATCTTAACAGGGGTTTCGTCGAATTCATCGAAAATATTGATTTACCGATAATTTAGTATTAAATTTTAATATCTAATAAATTTATAGTGGTTAAAAGTGCTATTACAGTGGTTTTATTATCGACGTTGACCGGAAAATTAATATCGGTCATTAAAAGCAATTGCGCGTAAAAGCAGCTTACAGTGTGTATCTAGAATAGTCTCAGACCTCAACCTATTTGTTACTATCTCATTAAGATTACATTCAGATTAAGTTCTTTTTCTAAAAATGGAAAGGATTTAAGCACTGAAATAATAGAAGTGATTATAAGTAAATATACTCGTACATCTATACAAAGAAATCTTTTTATTTACAGCAGTAATACAATGTTTAGTCATCAATTTGCGCAGAAGCTTTTGAAAACATAACTCAATATGGGAAAAGCCAATTTGGTCATATAAGTTATAATATTTATAATAAATGCTTATCAAAAAATATTTTAACGATACGATTTTATTAATTTTGAAGTTAGCTGCTGATATAGAAAATTATTGGGACTAGTTATTAAGACTACTAGCTTTTCGGTTAAAATACAGGGCCGTTATTTGGATACTCGATATCGAATAATCGAACGACGATATCGAACAATCCGTATTTTTAATTCGATCACGTACAAAATGAAAACGAACACCAAAACAATCGCGTATAAACACAAACGACTGAGAATATCCCTTATTTGGCAGTTCGATTTCGAGCATTATTTGTTCGATCATGATCGAATTTATGTTCGTTGTTAGTTTTGTTAATGAACCCATATAAAGAGGATACAAAAGTACAAAATTGTGAGCCCTAAAATGGAAGCCGTTCCTTTTTTATTTATATATATATATATATATATATATATATATATATATATATATATATATATATATATATATATATGCATATGCGCTCATACAATGCACGTAGCTCTTGCTACTCATCTCTACTTTCAAGCCTGCCTTATCGTGGTGAACAGGGTAGAAGAATGTGATCTGAAGTACGGCGTCTATACTAACAGACAAATACCTAGTACAGAGCTGGAGATAAAGGGGGTATCCACACAAACATTACAGAATGAAAGCCGCCTACATACACTCAACATACATATCAGGATTTATTCGGTGATAACGTCGAACGAAATCAAGAAAATTGTTGCAAGAAATGAGCCACCAGCTTTTTGCGATCCAGCATCTTAGTAGTTAGTACGGGGCAATTTTATAGACCCACGCTGTCCATCCAACCAAAATTTAGAGTATGTTCCAGGACCTCAGTGTTTGTTGGGCGAGCAATGCCTTAAAGCAGGAAAGTAAAGGTCATATAAAGTGCCGATACGATTTAAGTTATTGTATATACTTATAAATTTTAGAATATTCAAAAATACAGCTCTGCGACAGTTTGACATGGTACATTTCGAATTCAAAGAGGTATCATACTAAACGATTCTAGCGAAATTGACAATCAACTCAATAGCCATGGACCACCTATTAACTTCAGATGGCTGGAGGAAAGTGTGGACCGATGTTAAATATAATATTAAATAAAACGTAAAAGAAGATATAAATGGAACTGTCATACGAGTGAAACATTTAAGAAACGCAGTAAATGATTGGAATAACTGGCATTATTTCGTTTGCTGATACATGATTTAGTATACCCATCAACCCAATTTCACCACCATCTGAATTGCAAAGTTCTATTGATAATGAATATTATGATATCATCGACCAAATAATTCAACAATAAAATAATAAACCAAATCAAAATATAATAACAGAAGTATACTTTTTAAATGTCAAACAATATGATTAATTTTAGGATAGGTATGACCATTAGTACAAAATTTCTCTTCTCATTATTTGGCAGTGACATTTTTCCGATCGTATTACCAAATACTAATTCGTGTTCGAATCGAATTGATAATTCGAATCGAATAGCAATACGAATCGAATTCCCAAATAGGCTTGCAGGTTTGGCCATTTGTCAGTCCTTTTCCTATTTGTAAATAAAATACACATTTTGGGATGAAACATTAAAATTTTTATTGATAATAAAAGTTGTATGTCTGTTATGTTTCGTTTGTGGATAGTTCACTTTACCTTAAGTGGTGTTAAATCCGGGCTTCTTGGTGGCCAAGGAACTTCACAACTTTCGCAAATTTTGTGTTATGCCACACCTTCTTGTTGAAGCGCAATTCAATCAACGTTTCCAAAAACGTCTTAATGATCGATTGTGTATTCTCAAACAGCGACTTAAAGGATGATTTAACAAGCTTTGTGAATAACATGAGGATTTACCGCCCCCCTAAATTCGACAATTTTAATTATTGACTAGGTATATCAAGATAAAAATTAGCTTCATCGCTAAGGACGGTTTTTAATAAAAAGCCTTCATTTCGTTCAAGCTTTCAATAAATAAAACGACTAGTGACCTGAATGAGTTAGTTGAATGGTGTATGGATGCAAAGAAAGATAAACATGCAACTTGCGTTGTAATGTGGCTCGTGAAATGTTCTTCTGCTAACAGCTTCAACGAACAGGATGAATATGTAGATACGGTGTATGACCTTCCGAACTATTTTCATCAATAATTTTGTCAATTGCATGCTAAGTAGGACTTTTTTTAACGATTATATTCATACATAATTGAAAATTGAACATTCAAAATGCGTTGTTGTGTTTTTAGCGACTCTATGATAATAAATGGCATATTATCTTTTTTTAAATGGTTGTTATCACATGATGGACAGGAACTAAAATTTGCGTTCACTTTATACGTATTTAAAACAAAATCTTTGTAGTTTTATCATTTAGCTGTTTACTTACGCAATCAATTAAAGAATCGCTGAACTGCACAGTAAAGGTTTATCTAGAACCATCTATTATCAAATACTGAAAATACTATTATAAAATCACTATCAAAGTACTGTCCGAAAACTACGATAACAAAATCTATCTTCAAAATATACATTGATTTACATTTAAAATCTTAATTAAAATGACTAGCAGAATTAGGAATATAGAATTATATTCATTGACAATAATAAAAACGTTATTGCATATTATATTTTATTAATTCAAACAAATATTAAAGTGTCTTATCATCTTTAAGGTTAATAAACTTAATAATTATACTCTCATTCAGTTTTATCTGTCGAATTATGTAGGCGATTGTTCACGGTGTCAAGACATATTTCAAGTCTGATAATATATTTGGGTTCTAAATAACATCTGATGACTAATGAAAATAATTTAACACATTAATTTAACACCACGTGTGTTACGAAATCGTCAAATTAACAATTTGATTTTAAACTTAAGAAGGGATTACAAGATCTTTATTAGGGATTCCTAAATTTCAAATCACTTTTGATAAGAAACAGTTGGCCTTGTTTTGATTTTTATTCCGTTACTTTGATAATGAGAATCAATAAAATGACTTTCTTGATACTAAACAGACTAAATAAGCGTATACCACCTATATATATTTCAAAACTGATAAATGGCATAAATAAATAAATAAAACGAAATAATCAAATTTTCGTAGTACAATTTTTGGTAATAATATGTTTTTATCACTATAAAATTAAAATGGTTTTGTTTTAAAATTTAAATGGTGGTTGGCATGCTAATTTTTTAACATGACGTCATTTTAAAGTTTGGTTTGTTTCTAGTTCACGATATGGATTTTAAACTACATTATCAACCAATACCATCCAACAGCCAGCGTATTCACCTGATTTGGCTCTCTGTGACTTCTTTCTGTTCAATCGAGTTAAGAAAACAATTCCAGGGAACGTGTTTCAGCATAGCCGAGAGGGAATAATGGAAAAATTTTAGGAAGCACTGATGGAGGTACCGAAAACCGAATATAAAAAATGTCTCGAGGATTGGATCAAGCAGACATTGGGACAATATTGTCACAATCCATCCTTTCAACATATTTTATTTATGCAAATTTAAGAAAAACATAACTATTGAAACATAGTATTAATATTTATTGTTATCTTAAAGTTACAAAAAAATAACAATCTTAAAGTTAGAGGAATAACAATTTAATTTTTATATTTTATGTCATTGAATTTATAACTATTATAATTGTTCCACTTATAACTTTAAATTTAGTTCAGGATGTAACTTTTTGTTCAAACTAATAATGTTTTAAAAAGTTACGAGTAAGAGTAAAAACCAAAAGTTACGAGTAAGAGTATAAGTTGAAATTTGAACAAGAAATGAAGAATAACTTTACGACATTTAAATTTTGTAAGTTTCACATTGTGTTCCACATAATGATATTGATTTATGTTATGAAAATAAAAATGTATGCAGCTTCATTTATTAAATTATTCAGTTCATAACATTTAAAGTGTCACATAATAAGTTTATACTTACCTTAGTACTGTCCATAATTACAAAACAATTTAAGCAAAATTAAAAGTTTTTATAATAGATAATAAATGATATTATTTTAAAGGATACAATATAATATAACAGTTTCGATTTAGGCAGACCATCTGTAAATTGCATGGTTCTATTACTGACATATGGTGCACACTGCTTATATAAAAATTGAGTTCAGTCTAGCAAAGGATCACACCAAAATTCTGATAGGAATCAGATGGTAAATCTATCATTAGAGTTAGGAAGAGGTTGAACTCGGTGCTTAGCGCTTCTGCAGACACACACGTACAGTTTTGCCGTCTTCTGGATCATTTGGGTACTAGCTACTAAAATATCTTAATAATTCTCAGCAAACTTTACTTTTGGTATAAATTGAAAGGTCTCGTGAGTGATGGTTTAAGAAAATTACCTCAATCTTAAAATAACAAAATTGTATTAAAAGAGTAACGTGGAGCTTCTAGCATGCCCTCTTCACATACTAATTAAAAACATACATAACGCCATTACAGCCAAATCGAGGGCATATTGCTATAATTCCGATTTATGTAGATCCATCTGCGTAATCTGAATATAATGTTGTGCTACTATACCCCAGGCAACTATTCCAAATCGATCTTAGATAAACGAAAAGCAAAGAAAGATTTTAATGAGACATATCGTGAGTTCATAAATCTATTAATTATATAATTATAAAAGCACCCGGTGTGTAATGTTAAATAATACTTGTAACATTTTTTCTATTTTGTTAAAAAGTTTAAAGGAAGCTTTTAGACTACGATTATGACCTACAGTGTCGAGTGTTTATTTCTGAGGTCATAAATATAACATATTTCTAGTAAATTTGTTTCAAAATTTACTGAGCTCCAATATATGTATTTACTTATTGACTCAGCAGCTCACTTTTTTATTTCATAAGTATTATCCCATGTATTTTTTATGTTCGAAGCTTCTTTATTTGAGCTTTGATGTCAGCTCAACAAGTGAAAACGTGTATCGAAATGTATCCATGTATAAGCTGTTAATAATCTTTATTGAAATTTCTGTAAATGCATTGTAATCAAAACCATCCAAAGATGTTTCTGTCCTTCTTATTTATGATAAGAAGGATAGAAATATTTTTGAATGGTTTTAATTACGGAGTATGATTTTTTTACCCGACGATTCTGTTTCATGAAGTAATCTTCAATCGTTTTTGCGTTGACTTAAAAGACTTAAATAATAATTTTTAATGCACAAATAAAATCACCTCACCAGGATGATAAAATAAAAACTACTTTTTTAAAAGAAATCTATTTTTGGAAACCAACTTATCCAAATTTATATCCTGACGAGATAACTAATTTTAAGTTTTTGAAATAGTTATAAAATACGGACCAAATAGAATAATGGTTAAACGATCGGTTATGTGAATGAACACAACTTTGATCCCTGCTGGACAGTGTTGTGGAATTGTAGGTAAAACACGGTTATATATATTTTTTACGTAAATATAGGGAAATTACAGTACGACAGTGACGAGATAACTAATTTTAAGTTTTTGAAATAGTTATAAAATACGGACCAAATAGAATAATGGTTAAGCGATCGGTTATGTGAATGAACACAACTTTGATCCCTGCTGGACAGTGTTGTGGAATTGTAGGTAAAAAACTATTATATATATTTTTTACGTAAATATAGAGAAATTACAGTATAAATTACATTAATATCAGATAATTCTGATGTCGCGGAAATTTTAAATTGCAAAATATTTTTATTAAAGTTTTTTTTTAAATTATGAGTTATTTATATATCACTGTTATTCATACAATAAACACTATATACAAGAACCACGAATTTCTTAATCAAGACAATTCTATTTTTTTTTATACAATCAAACCTGCTAATATGACCTTCTTCTAATCGGACCAAGTTCAATTCGGACCATCAGTTATGCTATATAAAACTGTTTCCATAGAAATTGCTCTTTGTAATCGAACCATCTGCTAGGCCAACCTATGGACCACTTATTTCGTTGATTTTTGAACAAAATTTGATTTTCTAGACTTCTTTATTACACAGCCATTCGTAAATGGTTATGTAAATGGTTTACAATATCCCGTAGTAAATTTGTCTAAATTTTTTATGCAAAAGAAAGCTTAAAAGAGTTTCCATAACCTGCCGTTAGGTATCTCTGCGGATGTAAATATAATTGACAAATATCGCGATACATTATGCAAGTTGACTGATGTATACGACGAAAAAAACATTTTTAATATGGACGAAACTGGCTAATATTTTCGATTTAGTCCCTCACACAAAAAATTTACAGTCAAAAAATTTAAATTGCAAAGGTAGAAAATGTGTTAGGCAAATTATCGATAACTTTTAACTAACCGACTACTCATATGTGGTTCTAATGGCGTAGAGGAATTATTGAAACAAATAACAGTTTTAGATGCGTGCTCATGGTTGTCAAAGAAATGGAAATATACAACTCCGGAAACAATTCCAAATTGTTTCAGACTTCCAGGATTAAAAGAACAGTCTTGAAGAAAACATGATCTAGACAAATAGAGTGATGAAATAAATGTTAGTTCATTGTCTGATGGAGAGGAGCGACATTATGAATCTTCTCTGACCATAACATTCACCAAAGCTCAACAAAATTTAATAAGTTAAAACATTATGCTTGTGAAATTTCTTTGAAAACGTTACCGACTAATGTCCACGTATTTTATAAAAGCACCCTTGAACAATTGAGTAATTTAGAAGAATTTGTAGCTTTGTATAGTCATTAGATATTTGAATAGACGTAAATCAATAGTCTGTACGAACACAAAAAATAAAAAAGGAAAACCTCTTAATCGGGCCAGTTTTTTTTTGGTCCCGAAGAGGTTCAATTAGACAGGGTTGATTATATTATCATTTTTATTTCTTTGAATATTTTCGAATAATCGGAATTGCATAGAAAAAGAAACGAGACATGAAAACTAATTTACTACTGTCATAAAATAAAAACTAATCAGAAGCGCCATGCAAAAGAAAAAAAATAATCGATTCTAGCTCTATTTGAATTTTGCGTTAACTGGAAGAACTAACTCTAGCTGCACAACTACAAACATAAGTTAATTAGGTGGAAAGTAAAATTACAAATCAAATTCATTTTACACATACATACATAGAACTTTTTCACAAATCGACTTTTTCATTCATTAACAATTTTAAATTGAATACAGAAACGAATACAAGTGAAAATCGTTGTATATTTTATAATCGAAGAAAAAATTAACAATCGTGAGCTCCTAGATAGTTTAGTTTGTTGTCAATAGTTATATGAATAACATAACATGAGAGATATCTAATTATGTGCGAACAGAGTTTTTCCGTATTGTTCGAAAGGATTGTCATATGAATAACCATTTCAGACAGTGCTACCGCTCAAATATTGTTGAAAAGAATATTTTGTCTGTTATCTGACAAAAATGCGACACAGTAGAGAAATAAGTCGCATTTATTTATTTAATGTGTTTTGTTTAGAATTGGGGATGTACGATTAACATTATTGGTTCAAATTGGTCCTAAACTATTGTGTTATCTATCCAATATATTGATATATATATATATATATATATATATATATATATATATATATATATATATATATATATATATATATATATATATATATATATATATATATATATAATCGGAGAAATAAACAGTGACGACAATCAACAGTGATTACGGCCAAACTTCTTTATGGGATATAAAGCTAACTTCTGTAAGGGATATTATTTGGCGCTTGCATAACATTCAACATAATCTGTATCTTTCAATAACGTAGTTATACAATGTTGACAATTAAATCTCTTAATAATTCTGTGAACTAAGTAACCAGCAAAATACCTTGTAGCCGGATGAGAGTTAATATCTCATGGTTTATCTAATATTTGTAAATCATATTCCAAATGTTGAGGCCTAAATCATGTTTCATTTCATCGTTTTCAAAATGTTCGTTCTTCTATAGTATCTGTTGGCTGGTTTTGAACATCTTCTCTTATTACGTGTAATAACGTTGAATCAGAATCTTCTTCGCAATTCGATAGATTGGTGAAAGCTGTGAAAATTTTATGGGAAGGTATTTTTGCAACAGTAAAACTAAACTCTTGCACAGATGGTGTGGAATTATTGCCATTTGCGGATCTTATTAAAGAAAAAGTGTTTTCTAAAGCATCTTGATTTAATCGCCAAGTCATCAAATATGAAATATTTTCTTGTGATAATGCTTTGGACACAGAAATAATAACACGAATTGTTTGAATTATACTATCAAATTTTATATGATTTATGTAGTTTATTGTTTCGTTAAGAATTGTTGTTAATTTGTTATCAATATAGTTCAAAGATGATTTAAATTTATTTAAAAAAAGTCCAAGTTGCCGGCACATTTGTTTTTATAAATTCCGTAAATTGGTTCATAAGCAGTTCTTAACCCTGCAACCACGTTTGAACTAAACACCCCCGTTGCAAATTTAACTTTCAGAGTTCAAAGTGCCCAGGATATATATATGTTTATCGGTAAGTTTAGGACACATACGCGTTACAGAATTTAATTACAATTAATAAAGAGCCCGCGAATAACATTCCAGCTTACTGTACCGTCAGGTGTTTTGAAGTCAGATGTAAACAAAGCATTCTGAAATGATTTAATAAAATTTGGTACATTCAATATTCCTACAATTGAATTGAAGCTGCTACAATTTAAATTTGTAGGATCAGACTTAGTAACTCCCAGTTTCTCAAATGTTTAAGTGCAGTTTTTAGCTGATTCATTTAAATTTTTTGTTGGAGTTTTTCCATAACATATAAATTACTTATTCCTGGAAACGTAACCAAACATTAAAGGTTTTAATAGGTTGCCATCGATTTAACGATTATTTTGACGGTAAACTAAAATCCCATTTTTCTTTCATGACATTGTAAATCTATGGAAATCGGTAGTACATATTTTAGACTAAAGTTTTAAATTCATCCTTTAAACTTTAGCCCAAAATATATACTACCCATCCATTTTTGAGTTTTAGCTCTTTGATCCAAAATCATGAGAGAAAACTTTTTGCAATAGTCACTTAAATTTTGCCTATTATAAGGTCTTTCAAAGTTCCTACGCTTTTCGATTTTAAAATTGCAGATCATTTTTTTAAACAATTATTTTTTGTTTTTTGATAAGTTTAACTATATTTCCTTTTCTCAGCTTCTAATTTAAGAGTTTTCAATCTCATTTTCCGATTTATATGGGCCTATATACTTCAATGTTTTTTCATTCATTTCGCAGTATGTACACGTTAGTGGATTGTCTTCTAAAAATTTGTTGTCTGTTGAAAAATATGGGTCAGGCAAATATCTTGTATCGTTAAAACGTTGGATTCGTTTTTAACCGTATAAGTTTTTATATTGGATTTTTCGCAATCCATTATTGGTTTATTAGGTGACTCCAGAAAAAAATGTTTTTCATTATGATAATGTGATTCCAATGCAGAAGAAATTATTGTATTTTCTGTAACAGAGACAGGTTTCAAGTTCTCCAAAAAATTTTCTTCTTGTCTTAATTAACTCAAAGTAGGAACCGCAGTATTTTTTAAGCTTCAATAATGTGATTTAAAATGTTTTGAACAAATCAGATTTTTTGTTTAGTAACAACTGATATATTATAACAATTTTTTAACCAAAGTTGGTGATACAAGTAGAAGTTTGGTGAATATTTAAAAAATCTGTCACCTTCTTCCTGTTTAGAATGGCAATTTGTCAGGATACAAATAGCTCACGACCGTCTACGCATTACTGTGGAACTAAAATATAATTTATCAAAAATAATAAAAACACAAACTGTTATTAGGTACTAACCAAACTGCAACTAATTTAATAAATATATATTTCAAAGTAGACTTTTCAACACTGCACAATGCGAACACAAACGCAAGGGGTTGCATAAACTAGCAATGAATATATGAAGATTCAATTTCAATTTTATGACCAAAGTTTATTTTTTGACTTATTTTTGAATTGAATTTACGCCAATATTACACAGGAAGAAAACGTAATTCGTATTAGTGTAATTTATTACGCATGGCCGATCGTATGCATGTAAAAAAATGTTTATAGAAAAGTTTAACTTTGTATATTGCAGGTAGATCCTTATTAAAATAAACAAGTCAAACAAAACTTAAATGGCGGCGTATTCAAATACAATTATACAATTCGTCTCATCTGTACTGTATCATTCAGCTGTATTGAATCATTCAACTGTATCATTCTGCAGTACACCAAAATTCCAAGATGTGTTAAAATATGCAACACTAGCAAAAAGGTTCGGTTTAAGATCTTCATGGAACATCCGAACTGTGGTACCAATGATTCAAAAATGCCGAATGAATAAAGCAAAAGCGGAGAGAAGAAAAGTTTCGCAACTTTATTTTTCAATATTTCTTGACAATTAATAAACTGTACATTCTATTATGAACGATTTTAAAGCTTAAAATAGGATGTGTAGTTTACAAAATTCTTATAAATAAATAAATAAACCAATCTAATACATACATGTTTATTAAATTACAATAAAATATTATAATATAAATAAAATAGCTTTTCTTCATATTTTTATATATTATTGTATTTTCTTGTAGTTTAATAAATATGTATTTAAAACCGCTATTAAAGTTTTGTTTGATATTTTAGAAAATTAAGATTGTAAGTAGATCCTACTTTTCTTCAGAAATAAAAAAAAACTACACAAAATTAATATACAAAATTAGACTAAACAACTTCGTAAATATAACCTTGAAATGAGATACTATATATTTATGAATGATCCGACGTAATATTCCATAATATATTAAATGCATTTATATGTATGCGATATTATTTATATTTGGAGGAATAGTAAAAATATATGAATGTATTACTTATTTGCATGTATTAAGTCAAATATAATATTGCCGATCTCATACACATTTTTTCGACAACTTTTTTTTTAATACACAGAACGAATGCTCAGTAACTACATCATGCGGAAATTTTTCTCATTATCTTTTTTAGTGAAATGTGGATAAACTTGCATGACATCTAGTTTTGGTAATAAATATTTAGGTTTAATATCCGAATATAGATGATCCTATATAATTTTGCTATGATTTTGTAATTATGATACACAGCAATGCATACGAGATGTGCACACATACTATAAGTAAATTTACAAATATAAAATAAAAATTCTATTGTTTCTCGTTAAATTTGCTTTCATCTTGAATAAAAATTTGAAAATAGTTAGCTATAGCTTTCATAAATTTTCCGAATTTGAGTGTTTTCTTTCTACCGGTGTTTTTATTTTGTACTAACAAATATATATATATTAACAAATATTTAAAAAGTGCTTTTTATTAAAATAAATAAAGAAAATTGCATGTAAATCAATATAAGTGATTTTAGCCGAAAGTGTATAAATTGAAGCAAATTATTGGTGACAAATTAAATAAATAATTATTTATACATACTCGTATAATTTTTTATAACACACGTTCATAGCTACATACATATGTACGTTATAAATATAGTACCACATAACTAGAGCAAGGGACCCATCTGGCTAGTAGAATTTCCATATTTTGTGTTTCTAAAAACTTAACGTAAGTCATATTTGCTTACATTTCTATGTATAACGGTTTTTTCATAATATAAGTATCTTCTAGATATTAGATTTTACAATGCCAAAAAATAGAAGATGTGTTGTTCCGGGGTGTGCTTCATCAGCAATATCCAGCGAACAGGAATCATTTTCTGTGTATCCAAAATTTGGAACCGAAAAATTTTACGAATGGAACCAAATATTAAATATAGAACTCGGGAATGGTGAGTTCTACATTTGCCATAAACATTTTGAAAGAAAGTGTTTTGGTGAATTTAATTCTATATATCTAATCAATAAAAGAGCAATACCTACATTATTATTGCCAAGTAATAAAGTTCACTGCGAATCTGATGCCACGCTTACTAATTTAGCTGCTTTACACAATATTAAAACTTATAGTAGAAAACGTAAGAATTTCTTAGACGATACGGTGGGATTTGTGCCAATTTCAAATGAAACTACACGGCCAATCTCACTAGTAAAATGTTATCCAGGTCCGAAGACATTTGAGAAACAAATTGAGGAGACATTACACGAATACGACGAAATGGAACTTCTAAAGTCTCCAAAACATCGATTATTTCCAGAAAAGGAACCTGAAGATATTCCCCATATTTTGTGCACTAAGTGCGAGGCAGAAACGCGGAAGACTCATTACTGGTGGAAAAAATATTTAAATTTAAAAAATTCAATGCGTAAAGTAAAACAAAACGTCACTGCACAAAAAAAACAAATGGCTTATATTAAAAAAAGGACAAATTTGATTTCTAGAAGCTCATCTAACCATAACAAAATAATTAATCAAATAGAACGTTTCAAACATGTTAACGTAATTCCTAAGGCATTTTGTTCAATGCTACTTCGGCCTAAATCTATAAAACAAGTATATAAAAAAACGGAGCGCGAAATTGCATTAGCCCTTTATTTTAAAGCCCCATCCTTTTATAATTACTTAAAAGATTTAGGGTTTAGATTACCATCTAGATCAACAATAAATACATGGCTTCCTATTAAAACACTTTCTTTCGGAATTCATGACGAAAGTTTTATAAAAATTAAGACCCATCTACAAAATAGTTCTAATCCACTAGAAAATGAATGTGTTCTCGTTTTCGATGAAATCCATATCAAACCATCACTTGAGTACAATTGCTCGATGGATTGTATAGACGGTATTTGTTCCGACGGTACACACAGATCAAATGCGGTTGGCAAACAAGTTTGCGTTTTTTTAATTAGAGGCCTTCTAACGTCATGGAATTTTGTTGTTGGACACGTTTTAACTAATTCAGCTATAAAAGGTGAACTATTAGAAATTCAAATAAAAAGAATTTTAGATAAATGTTTTAAAAATAACATTCGAATTCGTGCCTTAGTGTGTGATCAAGGTTCAAACAACCGTTCTCTATATCATCGTTTAAATATAAATTCTGAAAATCCATATTTTGTTTTTAATGGTTTTCAAATTTTTGCTTTTTATTGTACACCACATCTAATAAAATCAGTAAGAAACATACTTATTTCTAATATACTGGAAACATGTAGTGGTATTGTTAATTTCAAATTTGTCAAACTAATTTACGGGTTTGATAAAACAAATAGTGTTAAAATGTGTCCAAAGCTGACCTTAAATCACATAGAGCCCAACAATTTCGGTAGAATGAGAGTATGTCTTGCAACCCAAATAATAAGCAACTCCGTTGCTTCGGCGATAAATCTTTCAATACATTTAGGTAAATTTAACAACGATGAAATTGATTCTGCAATGGCGACCGAAATTTTTTTAAAAAAGTTCAACGATTTATTTGATTTTTTTAATACGGATTCCAGTCATATGTTTTCCAATCATCTTTTTATTGATAGAAATAATAATGATTGTTTAAATTATTTGCTTGATATGAAATCGTATATAGAAAATATTAAAATTAGTGAAGAACCAGGAAAACGCAAAAAAACAGTTTATGCATTTAAAGGTTTTGTGCAAAATATCAATGCAATAATTGGTCTTACAAAGCAGATATTCAATGCATATGCTGCCGTAGAGAAATTACCAACACGCAGGCTTAATCAAGACATTTTAGAAAATATTTTTAGCTTGGTACGTAGCAAAGGCGGAAACAATCGCAACCCATCACCACAAGAATTTAATAGTGCACTTAAATTCCTCATGAACATGAAAATAATAGTTCCAGAAATAAAAAGGAAAGCTGCCAACTGTACCTTTGACAGAGACCTGGAACACTCTTACAGCAACACCAATTTGACTGTTGAAGATATTATTTTGTCGGAACCAATAGTGGAAACCGTAAA
Source organism: Tipula lateralis (assembly GCA_963932295.1). Taxonomy (NCBI): domain Eukaryota; kingdom Metazoa; phylum Arthropoda; class Insecta; order Diptera; family Tipulidae; genus Tipula; species Tipula lateralis. The sequence continues at coordinate 42,772,700 of OZ010736.1, forward strand.
TATAGAAGAAACTAATGAGGCTTCTTTCAATATTTCGGAAGTTCAACTATTAGAAACTAGAATCGATGATGACCATGTTAACAATGTTATAACATATTTTGTGTCTTATGTAACCACTAAAATAATTCAAAGAATTAAATGCGAGGAATGTTGTGCTCATTTTTTAAAAGATAAAAATATTATTATACCTAGAGAATATTTACTCAACATCAAATTTGAATCAAAAGCGCAAACTTTTTCGGCTGCTAGCACAACATTTTTTGAATTATGCAGAATGTATATTCAACATTTTCAAGAAACGTTTGTTCAACGAATTCATTTAAAATGTCTTAAAGAAAAGTATATTCAAGAGTGCATAGAATTAACCAACAAGATTAATTCCTCTTGGTATAGAGAAACCAATAATTGCTACAACCATAGAATTAAAGCATTAAATTTTTTATTGTTAATTCTCATAAGAAAAAACTGCCAATGGATTTTGGACGAAAAAAAAAAGTATTTGTACAAATTAGATATTTTAACAAGTTGAAAGATTTCAATTTATTTTACAATAATTTTAAATCTTATTATAATTTTTTATTTGAACTAAACAAAACAATGTAACCGAAAAAAGCAAATAAACAAAACTAAAAATTATTCTTAAATTCAAATCGTATCGAATTGTTTTTAATTTTTCATAAAACTATAAAATAAATACATATATGTAAATCTTATATGTGTATACATCTCGTATACATGTGTGTGTCATAATTAAAATTCATTCAAAACCTTAGCAAAAATACAAAGGATCATCTATATTCGGATATTAAACCTAAATATTTATTACCAAAACTAGATGTCATGCAAGTTTATCCACATTTCACTAAAAAAAATAATGAGAAAAATTTCCGCATGATGTAGTTACTGAGCATTCGTTCTGTGTATTAAAAAAAAAGTTGTCGAAAAAATGTGTATGAGATCGGCAATATTATATTTGATTAAGTGTAATAAAATATATATTTATAGTGAGGAATATTTTTCACATATACATACGTAGCTATGCGGCTAATAATAGTTCAAAAAAATGTTTATTTGAAAGTGTCACTAGTATCGACACAGCAGAAACTATACTAAAGGCATGGCATTTCTGATTAGTTTTTATTTTATGCTACTGTTTTGTCTTCTATAAGAATTATACCAGTCTGAAGTCTTCACTAATCTACCTAAAGAACAGTTCATGATTGATAAATGATAATTAATAAAAATTGTAAGTTCCAAAAAGCTTCATAATTGTCGTCGCCTCCGGGTCCTCGTTCGTTAGAACGGGTGGGTAAAGTGACCTAGGTGTGGGGCGGGTCACGCTAAATGACGGCAGATGGGCTGGTTTACGGTGTTACGCGACCCGTGCCAACAAACTACCAGGCTGGGGGCCCATTTAACAAAGCCCAGTCGCAAACGGAGCCCTCTGGATACCTGGCGACCTCCAGTTGTAAGTAGCCTTACCTGCGTAAGCGGATCTCTGCGCAGGTGGACCATATATTTCTCCGACACTCGTGGGAACAACATGGAATCCAATAAAAACAAAACCGAGACCGGCACTCTCCAAAGGCCGGAAAAAACCGAGACCGGCACTCTCCAAAGGCCGGAAACAAAAAGTGAGAGCTAAAACCGTAAAGGTGGGGCTCCCTCAAAGACACCAGGGGGAAGCAAGTTCAAGGCTTTTAAGCCAGGGACGAGCGGAACTCAGGGTAAGTTAAGGGCTGCTGAGGGAGGTTCGACTAACGTCAACCAATCGAAGCAGCGCTATAGAGATAGACGCGCGGCGTTTAGAGTTTTGGGCAGGTGGGCTGCAACCCCTGAGGGGCAGCTTACGGCTGAACAAAAGCAATCCGTGAGATGGGCCACGAAAACGGTCGAAAACTCAGAGAGGGACCATGTGTCAAAAAGACAGCGGTCCCAGGATGAGTTGGAGGTCGTGGACACAAAACGGCCCAAAATGCAGGCGGAGAAGGAAACTCCTCACAAGGTTTTGCCTCCTAACAAGGCTAGACCAAAATCCTTCAGGGATATTGTGAAGGACCGTTTGTTGGTGCTAGCCGTCATTGACAGGAGTCATGAAGATGGGAGCATCACCATGGGAAAATGGAGTTTGGTGTACAATGCACTAAACTCCGTTTTCCTAAGGATCCTGAGAGAAAATCCAGGACCCCCTCCATCCTGCAGAGATGCGGGCTGGCATCAAGGGCGCGTTAAACTTATAGCGTGCTCTGATGCCAGATCAGTGGAGCTTTATAAAAAGGCGGTAGCGGAGGTGGGAGAGGTGTGGCAAGGCGCGAAGCTGGCGGCTGTAGGCAGGGAAGAGATTCCTAGCAGGCCAAGAGCACGCGTCTGGCTGCCAACCGAACCAGCTAGCCCAGAAGAGATTCTTGAGATAATCAGAATCAGCAACCCCGATCTTCCGACAGGAAACTGGAAGATCGTGAGGCAAGAGGATGCAAGGGGGGGCTCCAGATTATCAACGATGATAATCAACACGGAGTCCCTGGCGCCGCTTGCCGCGACTAAGGGAGTAATCGACTTCGGTTTCGGGTCGATTACTCTCAAAGTATACAAAAAAGACGAGGCTGAAACACGAGAAGAAGGCAGCCCGTCCACAACTGATGCAGTTGCACTTGGAGGAGAGACAGCCCAACCGATGGAGCTCTCCGAGGTGACCGCACTTGGAGAGGAGATGGGCAGCCGACTGTCCCTGGCGTCAGACGAAGAAAACCTGTCGGACCCAAGGGACGGAAGGACTGCAAACGTCGGGGAAACAAGTTCCATGGGGGGCGAGACGGGAGAAACCGGCGACTCCAATGGAAACAAAGGAAACTAGCCTGCGGTAGCGGGGAGTAAACAGGTAAGTAGGCTGAACTTGGTAAATTTATGCTAAATTTAATACAAATTAACCTACACCATTCAAAGGCGGCGTCGGCCGCCTTACTCCTCAGACTGACTAGATCAGAAGAGGACGTGGTCCTTATTCAAGAACCTTGGATAAACACCAACAGGATCTGTGGCCTTAAAATGAAGGGGTATAACTTATTATACTCAAGAAATTCGGGGAATATCAGATCCTGCATTCTTGGAAAAAATAATTTAAATATGTTCCTTCTTCCTCAATACAGCAATGGTGACGTAACTGCGGTCAGCCTAGAGGTTGATGGCAGTATATTTTGGCTGGTTTCAGCCTATTTGGACCGGGACAAACAGGTTCCGCCGGATAACCTGGGGGACCTGGTCCTCGAATCGTACAGGAAGAAGATTGGGGTGCTCCTTGGAGGTGATGTAAATGCGCACCACGCAATCTGGGGAAGCACTGATATCAACGAGAGAGGTGAGTTACTTTTTGATTACATTTTAAACAACAACCTCATGGTGTGTAATATTGGGCAAGAACCCACTTTTATTACTAAAAATCGGCAGGAGGTTCTGGACGTAACCTTCGCCTCAAAAAACCTGTACCCTTTGGTCAGGGAATGGAGAGTGGCGAAGGAACACTCCTTCTCTGACCATCGTTACATAACATTTAGTCTTAACGTTTCCCCTGCCACCCGGAAACCTTTCAGGAATCCCAGAAAGACAAACTGGAGCAAGTACGGGGAAACCCTTATAGGACTACTATTACCAGAGACCCCTGAACCACCAGCGACAGAGAAGGAACTGAACAGCATAGTGGAAACTTTCACAATTGCTTGCAATCGGTCCTTCAACGCTGCTTGCCCAATAGTTAAACCCAGGGGCAAGCAAAAACCGGCATGGTGGTCTAAGGAACTGGGGACCTACCGGAAGGCGTGTAGGAAAGCATTTAATAGAGCCAAAAGTACGAGAGAGGCTCAGGACTGGGACTCCTACAAGGAGGACCTCAAGATATACAAAAAAGAATTAAGGAAGGCACAGAGGAAATCATGGAGACTCTTCTGTGACAAAATAGAAGAAGTCTCCGAGACCTCTCGTCTTAGGAAGATTTTGTCTACCAATCCTACCAGTCCCACTTATTTAATTAAACCAGATGGATCCTGGACTGCTTCTAGTAAGGAATCCTTGGAACTTCTCATCGAAACCCACTTTCCGGGAAGCTTCGATGACTCGACAGGGACTGGTACTCATCAAGAAGCAAACGTAATGCGCATAGAAGATATCGTAACCAAAGAACGGATCCTATGGGCAATTGAAGGGTTCAAACCCTATAAATCGGCGGGCCCTGACCGTATTATTCCCGCGGAGCTTCAGAAAAACTCGAGGGTTATGCTCCCCTGGTTGGAGGTAATCTTCAAAGGGTGTTTAAAACTTGTCTGTACTCCGCGGGAGTGGATGGAGGTCAGAGTGATTTTTATTCCGAAAGCGGGTAAATGCTCGCAGGGCTACCCTAAAGACTTAAGACCAATAACTCTATCATCCTTTCTATTGAAAACCTTGGAAAGGCTGATAGATATCTACATACGCTCAAAAATTAGACCTAGTGACTGGGCTCAGACTCAGCACGCTTACTGTAAAGGGAAGTCTGTGGACACAGCTCTGCATGCCCTGGTAAGTACAATTGAGAAATCATTATTCTCGCAAGAGTTTTGTATGGTGGCGTTTCTTGACATTGAAGGCGCCTTTAACAATGTAAGGAAGGAGGCAATTCTGGAGGGATTGTCGCTACTAGGTGTGGATTACCCTATAAGTAGGTTAATCAATCATATGCTTGGGTGCAGGATGATTAACTCAGAGCTGGGGGAATCCACCATCAGGAGACGGGTGACTAGGGGAACCCCACAGGGAGGTGTTCTGTCTCCTCTGCTCTGGAACATAGCAATCAATGAGCTGCTATTAAAGCTGGAGAGAGAAGGGATCGGAGTGATTGCTTATGCAGATGATGTAGCGATAGCTGTCTCTGGGAAATACATAAGCACAGTGGCGGAGGTAATCCAAAATGCCCTCCTAATTATAACGAGGTGGGCCACCAAATGTGGACTGGCAATTAGCGCGTCTAAAACTGAATTGGTACTATTTACGAGGAAATATAAAATCCCTGTAGTAGATCCACCTCTCCTAAATGGTAACAGACTAGCTTTTACGGACAAGGCAAGATTTCTAGGCGTAATCTTGGACAGTAAGCTAAGCTGGAAGCCCAACATTCTGGAAAGAGTAAACAAGGCCAATATAGCTTTGTACTCGTGTAGGAACGCCATCGGAAAGAGATGGGGCCTGACACCGGAGCTGGTACACTGGCTATACACTTCCGTAGTAAGACCTGTACTTATGTATGGGGTGAGCGTGTGGTGGCCAGCTCTTGATAAAATAACATACAGGAAAAGGATTGAGAAGGTGCAAAGAATGGCCTGCATGCTTATAAGCGGGGCACTGAGGACACCTACAAGTGCCTTAGAGGTCTTGTTTCACCTTCTCCCCGTGGACATTTATGGTAAGCAGATGGCGTCGATTACGGCCACTCGACTATCAGCCATATCTCAGTGGAAATGTCTTCAAATAGGACACTCGACGATAGTCAGATCGCTGAGGAAAGAACTGGCGAATATTGACTATGTTACACCGACTCTGTGCTTCGAGAAAAGGTTCAAAACCACCTGCCCTTCAAGGGAATCCTGGAGGAGCGGGTTGGCAGCTGAAACGGGAGCATTGCAGTTCTTTACGGATGGCTCCAAGCTAGACGGTAAAGTAGGAGCTGGAGTCTTCTGTGATAAACTAGAGGTAGATATAGCAGTTCGCCTCCCTGATCACTGCAGTGTGTACCAGGCAGAAGTGATAGCGATTGAAGAGGTCCTGAACTGGTTGAAACATAATGTGGTATCCTCGACTGATATCGCAATTTATGTGGACAGTCAGGCGGCAATCAAGTCGCTGGGTTCTGTTTCTCTAACTTCTAGAGTGGCGTTGGGTTGCCGCTCGTCTCTTAATGAGATGAGTGAGCATTTCAACATCCAGGTAGTCTGGGTCCCCGGCCACTCAGACGTTATGGGAAACTGCAGGGCGGACGAACTAGCGAGGCACGGTACAACTCTCCAACTGCTACCGGAAAGGGCGAGACCCATTAACGCACTAAGGACTGTGCTTAAAAAAGAGGCGGAAGCCTCTGCGAACAATAGGTGGACGAACACCCTCTCATGTAGAGTGGCAAGACAAGTCTGGCCAAAGCTGAACTTGAAACGCTCAAAGGCACTTATCTCCCTGCGAAGACGTGAACTTAAAACGGTCGTGGGGATACTCACAGGACACTGCCTTCTTGGAGAACATGCGAGAAGGCTGGGTCTGGAAGTAAATGACTTTTGCAGAAGCTGTAGGGACGAGGAGGAGGAAGAGACGTTAGTCCACCTCCTATGCTCATGCCCGGCTTTGGCACACAAAAGACATGAATATCTGGGTATGTTTTTAATGGACTGCCTTTCCGATCTCGAGAACTGTAATGTGCGAGACTTATTACGCTACGTAAGCAGCTCTAACTGGTTCACATAGGGGTAAAAGGGGAGTAAGATCCTGTGGTATCACAACGGACCGTTTCCGGTCTAAGTGTGCTGTAGCAGCCACTCAACCTAACCTAACCTAACCTAAGTTCCAAAAATATTTCTAAGTCATAATGACATTTTACGTCGCCGTCAAGTCGCCCGTTGTAGCTTAATGGTTAAGAGAGTTTCTCATCACGCCGCGGACTCGAGTCCGATTCCCGCCGTTGACCAAAAAAAATAACATGCAACCGGATGACATAAAAATGCGTTTGTGTGTAAAAAAACATTCGTTGGGCTGACCACCTACAATGTGCACCAATCGTTAAAATTGGTTCGTAAGGTCTCAGTTGAGGCGCGGTAAGGGCCGTTTACGGCCTCTAAGCCTTAGATTTTTTTAATGACATTTTACAACATAATTCAAACTAATTTTAATAAAAAGGTGTTTAAGGTTACTATAAAACTTAAAATATAAAGTTAGCTTTATTTTTCTGTATTTTACTTTTTGTAAAAAATTATAGTGTATAAAATACATATTTTACATGTAAAAAAATCGAGTAATTTACAAAACGTAAAATACAGGCGCAACACTGCTGCTGGAGTGGCCAGCTCATGCCCCTACCAATTTCCATATTTGTACTATACGGCTGCTATGGAACAATGTAATGTACAGATGATCTCGATATGGATGACGTTAAAAGTGAATAGCGAACAGATTTTGATGGAAACAGATCTGAATAGACCATTTTGAATTTTTAAGCGCTTTTCCATTTACCAATCAAGATATAGGTATTAAATAAACAGGCATTTTTATTATTTCTCTATTAACAAACTAGAATTTTGTTGTGTATGAAGGGTTTGTGAGAAAAGATTGATAGTTTATAGATGTGTTAAAATGAAATAGATTTGAATTCCGTCTATAAGTTAACAAGAAAATTTCACATGTAGGAACGGTATTAGCGGAATATCAAAGATCGTTATTTCTACTTTATTATATCCAATCCCGTTGCATACCTCCATTATCCAAACAGAGATTGACCTGCAAATCTATATGCTTGTTTATATTTTCAAGATTATTTCCTTAAATAAAACAATAAACTTTAATTTTAAAATTGTATAATTATAATGGTACTTTAAGTATGACTTTGCCAAGGACCACTGCAAGCGTAAATTTCTATTTATAACCGAATGAACTAGTTTAAATGTATTGGCTGGGACCAGAGATAATAAGATATTTTTCTTATTTAAAATTGTGCTTATCTATTACTTTTTGTTATTCGTTTAGCTACTTTTGTCTTGAAACGCAAAATCAGAGCTCTTTGCCTCTTGGTGAATATACCATATATGTGGGATTAAAAATAATCATATGCACATCTTAAAGTTATAAATATATTTTTATATCAACTTTGACTTTTAATAATTTTGCTGCGTATATGAACTTATTGACTATAATTAATTTAGCACTTTCCACACTCTTTATTGTGATTGTTAAAATATATTTATTTTCAATTTTGTAATATAAGATAAGACACATACAAAATAAGCATTTTCTCTTTTGGATATTTAACGTTGGTCATTAATCTGTTTACTTACAAAGTACTATCTACTACCGATTTCAAGTGGTAATACTGATCTGTGTTGTTTTTTTGCTACTAATACATATTCATACCTCAACTCGTGCAATCTAAAAACAGTACATGCCACACTTTGTAAATTACCGGACTTATCTGGCAGTAGCAGTCATGCTATTTATTTATACTTGAAGTTAAAACTTTCGAAGAAATAAATCGTTATGCCTTTTAACCATTCTGACGTAAGATGAACAAGCTTAACAAGGTAGATTGATAATAATAAACTACATTTTATTTTTGTTGGCACTTAGTAGAGTACAACATATCTAGAAGTTTGGAAACTAGTAATTGAACTTGTAAAATATCATTGTAAGCAACACTGGTCTCAAATCAAGTTTTTGGTTTTCAAATGTTTAATAAAGGAAACACATTTCAAACTATTGGAAATTTCAAATAATTTTCAAGGCAACATTTCAAAAGTTTAAAAAAAAATCGTTCTTGATTTAAAAGCTTGTTTTGAGATCGTATTAAGTCTGTTATTACATCGATTCTAGTTTAAGCGATAACTTGTATAGATGTGTAGGTTTAAAATTCTAAATGTCTATTCTCCAGTATGTGTAGTAGAGCAACCGAAGATTTCGTTGGTCTATTATATAAACAATATTTATTTTGAACTAAATTATCTTTAAATGTTATATTTGTATGCGTGGTTGGTTTGACCTATATAAACGTATTTTATTAGAAACATTACAGCTGATTTCGTATACACACATATTAAGTACCGAACTTTTGTATACATAATTTGAGTTTTGTCTTTTGAATTTCACATAAGTTATTGTAATTTGTTGTTGTTTGTATATGTTAACACCTTTTGAATGAATCTTATCTATTCAAGTACTAAGTAGTATTTTCTGGTAATATTACTCGTTAAATGTCTGTTTTGATGTGCCTAAAGTCAACACATTTTAAATTTTTATTTCAAACGTGAGCTTAGTATCACATTTTGTGGTCATATTTTTGTATATCAGAAAAGCTATTTTCGTAGAATGTTTGATGCATCTTACTGTGATCAATCTACCCACACTGCTTCACTGAGGTGTCTTAAGCGGCATTTTCTTTAACCATAAGTGGCAGTTTCCTTAACAGTATTGTATTGTGTACACATAAAACAATAATAGACCACAAACAAGATTTCAAATTTTCTGTGTATAATGAAATTGATAGCCTTTCGAACATTATTATAGATTAAATAAGACATTGGCTAAAAATTACTCATACAGACTTGATTTATTGCGTTTTCCCGATGGAAGGTTGACCTACAGGGAGAGTGGTGAAGTGCTGTTCTCAGTTGCCTTTTAATGATATTATTTACGATGATTGTGGTGCTCAACTGGATTCTATTATTATCGTTAACCCCCCTGACTATGATTTAGCCTGCAAGATAATCACCCTAACAGAAAACACCCTCAGTTATGGTAGAGATAAAAGTACTGTCAAAAGTATCTCCAATATCTATGAATCTATACCGACAGTGAACACTTTAGCATTCAGAGATAGTTTAATCCTTGTAACAAGTTCATGAAATTACTGTCTACGATTATCTCCAAGTTCTTTAAAAACGTCGAGGAAAGACTAATAGGACGAAAAATTCTTGGGGTCAGTATAATCTGACTTGCTTGATTTTGCAATGAAAAGCAATTTTCATTTATTCTACCACTGTGGAATAGTGCTGAAATAGTTACATGATTAAAATAGTTTGAGTAAATGAAAAACTCCATTAGGATATAACTGAGGAGTACTAAATTTGACAAGGCCTTAACCATCGTTTTATGGATTCTCCAAAGATGTTTCTTCACATCTCCTATGACACTTAGTTATTGGTGAGTTATTTGTTAAACTTAAGCAACATGGCTTTGTGGATCAGAGCAATGTTGATGACTTAGCCATTCAGTTTCAGGTAAACACTTAAATATATTGAATGAATTAACGCGCTCTATCGACTGTGGCACCTGGTGGGTTTAAACGAGGTAACATGTTAACCCGTTCAAAACCAGTTTGCTAGTCTTTAATGGGCAAATGAATATTATTGATATTACTCATTTTGAGAAGACTTTCACTAGTTCTGAGATTGTCAAATATGTGGGTGTTATTTTAGATAGAAAAATCCTCCAGGATTCCACCTCGAAAATAATAAATAAAATATAGCCATGTTTTGGCAAATAGTAGAGCATTTGGAAAACCCTAGGGATTAACCCCTTAAATGCTGATTTTTATTTATAGGTTGGTGGTTTTACTGAGCATGTGTGCTAACATGTGGTTAACCCTATAATTCCGTTTATGTAAAATCTAACCGTCTATATGATATGGCATGCAGAGCCATTACTAGTGCCATGCTCTCAACCATTTTGTTAGTGCATTCGTTGCAATCGTTCGTTGCGATTACTCATATCCATACATGACAACGCGTCTAATCAACACTCTGTAAAATTTCAGCTTATCCGCATTTGCAAGATACATATTTTGATTTCAGAAGTGGACGTAGAGGATATAAAGCCCGATTGCCGTCAAGGCCCTTACTTGATATCCTTTTCGAACATTATTATGGTGTTTAATGAGAGATCTAAGATATTTCAATCTCATTACTTCTTCAAATGTGTGGTTACTTTACTGATATCAATGGCGTCTTGGTCTCTAAAACCAGGATATATGGTTTTGGAAGGGCCATATTTACAACATTGTTATGCAGTACTCGTATACTTGAAAACTATAAACAATAATTATTATTTCTGGAATATATAAGTTAATTAAGCCCAAAAATTTCTCGATAGTCTCACACTTAGTTTTGATAAAACGCATATTACTCGTACATTTTTAGTTCACTTGCACTCGTAGATAAAATTCAAATTAAGATTTATTAAAAGCACGCTTTGAATATAAAAATATATTCGAATACTATAACAAACTAACAAAGAATCCAGCTTCCTAAGAGAAGTTACTGAACTGTAACTACTTTTCGATTATAAACCGAATTTTCACTTTACTACATTATATTTTATAATATAATCTTTGGCTTAGAGGCCGTAAACGGCCCTTACCCCGTCTCAACTGAGACCCTATGAATCATTTTAACGATTGGTGCACATTGTAGGTGGTCAGCCCAACGAATGTTTTTACACACAATCGCGTTTTATGTCATCCGGTTGCATGTTAATTTTTGGTCAACGGCGGGAATCAAACTCGAGACCGCGGCGTGATGAGAAACTCTCTTAACCATTAAGCTACATCCGGCGACTTGATAAAATATTATGACCGGGGACATTATATTTTATACTTCTCTTAATAAAACTTCTCTTTAACAAGCCAATTATTTTTGTAGTTAGTTTTAAACCTCATTGTCTTTTAGATGTCATCGATGGACGAGATTTTCAATACTTCCCAATCTCACTTCACTTCATTAGATTCACAAGTTCCATCAATTCAATTAAACATCGAGCTGTTTGACGTGGATGAGTTCATGTTTCCAATTGTTATTCTTTCGAGAAAAGAATTTAGTTTCCACTTTAGGATCCTAGAAGTGCCATTTGAAAGTACAACTATCTTTTTACATATTTGGTCACAGTTTCATGTTGGAAGTACGGATGTATGTTGTTAACTCGGTTGGTTCGTCACTCTCGTTGGCAGAGTAGGTAGCCTGCTTGCACTGTCATTCGTGGGCTGGGTTCGATTCCCGGTGGAGACCTAAATATCACGATGGGATGTTTTTAATGTGTAAGAATGTGCATGTGATTGTGGGTTAAACCGTGGTCCCTAGTGGGTATTGAGTTCTGGAATACTTTTCACTTTCTTGATTTATTAATTCAGTCTGATTTATGTCATATCAGGCGAAGTGTCCATCAGATTATCGAAATTGTGAAATGAGTGTTACTGTAAGCGATCCACATTACATCAGTGGGCACATGTCAACACTTACAATTGATAGAAGTTTACACATTCGATAATACTGCTGGAAGTCCAACACAGTATTTTTTTTGCTTGTAGCTTAATGAGTATCTATCTCCAAAATAAGTAATTTCTATAGTGTATAGAAATGTATAGCCTTTCAAAACGTGTTCTTCAGTTTTACATTGGATTTTTAATCACGTATCCGAGTACTTAAGCAGAAGTGTAGTTTCATGTTGGTGGTATGAGCCGAGATATTATATTTTTAGACATTTTATCAATTAATATTTTTACGAATGGGGACGATCAGCAATCCAACCATATTTAGACGCCTTCTGTAACAATCTGTGCAGGTTTCTGTAGTGTAATTCTTGTACCACTATATTTAAATCATAACTCAAATATTTTTATAAAAACATGATAACATCTTCTTGAATTAAAACATGTTAAAAATAGTTTGTATTTGCTATGAATTACGAGGCTTATCTTTAACAAATATTTTATAAACGGAATACACGTATTTATGCATTTATACTTACGAGTAGATAACTTGTGAAGTATTTTAAATGACAAGTTTGTTCATGTTAGAATAATTAGTCATATATCGAAAAATGTGTTTACTTAGATGTAAGCTTATGTAAACAGATTTAAGTTGATTTAGTATTATGTTTAATAATACTGCCAGTTTATGGCGACATTTGATAACCTAAAATATTTTTGCTTATTGTTATTGAGCATGCCGATAAGTATGGATGATTAAATCGGTAATTACTGGTTAATTTTACAATAAAACTTTTGAGTTTTAGAGTTTGACATTTTAAAGATTAAAATTGCAATTCAAAAGCTCTACTCAACAATAATCAATACCAACCAAATAACATCTTCTTCAATAAAGTAGCGTATCATTATTGTTAACATTATTGTCGAATAACGATTTATTTTTTGTAGTAAGTACGCTAAAAATATTTTATAATAACAATGACTGTATGTGTGTAGCCAAATTAATTACCCTTTGTCGCGTTTTGTTGCATGCAACAAGGTGCTGCATTTGTGCTGAAAACTAAAAAATTGTATTCGCCTTAATGTTTACTAAATTATATATGTACGACCAATAATATTTTGAATCGAGATATTTATATATGATTACGCCTAATTTGCTGCAACCGTGTTTACTTGCTATTCAAATTGAATTTTTATTTGTGTGATCTAAAATATATGTATGAGATGTACGCTATTGAACATTATTAATGTTTTTTTTTGTTGTAACTAAACTTTCACGGTATATATGTTTTGATCTTAAGTCGATTAATATAATTAACATTTGTAGGCTAAAAATTCAAGTGTTAGTGGTAACGTATATCTAAAAATTCAAGTAACACAATTTAAGAACAGTTTACACTAGATCAAAGAAATACGAAGATACGTTATTATTTTTCAGGTTGCAAAGTAACCTTTGAACCAAAATAAATAAGAATCATAGTTCATGAGAAATACAATTTAGATAGTCAAAATCCGGAAATCACGATGACTAATTATATTTAATTATTGAACCAACAAAATTAATCAATGAATACTAAAGGTATATGTGTGAGTAAATGAATCAGTTGAATTTCTGAGTGATATAAATAGACGTGGAACGTCCTTGCTTCAAAGTTTAACTAGAATGGAATGCAAAAATGAGAAATTATTCTATGCACCGTTATTAAACGCAACTTCTACCACTTGTTAAAACTTTTATTCGTTCCGAACCACCTTGTGAAAGATTGCCTGCACCTGTCTTATCTGCGATGTTTGGGAATAACTGGCTTCAAATCAGAAAGCAAAGGATGATATCGCAATTGATGAGCGGATTATATTAAATTTAGGGACTGCCTTTCTTGTAACTGGAATTTCTTGTATCACCGATTATTCATGTTTGTCATGTTTCCACGACATAATTGTTTCAAAAACAAAATTGTTTCCAAAACTAAATTGTTTCCAAATAAATAATAATCCTTCAGCTACTGGAACTAACTTCGAGTTTCATGCATTTTTGTTTTCGATAGACACTTTTGTGTTAACTGTACTTTCCTCCTATTAATAAAATTACAAAATACTGGAACACATTATATTATTTATTGTTAAAAAATCTAAAACCTAATGGAAAAACAAACATATTTGAACCGAACAATATTTTGTTTCTATCTGGCAATCTGTTATAAAACGTGGTTGAGTCCTTAATATTTCGAAGTCAATTAATGACTTCGAAATATTAAGAATGCAAGAGCATACGTGCTTGCCAAAATGATCACTTCATAGGAGATCATCTAGATGTTATATATATATATATATATATATATATATATATATATATATATATATATATATATATATATATATATATATATCTTTATATATATGTATATATATATATATATATATATATATATATATATATATATATATATATATATTAAAAACAAACATATTTGAACCGAACAATATTTTGTTTCTATCTGGCAATCTGTTATTAAACGTGGTTGAGTCCTTAATATTTCGAAGTCAATTAATGACTTCGAAATATTAAGAATGCAAGAGCATACGTGCTTGCCAAAAGGATCACTTCATAGGAGATCATCTAGATGTTATATATATTTATATATATATATATTATATATATATATATATATATATATATATATATATATATATATATATATATATATATATATATATATATATATATATATATCTTTATATATATGTATATATATATATATATATATATATATATATATATATATATATATATATATATATCTTTATATATATGTATATATATATATATATATATATATATATATATATATATATATATATATATATATATATATATATATATATACATATATATATATTTGCAAACTGAAAAACAATTCTATATAAAAACGCATAAAGGGGTTTTGCGACTTACATGTTACTCATATATAGTTGTCAGTTGAATGAACTTATGACGAAATACAAAAAATATAAACAAATGTCAAGTTCACCCACCAATGATTATTATAACGTTGGAGTTTGTGCATTGTCTGTAAGCGTAAAAATTTCCATATACGTCATAAGTCGACATTGATGTTATTTTAGTACATTACTTGATGGTTGTAAATGATACGTGATTAAGTTTTGGAAAGTATTATAATTAATTGGTTCAGAAGTATTGTAAGTTCATCAAACCTGGAAGGCTGGTCAGAAGATGCAGGTTAGATTGATGTTATTGTGCCTTAAAGATGTAAATCTCGAGAAATTTATAACCTATAGTTTAATTACATTACCTGTTTATTGTGCACGAACCAAATATGGAGAGTAAACTACACATGCTCAAAAACAAAATAAAGAAATTTATGCGACAGCTTTGAAACTCTTCTTTAAGTAAAATTATGAAACAAATTAGATATAAGTGTGTATAGTTTGGGTGCAAAATATAACATATTTGATAGGTGAATAAGATAGAATCACCATTTTACTTTACAGACAGTGTGGTAAAGTAATTAATGCAATTAAATTCGTTAAAGCGCTTGGTATGTGTTACTGGTTATCTTCAAATATACTCGGACAGTAATTTGTTCTTTTAGTCAATTTTTTTGAGCAAGAAATGAAAGCATCGTGAAATCATTCTTATTTACCGTGATTTTTCAATCAGTTATTTTGAATAAATTAATTTAAACCCAAGATTGCATTTCATATTATTAAGGTGTTGATCTCTTTAAGAAGACTCATAAAAATTGGATTTTTGGAAGAAGTTTAACGACACCAGTATACATTAATGGCACCACTTAAGCGGATCTACATAAAACTTATTTTGATTTATTGGCATAGTACATGACATGGTTTCTTCTACTACGTTCATGAGTATTTAAATTTAGTCGAAAACCATACAAAATCGAGTATTAATGTTACATCGTATGTCGATTCGATAAAAATCAAAAATAAATAAAAATTGGGAATTCACCCCACATCTGGACCTTTGGCTCTAGGAAATTCATTTTTATTTTACCAGTATATTTTTGTTTTTAGGAATATAAATACTATAAAGAAATTTAAATTTAAATGTTAGCTGCTCTTAAATAACTCGACAAGTTAGATGTTGATGAAGGAAAAAGTAACAAAATGGTGTTATTATGCTATGGACACTGTTCCATTAGTGATGTTCTTCTGGTGACAGTAGTTTGCCAGCAGTTTATTTTAGTTGTTTATAATGAGATTTTTGTTATATCTTAAACACAGTTTTGGTGTTAGCAAAAGCGATTACGTTTATCCATTTTCGAAATAATACATTTGTATGTGATATACTACCTTGATCAAAAAGTTTCCGGAATTAAGTCAAAAAATTAAAAATACAAGTTTATTAATCTAAATCTATATTGTCCCCTTCAAAGTAATCCCCATCGACTAAAACACTTATTCCAGCGCTTCAATCCTCGAAAAAAATTTTATATTCGGTTCGGTATGTCCATCAGTGCTTCCTGCGATTTTTTCATTATTTCCTCTCGGGTGCTGAAACGCGTTCCCCGTAATGGTTTTTTAACTCGATTGGACGGAAAGAAGTCACAGCAGGGAACCAAATCAGGTGACTTCGGTGGCTGTTGGATGGTAGTTTTGGCAATAAATGCAACAAATATATATATATATATATATATATATATATATATATATATATATATATATATATATATATAAATATATATATATATATATATATATATATATATATATGTATATATATACGTCTATATATGCAACGGTGTATTATGATGGTGAAAAAACCACGAGTTTTCCGCCCCTAATTCTTTATCTCTTTCGGCGAATTGCTTCACGCAAACGTCTCATAACGTCCAAATAATACTCTTTGTTTACGGTCTGGCCTTCTGGCAAAAATACATGATGCACTATACCGATGTAATCTATGAAAAACGTGAACATATCCTTCTTTTTTGACTAAAAACGACGTGGTTTTTTGGTCACGACTCATTCACTTGCCTGATGGATACGTGTCGTACTCATAAACCTATGTCTCGTTACCAGTAATGATCATTACTTTGCTATCATAACTTTGCTGCAACACGATGGAACTTTATGATCATGTTTATGTTAAGATTTTCATGAAATATAATTTATAAAAATCGTTTAGTCTATTTCTAAACTATTTTTATCAACGTCTTGACCAATTTAGTTATATTTATTGACTTCAGGGTATAAAGTTTATTAAGAAATAAAATTTTATTTATCGGTATTAACAATTAATTGTAATTAAATTTTAATTTGAAACTTCAAATAAACATAAATTATATGCATTTTTCTTTATAGATAATCAATTTATGGAATCAAACATAATTTATGCAATTAGAAATAATGATTTATCATTTACTGTCATTTATCGTTTTTATTCGCTTAAAATGCATAAAAGTATTCATATATCTCGGTGATTTGATATCAGATGTCAATTACTTCTCAAGGCCAATTTTAAAATATTAAGTATAATGTTCCAACGGTGGTCAGCTCAGATATTTTAAAAATTTAAGCCCAAATGGACTTTTGATTATTTTATTAAATTAAATTAAAGCAATCGATTTAGTTTCTTATTGCAATCAGTATACAGTAAAGTCACTCCCATTTGTATATCCTTATCTATCTACTTCGTTAGATATAGGACATCTATCTGATTGATTTTAAACTATTATACCTTTTCTCAGGACCTTTTCTTGTCGTGATCATCACCACAACTTAAAATAAACCACCTTAAGATGTATTCTGAACTATGTGGTTGAAAGAATCGTTTAGTTCTATTATAGCGGAATCGGCTATAGTTCTATTATAGCGGATAGTTCTTTTGCTTTTTGTTTTTCGTGTTTGCATACGTATTTGATAAATCACGAGTGTCATCTATATTAAAGTCAATTGTACTCAGTTATTATTTCCATTTGATCTTGGAAAACAAATCCTTAATATATTATATAAATTATTGAATTTAATTATAAAAAATGTGTTCGGTGGAAAGTGCTTCGCGCATATCGTCCATGTTATGGTTTACATAATCGACTTATTAAGCAATGAGTTCATGCCATTGTGAGTTTGTGTCAAAATTATTGTGACATCAAACATCATATACGTAGAGGCAAATATTAACATGCCGCTATGTTGATGAAGACCATGAATCAGTTAAATGGCAACATAATTGTGATTGTATTATAAAAAGATTGACATAAGGATGTTAGTCTGTAAAATCATAAAATAAAGTTCGCGCAACCACTGAATCCTAACTGACTGCCTAGATCTTTTGTTTATGTCTATAAACCAACAATATCTCATTAGTCAAATGCTCGAAGAAGTGGTATAATTAATATTGAACACTCCGCAAGGTCCATTAAAAACATAACCGTGATCATTCATGGACATGAAACATTAATTTATCGATTCAAATAAAAATTGCATACTTTTTTGCCATTTTACTCGATTCATTTTAAAAATTCGTTGGTCCATGAATTCTGTTCTGCAACAGAGGGTCATATATGTGTTCATTCACACCACCGATCGTTATCAGATGGTAAAAAATATCGGGATTCTAACCCTGTTTGCTAAAGGCCTTTAAATTCGAGCTAAGATATCACACATGCCGGTTAGTAAACTATTCTACTTCAAAACCAATCACCCAAAACTAGGTGACATTGAGCTCTAATATTTATATTTTTTCAAATAAAAATAATGAACTTGAAATTAAAAGTATCTAGAACAGGGAATCTGCCTGTCAAACATCAGAATATCATATTAGACAAACTATCAAAAACCTAGTTAGTATGAAAGTGCGAAGAAGAGTTTTTTGCGGACAATTTGCATTCTTAGGTTTTACCATTTTACTCTAATTTCAGGTGCTTTTAATTAATGCAATCAGCTTCGCTCATCATCGGTTTTAAAGGCATATGGATCAATTATTCCACTGACACCAAACACCGATTTTTCTGGATGTAATGGAATTACGGCAAAAGTTTGTGGATTAACTTCACACCAAATCGGATAATTATGTTAATTATCGTACCCTTTCAACCAAATGTGACCTTTATCACTGAATTTAAAATTTGAAAAATCAACATCAATATATATTTGTGCTTCAATCAAACCACTGGCAGAATTGTCAACGTGTGCAATTTTATTAAGGCTTTAGTTTCTGCACAAGTTGAATTTCGTAAATTTACGTTAACCAAGATCCTTAAATAAAATCTTCCATAAAGTGGGTCGGCACATTTTTAGTTGCTTATATAAAATCTTCCATAAAGTGTGAAAATGACCCATAGTTAACCGAATTAACCACTCTGATGGACGTAATGCACGACAAGTTAGGCGAACAGAACCATTATTCTGATAAAATTTCAATAATTCACAAACGTATAACTCTGACGTAAGTCTATTATGAAATGGCACATCAGACTAATTATAAAGGAAATGTCAGCATGTAAACGTCTAACAAAACATCATTTAATACAGGCTATTACCAGCAAAATCGAGAACGTATTATCAGCAAATGATCATAACCCCAGTACGATTTGATTAGATTTTTGCCATATGATATATTATATTCAAAATTCAAAACTAAGCTTAAGTCGATACCCAATTAATGGGCTCAAACTTTAAGTTTTGCATATAGGGACCCTTACAAATGAAACTCATCCCCTGTTTAACCTATATGAACAAACAAACCTCAATAATCATATAAGGTCATATTGGAGGAGATTTTATATTTTATTTGACCATTTAAGGGTTATTATATTGATTATTTGCAAATCGTTTGCTAACCTAACCTAGATACACGTATGTCTACATACTATATGTATGTGTAGATCTCATACATATACATGTGTAGACACATACATTATACATCGGTCAAATTGTTCTCTATAAACAACAAACAAAACAAAACAAAAAATTAAATATTCATAACTTTAGTTATAAACATTTATATCCAACTCATGACGATTAATGGAACAAAAATATTCTTAAATATATTTTGTTGTGTTAGTCGCTTTATGTACATCGGTTGTTTTGTACACATGAAATCATACATCTAAGATTATATATGTATGTATATATAGAAAAAGTGTAATCTCACTTTTTGTTTCTTAATAAATACAAAAATTCTTTCTTACATAAAAAAAACGACAACTATACGACGAGTGTTGTGGTTTTCAGTTGTATTGAATCCATAGAAAAGTCAACAAGTTTTTATTTTTGTGTTCAACTTAAAGTAATTTTGTTTAACTGCAGAAGTCATCTTATTTTATTATTGTTTTAATGAGTTAAGTTAAAATGTTTAATTAATAATAATTGTTCGAATTTAAAGTGAACTTAAAACAAAGTATGACGACATAACACAAAAACAAATAAACTTTTTACGATTTTGGAATCTATAATTTCTTGTGAATTAAAAAGTTTTATAAAAAACCAGTTTTATTAAGTACATATTGTAAAAACTTATAGAAAGCACAAATTGTGACGTGGTGGTTGCATATAAGATTTCGATTTGTAGGGAAATTCCGGTGTATAATTCGAGGTAATTTTAATTAAACATTCATTATTTTATAAACAAAAGCACCTGATTTCAATTTTATTGTTATAATACGTAATACAAATCTTATCTGATCTTTGATTTTAGATCAGTTGTACATATTACAGCATTTGATGTGCAATTTTCAAATATGATTCATCCATCCATTGTCACTTTAGTATCGTAATTGGATTAATTATAATAATTTTGTAACAGTAATTGAATTATAACTATTACAAAATGAATTGAAGGCTTCATATTATGTATTGAGCAAGATAAAATTATTATTTAGCGGTCAATATCAACCGTCTCATCAAAATAACCATATGTCTTGAGAATAAAAATAGAATTGCGCGAATTGAATTTAAAATAACAACAAATAGTGTTTGAAATACAAACAAATACAAAATTTATATTATACAAGTATGATCTATATGTGTGAATTGTGATGAAACTGAATATTTTGCTCGATACTAAAAGTTAGTGTTCGAGACAAAAAAGCGACATTCCGTTTGTAATATATGGTAGATTCATTCCATATTCACATTTTATATACCAAACTATAGTTTCAGTGGGTGGTTATAACTTGAAATATGATTTTACAAGTATTACAAATTTATACCGAATCATTAAAATTGGGATCATGATGCATTGGGTTAAGTGAATGACCTGTTGCTTCCTCCCTATATCAACTTCAGGTGTATTTTTATGTGTGATCATTATATTTACTTTAATCTAATTTGTTTATTTACTGGTTATCTAAGATTTGATAAACTACTAATAAGTTATTTTACGAACCGGTTACATATAATAACAAGGTATTTGTGACTAAATTTAGTTCAAACACCTGGACCATGCAACTATATATGTATAGTTTGTTGTTCTATAGCAAATATAGATTTACGACTAAGTATTTACATTTGTAATAATTTAATTCACTAATAGCATATCGTGTTTGTTTCTGCTGTGTTGTTGTTTTTTGTTTATTATATATTACTGATAAGTAATATACCATATAAATAATGCAAACAGTTAATCCGGAACATTACGACTTTTGCATCCTCCTATTTCTTAAACATTAATAATTTTGTATTATATTAAATAATCACTAACGATGGCATAATTAAATTATAATGCCATCGTTAGTGATTATAACTATATCAGTTTTTGTTAAAATCACAAAACCATTCAATCTATAAAAAAAACTAATGGACAGTCACGTATTCACGTGTACGGCTCTTGAAATTGAAGATTTTTCGTCTAAATTGATAATGAGCGATGAAGCCCATTTTCATTTCAGTGGCCTCGTCAATAAACAGAACAGTCGATTTTGGGGACAAAGAATTCTCAATTAATTGATCAAACATCATTGCATCCACTTAAAACAACTGTATGGTGTGGTATTCATGCTGGAAGCATATTTTTTGAAAAATGACCAGTGTTAAAGTTACTGTTACTGCCGAATGGTACCAAGACATGATTCAAAATTTTCTTGTGCCTGAAATGGAACAGCAAGGACTAAAGGACAAGTGGTTTCTGCAAAGTGGAGCCACAGCACACGTAGCCCAGTTATTGAATGAGGTTTTTCGAAGATTAATTTCGCGAAAAGGTGATTTAGCATGGCCAGCCAGATTTTCGGATTTAACAGCACCAGAATTTTTCTTATGGAGTTTTTTAAAATAAAAAGTTTATGTGAATAAGCCCCAAATGATTCAACATCTGAAGGACAATATTCGTCACGAAATTGAAGAAATTCTGTTTTAGATGTTGCAGGATGTCATGAAAAATGCCTTAAAAAGGGCCGGAAGTTGTATAGTGAATCCCAGTCACCATTTAGCCAATATAATCTTCCAATCATTTTCCAAACCTGCTTATCTTTTCTTTGAACAAAGTTAAAGGCATTCTAAAGAGTAGCGGAATTTTTGCCCCACCCTGTATATGTTACGGTTAAAGCCCGAAATCGGCGAATGTCCGAATTTACCGGTAAATGTCCGAATTTACCAAAATGTGAACCGAAGTGTACCGAAATCCATTAATAGATTCTGTATAATCCGTTCTTACGTGCGGCACGCAGTGCGACATGTTTGCTTATCCCGGCTCTTTCGTCTTTCGAAGTTGAAATGTGAAGCCCCTCGGAGGGGCTCAGCGGGGGGAGCGCAGCGACCTCCTGCGTGCCCGTGAGTGTTACCGAAGCCGTTAGACATCCATAGTGGTCACATTAGTTCCATCTTTATTAATGTCACCATATTATAATTTACTACTGTTAAGTTTGGCTATCGGGTAGATCCATCACCAAAAGCACCTTGCACTTTTCTTAGTTGGGAATAGCTTTCAGTGGCAAGGAGGGTCATTTTACACCTATGGTGAGCTAAGTCAAAGTACAATGAAATATAATAGAGGGTTGTGTGCAAAAAAAAAACTAATTCATGCTTAAATCATTAGTACCATCCCTACAGTTGTTCCCCAATATGGTCGCAAACTATTTCAACATCATCGTCACATTAAAACTAGTCAAAATCAATATGTTTGGATAAACTATTAGAACACCGCGCATAAAAAAAATAAGAGAATTCAACAATAACAAAAAAAAGTATGTCCGATATAGTTAAATTTAGTCAGCCCTTTAACAATAACACCTTGCTTTGTTTTAAATAAAGGCAATTAAGGTAATTAAACAATAGAAAACATTTAACAATAAAAATAAATTAAACAAATTTTTAAAAAAAATTTTTTATGTCACCAAATTCGATCTCGTTGATGAAAACGATGTGGATAATCAGCGTCCCCCAAAAAACTTCTTGGTAGGTAGAAAAATTTCCAATCTGGATAACCCGCTCTTAATCGATCTCATATATAGCTGGTTGATTATCAGTGAAAGGCGTAAAAAAGGCGTAGTCGCCGTTGATATCGAATTATTACCGTAAAATTACCATAACATCAACGCAACACTTTATCTTTCCTGTTGAATTATCTTTCCTGATAAGTTTACCAATTAGTTCCGATTGGAAATTTATGGTGCTTTGAACACCAAATAAAAATGAGTTCTGCACTCCAACAGGGGGTCATAGTTGTGTTCATTCACACCACAGATCGTATTCTCATGGTGAAAAATCCCTTTTGCATCCTGCCCTTATCGGGATTTGATCCCGGTATCTCCCGCTCCAACTGCCGCAGCTTTAACCACAAAATAAACATTGTAGATAGCTAGAATGTATAGCTTGAAATTAACAAATACACCAATCCCCCGTTTAACACGATATTCGTTTAACACGTTTTCGATCTTACACGGTTTTTAAAATCAAACAAATTTATTTGTCGAAATTGATTAATTTTGGATTCACACGAATTTACTAGCACTAAATTATAAAATGGTAATAACAAAAACATTGACAGTAACATTTTAAATTTTGTACTCGAGAATCAGTTGCCGTCTAATTCTGCGAATCAGGTATCTTTTCAAGCAAATCATGGTTGGTTCGATCGGTTTCGAAAGACAATCTTTCCAAAGTCGAAAATTAAAAAGTGAGCAAGCATCTGCGGATTTCGAAGCATCCCAAAAATATGACGAATCTAGATTATTTAAAAAAAATGCCAGATAGGCATTTTTTAGCTTAACACAACAAGTCAGCTAGCGGCCACAAGGCAGCAAAAAACCGTATAACAAATTATAGTAATGCTACCGGCGATTATATTATGAAGTAATTAACAAAGCTTATAAACGTTTAAGGAGAGTAATATTGACAATCTTCCCGCATTTATTGGAATCCCAATAAGAAAGCGCGGGTTACCGCTACACTATTCAATGATTGGTTTGAAAAAACGAGTAGCCTTTCAAGGTTCTTCTTATTCTTGATATGCTCCCGGTCACTCTCAAGATTTACAAGAGGAAAATGTTGAAAAAGTATTTCTACCCTAAAACTCTCCCTACTCTTGCAACCGAATTAAATGAAGATGACCTAATAGAAATGGTAAGAAAAGTACTGGAAATGAAAATGATATACAGTTGATGAATGCGAACCTAGTGTATTTTCAACGAAGGTCGTGCGTGAGGGTCTTGCGATAGGAAGAAAATTAGGCAACTATTTTCAAGAACATCTCTACTGCACATTTTAGGCATCAATTTGGAAGCCAGATTACCGACCAAAATTAGTCTCGTAATATAGTCACATGAGTAGAATTGCTACGGTCGTATAAAGCTCCATCGCCATACCATCACGAGTGGCTAAAATAGCGTAATTTTGTTCACTCTTTCTGAAATGTTTGTAAAATATAATATGATGCCCTTTAAATTTATGGGCACTTACTTGATGGATTTTTGTCCTTAGACAAAAGTTTGGACCCAAAAACATATTTAAAGAAACAAAGTTTCGTCAAAATAAAAAATGATGTTTCCAACCGGGTACGTCATTTTTTATTTTGACGTAATGAAACAACCTTGTTAACTTAATTCACTTCTATTACTTTAGCAGTTTATGCCAGAGAGTATGTATATGTTATTGGTTACCTATGTATAGACACTCAAAACACTACAAAATTAACAACATATTGTACAGATCTTATAGCTACGAATCTCATAGTATATATATAAAGTCGGTAGTAGGTGCCTAATAAGTTGAATTTTCATAAGTGACCCTTATGCCCTGTTAAGGGAATCATTATATTACACACGTAAGTTTCATTCAACTGCTGCCTAATCTAACATGGCGTAAATATCTTCTCACAATAAAATTGTTGTCTTCCTTCTACCTTCCTGGCACTAACATTTCCAGGAAGATCGTCTCATGTTGCAACAAAATCAAACACCATTATGATGGGCAAACACAGAATGAAATCAGATTCGTTTCATGCTGCAACAAGCCGACACTGCAATCACTAAGCGGGCAAAATCAGTCACCCCCAACATAATTATGGAATTAGGTTTGATCTTTTCTATCAGTTGGTCATTTAATAACGTCAGCATCAGATTAAACCCGGCTATAGCGAATCACAACATGTAAGCAACAACCTTACTTCATTTTCAAGCTTTACAATATATGTATATGTTTACTTCAGACATTTGACCACATGATCTTCCCTTGACTTTTCTGAAGAAATACATAATCAGTGACTTATCATCGCAAATGATGATTCTATGCTCGAGATTTTCGATCTTACACTAGAAATTATCGTTTTCTTCAAAGTAATTTACTTTCAAGCAAATTAAAATATTGGGTGTGGAATCACAATATCCGATTAAGGAACGATTTTGACAATTTGAATTAAACAGATTAACATGTATGTTAAAAATCAAATGAGAGATTCGGCATTGACATACGAGTAATATAAATGCCAAACTAGTAATTAAGTTTTAAATTACATTTCAATGCTTTAGATAACATTGTATCGAATTACAATATACATATACATACATACACATATATATTATGATTTTATATCTTATTTATAGATAAAAACATAGATGTAACTGATATAGGATCGATTCGTACGAGCCCCCAACAATTGTATGTTATAGATCTACTGTACTGTTGAAGAAAGCGAAGACATTTTATTTGAATTATGTTTAATGAAGAAAATCTGAGTCGGATCTTTAATTCAGTGTCTAATTATAACCATTGGACATAAGAATTGTAGATTTTTTTAATCTTATCACAATTCAAATAAAATAAGACAAACTAAAAACAAAAATAAAGAATGCAATAATCTTGATTTATTTTTATTTAGCTCATATAAAGGGTGTCCCAATAACCTTGGGCACATTGAGCACATTTTTGGATTGTGTGCAAAACTATTTCGGCAATGGTTGCTTTAATATTGGCTTTTATATGCTCAATTGTTATCACGGCACATTAAAAATAAAAATCCAAAGTCGCATCCACAGCTCGTTGCCGTCCAATTCACGTCACCATTTCGACTGATAATACGACCATCGAATTTTTGGCGCAGTTTTACTATTGTAACGCTGGATGTGGTATGGTGCACTATCTTGCTGGAACCACAGTTCGTCCAAACTAATATCTTCAAAATTTAGCCACAAAAAAGATGTTAACATGGCGGTAGTTGATACCCTTGATCGTAATGATTGCGCCGGTCTATATATATATATATATATATATATATATATATATATATATATATATATATATATATATATATATATATAAATATATATATATATATATATATATATATATATATATATATATATATATATATATATATAAATATATATATATATATATATATATATATATATATATATATATATATATATATATATATATAATATATATATATATTTATATATATATATATATATATATATATATATATATATATATATATATATATATTTATATATATATATATATATATATATATATATATATATATATATATATATATATATATATATATATATATTTATATATATATATATATAAATATATATATATATATATATATATATATATATATATATATATATATATATATATATATATATATCTGTGGTCCATCTATAAAAAGGCATACAATTTTACAGGAGAGCCAACATTAATTTAGAATTGAATCTTATTGGTTTTTGACGGGTAATGCATTTTTAAATTGGAAATCTTCAAATATTTACATTATCGTTGAAAGAGTAGAACATTTTTCTAAATAAGATAGACAATTTTAGGAAAAACTCTATTACTATCTTTTATAAATATTTAGTTTTTTGCAACAGAAGGCATTAGTAACTTATGATTTTCTAAAACATTTTGTTTTATTATTTTGTACTATTTAAAACAACATATGCATTTCTAAATCAGATTATTTATAAATTAATGCACATCTTACACCTTTTTTCTTGTGTTATTAAAAAACATTCAAATATGTAATTCATTAAAACAAATATAAAAGAAATTTAATTCAATGCAATACTATAGAACAATACAACAAAAGTATAGAAGTATAAAAAACTTAAAATAATTTCTTAAATTTAAGTTTCGGGTTCTTCAACTTACTAAGTCGGGGTGCACGTCAATCCCATCCTCTGTTTGTAGATTTAAGTAAAAATCTTTATTCTGGAGCTACCATTAGTAATAAATCGATAATATCCTTTTTTTTTTGAATTTATAAGAGGACCAGAGTAGCATACATTTATATTTTTGATAGCGAGTGTGGGTGTCCTTAGGCGTTTTAAATTTAATGTTTTGAACGGTTCTTCGTTGTCCAATGAACATATATACAACAATTTTCCAGAATCCTGAGTATATTGTAACCATTTTACACTCTGCCACTGGAACTTGTTGCCACCCTCGTCAACGTTCCGCCACAACAATTTTGTTTTGGATGCTTCTGCAAAGTTGAAAAAATTGTATTGGTCCATTTCAAAAACTAAAAATGACTTTTTAGATCTATAATAGACCTTACAAATTGCATCCAATATCTAGGATGGTGAATGTCAACAGATGTTTTCTTTTTCTGTTTTTCAATTATGGCATGGTCGATATCACAATCCATATGAGTGTGGCCTACCTGCAAAAATGTAAGGTCGATTTGTTCCATATGTGCGTTTTCTTGCATGAATGTTCAAAACATTGTGCTTACAAAACAATTTTTATTTTGGCCATTGCAAGAGTCGCTGTAAAAAACGTATTTATTTATTTTTTTAAGCTTCATGCCACTTGAAATTAAATGGTTTAGAAGTACATTCATTATTCGTTAAATGTCCATAAGGATCGTTTATAAAAATTTCTTGAATTTAATATCCATAGATTTGAATATCTCTGTATATTTCAATATCGAGGCAGGACGATCGAACTTGTTTGAGTAAAAATTATAAATTAATTGTAAATTGAGATCTGCATAAAGATACCGTTTATTAGTATCGCGTCTTGAATAGAATCTGTGACTCTTAAATTGGGAAGATGTTAATATGATCCTTAATTTCATTTATAACACTCTCCGGAAGACGTTTTGTGATCGAACAATGTTTATGCCGATTATCAAGACAAACGGTTTCTGGCGATAGAAATTTTTTTCTCAGTTATTGTTCGTAAAAATTTATCCGTTTCTCCAAGCGTTGCTTTCCATATTTCAATCAGATTCTTATTAATATTCAAAAAATAATTACAGGTGTTTTTTGATTTTTTTTCGAAGCCGTGTCTGAAATTCATTGGCATTTTTTATTTCTAACTTCAATCAAACTGCTAGTAAACGCAGCACGCAGCTCATACTAAGCTAATTCGCAATATTGTGAAAATCTTTTATTTTGATCCGCAACAGAAATTTTATTTTTACAGTTTCGACGACACGGCTGTAGAGGTTGACATACTCTTGTTGGTTTTGTAACACCTTTAAGTATTGTCCACTATTTTTTTTCAATTTTTATTTCAATTGCCTTCCTTTTTGTGTTTCTTTTATAGGCGATATTTTATCGAGTTGTCTGTGAATCTCTTCTGCCATTTCCGCAACGGCAGAATCGCTATCATCAGGTATGTAATTTGTATCGACGTCACTGTCATCAAAGTTGCCGTCGTCTAAACTATTGGAAGAATCAGGCTCGCTAACATTCATAGCTTTACCAGATTTAATGGAAGTTGGCTGAAGTTGCAATGTATGCGAAGATGACGGTTCCGTATTCACATTAAATAGTTGAGGAACAAACAGGTCTGGCATATCTAAAGTATTAGTTGTTGGTTCCGTATTGCTATTCTGCCGTGATTGTGAGTCCAAGTTCACACTGAAATGTGATGTAGCTGATTCAAAAGCTGTAGTGGCTGGTAAATGTAAATCTCGGCACCTCCGCTTCATCAGTGAAACAACTCAAAAAATACTATTTTGAGTAAAACGGATTTATGAATTAAGAAATATTTCCTTTAGCTGTGGCATCGTTACCTGGCCACTAATTTCCGACATTTTAAATGTTTTTAATGCCTTTCAGGATATTCTTGCTAAGAACAGTACTATTTTTGATAATGCAACCTCAGTTTTAGAAGTGTCATTATTGAATAAACTTAATGTGTCAGTTTTGATATTAATGGCTACCGTTTATTTGTAAAAACCAAAAGCGACACTAGTACTCTACTGCGGTTAATAGCAAAATACTAGCTAGGTCTTTTATGATATAATTTTAAAAACAATGATAAAATATTATATAGATAAAAAAAATCTAAATCAACACGTTTTTATATGACCTAAAAAAAGAGGAAAATAATTTCTCTCTCATCCCACAGACTCATTAAATTGAAGTCTAAAAACGTGGTGCGCGTCATCCAAATACAATTACCAATTCAACGATGTCATGAAAATGTAAAGCCCTGAGAATTTCATTGATTCATACAAAATCTCACCAGAATAAAAGCATAGTGGGTAGAAGAAGTGTAGTGAAAGAGAAAGATGGCACCTAGTTTATCGAAGCACATAATTCGTTTCATCAAGAACATAGAATTTACCTCGGCTCTAAAGTGAATTAATTTCAGAATCACCCTTCATCAACAACAATATCTCATGTGATCAAAATAATTAATCAGTTAACGAAACAAAGAAGTGTGCTTGAAAAGAGACAGAGCGATAAACGATAAATCTGAGAAGAAGTGACATAGAGAGGCCAGTTAGAGAGTAATCGAGAGGAAAAGATGACGCGCACCACGTTTTTAGACTTCAATTTAATGAGTCTGTGGGATGAGAGAGAAATTATTTTCCTCTTTTTAGGTCATATAAAAACGTGTTGATTTAGATTTTTTTTATCTATATAATATTATTTTCTCCTTTTTAGTTTTTGTCTGTTGTTGTCAGTAAATCTTGCAACTTTTCGATTAAATTTCCTGAAACAAAACAGTTTTTAAAACCGAATAAGAACACAAAGTTTGTTTTATCATTGTCGAAATTCAAATCCTGGGTCTTTTATTTACTTTACCAGGAAAAGCCTGGCAGATGCCGGCAGTAAAAAACTGGTAGAAATTTATATGTGACAATGATAGGCGAGAAATGCGAAAAGTAAGCTCGTAAATTACAAAACTAAAGTTCGTGTCTACCTGAATTTATCGTTTAAAAGCTTACTCTTGACATCGTGACAAAGCAGAGATTCAGGCTGTCATGTCCCGATGCAAGAGCAAGTCAATTGCGATGAGATCAGATACTTTCCGCACCAACCAGCAGGCCTGCAACGAGATAGAGAAGAAGAAGAGGGTCATTAGTATTAGATATTTAATTACTACGCGGCTGGAGTCCTCGCAATCGTTTCATTTCTTCGTGAGCTTCCTCGTTGCAGGGCTTCATTCCGGTGAGTTTGGCACAGTCTAGACTTTCGATGCGCAAGCCATCTAGTGATCTCACTCGGCTCAAAGCGACGTACGCTTGACTTTTCTCGAAGAGCGCAGAACCCAGGTAAACAACCGCGTGGTCGACGGTACATCCCTGCATCTTGTGCACCGTGCATGCCCAGCAGAGAATGATCGGAAGCATTCTCCTCTCAATCGTACCGTAGTTTCGTTTCGCAGGGAATTGAACTGCACGAGGTTCAATCAGGTGGATGCCGATCCTTCCAAAGTCGATGCGAAGTGTTGGGATGTCAGTCGGGTACATCTGAGTGCGGCGGAAGTGAGGCCAGATTATTTCCGCGATGTTTCCGATTGAACCGTTTACGAGTCCCTTTTCGACATTCACATTCGAGCGTAGCATCACTTTCTCTCCGACAAAGATCTCGATTTCGTACGGAAGTTCGCGAATGTGTCGTCTTCCTTTTGTCGCATGTTTTGAGTCAGTTCTACCAGTGTGAGCAGACATCAGAGATGAGTGGCGGGTTGGAAGCGAGCTGCCTGCTTATAGACTTGTTTTCCCGGTTTAACTGGCGGGAGTTGCATCAAGTCTCGGAAGACGATGATGTTGAGACCGCCGAAAGGCTCGTCTTCATTGTTTTTCAGCTGCCTTAAGCGAGAGTCAATCATGCACAGCATCTCGTAAGGCACCATTGAGATTTCGTCAATGAAGATGTATTTGGTCTCTCGCCACTGTTGCCGCATAATCTTCAGATAGTTGCCAGTCAGGAATGGCATGTTAACGACATATTTCCATCCTTAACTATTGGCAGCTTTAGCGAGCTGTGAAGTGTCGATCCGCCCACGAGTTGTGCTGCGACGCCAGTTAGTGCACACACCTTCACGACCTTCTTGGCATAGCAGCGATTGAGTTGGTTCTCGAGGGTCTTAAACGTGAATGTTTTGTCAACTCCTGCGCCACCAGTGAGGAAGTACCTGTCGCGTTGGTCACTTCCAGTCATTTGTTCCAGTGCGCTGTGCGTGAGGACATTGTAGAACTCTCGCCAGTTTCGTGTACAGTTTGTGTCAGAGGGCGGCGAATTCGGCCAGTTTTCCACCTCAACATGTTCTCTCTGAAATTCCGTTACAAAATCTTGAAATCGTAGTAGTCGAGTGTTTCGGAAATTTCTTCACCTGAAAATTGATTTGTCAGTAATGGCGACTCGTAGTAGCTGATAGCTCTAAAGTGCTAGAAACGGTCTTAGATTGCATTGTCATCGGGTTCTTAGCTACTCTCAAAGTTTCAGCCCGATAGCTTGTCAGGAAGTGGTCGAAAATCGAGTTGCAAGATTTGCACCGAACAGACAAACAGACAGACAAACTGCTACCAAAGCGAGCTAATAAAAACGTGTAAAAATGGGAAATCACGTTGACTGTTGAAGCGGAAGTGCGATATATTCTAATGTAATGTTGTTTTAGGTCCTCATAAGATGGTAATATTTATAATCAATATTTATTTATATTATATTTGTATAATCTGTTTGTTTTGCAATTATTGGTGCAGAATAAAGTATTAAAATCTGACTGTACTACGACATGTCGTCCAAAACTAAGTTGACACGTATACAACCATTTCTTGAAAAAAAATTTAGTAAAGCAAATGTTGTGTTTTAATATTTTGACGCTATAAAATCTATTACTGTTGGTTGGAAAATATATTTATAACAAATACCATATTGGTTTTTAATGTTACTGCTATAAGTTTGAAAATATACTTTTAATTGAAATTAACTAAATCAAAATAAGTTGAAGGTTTTAGTTGAAACATTTAGTGAAAAGATCGCTAAGCGTTGCTATTTTGACGCTGCTCTTGTTATAAAACATCGAAGCAGACTGACTTTTAACCACTTCACATTTAGTTTTGTAATATTTTTTACTCTGATATACGCCTATTAATATATTAAAATTTAAAAAGATATCACAAATAACAATTTAATAATAAATTAAATAATTTTAACTGATTAGAGTTGTTCTTCCCAAACACTTGAGAATAGATGTATCCGCCGTATAAAATTAAATCATATTTTTCTGTTGAATTATTTTTATTTGTTTATGATATTTTGGAAAATTGCCATTTTCGTCGAGAAAATAAATTTTTATTATCTCTTAAAGTATTTATATACAGTTGTGTAAATTGCATTCTGAGAAATATAACTACCAAATTTCTTTGATTAGTTGTATACAAACATACAATATATAAGATTAGCCTCTACCCTACTTAGTATTTATATAAATGTAATATATTCTTCTGTTCTACTTCCTATACTGGAAGCTACAATCCCGACCAAACATTTTATGTCAAGCTTATATTATAATGTTTAATTTAAAACTCACAGATATTTCTTATTATTTTGTATTCTTAAAATAAATATTTAAAGACACACAAAAAATGAATAACATCCAATATATGGATATCAACCGGCACATAACCTAATACATATACGTTTTTATATATACTTGTTGCATATATACAATATAAGTATACTACACACTCGACGAGAAATTTATTCAGTTTGAATTATAAGTGCCGATTGTTAAATACGCGAATTTATATAGTTGTGAACGCGTGCTTCGTAGTATTTTGACGGTCAAGGCTAATTAGTTCATACATCATTTGCATAGACTAATGATATATTAAATTAATAGCTATCGTATTTTAATCTACATATATATTTATACTTAAGTAGGTAGAATAATTGAGTTATCGTCTAGTCGTTTCCACATAAATGATTAAAATAGTATTTATAACAATGTTTCTTAATAATATGAAGAGTATAAATGTGTAAGTAAATTCTGAGAATGGCATTATAACATTTCTTTTGTTTTCTCTTTCCGTTTTGGCAGTAAAATTATAGTTGGTAAAATAATTGAAATAAACTAAGAAAGATGTCGAATCAAAATCAACCTCACGTTGAAATCAATATGACAAAAAATGATAATAGTCACACAAGCGAAGATAAAGATGAACCTGATATCGGAGCGAGAAGATCGCATAATACACCAGCACACACAAATACAACACATCGTACATTATTACCCAGTCATATACCAACACCAACTAACAGAGACGTAAGTATAAATATGAAATAATTTGGGCAATTACAGTCTATGTACTGTATAGTTATATAGTTTTGTTAAATAATTAAATTTTTATACATTAAGCGTTCACCCATCCGCCGCAATCGCAACACAACGAATGTTCGTGAATCGGAGAACGATACCCTACTAGAAACAGAAGAATTTGATCCGAAGCAACCACCAATGGCTGGTAAATAAAATAAATAAATCAAATTTCTTTTATATTAATGATTATGGTTTTAAGGGCCAGAAATAGACGATGACGGAGCTGACGATGATATACCATTTACAACAGAAGCCCGACCTGGCATAGACGATGGATTTTTTCCACCGCCCGAAGAACCACGACAACGAAATAATGGCAATAATAATAATCGAAATAATAATGGAAATCGTCCAGATATTGGTACAAGAGCTGGTGGTGAACCTCCAACAAATACAAACAATGGATTAATTCCGCGAAATAATCAACCAGGACGACGTACATTTCCACCCTTTCCGATGGTACCAATGGATGATGTGAGTAATATTAGTAATTTATTTTGCTTATTTACAATTTGCATATCAAGTTATAATTATGTATTTGACATACATGATAACATGTTCATTGCAAAACTTGTTATCTGGCCTCTGAAATTTAATTCGTTTTGGTATACCAGTATGGTTTGGTTTAAACATTTAGTTTGTATTATTACAGGAACTAATTAATTTGTAAGTGAAACTTATAATTTCGAAAGTACATAGATGGAAATTGATTATATCATACAGTGGTTTTGCCTCATATAATTTTATTGTTTAATTAAAGCATAATGAAATATAAATTTTGGATTTATATAATCATTTTGCATCGGAATTTATTTTTATTATGGTGGTCAAGGTTTCCAAGATATTTTATTTTCTTTTTAAATGAATCTTTCAATGTGTATATGCGGTTTTTTCTTGCTAATTTTTAAAATTAACTTCGGTTCTAAAACGCATCACATTTTATGTATTTTTAAAGTATTCAGCTAGTTGTTTGTAGTTCTCTGACCAAAGTAGTTTGTTTGATTTTTAAGTGACAAAAATATACGCTAAAGTTATGGCGACAACAACTACAGTGGTAAACGTGTGTTTAATTATTTTTATAATGTGTGAATTAAAGTGATTAATACTTTCGTTTAACAATTAGTATATATTTTGTAACGGGTCCAGAGTTGGATTTAAATATTTCTTAGTATTTTAATTTCTTGTGCTAAACCCAAATACATATTAAGTTGATCACTAATTGAAATTAAAGTAATATGAGTAAATCTTATTTGTGTCTTATGCGTGTCTTGAAACTACTTTATTTTTAGTGTGGTCAGTTACAAATTCTCTTAATATTATGAATCGATGGTTTAATATTGGAAATACCGCAGTAACATTTTTTCAGATATTTACGCGTTGTTTAACAAGACATACTAGAATATCTCAATCTATTTTGCAATGAATCATAGTCGCACAAATTAGAATTCAATCGTTTCGACTTATAAAGGTATCTCACTCACATAAATACAATACATTGGTGAGCACATTAATTTCTATTTGTTGCTAAATTGGAAGTATTCCGATCAAGTGACAAATCGTTTTTTCATGGCTTTGTACTAAATTTTTAATTTAAATCCTATTTTAAAAATCTGAAAGTGAAGGTTTCTCGTTTGGTGCATATAACTATTTTCGCAGTTTTTGTTGTAAAAACGTCACGAAAAATGTTGTATCATTATAACCTACCGTATGGAATCGTTGTGAAATACGGAAGACAGTATTTAATAACATTCCAAAATAATATTTTTTTGATACAATATATTCGTATAAGTGTGTTGAATACAAATGATTATTGAATTGTGTTATAGACATTGATTAAGAATTTTTTTTCTCTTGCAAAGCAGGATATTGGTTGGTTTTTATCTTTAATATCTGTTATAGGACCCAATCATTTCTGTTCTCAGTTAAATTTCAAATACCCGAACCATGCTTTAGGATTATCTTTGATTTTCAGTTAAACAATGTTGTTTACTTATTTTAAATAACCAACCAAATGGTCCAGTGGTTAAAGATGCGGCAGTTGGAGCGGATAGGTACCGGTCTCGAATCCCGATATAGGGGCAAAAGAGATTTTTCACCATCTGATTACGATCGGTGGTCTGAATGAAAACACCTATGACCCCCTGTTGGAGTGCAGAATTTATGTGCCAACCCATCTTCCATGTCAGAACTATTGCCTGGCATAGAGCTATGCAAATATGCAGATGATTCTACGTAAATCGGACCTTTAGCCGTACGCCCTCGACTTGGCCGTAATGGTGTCATGATAACCACTAGTTCCTCTTAACGTATCATAATCCAACGGCACATGCTTCTTAAAATTTATATATAGTTTAAATTTTATTCATTTGAAATGTATAGGTACTTAATTAATGTAAAGCTATTTATCGTAAGAGCATGATAAACAATTTATCCTAAACCTACATTAATCATCAAATAATTTATCAGAAAACAGTTTATCTCGAAAAAAATTGGTAATTTATCATAAGACGAATGATCGGAACAGATTTCCACGGAAAACTAAAAAATTAATGAATTGTTATTCCTGGAATAAGAATGGCTAGATTATAAATATTGTGTGTTTAAATACTGAATGTGATTGGACTGATCGTGTCACAGACACTCGTTTATGATAAACGTATAATTTGTAATTGGTTCAAATATCGAGCAGTTGAGTGTTTTGACAGCAGTATGGCTCAGTATGAATAAGTATAAATAAGTTAATTAGCCTTTATACAATCCCAAAACAGATTTAAATCTTAAGCCGTGGATCATCGAAAAGAATGAGTAGTATTGTTTTATGTCAACATTTTTAGATGATAGTCATTACTGACTTTCAGTATTTATACACAAGTGTGCAGTGCTCATTTGCTTAACGATAAAATTCCTGAAGATTGGTAATATGAGTCGGTAAATCAAATAAATAATCTTTTTTGTAGTTATGTGGGATAAGAGGGCAGGAAATAATTGATATTACTCTTGCCTCACAGAGTCTAAGTGAGAATCTCTGATTATTCAAGATGACATCACTCTCTCTGTCGGACCATCGCTACATCTAGTTCTCTCTAATTCTAAAGGATAAAATTAGAGAATTTAGTAACCCAAAAACACTGATTGGTAACATTATAGACTCCATTTCAACCAGTCACTTGAGCGATGAAAATCAAAAATTACGGAGAAATGTAAAAGGCCTCTGTCGAGAAGTTCTAATCAGCGCCTAAGAGAAGAACTGTCTTCTTAGTAAGGCTAAAACAACAGAAATACCATGGTGGACCAGAGAACTGGCTGACTGCGGAAGCAGACAAGAAAATTTTTTAACAAAGTCATTAAAATCGGTATAATGGAAGATTGGGACTTGTACAAATTTTCACAAAGGGTGTATAAGGATAAATTTATTGAAGTGAAAAACACCGAAATGGAGATATTTCTGCAAGCAAAAGAGCTCTCTGTGCTAGGTCAAGCAAAATTACTGTAGGTCCTTCGACACCATCTCAAAAGAATGTATTCAGAGTATATTTCTGCCTCTGCTCTTGTGGTGAACATACATAGTTGTAGCCTGGTCTAGTGATTAGAATCACTAGATCAGGCAATCCCAGAAAAACTGAAATGGGTCTTTTCACAGGACTGTAGGAAATTTTAGTTTTCGAAAATGTGGGCTCATATACCATAACTCTCTTCTTATGTCAAATATCTGGGGGTCTGGTTTGATTCGCAGATTATCTGGCCTAGAAATTATACTATTGAGATTGGTTGAAGGTAAGCCGCTAAACTGACTCCAAAGACTTGTTTTGTTGGATATTGTGGGTGCTACGTACACCACACCTACTGCGTATCTTGAGATGACAGTGGGTCTGCTGTCGATTGATTTATGGACCGGAAAGTGTTCAGCGCCTACAAGACAGAGATAATCAATTTAGTTCTTCAGGGCATTGCTAAATATGGAGCATATTTGGAGGGTGGGCAGGCATTTTCGCAAAGAAAATTTGGAAAATCGCAAACTGCGACTCATGGTGGGAAAGCTGGAAACTGTTGTGCACTTTTTGTGCTATTCACCATTCTCTCCCGTCTATACGTACTACTTTGGATCAAGATTTCTACTTGAGGATCAACTGATGACCTTGAGGATCCTAGATATTTTTTATTTATTTGTTAAACAGATATTGGGTTGTTTCGTATAATTAATTGCTTACATTAGTTTGTATGTCGAATTATTGACCTTCAATTTATAGAATAGTTAGGACCTGTTGGTTCCTTATCTTACATAGTTAACATTTATAGCACTAATACATATGCCATTTATTTTAGATAATACATAAATTATTATATCCACTCTTTAAATTTGCCTATTAAACAAAACCGATTATTTTTTCAGGACGAAATACCACGAGTTATACCAGATGTTAATGTTTACCAACAGAAAAAAACTTTGGCCTCGGGAATGATGGACTTGGCTTTATTATCGGCAAATGCTAATCAACTACGTTATGTTATTGAAACATTTGCCCATCATCCATTTTCATATGTATCGATATTTTTTATAGCGGTTAGTGTAATATTTCAGGTAAGATTAAACAAATATATTTTATTAAATTTAGTTAACTAATTTACTACCAACCTTAAGCATACTCTGGTTCAAATGTTGACTTGTCTTTGAGCACTCAGAGAAATAATACAAAAAAATCTTAAATAGAATTTTTTATTTCCAAGCAACGGTTTATCAGAGGAAATTGGTTAGTAAATAATATCGTATAGAGTGCTTTGTTTGGGACTGTGAGCCGTAGACTGAACCAAATCCTACGTATGTAAAAATTTGTGCTAGTTTTTCTAATGTTAGAAAAATCAGCGATTGGAAAATTATCTTTTTTCCACATTCAACTCCTAACTAAATAATTTTTTGTAACATAATATCGCCGACTTGTCAATGAAGAACAAGTTGGGATTGTTTCATTATACCAGTTAAATAAATACAAATTGAGTCCATTTAACTTGGGTTCGTTTTTATTAAACTTGAAATTTGAAGTGTAGATACTGGAATAGTAATTTAAATCGGTTTCGACTTATTTGATTAAGATAACTTTTATGCTAATTATGTTCAATATAAGATAGATTTATGCCTATATTCTTATTTATTATGATCTTTATTTTTCCAGCATAAAAGTTTGACACGAATTTTCAATTTATTGTTTTTGCAATTAATTCCGAGTTACTTTCAATCGATAATTAAAGAAAGTAGATAATTTTCGGTACTGAATATTACAAGCTTACTATCAGGGGCACATCTAAACGAAATGAAAGCTATACATACTTAGAATTAAACCAAAACCTAAGGGACTCTACCTTAAGTTCTCTTGGCTTTCGAATATTTCATTTTTTGTTTCAATTTCAAACAGAATTTTTCTTACAATTTGGTACATACCCATTACCAATCGAATACTTGAATTGGGTTTTACTTGCGCAAACAATTTTTATTATTACATGATGTACAATAACCAAGAGAACGCGTAAAGCAGAACTAAATATCTATCAAATTCAAAACAATTAAAATAAGCGACAGCGAATGAGTTAATTAATAACTAATTCAAATTTAATTCGTTATATCGAATATTTGACGTATATCAATTTAATATAACTCGCATTTAGGGGCTTGTATAATGTACATATCAGATATAAATTTGGTTTGCTGTATATAGCATAACCTATAGGCGTAATTATATTATCTTTTTAAAATGCGTCAAATCGCTTGGGTATCGATTATTTGATTACGGTCGGTGATTTGAATGAGAACTTATATGATCCTCTATTAAATGTAGTAAATAATAGCCGAACCATGGAAAAAACTTAACTTCGTTCAAAAATCTTTAAAAATATATGTGAAAAGTATATTGCAAATTCATACTAGAGAATTGAAAAAATATTCTGCAATGGTTGAAGCTGCGGCACCTGGAGCAGTATTAGATTTTAAAGTATTTGATTTGAATCAAAGTATTGGATTTGAAATTCGATAGAGGTGGGATGTTAATTTGATTTTATTCATGTGGATGTTCAATTTTTACCTCCTATTAGAGTCCATAACTCTAAGTGTACTAAAGAACAGGCATATACGTGAAGAAGATGTTTAAATTGAATTTAAATTGAGTTGCAACATGACCATAGTTAGATAATTAAAATGTGTATAAACCTTTACATTATCTATTTTATATAGTGATGCATTTATTTGAATCTTTTGAAAAAGTTGCTTGCCAAAACTCAGTAGATGTCGCTCGTGCTTTTTGTGACATACCATCCCATCTACCAGTAATGGTTTACTATATATGCACTGCATAGCTCAATCCCAATCTGCAGTGAACGATAGTTCGGTTAATTTGTTTTACATCCCAATGGTAATTTTGTGGTTGTATTGATAAATCATCACTGATTTTCTAATCAGATGATGGAAATTTATTTTTAATACTGAGCCATTTGGTCGATCTATGTTATTTATTATATAAATCAATACATCAATTAATAATTATATGAATAGATTCTTGGAGAGCATCTTGAAAGAATTTTTCAAGAAAGCGAAGGTATAAACCTTCTCTTAAAATAAAAGCGTCATTGAAATCTGAGTTCAACTCTGTTATAAAAAACTGTTATACTTTTCGATAGAATGGCGCTCAGATAATTAATTTTTTAGTACCGATTTTAACACTTGTCACGAATCGGATTCTTCATAACAAAGTATTCCATAAGCAGTCCCACATAATTTAGATTTTATGCCTTTAAACAGCTTTTGATTTGACTTGGATTTCAAATAATTTATTAACAATAAATGTATTTATGCAATTATTTATATTGAAAGATGTTTTTATATTATCAGGCTGAACGCTTCAGGTGGTTAAATAAATCAAACTCAAAAATGGCGTTGATACAAAACGATTCAATCATTGTTATTTGGAATTTTGAACGTGTTGTGTTGTTCAAAATTACTTACAGGTTAAAAACATGATTGAGCAAATATAATTTTTCAACTTCTTAGATCCAGTTATGTTCGACTCGGTTATTGGTTTTGTATCTACAAAAATGTGGCTTGTTAACTAAACACAACCAGTGCTCTCGGGTTATGTGTATGCCTTCAAAACGAATCGAACACACAATATCTAATTCTTTGAGGAGTATCAAACTATTTGAGTATTAGGATAAAAGAATCTTGAGATATGCAGTTTCCGTTCTAAGCCTGGGTTCTAAAAACGTTGGATTTATTATGCATGAGTCTAACTTATCGAACCGTTTGTTGAGCCCCAATAATAATGCTTCGAATAACTGTTCTCTACAAGTATTATGAATTTCTGATTTGATTATCAATGAAGCGCTTAATGCGTCCATTTCTCTGAATTAAACCACTCAAGTTTCAACGACACTCAAAGACAATTGCAATCATGTATTATTTTAATCGTTCAATTCTTTGGAATACATATAATGTTGAATTCCATATTGTAATGACATTATTTATTTGTTTCAATGCCGATTTCAATGTCGAATTGGTTTCGTCTTTTGTATGAATTGGTCTTATCGGTTTGATTGCGTCTTGAGCAATGGTAAATGGCCGCTTCATTGTCAGTTCCATTAATGGCTATGCTTTCGGAAATACCATAAGATTAAAGATTGTTGACAGTTAGGGTCAATAAATAAAACCAGTTATAGACATATATAATTTTGTGGCACACCTAGTCCTCTAATCGTCGTAACCGACAGGATAAATCGAAATTTTTAAAATTCACTAAAAAAATGGTCAAAGTTTGCAAAACTAAAAGCACTCTTTGGTCCTTGTGAAACACCTTCTTGGCCGGCAATAGTAAAAATGGTAGAAAAAATTGAGCTGTTGAGCCAAGTCAGTAAAATTAAGAACCCAAACAGTGTGCGTGGCTAAAAAAACTGGGAATATTCCTGCTGTAGACTGTAGTGTTGAAGAAACCCAGGTTTATTGATTCTTCGTCGAGCTTATGAGATTAGACATTCCACAAACGACATAACACCTTATTTTGCATAAAGAATTATGTCTTAAGGCTTTTAAATTCAGTTAAACAAGAATTCAACGTGGTCGATCACCATATAGACGTCGTTTATTTTCGGCAAGACGGCACTTCTTGCCACACAAGCAAAAAAACAATCGCAATTTTGCAGGAAAAATTTCCTCTCCGTGTTATTATTTCTAGAAGAGAAGATCACAATTGGCCACCGAGATCTTGTGATTTAACAACATTAGACTTTTTCCTTTGGGCTCACATTAAAGATAAATCTATGCCAATGCTCCACAATCGATTCAAGACATTAAAGATGGAATTCGTGAAGTTATCGAGGACATACAGCCGCATATGGTATTGCAAGCGTAGTCGTGGTGGCCATGTGCCTGATATCGTTTTCAAATGTTAATGGCATAACTTCCTCTTAAAAAAACAGGTTTTTTAAATATCATAATGAAACCTCTTATTGGAAAACCCTTTACTATATATTATTTTTTCACTTCATAATTAATTCTATTGACATTTGTTATTTAGGCTTGATGCACTTTTAGTCAGAATTAATTAGCTATTGCATTTAAAAATCCAAAATGATTGTCAATACAAGTTATACAATGTATAATTTGTATGCTACAATATTGTGTTTGCAACACTTTAATAACATTGCAATAAATTAACGTAAATGTACAGTGTGATAAGTTGTAGCAATACTATGACTACATACTCGTATTTTCATCATAAATGTTA
Source organism: Tipula lateralis (assembly GCA_963932295.1). NCBI lineage: Eukaryota > Metazoa > Arthropoda > Insecta > Diptera > Tipulidae > Tipula > Tipula lateralis. Next base: position 42,815,432 of record OZ010736.1, read on the forward strand.
AAATTTTGCAATTTTACTTTTCAATAAAAATTTCCTTGTTTTTATGATTATTGTTATTATTTTACCAAATAATTTATTTTTAATTAATTTCATATATTATAAATATTTTTTTTTTTGGTTTGGAAAAAATATTAAATAATAAAAAAATATTTTTGTATTTTGCAGATCGCAGTTGGTGTAGGTTTAATATGGAACAGCCGGTAAGTGATTAAACATACATTTTTCATTAAACAGTTTTTATTTTGTACATTTTTATCAATTATACATTTAAAATGAAAACAAAAAAATATTTTAAATAATTTCGAATAATAATATTTTATTTATTTTTTTTAAATTTAAGTTACAACGTTAAAAATGAGGATGATATTTGTAAAGCGGACAGAATTAATAATATGACGATAATTGGAATTTTCATTATAACGGTGGTAAATGTATTTGTGGCAGCATTTGGTATTCCACTTCCAGTTGTTCAGCCAACCACTTAGAATGTACATAATTAATTGTATTTGTTGATATGAATTGTTAATTTGAATTTAATGCAATTGTGTCGAAAGCCACAATTATTGCACATCAATAGAAAAATTATATTGATTGAAATTATAATATTATACTTTGTAATAAAATATATATTTTTTAAATAACTAACCTTAATTTTTTTACTGTACCTAACAATAATTAAAGATACATCCTTAACACGAATTTCTTTCCTCAAATGTTTTATATATTTAATAAACTACCTGCTAGTATGTATGACCACAGCATTAAACCATAAAAAGTTATTTATGTAAGTTCAATCTAGTTCTTACAGTGAATCAGATTTCAAAATATAAAAAATCGCAGAGTTTTGATAAATTAGAGAGAAGCTTAATATTAACATTGACATGAATCACCACCAATTAGTATAACTATAGGTAAAGATATTCTAATTTTCGTTTACTACAAGCTTTACTATATCACTTTATTGCCAAACTTGCTTTAACGCTTTTGTTGTACTATCGTAATGGTCTCATTTCTTTTATAATTATTTTGAAATAAACAAATCTCCTGAACTATTATAGGGCGGAAATTGGTTTGCTTAAGAAAGTGGTGTTCAGCATGCTGTGTTGACGAAGAAATATATAATAAACTGCAAGTATTTATTTATTATATTGGCGTTAATTCTTAACTATACAACTTTTATACAAATTTTCAGTCAGAATTCTAATCTCTAGATTCAACCCATACTGAATCTAGAGGCACATTTAAGGTCTGTCTGTTGCGTAGAAAAATATTTTCATTTGAGCCAAAAGAATTTGAATACACTTTATTCATGATCACAAATGACAAGATCAAATCTACACACGTTACGGTAAATGTCCTTAGACATGGTCCAGCTTCAAATTCAACTTCCGAATTTCTTTGAAGGAAAGTGATTTTGAGTCATCATGACATTTAAGAATGTTTTGACACTGAAAGTGAAGTAGATATATTGAAAACCGACTCTGACTATAATGACGAACAAAAAACATCTGAATACAAAAATTCAAACCTAAACAGTGATATTGATTTGTAGTTGTTCGAAAGGTGAAGTCCAGAATTCAACGTAATTCACGTAAAAGCGCAGTTCAATGGGTGAAAAGTCTCAATGTGTCTGCTTGTAGCATGAGGCGCATATAAAACATGAATTACGAATGAAACCCTACCAAATACAAAATTTGCAAGCTGCTAAAAAACACTTACGCGGTTGTGTCGGAATAAGAATTTGTTGTTTTCGGATGAAAATGATTTACGGTTCAGCAATATGTAATCAAACTAAACGATCGTGTTTGGTTAAAGTTAAAATCAAAAGACAATTTCTGCGCAAAACAAGCGCCTGCATCATTAATGGTTTAGGCTGCTGTAACATGCCACATGACACTCACTATTCAGTTAAGATGTACTGACGCTCACTGTACTGTCAACAAATCATAAACACGGAAACAATTCGTTCCAATGGTTTCTGAATGTTTCGACAAGACTCGACATCATCACATAAAACTCGTAAAACTTAAACTTTTTTTACAACAAAAAGCTTTATTTCTTCACAAATATGGCCACCATTTATCCCGTGCTTATGGTATTTGGTGACCATGGTTGTATATGGGGTACGGGTGTCCCATTAAACACAAATGACATTCTTTCTTTAACAGAAACTCAGTATATTATTTCTAGGGAACGTAATGAGTCGCTTAACATTTCAACATATGTGGGAAATTATGGAAATTTACGTCCAGAACAATAAAAGAAATTTACTTCCACAACAAAAAAAACTTTTCAAACGAGGTGCATTTCCATCTCGGTGGGTTCGTTCCGCCACATGTTAACATCTTTTTTGTGGCCATATTTTGTAGATATTGGTTTCAACGAGTTTTGGTTTCAGCAAGATGGCCAATAATTCGATGGCCGCATTATCAATCGAAATGTTGAGATTAAAAGACTGGCAAGGAGCTGACACCTTAGGACTTTTATTTGTGGGGTGCCGTACAGGGCAAGTGTTAAACGGACATTTAGGAAATAATTGAGCGTTTAAAAGCCAATGTTAAAGTAATCATTGCCGAAATATATATATATATATATATATATATATATATATATATATATATATATATATATATATATCGCTAACCACCTACAATGTGCACCAATCGTTAAAAAATGGTTCATAAGGTCTCAGTTGAGACGCCGGTTACGGCCTCTAAGCGATAGATTATTTTATACATATATATATATATATATATATATATATATATATATATATATATATATATATATATATATATATATATATATATATATATAAATATATATATATATATATATATATATATATATATATATGTCGTGGAATGCATAAACATATCGAAAAATGTATTAATAATTCTATATGTAGTAGTGAACTGTAATTATGTGTGTTTTGAATAATTCGAGATTATTTAAAAGCAACATCGTAGTGTTTATTATAAGAATAAATAATTCATGTTTGTTAAAATCACATGTTTCTTATCATTTTGTGTACATACAAATATTACCAAAAATATATTATATATTAATGAAATTTTTGTTAAAATAAATTGAAAATTATTACTACATTTTATGCTTTTAATACCATGACTGTGATAACGGTTGACTATCAGTCAAATTGTATTAAAACTGGTTAAAAACATAAACCAAAATATAAATATGTCTCCAAATTATATCGTATAAGAACTGAATATAATCCGACAACAAACGACATTACCATAGCAAAAAAGTTTGAAGTTCACTGTTCGATTAGTATTAAGATTTGAATTCACATAGATTACAATTCGATCCACAAAAATATTTACTATAAAATCAGAAACGTGTTATATACTTCAAAACGTGATATCTATATACTATAATTGGCTATAACGAATTTTTGGTGCGATACGCGAGTATTACTATCTTATTAACAATATGGTTTACGTATTTTAACATTGGTTCCTTGTCGGGTTCGTTGTATGAAAAACCATTATCAATGCCAGAAGGTGATGCCCTGTCGGTAAAAGTATCTCTTATTCCAAAAATTCAATCAAAATCGTGCATATGCAGATAATATTCTTAACTATCTATATGACCTCTGATTTTAGAGACCAAATATGTGGGCTCTAACATTCGAGAGTAGAATCATGTTCACACACATGTAAGATTTTTCAATCATGAAATCAAGAATTTAATGCTACTTCTTGATATCGAACATAAAACCAAGGAATAGCGATATATACAGTGCGGTAACATTGGATTAGTTAAGTTCTGTGTGTTGAACCGGAGCGAATAGCACCACAGATAATAAGATAATATGGTCTTCTGTTTACAATCAAATTCAGCTTGTATGTACTTTATATTTTGTTGATCCTCGAATGAAATGATTATAATATATAGGATCTGCATATTTAGAAACCAGAATGTGCGTATGTTAGAATTTCAATAGAGGTGAAGGAGGCAAATACAAATTCGTGTCTTATTACAATCGGTAATATCAACGATTATATCTATAATAACCCCTAGTAGTGTAGAAGCTATTGACTGTTCCAAAGAAAGATAGTCAAATGTTAACATTAGCTATAGAAGTCTTGTCTTAAATATGTCTGGCAACCGAGTATTTTGACTATATAAGTAGACGCAGACAAGGAATAATTTTAACAGTATAATCTATTCATTTTAGTTTATCCAATCATTATCGAGAGGTATATAATATCGTGGTTTTAAAAATGGAAACATAAATAACGTGATGTATTTAATATAATTTAATAAAACTTAAATAATGTTTAAAAACCAAAAAACATCAAACTAGTAATTTTGAAGAAGTATTTTTTTCCATTCAAGATGCCATCATGGGTAACAAAATATAGAATGTAAACCGTGGGGATCACTTCTATTATAATAAGACAATTTCTGTATGCGAAACCAACGGCTGAGTTAAGATAACTTCACTTTATTTAATCACATATTATAAAAGTTGAAATAATTTAATAGGTTTTGTATAGTACTCAAAACGGTATGATTAATGCAATGTTGTACTTCCAATATCAATATTATGATTAAAAATTATTTCTCAATCCAATGTACATATTATGTATTGCTCAATGTATAATGTTTACTTAATATTTATTTAATCCCGTTAATCAAGCTGATAAAATAGTAGTGAAAGTTGCTTAGTAAGAATATTTCAAGTTAAACACACACTAATCGAGTTGATTGGAAGTGTTTTTTTAATGGTTTTTTGCAGGCTGTTGTGGGCCCGTACCATATCAACAATCTGATTCCATCGGTTTCGATTAGGAGTCAGCCTCAGCACTTCATAATGTTGTACACAATTAGAAGATGCCAGATCACTCTCTACGCGATGGCTCGTCACCGACAGCGACCTCTTCGCTTATCGAATGGCGGCTCTTTCTTCAAAGATCGCTGTATCATTCGGTTTGGTTCAGCACGCAGAACGTTTCATTTGATTTTATGCACGATATTGGGAATTTGCATTAAATTCTTGATCTTGTCAATAAAAATAAACATTATTCTTCTCTCGAATGTTAGAAGCCATCTCTCGTACTCACCCGTCAAGTTCCAACTCTCACATTCGGACATGATAACGGGTTGATTGAGATCTTAAGGTATGTTGCAAATTTTTATACTCTTAAGACCTTAGTCTTCCACTTTTGGCGCTTCTTCTGCCTACAATTTAGTTAAGCTGTCCTGCTAGCAATAATTTCTTTATTTCTTCTTACGATTGTGGGCTATATTTCGTTGCTCAATAGTAGACGACACTCCTCACCAACCAATCCTATTTGGGATAAGTTTACCATATACCGAGAGTGCTGAGCGGCATCAACAACCAACCTCTTTTAATACTTCTCAGACACTGTTCACTTCATCTGACTGGTAATTAGATCGCAAAATGCTATTGCTGACAAGATCAAGATATTTTCGTTGGGTTTTTTATTTATCAGACCTTCACCGGAGAATCGCATTGTACATTCCCGTCTTCCGAAAATTTCCATCGTCACTTTGCAATGATAAGGGCATGGTCACTGCCTCCGAACTTTATTGAAGACCGATACGCTCTTTTGAAATCAGTACATGATCAATATGGTTTTGATATGTTTACCCGGATGTGTCCATGTTTTCAAATGGATTTTTTTATGAGGAAAAATGTACTTGCTCCTTCGAGATCACAAAGTACATCATTCCTTATCCATTTTTCATCGCAGTTCGGTGTCGGAAGTACAGACCTAGATTATTACATAAGTCGGTTTTTATAGCACTCCACCATATTATCCAAATTGTTGTAAAATGAGTCTTTATTCTGGGATTGGCTTAAATCAGTGGGTGCATGTATACTGACAATAATTGATAGGTTTGATAATCTCATCTGCAAGTGAAGCTTATACATTCGATTACCGATTGCTTGAAAATCGAACACAGCCATTTTTACTAGTGGCTCGATGATAAATCCAACTCTATAAGATTTCCGAGGTCTTCTCTTATGTAGCAATGTTTAGCCATGAGACTCTACTTTAAAGCCATGGAATTTTTTTTCGAAAGGTATTCGACACTCTTTCATACATGTTATAAGACCGACAAACGGGTCAGGGTTTATAAGTGATTTCAGCGATCCAACCTTATTCAGTCTCCTCTTACGACAAGCTATGGATATTGTGGTGGTATTATATGGGTCTTATGTTTCGTTCGAAATATTTGCAAAACATGGATTAGCTTATTACATGGAATAATCCAACTGTTGGTTATTGAATGGTGATAATAACGAATGTCAGCCGGTACCGTTCACAGGACGATCTTTAATTTCTTGTTCTGATACCTAAGCGAGGATTCAGTGATTTTATTGTTAGTGTTAGAATTTCTAGTGATCAAGTCCTTTTTATCAATTCATCCAGTATAGTATTCTTTGATTTTATATCATGTTTGTGTGATAATAATATTACAACTAAAGACAAATTCTTATTTTCAAACCTCCTCCAAGGCTGGAATGGGTTAGGGCGACCCATAACACGTTACATATTTAATTTAAGTAATAAAATCTTTAAATAATAAGACTAGTTATAAAATGTGACTTAAACAAATGGGAACCACTTAAATATATGTGATTGGTTAACTGTTTTTCTTGAAAACCTGAAGCTCATACCTTAGAACTATATGTTTATCTTTAATTGCTCGATTTGACTTTAATATCGATTAGAAAATATCAAAACCAAGATTAATGTTTAGGAGTGGAATTTATAGATAAGAAGGTTAGGTTAGGTTAGGTTGAGTGGCTGCTACAGCACACTTAGACCGGCGACGGTCCGTTGTGATATCACAGGATTTTACTCCCGTTTTACACCTATGAGAACCAGTTTGAGCTGCTTACGTAGCGTAATAGGAGGTGGCTACCGTCTCTTCCTCCTCGTCCCTACAGCTTCTGCAAAAGTCATTTACTTCCAGACCCAGCCTTCTCGCATGTTCTCCAATAAGGCAGTGTTCTGTTAGTATCCCCACGATCGTTTTAAGTTCACGTCGTCGTAGGGAGACAAGTGCCTTTGAGCGTTTCAAGTTCAGCTTTGGCCAGACTTATCTTGCACCTCTACATGAGAGGATGTTCGTCCACCTATTGTTCGCTGAGGCTTCCGCATCTTTTTTAAGCACGGTCTTGAGTGCGTTAATGGGCCTTCCCAACTTTGCCCTTTCCGGTAGCAGTTGGAGAGTTGTACCGTGCCTCGCTAGTTTGTTCGCCCTGCAGTTTCCCGTGATGTCTGAGTGGCCAGGGACCCAGACTACCGGGATATTGAAATGCTCACTCATCTCATTTAGAGACGAGCTTACTAATAAGAAGCTTACTGATCAATTTAATGTGCAAGAATCATATAAAAATTTGTTGTCGTTACATTTCGAACTATAACAAACAATATTTACAAAGTACTCTTAAAAAATGTTGAAATTATCGTACGAGTATGTTACACGAATTTGAAGTATTAACAATTTAGCTAATTGGACTTTAATGAGACTTTAAAATTTATGATTTATCAAGAGATTAAATTATTATTGATTGAAATTGATTGGTGTTAGTCAGTGTACCAACATTAATATTTGCTTTGATATAATTATTTGAGTAGTAAATAATGTTTGTGCACTGTAATGATAATAAGATTTATAGTTTTTGTTATCAGTGACACAACGCTTAAGATGTCTGAGTATATTTATTAGTACATCAAATTAAAATTTGTTACGAGTAATTTATTATCTTTGCATAACAGTAAATAAATTTCATTCGAATCTATGTACGTATGTTATAGAATACGAAGTCTTGGTATTATAGAGGATGCTTTTCGAAGCCTTTGTAAAAATGCAGAATAATGGAAATAATAATTTAATTTGAATATACTCGTAGAGTGATCAAACTAGATGTTTTTTTTTCTTAATTAACCTCAGCATATTATAAAGGAAAGAATTTGAACCTTCCGGGAAAGCCACACAATTTACGCAATACGATTAGTAGCTAACCACTGATATAGACTATATGACAAATCTTTTTACCACACAAGTTATTACATGCACTATGTGTTTACTATTATATCATATAACCATTCGACGATTGACTTTAACCATGATTATTGTAGTGGTTATTATTATTATTTTATATTCTGTATTACTTAAACATAATGGTTCGGTGTTAACCTTTTAATATACTACAAAATGTCCATCTTCGTTCGTGGTCGGACACTAGCACTATCGTTGATGTTTCGGACTTGGTTGTAGATATCGTTTATTTTCATAAGCTGATTTACAGGTAGTTCTAATTTCAAGTAGCTCGGTAGATGTACGATACTCCATGAACAGCGTAAATCGTTTGTATATGTATGTTCCTCCATGTTTAAACCTCTCTAGGAAACTGCTGGTTCATAAGAGTCGTCTATGTTTTCCTTATTTTGAGTGTCCTGTGAAAATTTAGGTTTTTATATTTGTCATCGTGTGTTAAGGTATATTTACAGAAATGGCGAATAGAATATGAAGAAAACTTTAATGTCCAAACTATTATAATTTTTTGTCCCACGCAATTAATTTTAAATAAGTTAAATGTTTTATTATTAATATAATATATTATTATTGTTGTTCTGTACATTCGTAGTTATCGTCGAAATTATTTTGCTTTTTATAAATTACCTTTTTCAATTATCAAAAATAAGATATCTATGTAGTCGAAAGTACGTATAATATTTGTAGAGTGCCTAGACTTACAAACAGAATTATAAATGGTGATATTACACTTTTTAACAGTTTGGCAGACAAGTAAACTTACTATAATGTGTTTTCTTGTCTAGTTAACGGTTTTTTTTCGATAGTCATTTCATTTGTTATCACCCAGGTGGCGCAGTGGTTAAAGCGGCAGTTGGAGCGGGAGGTACCGGATTCGAATCCCGATAGGAGCAGGTAGTGTGATTACGATCGGTAGTGTGAATAAACACAAGTATGACCCCCTGTTGGAGTGCAGAATCCATGGGCCGACCCATCTTCCATGTCAGTACTATAGGCTGGCATGGAACTATGCAATGTGCAGATGGTTAGGTTAATCGGACCTATAGCCTTACGTTTGGCTGCAAAGCGTAAGATAAGGACGTAAATATGCGAACCGCGAATCAGTTGAAAGTGTCTTGAACCCCAAAATAGATTGCATAGTAATAAAATACAAAAAAACAGAAAATTTTATTACTTGTTGTCTGTTTTTATAATCGAAAAATTGACTTGTATAAGTTTAATGGAAAGGCATTTTTACCTCTTATGGATCACTCACTAAAAATATTTATTTTAAATATGTTTTGAGCGAGAAGTACTGACTGAAACTCTAATGAGTCTCAAGACCTCGACGAGTTGTACAGTTCTGGAATATAGACGATCCAATATTCCAGAATTCCTTTAGACTGCTATGTGGTCTTCTTCATGGTGATTTTGGCATCTGCATTGTGATTAGTATACATTAACTATAGTTTTATTATAGTTTTTAACTTCTTATCCGTAATAGTTTTTATTACTTGCAGTTTTCTTTCCTGCTACCCTCAAAGATTTACGTTTTGCAGGGGGTGCAAATGGTTCATTATCTGTATGTCACGAATTGAGCTGAAGAATTCTTTGAATCCTTTGTTTGAAGTCACGTGGAATATATGTCTGTTCGGCCGATAGGATCCGTAAAACTTTAAAGGTCCATCTTCACAATGCAAACAAATTAACACATTGAAAAGATCTGATTCAGTGAATCAACTTTATTTATCTCTACTTCAACACAAGATGATCGTGGCTCATATATCTCCTAAAGCTTAACCTAGCTGTTTAGTTGACGAAACTTTTATTGTTCCTGATGGTTTTGTGACACCTATTGTTGCATAGATTTGATAAGCCAGTATATCCTTATACTTGTCGTTGTGTCGAGGCGGTTTTTCCACTTGATTTTTACTCTGGTTTTGGAAGATTGTCTATTTCGTTATCTCTCACAACATGAAAACATCATAGTGGGATATATGTCTTTGTAGCTGTTGGTGAAGGAATTCAACCGAGTTTCAAACCCATCAGTATTATTTTCTGCAACAACATACTGGATTTCGTGACTGCATAACAAAAATGCAATTGAATTTAAAATTTATTTCAGAAATCGTTCTAAAATAATGATCAGTACACGATAAAAAGGGAAATGATCTTTAATGAGGCTATTACGGGTATTGCCTAAAAGAGGCAAGAATCTTTTTACGAGAAGCAAAAAGTTCCAACATTTCGTTCATCGATTTACCACATAATTTTATCGAAGTATTCCGAAGTGGCCGAATAACTACTAATAGTTAAACGTCTGAAGTAAACTACGCCGATGAAAACATTTAAAACAAATACAAAACTTCACTTCTAAGTCAAAATGTCATTCAAAAAACTCGAACAACCTGAAAGATGTTACGATGGCTGTTTTGAGAATTTGAATTGGAACCACTAGAATCTGATTTTATGTTCGTACAAATGTAATGAGGTACGAATTTATTTACCAGAAAGTAAGAATGTAAAGACCTAGAGGTGTGATGCTAGATATCGATATGGAATAGTTACGTAATTAAATGCTCGGCAATCGCCTCGATGTCCTCATTCTACGGTTTTTTGTCATTCCAAGTTCAACAGAGTATAGTTTACGCACTCTTACTTGGTCTATACATATTCTCAAATATTCGTGTAAAATAACAATCTTTGCCAATAATTGGCCATAATGTTTTTATGACGAAAACTTAAAAATGATTAAAATATGAATTTTGACCGTTGGAAAATTTACATGTATTGTGTCGGTATATTTTTCTCATTTTAAAACGGATGGCACTGCCATCTGTCTTTTGTTTTCATGTTTTACACGTAATACACCGGTACCATAAATGTACCCGCAAATATGTACCATCAATGTAACAGTTACTAAATTAACAACAAGAAAAAAAAAATTATTGATTCTTATATATACTCTTATAATATTGTATAAAGCTTATCATTAAAGTCGTATCAGTTCATCTGCTGCCCAGGGTTGCTCCACACCGCCACTGTCGATACCTCGGCCACTAGCTACGTTATTCCCCTTGTGGATAGGACAGTACTTCTTACAATAAATTAAGCCTGGTGTTAGGTACTTTCACGTTCACACCACCATATATTCCCGCTGAGCCGTTGTATCACGAAGCAAATCAACTTCAACGTTTTGGTGTTGGAATTTTACCACTTAACCTGGACCCATGCAGTCATCGTGAATGCCAATTGGCTAACAAAGTATTTTATGTTGGTGTTATTTGGTGTGTTGTTTCAATGTCCCAGCACTATTCGCACACTGATATTTTTACCAGGGAGTGAAACAATAAACACTTTGTTGGAGTTCTTGTGCCCCAATATTTATTTTGTTTTGTTTTAATCATCGTTTCTTTCTTTTTTTCAATTTTTCTTCAATGTGGTGCGATCACCTTCGTATCCATCTCTGTTCTCCATCTTTTTTATTATTTTTCGATTTTCGTTTTCGATAATTGAGCAGGGCTCAGTTATCCAAAATCATTTCACATCCGAACTAACAATCATACTTATTGTCGGTGGGTTTACACAATACAATTATTTTTGTCAATTTTCTTTGTCCATCGAGCGACCGCAGCAAGCTTTCGGGCTGAAAGTTTGGGCCTAACTATGAAATATATCCGACAGATCCGACCGATATACGGATTTATCCCATTATGAAACTATTATTGTCGGCTTTCTGTATAAACACATCTGAAGTGCATAAGGTGACGCTGATGTTTTTACAGAGAAAGCGTTTGCACTCTGAATCGAATCGTTTTGATATGGCAAATAAAAGGTAATTTCCGATCATTTTAATTATATAAATATTACAAACGGATATATATTACAAATAGTAGTTTATTATTATTATTGAAAACGAATGTTTTCAAGTAATTCTTAGTCACAGTGGCATTTTTCGGAACGTAATAACATCGATGCGATACCGCCCATTTTAAAAAAATCAGCTTCTGTACGAGGTTAAGCTGAAGGGTCCTATCAACCAGCCGAGACTTTTTAAGTCAATTGCTGAAATCCTCGACATGTTAGACTCGAAAATGTGTAAACACTGTTAGTTTTAAAATGTTGGCGGAAGAAAAATCCAAATCGAAAGATTATTTCGAAAGAGGACACATAACTCAGCAGTTTTGAATATGAGTAAAAATATATAATAATTCTAAAGGTTTTATTTTTTTGGCAATAAATCATTTTGGAAATATTAAACATCTATAAAATTGACAATAAATATTTTTATATACATTCAAAGGAGATTCCGGATACACACATCAACCTTCGGTCCATGGCTCCATATAGAAAAGCTTTGAAAAGATCTCGTGATCTCGTTCTATAATCAAACGAAAATTTCGCGTACTAAAAAACCGCCGTCGTGGTCTTTTACATACTCGTGAGTTGCATTATAAAACCGAAATTCTGTTTTCTTCACAAGTTATATATAAAATACAATCAATTCAAATTTTATAAATAAATTTTTTATAATTAGTCATCACATTTTTAAATTCATGACTGTTTTTAATTCATCACATTTTTTAGCTCATGATTAAAATGAAATATTTATAGTCCCAGTAAGTTTTAATCTTTGCAGTTCAAATTGTTCTATTTTAATTTTTTATTCAATTAGTAATTTTATTTTAATATGTCTTTATTATGGTTTCGAATTTCTTTTATAATTCTTAATTTATGTAACTGATTTTTGTTACAATTTTTTAAAATGCTTCTTCCAATTTAAATAATGTATAACAATTTTTCCTGTTTCTTTTTTTAGCGGCATTGGTTGTAGTAGTTGTTATTGGGTCTGTTCCTATGTATTGCAGCAGGTGTGTTTGTATCAGCGGTAAAGTTTCTACCTTGACCATTCGGTGAGTTCTCTAACTTCAATATCTTCAATGGTATATCCTGGTAGCAAAATTTTCTCGGTTTGGCGACCCGACCCTCAATGGAATCTTATCAACCCGATCCTGTAATGGACTCAATCGTTTAATTCTACCAGATTCACCCTCTTCCCCTTTATGATATTTTTTGGTGGATCTTAGGGTAGTTTTCATTCTTAGGCTAAGAGTTATAATTAAAATAATTGTTTCTTAACCTCACTTTTAGATGGAGGCCCTTCACCGTTAATTTATTATCTTCTTGTACTGAGGAGCATGTGGAAAATGTTTAGCTGTCCCCTTATGACTTTCCATAAAAGGAATTATAAGTAAAAAAATACGTTAACTATAAGTAGCAGTCGGATTTTGTCTTGTGCCGGTGCAATCGAGAAAATCTCGATATTTTGGCCCGATATACGACTTTTTGTATCTTGTGAGATATACGCTCGCTCGATCTCCAAAATAGACTGCCATTGCAATTGCATACAGTTGCAATTGAGACGGTTGGTTCCATACAGTAATTAATTTAAAATATATCCGATAACCGATTAATATTGACTTATATAAGGGTCAAATATTTATATTCAGCAAACGAGCAATGTCTCGCTTAAGCGGCGCGATATACATTTTTTTGCTTCTATCGATGTGAGTCGTATGTAGATATTAGCCGCTGCATCATTACCCTCCTGGATCAAAAATCATAGTGTCACTGGATATGGTCCAGAATACGGCGTACTCAAAGGACTCTTGACTCTGTCAACACGAACGAATACGTGTGAGCAATTTTGAGGATGTACGTATCTTGCTTGGTCGGATGTCGTGTGTCCGTAGGAACTAAAGCTCTCATTTTTGTGCGAATTTCTCGACGAAATCCGAAGTATCTGTGTTTGGGTTCGAATTTTGATCGATTGTGAAGAACTCACCGGGAACCTTGGTGTTTTGACCATACACAAGCTCTGCTGGGGTGCAGTTGAGGTCTTCCTTGACTGAGGTTGGAATACTCAATATAACTGTTGGAAGGTCAGAACTCCAATGGGATGTATTACATCGAGCTGTTAATGCGGCTTTAAATTGCCTATGAAAACGTTCGAATTCACTTTCGAATTGTAAGCTGTTGTCCGAATACGATGTGAACCTTGGACCTCGATGAACGGTTTTACTTACCGTTTTGGCAGTCATTTCTCGGATTGGATAAGCTTCTGGCCAACGGGTAAATCGGTCGACCATCGTTAGAATATAATGATAGCCATTCGACTGGGGTAGTGGACCAACTAGGTCCATGTGGATGTGTTCAAACCTGCCACTTTGTAGCTCGAATTTATCAAGTTCTGATTTTGTGTGGCGGTGGACTTTGAACTTTTGACATGGGATACAAAATTTCGCCCAGTTGCTTGTATCAGTATTCAGTATTCAGAATTATTTTGAAGCGATTAACTTACGCGTGGCACGGATGCCTGGGTGTGATATGCCATGTAGACTATCGAAAATTTTCCGTCGCACATCTTTGGGGACAAAGGGTAGATTTTTATCTGTCGTTGTCTCACACCAAATTTGTTGTTTATGGTCCGGTAAGTTGAGTAAATTGTAGGTTTACTCTTTATGTTGGATTCCGTACTGAAATCAATTTCTGCAATGCGTCGTTACGCTGTTGCTGTTCCATAGTAGTTCTTTCATGTCGAAAGAGTAGACGCTGATTTCTGGCAAAAATGTTTCACCACATTGTGTTTACCTTTAATGTGGTGAATGTCGATCGTGAATTAAGCAATATAATCAAGATGTCGTAATTGCCAGGGACTACGTTCAGATGTTGACACTATTGCTGTTATTAAAGGCTTGTGGTCAGTGAATATAGAGAAATTTCGGCCTTGGACGAAATGGCGAAAGTGTTTGATTGCTAAATATATTGCAAGAAGTTCTCTATCGAATGTACAGTATTTTGTTTCCGCTGGAGAGAGCTTCTTTCAAAAAAACGCTAACGGTTGCCAACATCCCTGGTTGCGTTGTTGTAGGACAGCTCTAACTGCTAAGCTGGAAGCGTCCGTAGTGATGTTGAACTCAGTGTCGATCAACCGATGTGCCAAAAATGTGGCATTAGAAGAGAAGTTATTTCGGTATTTGCCTTTCTTTAGTTAAATGGCCAAATGCCTGTTAATAGGAGATAACAGTTCCGCTAAACGTGGTATAAAACGGTGGTAATAGTTCACCTTATCTACGAACTGCTGTATATGGCGGATTGATGCTGGCTCTGGAAAGTTTGAGGATAACATCGGAGGAATACCATCTTTTGAAATTGTGTGGCTCAAGAAGTCGAGTGACTTCACGCCGAAAATGCATTTCGAAGCTTTGATATTTAATCCAAATGCGCAGAGACGTTTAAAAACTAACTCGAGATGTTCTCTGTGTTCCATCTCGGAATAGCTTGCAATAAGGATATCATCGATATAAGAAAAAACGAAGTCCTTTTAAAATTTCGCTAGGGAATCGCTGGAATGTCTGGGCTGAGTTTTAAAATTTCGCTAAAGAATCGCTGGAATGTCTGGGCTGAGTTGCGAAAATCATATGGCATAAACTCAAAAAATCCAAAAGGTGTTGTTATCGCTTTTTTATGAATATCCTCTGCAGCCATGGGAATCTGATGAAAGGCCCGTACCAAATCTATTTTCGAGAAAATAGTCGCGCCGGCAAGTTTCAACGAAAAACTGTGTATGTGGGAAATTGGATATCGATCCGGGATTGTGGCAGTGTTCAACTGGCGATAGTCTCCACAAGGGCACCAGTCCTTGTCTTTTTTTAACCATATGTAACGGTTTATCTGTCATAAACTATAATTCTGTTTTTTTAGCTTTCAATTTACTTGCGTTGAGTTTTCGTGGTTTAGCACAAGGTAATCTACCATGTGAGACGATGTAGTGAACTACATTATGCTTCACTGGGAGATTCTAATTCGGAGCCTTTAGTGAGCGTGAGATATTTTTTTAATAGAGTGTCGTATGAATTATTAACGCTAAAATGTTTTGGAATGGCGCTGAAATGGCGTATCAACTTGAGCGATAGTTGCGTTCACGACAAGGGTTGTAAGCGGATCAGAAAGTTTTCTGTTTTTCAAATCAACCACAAGACCGTATTTTGACAAGAAAATCAGCGCCTATAATAAGCCTGTCTACTGCCGCGATTATAAAGGGATGAGTCAACGAACGCCGGAGACCGAGATTGACTGTCAATAATTTTTTGCCGTATGTGGAAATTGCCACCGTTTGCATACATTTGCTGCGGTAAGTATGCAAACGGTATCTTTTGCTTGTCGGGGAAACTTTTTAACGGGTATCACAGATACTTCAGCCTCCGTATCGATCAGAAATTGCAAATGATTTGCTTGATCGGTAATGAAAAGACGGCTAGAACAACCAATCCCACTGTTTGCCGTAGAAACAGCAGGATTTACATGTTTTCCGGAGACTATGAGTAGCTTGAGGAAGCTACTAGGTCAATAGGAAGGTCAATACCTTCTGACACAACCTCCCGATATCCTCCTGCCTAGCGGCAAAATTTATCTTCCCACAATGGGAATTTCTGCGTTTTCTCTCAATACTCAAGATTCTCTAAAGGGATTTTCTGCCTTTTCTAATCACTAAGCGGGCGAAAGCGGCGCGATATACATATTTTTGCTTCGATCGATGTGAGTCATATGTAGATATTAGCCCGCTACAATGACATGCTCTAGTTTTAAGTGTCATTTAATTTTTAGTAACTTTCAAATGTTTTGAAACACTTTTCCTGTTAAGATGGCACCTTGGTCTGTTAACATAAGCTCAGGAGTTCCAAATCTACAGATGAAGTTTTCACACAAGACTTGTGCAATTGTCTCTTCTTCCTGATAAAAAGTTAAAGTTAAGTTGTTGTGGCTGCTATCGCACACTTAGACCAATTTTGATCCGTTGTGATACCACTCTATACGGCTATACGTCCGAGTCTTTTCGTAGAACCATCTGCGCATTGCATAGCTCCATGTCAGGCCTATAGTACTGACATGGAAGATGGGTCGGCCCAAGGATTCTAAACACGACAGAGGATCCAGATATGTTCATTTTTCACCACCGATCGCATCGCCCAAACGATCGAAGGTGCAAAACCCATTTTGCATCCTGCCTCAAATCGGATTCGAACCCGGTACCTCCCGCTTCAACTGCCGCAGCTTTAACCACTGCGCCACCTAGGTGGTTTCTTCTTCCTGATAGCATTAAATATTTTCTAAAATCGTCCTGATATGTTAAAATATATTTGTGTTACTATGCTATGTAGGAACCATGGCACGGTCATCAGGGGATGTGTGGTTTAATGCACCAGCAATCTTATTAAGTTTACTTGACCTTTATACTACTTCGTACTCATATTCATCGAGCAAAGATTCTCCAACGACTGAGTCAAGGTGTCGGGTTTAATAAGTTCCATAACCGTATAAGAGGCTTGTAATCTGTCACAATTAAACGATAAAAAGTTGAAGGTCAAGAAACATTTTATATACACATATTTTTAATGAAACAAAAGTGTATAAACGCATTAATTTTCAAGCTCAACCACTGATTACATTATTTCAGTTTATTGCGATAAAAATGTAATCTGCTGAATGTTATTTTATATTTATATTGAAAAATCAGTCATAATTACTAATTTGTCGACTTAATGTGTAATATTTTTTTATGTGAAACTAAAATCTTAAAAAATTGCAAATATTAATAAAATTGAATAATTTTGTATTCGTTATAATAAATTAATATAAATAATTATATTTTAGTGCAATAAAATGTCGAACAAATTAAAATTTGAAAGTATTTATGATAATTTGCAACATAATTTTACCAGTTCCATAAATAGTGATACGAGTGATAACAGTGAAACAGTTAATGATTGCGATAATGATTTAGAAGTTGTGTTACGTGACCGTAAAGATAGTGATGAAATAAAAACAAATCGTCAAAAGCATAAAAAGCATAAGAGTTGGAATCAAAAAAAATTGCATGAAATTAATACGAAATATTTTGACGAAAATAATGATACAAATTGTGATGAAAATAGTGACAAAGAAAATGCGCGACTAAGTCAAAAAAACAGAAGATCAAAAAGTGTGGGTTTTGTTTTAAAGCCTGACCGATATTCTGATGATTCATACGAAACCGCCGAAGATGATGACAGTGTTGATGAAATAGGGATCGACGTTGCACGAAATAGTTATATTGCTCAAATACAGGTAACTATTGAAAATACTTTTTTTTCATTAAAATCAGTTAGATCGGATCCAAGCTTATAAGTCTATTTAATTCTTTGCTGATAAAATGTTATCGATGTTTCTGCATTCTAGCGCGTAAAATCTAATTTATTAATTTAAATAGTATTTTAAACGCATAGATCAAAATTAGTATGTGTTCAAAATTTAACAAGTAAACATCACCTTAATTTTGCCATGACTGTAAGTTATCATCCCATCAAAGTGCTATTATATACCTATTATGGTTAAGTATTAGCAATATTTTAAATAAGTGTCATTTGTCACCTAAATTATGGATGAGTGTTGAGGAAATGACCTTTTGAAAATAAAAAATATTGTGAATCACTTAAATTATTTTTCTTGTCATTAAACATATAATTGCTATTTGGTCTAAAATTAAATTTCATATTATGATGCGTACATACAGTCTCATTCGATTGGGTTAATTCTGTCACATGTGAAAAATTAACGTTTCAATCAAATAGCATTGACTTTTAGCTGAACGACTGTATTTCAATATTTATTTATCAAACTGATAAGAGTTTTACAGAATGATGCAAAGTACAAAAATAAAAGTGTGCGATAACATATTTGTACATAATAAACTTTAGGGCTTTATATAAATAATTTTAATTTTAACATTTCATCTAACATTTATATAGCATAATACATTAAAAACGTTTCAATATATACATACAATGGTAACATATAATAATTCATGAGATATTCATTAGTCTAAATTTAATTCTTAATCAATCATTAAATATGTTTTGTTTGTTTTTATTGGTTTAGGTTATACCATCTCAAGAACCGTTAGAAGATAACGAACAAACGACGCTTTGTAGAAATAATCTTCGAAAACTTTCAGAATGGTTGTCGTCAGCATCTGTATTCAAATCAAGGAAAATAAAATAAAATTCGTATTAAATATTAATATTATAAAAAACAAAACCATTAAAAGCCAAATTTCGAATCAAATAGGGAAACATTCAATTGCCGATTTGTTATAAATAAATTTATAAATAAATTGAAAACAAATTTATTAACAAAAAAATTGATCAACAAATTTTCTTTGGTTTAAATAATTGTTTTAGAACCATTATTATACATCAAGTTCATCAACGACAACAGCCTCATCACCATTTGAGCAGAAATTTCCGGTTACTAACACAACATCAAAGTGTTTATCAAATGGTGTGTTACTTATTGTTTTTTTTTACATCTGTACCAATAATCAGCAAATTTATTTTCAGAAAAAACATATATATCGATATCAAACGATGAGCCTGAATCATTCAGTGAAACAGAAATCGATGACGAATTATTACCAAGGAAAAAACTTGGATGGAACCCACCTGAACTACCACCATTGCCACCCGAAATAAATTTGCCTATTGATTCAAAACATACAAAAGCTGATGTATCAACATTCCTGCAAAAAAAAAGTTTAGCCCAGGGAATGATGGACTTGGCCCTTTTATCAGCTAATACAAATCAATTGAGATATGTTCTCGATTCACGTGGTACCCATCCGTATTTTATAACCAGCCTATCGCTTATATGTTTCAGTTTATTTCTACAGATACTAGTCGGACTGTCGTTAGTCTGGGTAAGCCAATATAATGTTTGTAAAAAAAGAGAATACAAGATCGCCGATCGCCTAAACAATATTTCAATGATTGGAGTATTTTTGATAACGATAACAAATGCTTTTATTTCAACATTTGGAGGATCGACCAATAGCGAGGGCGTCGACAATGTAAATAGAATTAATGTTTCCTCGGACGATAATTTGGAATTAATTTAAATTAAAACTGTGATTTTATATTTTAGTAGATAAATATAAGTAATAATATAATTATTTGATGAATGAATGGCAATAATTGCCAGAGTATAAGTATAATTTTAAAAATACATATTTAATCGTTAACACAATAAATGATAAAACTATATTTAAATATAAAAAAAAATATTTTTTTGCATAAACATTATATCAAATTCAAAATAAAACTATTTATATTTATTTTAGATAATAATTAATAATTTTATGTTATATAATAAAATTGTATCAAGGGGATTACTAAGTTAAATGTTTTTGATTAAAAATTGCTACTGATTAAATACTTTTCTTATCATTTCGGTATACCCACATATGAAGATATCGGTACACCCACATATACACAAAAACACACACACATCTATACTTACACATAAATAATCTATGGCTTAATATACGGCCCTAACCGCATCTCAACTGAGACCTTACTATAAATTAATACAGTAATCCCCCGATTTACGAACAGGATACGTTCTATGAAATTTGTACGTATATCGAAATTCGTATACCGAGCCCAATATTAGTATGGCATTCTTTGAAAGTATTTGTTTTGTTTTTATCTCTACAATCTGTTTTGGAGCTCGAGGCACTTCCAACTCTTTCGCGGTTCGCTTATTTACGTCCTTACCTTACGCCATTACAGCCAAATTGAGGACGTACGGCTATAGCACATTGCATAGCTCCATGCCAGCCTATAGTACTGACATGGAAGATGGGTTGGCCGATGAATTCTGCACTACAACAGGGGTTCATAGATGTGTTCATTCACACCACCAATCGTATTCGTATGGTGAAAAATCCCTTTACCATCCTGCTTCTATCGGGATTCGAACCCGGTACCTACCGCAAAATGTTCGTTATACGAAACCCTTTAAAAAAATTTAAAACAATATGATTTGAAAATAAAAGAAAGATAATTCATCCATTTTAAAAACAGAAAAATAAAAATTACATTAATCATTAAAAACGAAAATTTAACATTAATAAAAAAATTTAAATTAATTTTTTTTTTTTTTTTTAACGGTTTTTACAGGCCATTATTGGCCCGTACCGTGTCAACAATTTGACTCCATCGGTTTCGATCACGAGCCAGCTCTTCAAACCGTTGTAGGCAGTTCGCTCTCTACGCCGTGGAGCCATCGTCGCCGACAGCGACCTCTTCGCCTACCGAAAGGCGGTTCTCCCTTAAAGGTTCGCTGTATCATTCGGTTCGGATCAGCACGCAGAACGTGTCCGAGCCAGCGTACTCGCTGTCCTTTAATTTAATGCTCGATATCAGGAATTTGCATTAAATTCCTGATCTCGTGATTGAAAAGAACTCGGTAAGTGCCATCGACGTCGCGTTTTGGACCATATATCACACGCATGATTCTTCTCTCGAATGTAAGAAGCCATCTTTCGTACTCATCCGTCAAGGTCCAACTCTCACATCCATACATGACAACGGGTCTGATCAACACTCTGTACAGTTTCAGCTTATCCGTATTTGCAAGATATTTTGATTTCAGCAGTGGACGTAGAGGCTATAAAGCCCGATTGCCAGCGGCAAGGCGGACCTTGATATCCTCTCCCACACTATTATCGTGAGTGATGAGAGATCCAAGATACTTGAATCTCATCACTCCTTCAAACGTGTGGTTACCACTACTGAAATCAATTGCGTCTTGGTCTCTAAAACCCGAGATTAGATATTTGGTTTTTGACTCGTTGATTTTGAGACCAACGGAAGCTGAACACTGTTCTAGTGGATCAAGTATCTCTTTCACTCCGTTGCCATTTAATCCAATCACACAGATATCATCTGCATAAGCAAGAAGTTGATTGGATTGTCGGAATAAGATATTGTCCTGAGGTGTTTCACTTTTACGAAGGATGTATTCCAACATGAGATTAAAAAGTATCGGGGACAGCGCATCTCCTTGTCGAACACCGGAATTGATTGCAAAAGTTCTCGATAGCCTGTTCTCAACTTTGACACAGCATTGTGACTGCGTTACGTTCATTTTACACAGATGTACATATTTTTTCGGTATTCCTAAATATTCAAGCGCATACCATAATCTCTCTCGATTGATCGAGTCATAGGCTTGCTTGAAATCTAGGAATACCTGGTGTACATCGCGAGATGTTTCGTAGTACTTGGAAAGAATCATCCGTAGCGAAAAAACTTGATCAGTGACTGACCGATTTGGACGGAATCCTCCTTGGTAGTCACCGACAATTTCCTCCGCTAAAGGAGTAATTCTTCCCAAGATTATGTAAGACAGTAACTTATATGCTGTGCAAAGGAGAGCTATACCGCGATAATTCTCGCATTTCATGCGATCACCCTTTTTGAATATTGGGCATAACGCGGCCACTTTCCATTCGTCAGGCATAACTGCGTTTCGCCATACCAATCGAATAAGGTCAAAAAGACAGTTCCACAAAGTTAGCCCTCCGAATATCAAGAGCTCTGAATTAATGCAATCAACTCCTGGTGAACGATTTTTCTTTAACCAATCAGTTTTGGGCTTAGTTTTCACTATACCGAGAGTGTGCTGGGCAGCATCGACAACCGAGGTTTTCAATACTTCCCAGACACTGTTCACATCATCAGATTGGTAATTGGATTGTATAATGCTATTGCTGACAAGATCTTGATATTTTCGTTGCGTTTCTTCATTTATCAGACCTTCACAGGAGATTCGCGTTTTATATTCTCCTGTCCTCCCTGACTTGTACGAAAATTTCCATCGTAGCTTTGCAGCAACCATAAAATGGTCACTGCCTACGAATTTTGTTGACGACCGATACGATCTCACATCTTGGACAACCCGAGCCCGCCCTTTTGAAAACAAAACACATGGTCAATTTGGCTTCGGGATGTTTTACGTGGGTGTGTCCATGTTTCTAAGTGGATGTTTTTATGAGGAAAGAATGTACTTGCTACTTTGAGATCATGAGCGATCGCAAAGTACATCATTCTTTCCCCATTCTCGGTCGCAGTTTCGTGTCGGGAGTACGGACCTATATTGTTACATACAGTTCTAGCATTAAAGTCACCAATCACCAATTTGACATCGTGCTCCGGTATAGAACCCATCAGATTATCCAGATTATTGTTAAATGAGTCTTTATCCTGGGATTGGCTTACATCAGTGGGCGCATGTATACAGACAATTGACAGGTTGGCTAATCTCATGTGCAAGCGAAGCTTACACATTCGATTATCGACTGCTTGAAAGTCCAAGACAGCCTTTTTTACCTGTGGCCCAATGAGAAATCCAACCACAAGATTTCCGAGGTCATCTCCACTGTGTAGCAACGTATAGCCTAGGGACACATGGTCTCCACTTTTAGGCATGTGATAAGGCCGTCCAACACGCCAGGTTTTCTTAATGACTGCACGTTCCACGTGCCGATCCTCAATCTCGTGTCCGGGTACTTAAGCGGGGGTTCGTTTTTTTTGTTGTTTTGGCGGTATCCGATTTTCTTATTTTTGTTGACATTTTTAACATTTTCACGGTTTTACGGATGCGGGTCGTCAGCCCAGCGATCCAAACAGATTTAGTCGCCTCCTACGTCAAGCTCTGGATACTGTGGTGGTATTCTATGGGTCTCATGTTTCGTTCGTAATATTTACGAAACACGAATGCCCCCAACCACAGGGCCCAAATTTAAATTAATAAATGTTTATTAATATTTATTCTGATGTGTTGTGTGAACTCTCATCCAAGCTAGTAGTAGATGATTTTGTATCTGAACTGGCACCTGAAATAGATTCTATTCTATAGGTTCTTGAAAATTAAGAGCTGCAACACTGTTGGGAAACCCTAAAATATATAAAAATACAACGACTAGAGCACCTGATGGCAGATTTGTCGTGCGACTACCATTCATTACACTACGTCCCGAGATAGGCAACTCATTATTTAACGCATGATCCAGGATGCGTGGCATCGAGAAAAAATTTATGAAGTCTGCAAAATATCACGAGGAATATAAACAGTTCATGGAGGAATACAGTCAACTGGATCAAATGACTCTTATCCCATGGACAGAAATCAAAAACGATGAAAACTCCAAATATTTTATGTCTACATATTGGCCACAAACTGCAACCAGATCTTACAACAACGTTGCTGCAATTTCGAAAAAAACATTATTGCCATTAACGCAGACATTGAAAAGATGTATAGGCAGATATTGGTGGATCCAGCTGATACGATGTTTCAACTAGTTTTGTGACGTAAAGATCCTGAAGAAAGATTAAACGTCTACAAATGTAACACTGTCACATATGGAACATCATGTGCTCCGTTTCTTGCTATTCGATCATTAGAAGAGATAGCGAAAACTTATGAATTAAAATATCCAGATGCAGCTCATGTTATTCGTAACAGTTTTTATATGGATGACCTACTTACTGGAAGTGCTACAGTAGAGGATGCTGTAAGACTCAAAATTAAATTGAGTGAAATACTAAGCAGTTGTGGATTTAAGCTTCGAAAGTGGAAATCAAATTCATCTGATTTCCTGAAATCTTTAGAAGCAGATGTTAAAGATATACCAAAGCTTATCGAAGATGATCAAAGCACTAAAGCGCTTACGTGATGTATTTTCATTCAAACTTAATATAATAACAAGTGACGTGATCTGGACAAAAATGCTTTCGGAAAGCTCAAAATTCTATGATCCAGTAGGATGGGTATCTCCTATTATAATTACATTCAAAATATTATTACAGAAACTATGGCTTACTAAAACAGTTTGGGACGATCAAGTACCAAACAATATTATTTGAATATGTACAGCGTACGGTGCGGTACATTATATTAGAACCCTTAATGAATTTAGCCATATCTCAGTTCACCTAGTATGGTCAAAGGGTAAGGTAGCGCCAATTAAACAGTTAAGCTTACCAAGGCTAGAACTTTCTGGTGCTGTGTTACTAGCAGAATTGGTGAAGTATTGTAAAACTATATTCGACATTGACGATTCAAAAATATATGCTTGGACTGACTCGATGATCGTATTGCACTGGCTATCAGATATCCCAGCCAGATGGAAAACATTCATTTCCAATAGAACAAGTCAAATTTTAGACACTCTATCAAGAGAAAGATGGAATCATGTGGTATCGAAGCAAAATCCGGCCGATCATATATCAAGAGGAGTGAATCCCAAATTAATTTCAAAATTAAACCAATGGTGGCAAGGACCTGATTGGCTTCATGAATTCGAATCAAAGTGGCCAAAATCAACAATAACACAACCGTCACCTGAATTGAATTTCGAAACAAGGACAAAGGGATCAATAGCATTATTCGTAACAAGCGAGAATGCCATTGTTAATAAATTGATTATGAGCAATTCATCTTGGTGTAAGACAAAACAGATAATGGGATACATTTTACGGTTTTGTAAATTACCAAAATCACAATGTCGAATGCCGAATACCAAAATATTATCGTATCAAGAATATAGAACCGCTGAACACTACATAATACGAGCAGTAAAATTGTCCAGCTTCAAGACCGTAATGGCAAAAATCGAGCGAAATCAATCATTGGAATCCAACAATGTGTTATCAACGCTAGACCCATTCATAGACTCTCAAGGAATCCTTCGGGTAGGAGGGCGACTTAGCAATTCGCATCTTAGTTATGAGGTCAAACACCCAATAATTCTACCAAAGAATCATGCAGTGAATCAACTGATAATTCGAGAAATTCATATTATAAATTTACATGCTGGAAATGCATTAATGATGAATTTAATACGACAACAATATTGGATGATTGGTGCCAGATACAATATCAAACGCTATATAAAGTCTTGTGTAACCTGTATAAGATATCGAGGTGTTCATCGTGACCAAAAAATGGATAATCTACCGGCAGAAAGATGTGCAAAAAATCGACCTTTTTTAAATACAGGAGTAGATCACAAACCCGAAATGCTTCAGTAACAGAGGCATACGCCGCAGTCTTGGGTTGTCTGGCCATCAAAGCCGTCCACTTGGAAGTTGTTAGCAGTCTCAATACTGAATCCTTTCTTGCTGCTTTAAAAAGATTTGTGTCACGTCGAGGATTACCCAATCAAATCTGGTGTGACAATGGATCCAATTTCATTGGAGCTAATAATGAATTAAAAAAGCTTAAACGAGAAATCTTAAAACAGCAAACCAATGAGCTAATATCTAATTTTATCTTACAAAAAGGAATAGAATTTAAATTCAATCCAGTTTGTGCGCCACACTTTGGAGGTTTATGGAAAGCGGCAGTAAAGTCGGTTAAGTTTCATTTTAGACGAACAACAAACGACGCTAAACTCAATTTCGAAGAAGCCACAACTTTAATAACGCAAATTGAAGGCTTGTTAAATTCCAGACCTTTGTGTAGAATTGGCGATGATATTGATGACCATGTACTTACGCCAGGACATTTTCTAATTGGTGAACCATTGCATGCTGTGCCTGAGCCACTATTATGCAACATACCAATTAACAAATTATCCAGATGGCAGAATATCCAGCTACGTGTTCAGTCCTTTTGGAAGGCGTGGTCTTCCGATTACCTCAATACATTACAACAAAGAGGCAAATGGAAATCAAAACAATTTGCCGTAAATATAAACAGCGTAGTGTTGGTAAAGGACGACAACTTACCACCAAATCAGTGGTTGTTTGGTAGGGTTATTGAAACACATCCAGGTAACGATGGAATTGTTCGAGCACAGACTGTGAAAACAGCTACCAGCACGATCAAACGTCCTGTAACAAAATTAATAGTACTTCCAACCAATAAAACAAAAATTGATAACATTTAATGAAAACAAATCTGTAAGGTAACACTGTATCGTATTATATATCAGCAATTGTTGTAATGGCACTTAAGAAAATATTTGTTTACATACAATTTGACAATAAAATTCCATTCATAAAATAATTCGATAAATTTCGATAGTTAAATCCAAACCCGTTCGGTGACATCTATCAATAATAAAAATAAATAATATAAAGTAAAGTTATTTATGTACTAAATGTTACCTTCCAAGCCAAAAAGTGCCTAATTGTGAATCTTTAAAACTTAAGTAATTATAAAAATAACGCAAGATAAATAAGCAATAAGTTGTTTTGATTGATTAAAGTTTAATTAAATAAAATTAATTTTCAAAGTATAGTGTTAGTGAATTTATTATCCAGAAACAATTATCTGAAGTAACATTCCTACGAATACTGACACCTGAAATAGATTCTATTTTATATGTTCTTGAAAATTAAGAGCTGCAGCACTTTGTTTAAAAAAATAAAAACTATTGAAGTTTGCTTTGCAGATTTGTTTTTATCATTATATAATTGCCTATAACAAAGTAGTGAATTTTCGATTTCTCTGGAAACCTTAAGACTTCTTTCTGAAGAAGGATCGTTTTCCGAAAATATATCCATACCTTCCCGGATAAGAGAAAACGCCTTTCCCATTTTTAGTGTTGTCAAAATAAGAGAACTTTCACAATGCGTAACATCTTCCGAATTTTCTGCGAATCTGCGCGTCCTTCAAGTATCGTTATAAATAAAGCTCTTCCTGCTCCGATCCAAGAACGTTTACCACATCTTCATTGTCTACTTCATTCATACCGGCTATATGTGTCATGGCGACAATTTCATTATGAATTTCTTGAATGTTTTGTAGTGAACTACCAAAATCATTAGTGCATTCCGGCCATAATTTTTTCCACACTCCATTCATAGCTGTTTCCTGAACTTCATCCCAAGATTTTTTAATGTTATCAACGGCATTAATAATATTAAATTACTTCTAATATTCTGTAATTGTTGGCTGATTTGGACCATCAACATAAGATGGATAAGATTTTTGAAAACGCGGCGCAAATAATAAGCCTTAAAATTGGCAATTACACCCTGATCCATGAGGTTGGAGTATAGGGGTAGTATTTAGTGGTAGGAATACGATTTTGATGTTGTTAGGAATATCCCTTAGGTGCATTGTCAATTATTAGCAATGCCTTCTTTGAAATATTTTGCTCGAAATTAAATTTTGTCACAGAGTTTGAAAAATAATTTTTCAATCAGTATTCAAAAAGAATCCTTTCCATCCTTTTGTATTTGACCGCCAAATAACACTAAGTTTTGATTTGTTACAACCTTAGAAGACTCTTGGATGAATGATGAATAGACTTTAACTTATTATCACCTGCAGCATTCCCTTCCAATAAAACCGTTACACGGTCTGCCTTAAATCCTGACGCAGCCTTTTCTTGTTTGGAAATGAATGTTCTGGATGGTATTCTTTTCCAGAACAGACCGATTTCGTCTACATTATACACTTGTTGTGGAGCATTTCCACCGGCTTCGACAATTTGATTAAATTCTAATTTGCTGCTTCTCCAGATATTTTTATATTATGTAATGAATGACGTTTGTTAAATCTATCAAACCAGTTTTTGCTGGCTAAAAACTGGTTTGACTGAGATCCCTCGCCATCTTTGATTATTAAATACTGGTGAAGACTTCTGGCTTTTTGTTGGATAATAGTTGTACTTATGGCTATATTTCGTTGGGATTGATGGTCTATCCACACACTAAGCATTCGCTCCATATCTTCCATCACCACACTTCTTTGTTTCGAAACATTTTTTGCCATCAAAGATGTTACTCTTTGTACACAACCTTTAATTTCTCACCTGCTTCTAGCCTTCTTAAAACATCAAGCTTTACCTCCCATGTAATCGCTTTACGGATCTTTTTTGCACCAGTGGCGTGAACCGTAGTGCCTGTTCGTTTACCAGACATTTCGATAGCAAAAATAATTTTCACTTGATTTACCACCAACAATATAATATATGTAAACCACCAACAATAATAGACTTTACTAATGTGATATCACATTTTTTATAAATGATAGAACTTAATTTTTTATTTTAGAAGATTTCCTAAATTTTCTAACAAAAAATTAAACATTGCGTAATAGCGAATTTTTCGTTCGTATAACGAATTTTGTACTTTACAAATGATGTTCGTAACTTACGAATGATGTTCGTAAATCGTACCTTCGTTAATCGGGGGATTACTGTACCTATTGGTGCATATTGTAGGTGGTCAGCCCAACAAAAGCTTTTACACACAATCGTTTTTTACAACTAGACTCAAGAGAGTTCTTTGTGATAATATGACGATCACTATCGGAACTCTAGAGAAACCTGATGGATCTCATACAAATGAAACCTCATTTTCCCGAAAGTGATAATTCTAAAATGAAAATCGAAATAACTCGCACACCATATACAAAAGTTTCAGCTGTTGGAATTTGATGACAAAAGATAGAATCTGATGAAGCATCGGCTCCTTCTATAAATTTTAAATACCAGGTTTAGACGGGATAGTTCCGGATCTTTAACTGAAATATATCCTAGACCACCTGGCACATAATATCTTCAGAGCCAGTTAAACCAAGGCATACATTTCAAGATTATGAAGAAAAAGTACAGGTTATAGTGTTCATTCTATATATGACCAGGCAAAAATTTCTCGTCTTATCAGCTTGTTCTCGTATATACTTAAATGTTTAAAGCGATTAGTATTATAGAGCGATTAGATTATATAGTTAAATACTTTAGCGATAATGTACTATCGTACATTCCAAACAACACGCATGAATTCCCGAAAAGTAAATCTGTTGAAACAGCAGTCGGACGTAATAAAAAATCACTGGACAGCCAGAAATTTGTCATGGGAGCGTTTCTGAACATCAAAGGAGCGTTTGATATCGCTTTCTCCAGTGCGATGATCTCTGCAGCTGAAAGATATAGCATGGAGACTACACTTGTTCAGTGGTTTAGTGCCATGCTAACGCCTAAGAGAACTACTGTAGACTAAGGTAGTGATGTGATGACAGTGATCACCCGAAAGCGATGTCCTAATGGTGTAGTTCATTCACCGCTCTTATTTGTCTGTGTGGTAAACTCAATTGTAGTCCATCTAAACGACAACGGATTTTACTGGTAGGGTTATGCCGATGACATCGCCATAATATAACATAATATGTAAATTGCGATTACATGCAAAGAGTGACTAATACAGTTGAAGCATGGTGTAGTGATTAGGGTCTATGCCAACCCTAGGAAAACTGAGATGATTATATTCACTAAACATATGATTTCGAGATACTTTGGCGGAGGAGAAGAAAGTGTCCCTTCTTCTGCTCATGCTCTTCATACTCTTCCCATAGACTACACTGCTTTTGATTATATTTCCTATCTCAAATAAATTATTTTCTTAATTGTTCATCTGTTTGGTTTTTACTTTCATTCCACCTTCTTCATCTAAAATCTCACCTAGGATGTTTACTCTTCACCAAATATACAAATTTCAGAGTATTTATACATAGTAGACAAGTAGCGTATGCCGGATGAGGAGATAGAATGGGTATCGAATCTCTACGGTATAGAGAGAACAAAGTTGCCAAATGGTTTCTAACTTACCATACAAGTAAAATATATATTTTTGTCATATCACTTATAAGGGCGATCAGAGAGCCAGTTCGATACATGAATGCGTCCTGTTAATTCTTTTTAGTTTGTTATTTTATGTACCTTAATTCTATCTACTATTTGAAACATGTCAATTATCAGCGGGGTTTTTGCCGTGAAGGCGTACATTTAAATAATTTAAGTGCCTTGTTACATATCTACCAAAAAATCTAAATCTTCTTATTCAGGTAATACGTTTTTCCTCGATTCCAACAATTTTTTTTATTTAAATTTTAAAATCATAAAACCGTTTCAGATTTTTCTCACGACTTAACCATATTAAAAAATTAGGCCGGAAACTATTTCAGAACTCAATGCCACTAGGGCCCACGGTTCAACCCACACACACTTACACATTGAAAACACCCAATCGTGGTGATTTTTGTTCACCCCAGGAATCGAACCTGAGACTCCCACCGAATGACAGAGCAAACACGCTACTTCGTCTGCCACGAGTGATAGTAACATCTCCATAGCTAGCATCCTAATTTTTTATCTTTAGTGTAAGCAGTAATATTAGATTAAGCGTATACTTGGATTTGGCCTCATTTTTTTACTAATTATATCAGGCCTGTCTCCCTTCCAACCATAGCAGTAGCACCTGCAGTGGTTATGACAAACATGTTATGAATTGTTAAGGAAAATCGTTTTAATTTTATTTTACCTTCATATACATCAACTGACTTAGTTGTACCCTTAAGTGGGACATGGAGATGGAGAGCCAATTCCTCTGTAATGTTAAAGGCCTTAGCAGTATCATTAACATCAGTACTTTTGCCTTAAGCTTTGCGGAAGAAATTTGCACACTGAAATGCTATATGTGCTTCAGTCGATTGTCTTATGCTTGCCCATACGTCTTGTTTTGTTTTGGCGAGACAAAATTTTTGTTACGAGTCTCACTGTATGTATCCGGATTATTTACGATTCCGACGTGGATCAATATTAAAACGACTAGAGTTTAGTCAAACTTTCATTTCCTTTATTTCACACAATAAACGGTTAAGATTAGCTGCTTGTCACTGGTGGGGCCTGTGACACTTATCGTATGCATCCAATTTATAACACAATCTTTCAATTCCCCTCGCAACAGTAAGTGAAGTGGCGCTTAAACTTCGATGAAGTATGTGTTGAGATATTTCCATGCATCACTGTAGTAAGTCCCAACCGGTCATTATCAATTAATTATAAAGGACTCTCAACATCTTCCAAATTCCAACCCTTTCTGTAAGGTTTTTAAAACAAACTTTTTAGTTGATTTGCTATAATCTTATGAGTCATTTACCATTGTGAATGACCGTCAGTTCTAGTAGTTCCTCTTCGTTCATTTCTTCATCCAAAAGCAGTTCCTCCAAATCGTTGGTTGCCATAATGGAAAATTATTTCCAAATTATTAAACACCAAATTATTCACATCAGATGCCATATGTAATAAGATTAAAATGTTGCAATAACACACTGATCTTGTGCTTGTATAATTGATTTCGTATTGGGTGGTAAATAAATTATTTCATCGTTTGGATGGCTTCAAAAGTAAAACTCTTTCCGTCGAATCAATCTCCGCGTTAGCTTTGTCTATTGTTTTGCTGTCATACGCCATTTTACCTTCGTGATATTTTTTGCTCTTCTAATAATTCTGTTCGTTCTTCTTCATTAACAACAGCTAATTTCATTTTTATTGTCTCACATCGGCTGCAGGTATTGACTCTAGGGGACTGGACTTCAAGTAGCTTCACAATATTATCTATTCATAGTAGATAGATTTAAATCGCTAGGTGGATATTTCATTGATGAGTCTTTTTTATTGTAGTGACTTTCGTAAGAAAGAAATCTTTCTTTAGTACCTTTCCTTTTCTTCAGTCAGTTTTTGAGAAGAAGCATGATACCCATGATAGTTTGCCTTTACCGATGATGATTTTTGATGAGTTTTTATTTTATTTTAAACTGTGTTTAAGACTTGTTCGTTTTCACAGAGAGTGTTAGTGAAGTATTTCTCGCCGAGAAATTGTCTCTTCTCCGTGAAACTCCATAAAATATTTGTAAAAATGGTTTCGGGTTCTTGGAGCAACACAACTTTTAAGTTTCATTTCGACTTGTTTAGTACAAATTTCAATTAGACCAGAGAAGTATGCTTGTTTTTGGTTATATTCTCTAAGGAATTTATCCACAATTTTGTTCAAATATTTGGTTTTGTTCATCAGGTGCCGTTTATTTCAATATAATATTTTATCAAATTCTTTTTTAATTTTCACATCTTTTGGCTAAGTTGGCCGATTTGGACTTCATTTACTCATTTAGTAACATCTATCTTTTTCTGTTAATCCATATGACAGTCGTTTTGATCATAGCAAGTTAGCTTTTCCTTTCAATTTAAAGGAGACATTTTTTTAAGTCAACATCATTTTCAGAATCACACTCATATTTTGGTGAGAAATAGTGGCGTTCTGCATCACTATGATCAAAACCTTCTTAATTATCTTCAAATGCCAGAGTTTCATCATTTTTATTTATTGGTGAAGGAAGTTTTTCTTAGAGACCAAAAAGTTGGATTTAGCTCAAGGGAAAAAATTAACATTTTTACCACAGACAAATATGTTCCATAGAGATTTGGAATTGCCAAGGAATATTTGGTATTCCCTTTATAAATACTACTTGTTAAACCCCTTTCAGTATTTTAAATTTATTCGCAAGTATTGCTAGATTTTGAAGACATAATTCTACCTACATTTTGCAACATTTGACCGTGCTTGCAATTACGAAAGTACAAAAGTTGCAAATTTCTGTTAGAGTAAACTCAGTTTATCCCGAAAAAAAATCCTTATGGTAGAGTGTTTTGTTTAGTCAATCAAGATAACATTATACATTTTTTAAATTATAATAATACAAAAATATGAGCTTTCACATCAAAACGTGATTTTAAATTGGCTTTGTATATGACCAAATACATTTCTGTTAACAAATCTGGAAAATTAACAAACTGTTAATTGTTCTTTTGCAAAGCAGAAATAATCTTCACGACCAGTGAATAATACTGAATCTAACACTTTTTTTTTGAAATTAGAGTTATTTAATTGTTAATGTAATTAAGAAAACACTATCAAATATAAAATATTATCTACTACTAATTGCAGTATTGCTAAAAGAAAATTATATTGCAACAACTGTAGATAGATCTTATATTAATCCGATGAAATTGGC
The DNA here is from genome assembly GCA_963932295.1 of Tipula lateralis. NCBI lineage: Eukaryota > Metazoa > Arthropoda > Insecta > Diptera > Tipulidae > Tipula > Tipula lateralis. The sequence goes on from OZ010736.1 coordinate 42,849,224, forward strand.
GATTAACGGTGTGGCGTCTTTTATAAAACGGGATTCACTCAATCAAGCTGGTTTTATGTAGTTCTCAATGGCGATATGCTCGTCTAAAACAACCGCTCCCAAGTATTGCCTCTGTTGGATCCTACGTGTCACAGCTTATTTACTCGCTTTCTATTACATAAAAAAACACGATGAAGTTGTAAGATCAACCATTATCCATGAATTGTCTTAAACTTACCTTTTAGGTAAAATCAATCCAAACTAAAAACAGTGTGTTTTAAATTAACTAGAAATCAAGCCAATTTCTTTTGGTAGAATTTCACGACCAAAATTTTAGATATGATGATCTAAGTATATTGAAATAATTTAAGTATTCTTAGAATATACTTAATATTATCCACTACTACCGTTTCTCTTTTGGTCGCACAAATCAATTCACTCTCTACCGCAAACTGATCATGAAATTCAACCAAATTTTTTTTGTGTGCAGACAACAAAAATGGTATTGGTATAGGTTAAGGTATGTCGCCCTATACACCAAAATCAGCTGGTACGAAACAACAGACCAGTTTTCTTAATTATTTTCCATTCAACCCAAATAAGTTAACACCGTCACGGCCAGTATTTCGTGAACTATTTAAACTGTACGGGCGAAACTCTACAATATATATATATATATATATATATATATATATATATATATATATATATGTGTGTATATATATATATATATATATATATATATATATATATATACATATATATATATATATATATATATATATATATATATATATATATATATATATATATATATATCTATATATATATTATATATATTTGTACATATATATATATATATATATATATATATATCTATATCTATATATATATATATATATATATATATATATATATAAATATATATATATATATATATATATATATATATATATATATATATATATATATATATATATATATATATACATATATACTATTAATTGGCAACATATCGTACTCATGTAGTTATTTTAGAGTTTTATTCGATTATATTCAATAATAAAAATCATCACATTAAAAAACTAGAATAATAATAATATTATTTATCTCTAATTGGCATAATCCTAGCCGTTTACTGTCATTAAAGATCTTCGTGTATGGTATAGATATAAATTAAAGAATATAAATACCAAACACAAATATGTATTCCAATGTCGTTTACATGTTGTTTTTGTAGTCTGAGAATCTATATATTTCCACATAATGTTTGTTTGTTTTCTGTTCAAGCTCTGACTGTAAAATAAATAAATAAAATACAATTTGTTTTTCTTATACAATGAATAAATATATGACTTACGTATTATTGTTATTGCTGTTCAACCCTTATCGTGTTGTATACTTTGTTATTCATTTTTCCTCTCTCGACTCCATAAAAAAAATCGTTCCGTTTTCCAACATTTACCATGAAAAGGTATGTTATACGAGTATGTACGGAAATAAATATTTTTTCCTTCATATCATAAAGATTTATGATAAAATACTAAAGTGGAATGTTTTAGTTGTTGTTATTTTCATTTGTGTTTTCTACTTTAAGATGTGTTATACTGTTTTTACAGCTTTTTTGTGCATAAATAGTGCTCAATATATTTTAATCGAAAACAAAACTCTAAAAACACGTATTTATGTAGAAATTCAACGGAACTAATAAAATTGACAAATTTGCATACACTACCTTACTCAGTTCTAAATTTGTAACATAATTTAACAAAAAGTTATTCAGTTGATCACTCTATTTTCATATCCCAGATACTACAAAATATAATTAATCCTTAAATGTGTTGAAAAACAATCACTTGTAGATAAGGTTATGCGGTCTTATCGTCTCCCATCTAATTACGAGCCCAAAGATGGCTACATTATAACGTGCCTCCAATGATAGGATGATTTCGGTAGACAAATTAAAAAATTACTGCACAAATTGGGTGCCAGTCTACCGGCACGGTAAAAAGAGAATGCAACGCAGCGAATGATAAGAAGGACCAAGGAAAATAGGAAGATGATTATGAGAAGGGAACGACTCACCGTTAATATGTTTCGCCTCCTTGATGTTTCCTTTGGTTATACGTGGTGCCCCGTTGTCACGAATCACATGTAATCATCTATATCACTCTGCTAAACTCGATCCACGGCCAATGCTTATGTTTGGGACGAGAGATAAATTTAGGTTTTTCTCTTTCGTAAACAAAACACAGTTTATGCAATCACTATTTATTTTAAACACATAAATGTACATATATTTTGAACATAAATAGCAGCACTCTGTCTTCATTATAAACACCAATTGTTGAGATGTTAACCTTGGTGTGCTCTACCTTTTTATTTTAAACAATCAACACAAAATAAAAAGTTCAATTCAAACTCAGTACACGGAAAGAAAAAAAATTCACCGTAGCTATGGCACAATCTCAACAACCATTCGCCAACTTCTTTCACAATTTTTCGTTTTGTCAGCTTCTTTCTGCTCTGATGTTAATAAGTGAAGGACCCCATTCTTTCCTGTCTCACCTCGTGTTTTTTTCTTGTTCAATCAAAAAAGAACGTCTTTATCTCCTCCAAAAATATATATGTACTTTTTTATGTCTTTTTTTCACCGTCATCTCCCATAGTGGTAAATTTCGCACTTATGATGAAAATTCGTGCGACAAATTATTTCTCACCGCCCAGATGGCGAAGTGGTTAAATCTGCAGCAGTTGGAGCGGGAGGTACTGGGTTCAAATCCCGATAGGGGCAGGATGCAAAAGGGATTTTTCACCACTTGATTACGTTCGGTGGTGTGAATGAACACAAATATGACCCCCTGTTGGAGTGCAAAATCCATGGGTCGACCCATCTTCCATGTCAGTATAGGCTGGCATGGAGCTACGTCCTCGATTTGGCTGCAAAGCGTAAGGTAAGGACGTAAATAAGCGAACCGCGAAAGAGCTGGGAGTGCCTTGAGCCCCAAAAAGATTACATAGTAATAAAAAAAAAATGAATTATTTCTCGCTCATCATGGAAACAAACAAAATCATTTTTTTTATTATATTGTTGATTTGTGGAGATCTATCGGTTGTTTATACTAACAAGTGAGTAATTGCGCTAATGGTGGTCTATCTGATGTCGCCCAATTGTCCAACCCACCATACCAAACATCACAACATCCAAACTCTGAATACACTACTAAAATTATTCCTTATAGGGACAATTCGTTCAAACCTATACGTTCCTGATGATACACATACTTTCTTCGCGTCTCTTGAAAAAAAAACTGTTTTTGATGCTTGCTATCAGAACATGATAATCTAGTTTTGTGTGTCTAAATTAAGTCAAGTAATTTCAACGCGAGATGGTGCATCATGCAATCATTTTCTAGTTATGTAATTACCCTTATCAGAATTAGTCTCCCAAATTACGCTGTTGGACTTTATTCATTTTTTAGTGTTTTGAAGTTTAAGATTTATGGAACGTGGCAAACTGACAACAATAACGTTACGGCTACCATTCCTTGAAAAAGAATATTAAGTGCGATATTTACGAAATTCAGCCACATTTATACTAAATGGTCACGGAATATTTGCACAAAAGAATGCGTATGTTCGACGAAAGTCATAGACCGACATGTTATTCCATATGCATCAATAAAAATTTTACAATCGTGTTTTCTATAAAAATTAATTCTTGTGTGAATTTTGGGAATTTGGGACATCCTTTTCGGTTGATAAATTGTATTACGGCTGCATACTTTTAGTTTAAATACATGACGTATGTACAATGAATTAAACAGGTTATTTTAAATGTTTTCTTTGTACCGTTCTGAAGGAATTCCAGTTTTATTACGTGCACTGAAAGTTGAAGTTTGGTAACGTGCACTTAAAGTTCCAATTTTGTTACGTGCACTTAATTTATTTTAGTTTACTTTAGTTGTTGTTTACAAGTAGAAATGTGAGTCATAAAACGATAGTACATATGGTTTAATTTTAGAAGTTAACGTAGGACTCAGGGTTAAAATTAATAGCCGATGTAAAATTGATATAAGTACTATATCCCGGGAAACCAATTTTTTGGGTGGCTTTTTCATAAATGGTGGAAACGGGGTCTGAAATAGAAAAGACACTATTAGAATCAAACATAAATAGGCAAAATAAAAGCTACATACCTGTGTTCGGTTGGTCGGGGATACCTCGATCCATGTATCCAATCCCGTCCTTTCCTTAGGTACTAACCTGTAAAATATGAACGAGACATGGCAAGCCACATACATCGAACATTGAACAAATATGATAAACACATAAGTACATTGGCCGGCAGAATACACATAATCTAAGAGACGTTTTACAATGAACAGTCACAGAAAACAATAATCACAATGAACGAACACTGATTACATGAACAAATTACATAAATACAAATTCACTGTAAACAAAAATACAAATGACAATCACGTTGTCGGTGAAGGTGGGTCGTGTCAAGAGCCACGTGGAGAGAGAATCGAGAAGTGGAACGCGAGTGATCGCGGTGCTTGCTCGACAAAAAGAGGCGTTCTGGGACGAGCGATAGAAAGAGACGAAAACGTGTAATTACAGGTTAGTGCCACTTTTATATTTTTCCTTACAAGCTTCTAGCGTAACAAGTTTGCATTTCAAAAGTACAATCTCCCCCTCCCCCAATTGTTACACCCGGCCCTAGAGGTTTCTAGCCAACCGAAGAGAGCTAGCCACATTCGTGCGCGCAGGCTGGAGCCCAAAAATAAAATCAAAACTGTCCACTAAATTGGGAGGTGGAAGAAGGGCAAGGGGAGAGGACGGCCCAAATCAAGGGATCATTAAAAACAAGAAACATAGTTATATAATGAATTGAAATATATTATCAAAAAAAAAGAGATATTTTTTAGTTACGCGTACTCACATGGTATATCGAAAAGTGAATTTATTTGAAAACCATTGTCTGACAGAGGCATGGTATTATCAAAAAATCCATCCCATGTCATGGAAGAGTATGATTTAGCAAAGTGTGAAATTGGAAATATCTCAGCAAATATCAAGTTCTAGTGCAGTAGGGGGACACGATTTTATATTCCAATGGACGAATATACATCTTTAAAAAATCGAGTTTATTTAAATTTACGCTTATCAACAATGTTTTGGATTATAAATTTGGGCGACTAAGCAGTATTGAGCATAAATTTTGCAATGTACTTTATTTAGCAGTTGATGATGTCCTTTATAAAAAGTTATCCTACAGGGTGTAATTGTTCTATTTGGGATTCACGCCTGACAAGTGTGATGTTCACATGACATTTGTGTTAACTATTCATTGCAATTTTCCCATGAATAGACTAACGCGAAAACAACGTTTGAAAATTGTGAAAATTTATTTCAAAAATCAGTGTTCAGTGAAAAATGGTTTTCATGCTTTTCGACCATTTTATGGTGTTCATTATCGTCCAATGCACTTTTCGAAATAAAAAATATCTAAATCACACATTACATAAACATTACATAAAATACAATAATATACTTGACGAAAATTAAAGTGAGAACCGTAACAAATAGAAATAATATACGATAGTTACAGTGATAGATGTTGGATTGAAGGCGAAGGGTGGTATCTAACACATCTATGACTACCCTCTAAAAGAGCCGTGCGGTTTTAACCGCGGTAATAGCGTTATTTAAGTTGGAAGGGCTTCGTTGTCATAACCGATTGCATAGATCTTAAATAAACAGAATAGAATGTTTCATAAGATAAAATCGATGGAAAATAATTAATTCGATTTCTTTTATAATAATTATTATTTTACAATATAACTCAATATTATTTTCATTTTATTCACACACCCTTATTTTATCACATTTTCAATTACACTGTAAGTATGTACACATGTATATAGCACCCTTAATTTAATAATCAAAACTAAAACACGAAAAGGATTTCAACCGCAATACAACATTTTTTTCTACACAATATAACATCATATCAAATGAACCGATCTTATATATATTTTCTAAAAATAAAATAATATTAAGATGATAAAAAAAAAGGATTTTCAAATTTTCCAGAAATCTAAAATTTCGATAATTTTCTTCTTTATTTTATTCATATTTTTTTTTTACAATTTTATTCGAAATTTTCGACTAAATTTTCATTTTATCGATAAACCGGTTCAAATACCCGAACATTCGAATATTCTTTTAACAAGAAGCATATATAATGTTTTTTCTATTTTCTTGCAAAAATACAAAAACTGAAACTTGAAAAGAGATTGGAGAATACCCGGATTACATTTTTCTGTTTTCATCAAATTATAACACCCATCCAATAAATAAATATGTGTACAACAACAAAATATCCTCCATTTTTTTGCTATGCAACAGTTTGTGGATATCGATATCTTATTTTTCGTATACATACATACATTTATATTAAGTTTTAAGGTTGGAGCACACAAAAATAAGGATAAAAATATCGAAATATTTTTCTTGGTATTTTATTTTAAGTGCCTTGTTCTTATTATGGATGTAATATTTTTTTTTTATTTTTCCTTTTTTCCTATATACGTTAATCGAAAATTGATGAAAAATAAAATGGATATTTATGACGATAGATATCGATTCCTGTTTTTTTATTTATCACAAATATGCTTTATAAAAATTTATGTTACCTTGAATTAGATTATGGAAAATGTACAAAATATGTTAGTGGTGATTATTAATCTGGTTTGTGGTTAGTTGATTGAAAATTTAAAGGTGATGTGTATGTTAACGTAGCCTGTGGGTAGGTCGTCCATGTTTCGTAAATATTTCTCATGAAACATAGGATCCATAGAAACCACCACAAAAAGCTCGACCGCATCCATAAAACCTCGACTGTTAAAGTCTTGAAGTTGGATTTCTCATTGGGGGATAGGTAATAAAAGCTACGTGTACCGTCCAAGCAGTCGATATGGTCAATTGCCAGTACATCCACTAATGTACGCCATCTAAAGATTCATTTCGAGCTCTATATCTGAGCAACATGTCAGATGAGTGGTTGGTAACTTTATTACTAAAGCTGAAAGAAATCAGACCAACTTAGGTCCCGATACGTAACTGCGATCGAAAATGGAGAGAAACCAAGTACTTTCTTTTATCAGTAAAACATCCATTTAGGAACATGGGCACCAAATTGACCATGTGATAATTTCAAAAGACCGGGCTTACCTCGTACATTCGTCATTGTAAAGATAAGATAAAAGTCTTCGTGCATGTCAGTAAGAATACGGGAACATTTACAATTTGATTCTCCTGTGAAGATCTGATAAATGATTAAACGCAACGAAAATATTAAGATCTTGCCAGTATGTAATAGCATTGTGCGATCTAAGCCTCAGAAAAGGGTGGTTTGACGAGGAGTATCGTTTTGCTGTTGAGTAACAAAATATAGCCAATAATGATAAATGAAGCGTATACTCGGCTTACAATCACAAAATAATGCGGTTCTTAATAGGACGACAAGTAAAACTGATGTAGAGGAAAAGGCAGCAGTGTTGAAAAATGGAGTACGTATTGCCACGTAAAATGGAGACTTGAGAGAGCGCCAACTACTGTGAAACTTCTGGAAAATGTAAATGTTAGTCCTGAATGTATATGTTTGGCGTTTAGAACGGAAGAAATGTAGCTAATATTGTTTGTTATGCCCAAAAATAATAAAAAATATTTTTCTCGTGGATCAGTCACCAGGTTGGATCTTCGTAACAAAAAAGCTTCACCAAATAAGCTTTATGAAGAGAAAATAATTAAATTAAGTGCCCATAGTAACTCATTTAACTTTTACGAGCACATCAAAAAAATATGTCCATGGTGATTTGACAATTTACATAATGCACAAAATGTATTCGGAAGATAATCCGGTCACACTAACAAAATATAACGAATGGTTTATAGAATCAAATGTAGTATTTAGATGCCAAAAAGTCACTTGCGATACCTGTGAAACGATCAAATTGAAATGACTCAGAATCGGCATCATTTTGAAAAGCAAATTTTATTAATGAAACAGCAAAAACATACTGTAAGAATTTAAATTGCACAAATCTTTGCCAAAATGCCAACTGCGGTTCTGCAAACTTTTTGTTTTATTTTACAAGCATTCCTAATGGACATACAATATAACGTGGAGAAATGGCTAAACGTTGTGAAAATGAAATTGGGTCCCGATTGTTAAAAAATAAAGTCACTTCCATCGTGTGTTAAGAAAGTATTATACTAGTGATTCATTCCGGGTAGATGCAACAACAATTTTCTTGGAGAATGTTTTATTGTTTCAATAGTGGCAAGAAGAGGTTGATGTCATTGATCATAAATTTTTAACAATTGGTCATATGCACATGCCCCGTTGAAAAAAAAACCGGCTTTAAAATTCATCATCCGCGATATTGGTATATTTTTATTCAGTCCGTGCGATCTAATAACAAGTATACTGTTAAAATAACACAGGAGGATTTTTTTAAATTTTTCTCAGTTAGCAATATCCAAATTCACTTGGCGTCTTAAATGTTTAGGTAATTGTTTTTATTAATTATTATTAAGTGAAATTATAAAAGTTAAATTTAAACTTGAAAAATTCAACCAGATTCAGACATTTCAATAATTTTTGTTTTTATTATGGACAGAACATTTTAGTTTAGTATACAAACCACTAACGAGAAGTTCCGAGGAAAAAATAAAACGACAACATGCAGCTAAATAGATAGGAAGTTGTCGTTTTATTTGGTTTGCTAAATACAAACATTAAAAAATATTTTATTTAATTTGAATAAAACAAAACAATTAAATATTGAAACGGCAAAGCGGCAATATGATTACAAGTATACAAAAGAGATTATACTCTCATTTGTTTATCATACCAAATTTGTTTGTTGTGACACATTTGTGGGAGTAAGTAAATTTGATTTTACTTTACATGATGGTTAAAAATACATTTATGTATAAATTTGGGCGCAGAAGGTAGTATAGAAGAGGATCATTAAACAAAAATAAAAAAGAAGTGGTCCAATATTATGTGGAAATGTACCCTAGATATTTTCTATTTGTATTATAGTAGAGATCACGTCGTATATTGAAATAGGTAAAAAAGACAACAATATCTTCCATCTCGCTTTTACCAGTCAAAATTTTAAACTGTGTAACGACTGCTTTTAGAGTCGTCACAATTTTAATAAAAAAAAAAAAAAAAACAATTTCTTAATATGGTACCCTGAATTTATTGTACCAACGTCTGTTTTTTTTTCTTCATCGGACTGAAGTTGTTTTTTTAAGCCGTTGGTTTTTCCGTGAAAAACTTGTATTTTATTTTGTGTATGTATTCTTAATTTTTTTTTGTTTATATCTAAATAACCATTATATGATTAACGGAGAACGGTGGAAAAATCTAGACTGGGACCAAACGTGAAAAAGTAGAACATTAACATTGAAAAGTTCGGGTAAGCAACATGTATTATTAGTTGCTGATACCCAAATTAAAAATCATAGAAAACGTGACTATTGATTTTTAAGTAGTATATTTTGAATTTAACATTAAGTCTTTAGATTTATTTTAAAAATCAAGTTTTGGCTATGTGGTTTTGTGTATTTAATTTAATTTATTAAATTTTATAAATTATAATTTAAAAATCAAATAAAATAAACATATAATATTATAATCTGAAAATCAGTTTTTTTATTTAAAATTTCAACCTACGTATGTGGGATAAATATATATATATATATATATATATATATATATATATATATATATATATATATATATATATATATATATATATATATATATATATATATATATATATATAAACAATAAATACAAAAGTGTGCGTGATAACTTTTGGTTGTATATTTTGTTGATTGAATTTTGCTAAGTGGTGAAAATTTCGTTCATAATACGCGGACTATGAGGATGTCGTAATTTTGAAGTTACGCGGACCATGAGGATCGTGGAATTTTGAAGTTTTGGCGATGCAGTCTCACGTTTCAGCCTTTTTGCGATTGAGCTTGTTGAATTGGATATAATCTATATACAACCACATGATCCAGTATTGGGTAAGTATATATCGATCTAATGTTCTGATTTTCTTGCCCTCATATAATTTTTTTTTTGTCAATTCATATTTATTTAATTTATTTTATTGCATTAAGTTATCTTTTTATTATAATTAGATATATAACATGAATAAGTATTAACTAATAATAATTGTGGGTGGCAAATTAAAAGTAGACGTTTTCTAACAGTGATAGTGCATAGTTTTTATAAGATTGTGAGGGAACCTTGAATATTGTATACCCCACCCCAACGCCGTGAGTCAGTAGCCGGACACGCGCTATGCCAGGGACCTCTCTCACAGTTGTTAGTTCTAAGTATTGTTAATGGAACCACAAGTATGCAAATACAAATGGTTACCATTACAATTGGCGCCCAAACTATGGTTATGCAGTTGATAGCACATGGGATAACATAGCCTTCAGCTATGTTAACCTTGCCCAGTCACAGTATTTTTTTTTCAAATTTTTCTTTTATTTTTATTAACGTAGTTTCATTTCACTTTTCTTAATTATTTGGTTTACTGTTGGCTTGGGTTTTATACTTTCTGTATCAGTCAATATTCACACATGATAGCGTCCTCAATCGACTTTTATGTCTTTGATTTGAGTGTATGTCAGTATACATGCGTGACTATTCTCGGTAATTACAGTTTTTCAGATAAGTTTCCTGTGGTAGACGCGTCTTATCTCTCAGTATGAGATTTCGATTAAGGTTGTTAGTTTATCTGCTACAGTAAAATTACCTGTTAGTTAAATGTACGATCAAACCATTACATGTGTGTCGCATAACAATCTCCATTTTATAATGGATTTGACTAATTAAGTTAAGCTGCACGTGTCATGGGATGATATGTGGTTGTGAAATTTTCTTGAATTATACTTTCCGTTAATAACGTTTGAAAGATTAAAATACACGTGAACTTTTATCATATCTGATCGCATGGCTATTCGACCTTTAAGGTTTTTCGATTGCTGTGTTAGTTACAATCAGGTATGCACATGATGAAGTTCAGTTGCAGGTTAATACTACGGTTCTTTCGAGAAGCTAGATGTATATAATGTAAGCCTGTAATTGTATTTCATAACTTATAATTTCACTTCATGCCATTACATTTTTCATCTTTTTCATTAATTTTTTTATTATTTTTCCTGTCGTTGTATTGATGCATCCTACTCTAATTTCCACCCACGCTAATATTTTTGAAATCATAATAAGCTTGGTTAAGACTGTTACTCTTAATATTGTAATACAATTTAGTTTATAAATTTAAGTTACATTTTCTTGACAAATATATTTTGTTCTATTGATAAGTATTGAATATTAAGTATAATCTATAATTTTAATTTTACATAATAATTTTTAATTTTAAGTTTGAATTTATAAATTTTTCTATTATATTTTATATTTGAACTTTTCGTGAATAAGTGATTGCTAACGCAAGATAGTTTTTTTGGGGTATTTTTACCATAACATTTAATTTTTCCAAATATTCTCAATAATTTCGTTGAGAAGTTGTCGAGATAATCTACTGTACTCCGTTTTCGTTAATTTTGGATTTGGTATTTTTTTTTTTGGGTATATAACAACAATATTCCTAGAATTTTTTTTTAAATAGATTTATAATTTTTTCGGTGATTACACCATAATTTTGGTGTCGGGATTTGTTTTTTGTGTGTAAATTAGTGATTGAAAAATATAAACAGATTATTTTCATAAATAAATAAACATACACAAGCACTTAACAAGTTAAATATACGTATAAACAATGGATTTAAATTCGCTGACTAATGACGAGTTTCTCGTGGAATGTGATGTTCGTAATTTTCATGGAACCGCTATTGAATCTTATAATTTGCTGAAGACTCAGTTAGAAGCAGAAGTGGACACTCCGGTGTTGATACCTACGCGAGCCCATCAGGCAGCACGCAAAAATCCCAAACGAGAAATAGATAAGTGTACGTTGAAGTTGGGCTCATTGAAAGTTATGATCCAAAAGCTAGATAATGTTCCTAATCAGAAAGTTTACTCTCAATTATACTCTCGATTATTACATGTGGAGGGTCGTTTACATCGCATATCTAACTCACGCGTCGTAAAAGACATGATACCTGGACTACTCCAAGTTTTGGTTAGATTGAAAACATCTCTCGATCAGTGGAACAACGGAGACTTTAAAGAAGCCGAATCCCCTGAACTTAACCGTACATTAAGAGACCTCGACATTGAAGCTATAGATAGTACAGACTCAGAATCTGACTCCACTGAGGAATCCAAAGTCCAGTACGAATCATCAAAATCAAATATGCCTACTATTAGATCCACACCTGAAATATCTTCTGAAAATAACATTCATCCGTCTACTTCCAAAGTCGATTTTTCATCGATACATGTTCCGTCCAAAAATACGGCCGGGTTATATAAGCCGTCTGGAGTTATTTCGAATCCAACTTCTTCTAAACTCTCTAAGTTAGTGTCAGACCCCGTCAATCATAAACATTTTGTTAAATCTTTATCCACGGTTATAGAGGATAGAATCGCTGTTTCAGGTACGCCATTTACGACAACTCAACCTTCTACTTCACACCGTCTTGATCCATCGTCCATCCCCACTAGTATTGCTTCTAATCCAGTGGATAACTTATGCTACGCGCACGATCATCGAGAAATTCCTTCAAATCCTTCATCAGCTATTCCAAACGGAAATGTTTGGTCAAAAATGCCAATTCATAATGCTCACGATTTTAGTGGTCTAAATGCACAATTCCAAAATCCTTTACGTTGGAATATTAGTTTTGATGGTTCAGCTACTGAACGACTTGATATAGATCGCTTTTTGTATCGAGTAGAACGTACTGCACAACGGTACAAAATCTCTTTAGTAAGTATGGTCGATGAGCTAGGCTTATTGCTTAAAGGAGAAGCTCTCGACTGGTATTGGCTATTTCTAGAACGTCATAGATTAGTTTCTTGGGCTCAGTTAAGTCAGAACTAGTTCGAGCGTTACTTAACAGAGGACGATATACTGCAAGAGCTTGACAATCGAAAGCAGCGCTTGCCTAAAGAGTCGTTTTACGATTTCTACAGTGCGTTGCTTAAAATAGCGATGAAATCCCCCACTCCAATTTCAGACGATGAATTACTACGTTTTGCAAAAAAGAATATGCGCACCGGGCTGCAGTTTCACCTTCAAATGGCTGATAAAAAAATAAATAATATTGAACAACTCGTAGCAGTTTGTGTTAGTTGGGAACAAACCTGGACTCGAAATGGATATTGTCCGGAAACTTTCCTTCAGACTACAAAGAAATCAGTGCACGCTTTAGATACCGTTAATTCTTTCACCGATGAATGTCCAATTTATGACCAAACTCTAGAGTCTTTTACCAGAAAAATGAATCGTTCTTCGCAAACGAATATATTATATCCAGCTGAATCTATTACTTCCAATCAGCCGAGTGTGAGAAAAATTTTAGTCTCATCTAACTCGTTAATGCGATGCTGGAATTGTCAGGATTTAGGGCATCCTTATCAGGACTGTCCCTCTCCCCCCTTCCACATTTTCTGTTATGGCTGTGGTAAGGAAAAGGTGATTAAACCTAATTGTACTAAGTGTAATCCGCATAAAACGGGAAACCAGCCAATGGAAATGCATTCGTCTGGGCGAGCGCATTTTCAGCAATTCAACCCTCCCAGAACTTAATTAATGACTCCTCTTACTGCTCCAAATCCATTAATTTAAATTTGCATTCTTCCACCCATAATCTCAGTCCTCTTCCGTGTGACAATTTGTCTTCTAACCGTTCTGAATTCTATACTAAACCTTCTATCTCTCGAACTTCTTTATACTGGCTTAATAAACGTAAGATGAAATTTCAATGCGCAGAAACCATAATTACTGATCAATTGGATGGTAGACCTTATGCCGAAGTACGCATAGGTGAGCATGTTATACGCAGATTATTGGATAGTGGTGCTAATATCAGTGTTTTAGGATCTGGGTGGCAAACTTTGTTTAAATCATTATCTGTTAAATTTTATCATTTGCCTACTCATGTTTTAACCGCTAATGGTCAAAAAAGTACAATTTTGGGTTACTTTATCATCCCCATTACTTATTCTAACAAAACTCAAGTCATACGCTTGTATGTAGCTCCCGAATTACAACAACCATTGTACCTCGGGATGGATTTTTGGAGAGAATTCGGTATAGCTCCTGTAATTGTTAATGAACTGTCTACACATCTTCCGCAAATGATTGATCAGAATCAACATACACTATCTGATAAACAGCAACTTGAACTGAACGAGATAATATCCTCTTTTCCGGATTTTGATCGTCTTGGATTAGGTCAAACTGATTTAACCACGCATACTATAGATACTAATTCTTCTCCTCCCGTCAAACAGAGGTACTACGCGGTATCCCCTGTTAAACAGGCCTTAATTAACAAAGAGATTGACCGAATGATAGCTCTCGGAGTCATTGAAGAGAGTAATAGTAGCTGGTGTTCTCCAATCACGCTTAATATTAAAGCGAATGGAAAGGTACGACTGTGTTTGGATGCTCGGAAGCTGAATGCTGTAACTGTGAAAGACGCGTATCCGCTGCCTCTAATAGATGGCTTGTTGGGTAGACTAGACCAAACTAGATATATTTCAAGTTTGGATCTAAAAGACGCCTTCTGGCAAATCCCACTAGAACCAAACTCTAGGCAATATACGGCTTTCACAGTTCAGGGTCGGCCATTGTATCAGTTCCGGGTTATGCCATTCGGACTGTGCAATGCACCTCAAAGGATGTGCCGTCTGATGCACAAAGTGATACCTTTTTATCTGCAGGATCGCATTTTTGTGTATTTGGATGATCTGCTCATCACGTCAGCCACGCTTGAGGAATACTTTGCTTTGTTGCGCGAAGTATCACGACTACTTGTTCAGGCCAATCTCACCATCAACCTTTCTAAAAGTAAATTTCTGCTAAAACAGATTAATTACTTAGGCTATGTTGTTGGTGATGGTTGTCTGAAAGTTGATCCGGATAAAGTCTCTGCTATCGCGAATTATCCTGTTCCTCGCACTGTTTAACAGATCCGCAGATTTTTGGGTATCACCGGGTGGTATCGGCGGTTTATCAACAACTACGCCACCATTTCCTCTCCAATTACCGATTTATTAATGAAGGGCAAAAAGTGTATTTGGACCAATGAAGCTCAAAGAGCGTTCGATTTTCTTAAAAATGCCTTAATCTCTGCTCCCGTTTTGCGTAATCCAGATTTCACTAAAACTTTTTACTTGCAGTGCGATGCTAGCTCTACAGGAGTTGGTAGCGTATTGTTTCAAAGAGGTCCGGACGAAGAAGAATTCCCGATAGCATATATGTCAAAAAAACTCAATAAAGCACAACGGAACTACTCGGTTACAGAGTTGGAATGTTATGCTGTAATCTTGAGTGTCCAAAAATTTCGTGCGTATATCGAGGGATTTCACTTCGTCATAATAACCGACCATTCAAGTCTCCAGTGGCTTATGTCCCAAAAGGATCTTTCGGGTCGTTTGGCTCGTTGGAGCTTGAAATTGCAAGGTTATGACTTCGAAATACAGCATAAAAAAGGATCGCAAAACGTGGTGCCGGATGCATTATCGCGTATGGCTATTAATGAGCTTCAACAGCCTGCAGTCTCTACCTCGGAGTTGCCTTTGCATGTTGACTTATCTTCACCTGAATTTTCGAATGATCCGGAATATGTAGAGTTGTTGAGTTCGGTTAAATCATTAAACAAGACCAACTCCAACCTACGTATCGAGGATCATAAGATATTGAATTGTCCATCTTATGGGCCGAGCGTAGTTGACACAGATTTACCTGAGTGGAAATTGGTAATACCTCGACCTCTTACATTTTCTCTGATTGAACAGGCTCATTCTCCTCCTTTGTCAGCACATTTTGGAATAGC
The DNA here is from genome assembly GCA_963932295.1 of Tipula lateralis. NCBI lineage: Eukaryota > Metazoa > Arthropoda > Insecta > Diptera > Tipulidae > Tipula > Tipula lateralis. The sequence continues at coordinate 42,865,277 of OZ010736.1, forward strand.
GAAAACCTTGGAGCGTATTCAAAGATACTTTTATTGGACCGGAATGGCTAAAGACGTAAAATCATATATCTCTACCTGTAGTATCTGTAAAACTTGTAAGCCTATAAATTACATTACACGTCCTCCTATGGGATCCTTATCTGAAGTTACCCGCCCATTTCAATGGCTCTATTTAGACTTCTTAGGCCCGTATCCTCGTACGAAAAGAGGAAACGCTTTCATTTTAATCGTGCTAGATAAATACTCTCGATTTGTGCTCCTTAAACCTTTACGTCAAGCTAATGCTGCTAGCCTAGCAGAATTTGTTGAAGGACAAGTTTTCAATCTCTTTTCGGTTCCTGAGACAGTGTTGACAGATAATGGTAAACAATTTGTGTCAGGACAGTTTAAAACATTACTTAGTAAGTATGGAATTAAGCATCTTACTACACCTAAGTATACTCCGCAGCCGAATTCTTCGGAAAGGGTTAATCGGTGCATTTTATCCTCAATTAGATCTTATCACACTTATAACACACTTACAACTAGCGTATGCATCTAATAGTAAGCAATATAATTTACGTTCTCGTGTTCGTCAATTCGAGTTAGGTCAGCAAGTTTATATTAAAAATTTTGTACAAAGCGACGCTATTCGCAATTTTAATTCTAAATTGGCCCCTTTGGCTGTTCCTGCTATATTGTCTAGACCTGTTGGAAGAGTGGCTTATGAATGTACGGATTTAAAAGGAAAGGTATTAGGAGTGTACCACGTCAAAGATATTTTGAATGCCACTTGAATACAAAACGTATATAGTATATGTTTAATTTATTGTTTATTTTGATATTTGTTAACCTTGATCAACCATTATTCTGATTTTCCCGGCTTGTGAGACATCTCAGTGGTGTGAGTCGGCCCCGCGTGTTGTAACGACTGCTTTTAGAGTCGTCACAATTTTAATAAAAAAAAAAAAAAAAACAATTTCTTAATATGGTACCCTGAATTTATTGTACCAACGTCTGTTTTTTTTTCTTCATCGGACTGAAGTTGTTTTTTTAAGCCGTTGGTTTTTCCGTGAAAAACTTGTATTTTATTTTGTGTATGTATTCTTAATTTTTTTTTGTTTATATCTAAATAACCATTATATGATTAACGGAGAACGGTGGAAAAATCTAGACAGGGACCAAACGTGAAAAAGTAGAACATTAACATTGAAAAGTTCGGGTAAGCAACATGTATTATTAGTTGCTGATACCCAAATTAAAAATCATAGAAAACGTGACTATTGATTTTTAAGTAGTATATTTTGAATTTAACATTAAGTCTTTAGATTTATTTTAAAAATCAAGTTTTGGCTATGTGGTTTTGTGTATTTAATTTAATTTATTAAATTTTATAAATTATAATTTAAAAATCAAATAAAATAAACATATAATATTATAATCTGAAAATCAGTTTTTTTATTTAAAATTTCAACCTACGTATGTGGGATAAATATATATATATATATATATATATATATATATATATATATATATATATATATATATATATATATATATATATATATATATATATATAAACAATAAATACAAAAGTGTGCGTGATAACTTTTGGTTGTATATTTTGTTGATTGAATTTTGCTAAGTGGTGAAAATTTCGTTCATAATACGCGGACTATGAGGATGTCGTAATTTTGAAGTTACGCGGACCATGAGGATCGTGGAATTTTGAAGTTTTGGCGATGCAGTCTCACGTTTCAGCCTTTTTGCGATTGAGCTTGTTGAATTGGATATAATCTATATACAACCACATGATCCAGTATTGGGTAAGTATATATCGATCTAATGTTCTGATTTTCTTGCCCTCATATAATTTTTTTTTTGTCAATTCATATTTATTTAATTTATTTTATTGCATTAAGTTATCTTTTTATTATAATTAGATATATAAACATGAATAAGTATTAACTAATAATAATTGTGGGTGGCAAATTAAAAGTAGACGTTTTCTAACAGTGATAGTGCATAGTTTTTATAAGATTGTGAGGGAACCTTGAATATTGTATACCCCACCCCAACGCCGTGAGTCAGTAGCCGGACACGCGCTATGCCAGGGACCTCTCTCACAGTTGTTAGTTCTAAGTATTGTTAATGGAACCACAAGTATGCAAATACAAATGGTTACCATTACAACTGTTTGTCTTATTTCATGTTAAAATTGTTTCCAATACCGTTAATTAAGTTTACTTCATATACTTTCCCTATTACCTATTGAACTACTTCATATAAAAAATAATATAAATAATTTCGGGGCTATGCGAAACGTCAATTTATCATTCTAAAATATTCATTTCTCCTTAAAATTCATTATTTCTCCTTTATAATTTATTGCACAGGGTTATGTTTGTAGACTTATTTTATTTTTTCTATATCACGAAAAAAGTCTCCGTGATATGAAAGTATGACAAAGCACCACAAAATGACCACCCAGATCAATACCGTCATTTAAGCAAACCTGCCAATCACAACATGATGCACAACACCTGGCAACGGATTTTCCACCTGGTTTTCACTTTCATGAAGCTTTGCAATATGCAGGTGGTTCTAAAAAGATCGTAAAGTTAAGAAAAAACACCATATTTCCATATATCCAAATGATTCAAGTATCTTGGATCTCTCATTACTCACGATTATAGTGAGGGAGAGGATATTAAGTCTAGAATGGGAGAACCGAGTTCGTTTCAATCACGATAACTCGATTAATAACGATAACACACGGAAAGTGCATTGTATCTCAATCAACGTATCAGATGATCAAGCGACTAATTTCTACGATCTACCTGATCACTTACCTGTAATAGAAATACTGGTACTCAACATTCTAGAGACAGAAGCTAGATACATCCTTCCAACAAGCATACTTAAAAGTATAAATGTAGGAGACTTGTCGAACCAAATTGGTCTTTAAATATTCCGCTTAGTACAAAATCTATTTGAATGAGCTATTTTGGAGAGATCAGCTGGAAAAGCTAAAGCTGTTCAAGAAAAAAAAAATAATTTGATGATATTGCTCAGCGTAAATCTACCTTACAAAGTGGAAAACCCAATTTTAGGTGTCTAGAAATATTCAAGTTAACTCTAAATAAGTTTATTTATAAATAAGTTAAGGCTCAAAAAAAAAGCTTTTGAAAGAGCTAAAAAGCAATTTATCAAAGGTAGTAAAATAGTCTTCTATTTAACTCGGTAATTTAAATTGGCAGCTACTTTACGATTTAGGAAGCCTACCAGAATGGTGTTGGTCAAACTTGTTTTGTTAAAATGGTACAAACCAATTTCAGTAATTATTTAGAAATATAAATATAGATAATAAATACACCAAAAACCTACTTTAATAAGAGCCAGTCAAAACATCAACGAGCGCACAATATACGTTTGGCAAAACGGGTGAATATATCTTCTTAGTGTAGCCCATCATTTACATTACATTTAAGAAAAAATATATCGATAGGTATATGGAATAATAAAAAAATTAATATTTTAAACAAATTTAATTTTATTTAATTTATATTTGGGTTTTCAGCAAAAACTCACAACTAAAACTTTCATTGTATGCAATTCGTATTCAATTTAGCGCGTATTTCAAACAACATAATTTACATGGATAGCGTTTCACTAGCGAATTCTATAATATTTATTTTACACACTGCATTCTTTCACATTACATCCGAAGTTTTTGAAAGTATCAAAATCGACACCCGTCTCAGTAATCCGACTAATTGTATAATCGACGTTATTATGTCCCAATAACACCAAAACGAAATTAATAATTTCGTAAAATTTCAATATCTTAAGATTTCTTTCGTTTTGCTTTCGAATTTTTTAACAAGAAAACTTATATTGGCGTGTTTTTTATTAGACTTCTACACACATAAATTTTGTGTCATTTCCAACATGATAAAATAAAATTGTTTAGGGGTGGAAATTATATAAATATATCATATTAATATACATATATTATGTACACACATTATAATAAAATCAAGACAGTTACAAAAACACCAAAAGCTTAATCAAAAACGAATGTACATATATTTGATTGATTAATAAAAAAATAATTTAAATAAGGAAAAGCAAAAAAATAAATAAATAATAAAATAAGATAGAATGTTTAGTCGCCTAGTGAAGAATATTCAAAAATGTTGTGCCTGTCTTTGAAAATGAAATTGTCATAAATGATGTCAAATTTAAAAGTTTGAATTTGTTTTCTTTTTTTTAAACATTTTCTTGTGATATCAAAAAGCACAAGCGTAAACATTTAAAGTGGAACGAATTGTATGACGTTAGCATGTGAATGGGTATAAGACATACAACATATATTATTTGTTTATTTAAAGGCGTTTTTTATTATTTTATTTATTTTTAACAATTTTATTTATTTTATCAATAAATTATTTAAATATGTTTATGTACTTAGAAAATTATGTACATAGAACTTTTAGTTTTTTTAACACGAGCGCACAAAATAAATTGATACAAATTGTTAACTTGCTGTACTTTTTGATCCATTCAATACTTTTTCATGATTTATTTATTGACACTAATCATGACTTACAGTTCAGTTTTATTCAAAATGGTGAAAGAGATTCACAGTAATTGATGATTTTATCGCAAACTTTTTATGTACTATATATTTACAAACGGATATAGTTTCCGTTTTGATTATTCCAACAAATTGTTGCTATTACTACTTTTAATTTGAAATCTATTTAAAATTTTGTCATATCGAACTGCAAATCTACGTGTTTTTCAGCGTACATGTACGTATGTATATACTATGTAACAAAGTATAGAAAATCATGCGGAGACTAAATCTAAACCAATAAACTAGTATTGAGATAACAGATAGTTGCGAATTACATATATATATATATATAAATATATATATATATATATATATATATATATATATATATATATATATATATATATATGTATATATTTATATATATATATATATATATATATATATATATATATATATATATATATATATATATATATATATATATATATATATATATATATACATATATATATATATATATATATATATATATATATATATATATATATATATAAATATATATATATATATATATATATATATATATAAATATATATATATATATATATATATATATATATATATATATATATATATGTGTATATATATAAATATATATATATATATATATATATATATATATATATATAAATATATATATATATATATATATATATATATATATATATATATATATATATATATATGTGTATATATATAAATAAATATATATATATATATATATATATATATATATATATATATATATAATATATATACTCAGCAAAAAGACACAATTTATAATCAAAGTGAATCGTACTCATTTTTATATTTTTCTGGAAACTTTTGAATTAACAAGTATACCATTGAAACAACATTAATAGTAAATCTACCGAATAAAAACAACGCAACCTTATTTTAACTTGCTCTATTTTTGAATTCAGATTGCTAAATTTTTAAAGTTAGATGCATTTTATAAGTTATGTAGAAACCACTTTAATTTCATGTTGAATCCGTCAATATAATAAAAAAATAGAGTCGCTTTTTGTTTTACTGTTGCATTTGCGATATTCTATTTTAAAATGATTCACGAAAGTCATTTTGAACAGCTGTTCCGATCTCCCGATGGGAAGAAAATGATAATATGCAAATAATATACTGTCATTATTATACGATACGTAAACCCACCTTCATTTATTTGGTTGATTAGTTCGGATGGGAAATTAATTTTGATAACAGCGCGCTGCTATCACTGAGAAAACAGAAATCGACGATGAAGAAGCAAAAAACGAAAACGACAAGGAGAAGAAAGGGTGACATGAAGATCCACGGTGAAAAATTAAAAAAAAAATGGAAACAAATGAAACGAAAATTAAAAAAACCAAAAATGTTGACCGATACGAATAGAAACGAAAAATTAGATAAGTTTTGCGTGAAATAATTCCACTCACTGATAAAACGAAAAGTGTGCTACTAGTGCTGGGTGTTACATTTAAATAAAACACCAAACAAAAAAATCTAGTACTTAATGAGGCCAATTGGAATCCATGCTAAATGGTACATACCAAACTATGAAATCTTTTGTTTCGTCATACAACAGATCAACTAAACTAGGATAGTGTTGCGTGAACGTGAGTGTCTAAGACCAGGATAAATTTTATTCCGAGAATTATTATCCACAAAAGGAATAATGTGGATCTTGGCAGATGTATCGATGGTGACGGTGAGAGATAACCCTAACAAACGGGCGAAGCAGCGACTGGCATCTATTTGAGGGTACATTTATGGTATCGGTGTTCCCATTAATACTTGTGTTATATTTACCATATTTTTTTCATGTTGATTTTTTTCTTCTCTTTCTAGGTTGGAACGTGGTAAATGGAGCTCCAAGTACTCACGCGCCAATAGTTACTAATTATATTTATTAATATTTGTACTATATAAGCATGTATAAATAATCCCGCATAGGTATAGTAATGAAGTTGGTTTGAATCAATGTTGTATTATATTCTTAATCTTTTATATTTATTTATTTATGAATTAAAAATGGTTCTTATAGTTATGAAGATGAGGTAATTTTTCTTTTCCGGAGGGTAATGTGTGTGTGTGTGTGCTGAGTAAGTATGGCTGAGTGGTTTTCTTCGATTTCGTCCCAGCGAGGCTCCACTACGAGACGAACTTTCCCAGACCGAGCTTTACTTGTGGCATAGCTGCAGGTGGAGATCGCGGGATAATTTCTGTGGGTGTGAGCGACCGCATGGTCTAACGCTCACGTAACATAGCGTTGGATAAAATTTTTTAATTTAAAATTAAAAAAGTTTTGCTTGGTTTTTCATAACAAAAAAGATTGGTTATATATACTATATATAACAATAAGATTAATAATTAAATTAATCGTGTGATCACGAAAAAATAAAAAACTGTTTAGTGTGTCGGTATAAACGTGTTTGTGTGTAAAGTGTATTTTGAAATATTTTATAAGTTATGTGAGATGGAGAATAATATCGCAGAAATTCAAATAGTTAACGGAAAACTTTTTCTCAATGGTGTGTGCGTCGAAATCCAAATGCAACGGAGAACTTAACAAATACCGAATCTTTGGAAACTATTGTCAAAACATATGAAATGATTGATAATTCGAGTAATTCCACTACATGTGATGTTTCAAGCGTCTCCGCCTAAAACTAATGCGAAGGTGACAAACTGTATCAACTCTTAAGCCAGTTTGAATTATTAGAAGTTTTGCCAAATAATCAACGTTATTCCTCAAATGTTTATTAGGTATAAAAATTTATGCAATAGTTTATTTTTCCATAATCAAAGTTCCAAAGTAACACAATATTGATTTATTGCAGCAAATAAAATTACTTATAGATGTCTTAATTATCTATAATCAAAAGAAGACATTGAATTGCAATACCAGATATACAGCAATAAATAGGGAAAAACTGTTTGCCTGGCGTTAAACTGAGGTAAATTAAATTAGATTTTCTGAAAAAATAAATAAAATTAAAAGCCTTAAGTCTCATTTTACTATTTAACTTGTGTTTCCCCCGTACAATTAAAACAGAAAATCTTAAAAAAATATGTAAAAACGGGTTTATTTAGATTTGATAAATAGTGAAGTGACATTTTACGTTTGTAAAGGATTCCCCTTTCAAACCAAAAACGATTATTATCCTTGTATTATCGTTGTGTTTTATATTGTTCAAGTACGGGTTTAATGACAGAACTATCAACTCATAGCAAAATGAAGGATCATGATTCGAGAATTTCAATCCGATCATCTTCCAGGTCATTTGCAACAATGTAAGTATGACAGATAACTTTTTTTTATTATTTTGAAATTAATTTGGATTTTTAAAAGACCCTTTCAAAAATATTAGGTGAAACACCGTTGGGAAGAAAATTGATAGCAAGTTATAATAATTTATTAACTAACAATAAAAGATTTTTATAAAAAAATTTTTTTATAAAATTCCAATTAATATGTATAGCAGAGTAATTAAATAAAGAATTTAATCATTTTAAATTTGAATTAATTAACAGTGTTTTTGTTTACATCAATAATAATACATTTTTGTTTTAATGTACAATGATTAAAATTAAAAAAGATTGACAAAATAAATTTTATTAAGTTTATTTCAAATGTTATGTTTGTTTTTTAAACTTTAAATCAAAGTTGAAACGGCATTAATAGTAAATTTATCCTATTAAAATGAAATTAAAAATCTTTAATACTATGATATTTAACTTTTAATAATATTTTAATGTTTTTCAATATTAAAATAAATAAAATACACTTTAACTGGAAATCATAGTGATTTTAATTTAAGACAAAGTGTTTTTTATTAAATGTATGTTGTTTTTTCTCTCAGTATATATATATATATATATATATATATATATATATATATATATATATATATATATGTATATATATATATATATATATATATATATATATACATTATATATATATATATATATACATATATATATATATATATATATATATATATATATATATATATATATATAATATATATATATATATATATATATATAAATATATATATATATATATATATATATATATATATATATATATATATATATATATATATATTTATATATATATATATATATATATATATATATATATATATATGATAAAAATGTCAAGCTTTTATCCCAAAACTGGTACTGGATAGGATTATTTTCCTTCAAATGAAATTTATTAAGAGCCGAGGAAAACGTTAAGTTCTTAAGGATCGAGGAAACGTTTCATCATATAGAACATACACTTTTTAGTTTTATTTTACCAAGCAATTGAAAGCTAATATTAGCGAGCTGAAACACGGAATCTTTGTCATGTGCGAAATTTCAGAGATATGAGCAAAATTGGTATTTACATAGACATTCAAATAACCTTTTAAAGAGCATATTTAAATATTTATCAGAAAATTTATATATTCATCGTTTCACATGACACACACATCAATACGAAATATTGCAACCGTGTCTGGTCTTTTGATCAAACGACCGGGTCTGGCCTTTTGAGATAAAATACAAATAGTAAGTATTACTTATTATTCCTGCAAGAGTTATCTACAAATGATTTAAGTTCAAGATTTCAATTTTGTCATTGGGCGAGGCAACAAATTGATTAAAATCCAAATTTTTTTTATTGCGTTCTTTGCACAGACATAGCAAGATTTTAGAATGAAGGTAATGATTAGTAAGAGTTAATATAATTAACATTATTGGAGTGATGTAAATTTACACTGGATGCGTTCCGTTGATCTTCAATATCGTAGGAGTGTAAATGCTTGGGCTGGAATAATTTAGTGTCACCCAATCTGACCCAATGTGTTTGATGGAATACTAATGAATAAAGAACACATAAAGTTAATGAATTTTTTATTAAACGATTTTTCCAATTATTTAGAAAAAAAATTTGGCTTCAGTTAGATGGCTTTGTTTTTCGTTAGCTTTGTAATAACAACCAAATTTAATGTTCCAAAATGAATGGCTTGAAAGAAATGGGAAAGGTGAAACTTTAAGCCTATTAAATATGAATTAAAAATTATATTTCAGAAGCTGAATTAGAAGTATTTCATCTTAATTTTGAAGTACGAATGGACAACTGTTGACTGGAGTCAAATGGCAGACATTTTGAACATTTATTAAATTAATAAAAATATTCATGAAATTCTTTTTTTTAAATATATAACATACATTTTAATGTAGGTAATATAACAAACAATTGCATAATAAATCAAAGAACTATTGATAGGACATTATAGGACCTTTTTACTGGTCAACTCGCTGTTGAGATAAAAGCCTAGCATTTTTTAAAAACTCAGCTTGATTATATAGCTAAATCGCCAAATTGGACAAATTTTAATTTAACCAGGGAAGTGTTTAATAAGTGAAGTGATGACTGATGTCATAACTCCCACCAGGGGTAAGCGGCTTATCTTTAACAATTTATTGTATTAATAAAGAAAGTTAAAGTTTGATTAATCTCTGATCGTTTTGATTTTGATCCATTTCGGAATCGTCATTAATACCGAAATACACCGTGCAGAGTAGTAACATTTGGTGTAAGAAGTGGGATGAACTTCCAGTTGATTTATCCACTCTTCAGATTCAGTGTACTGTACCATTTTGTCCCTGACAACGTATCCTCGATAGCTTCACGAATTCTTCGGTGGTGTTGTGACTCTTTCTATTTTTATTTAATTTTGACCCACGTTTGAAAGGTCACTATCCGGAAACGAATATCGCAAATATTATATCAATTAATAAAATATCAATGGTGTTGAAATATTTCAACACCGGATCCAAATATACCCAACCAGTACCTTAAAGGTGCTTTTACCGATAAGATATAAATTGTTGGCTTCATTTATCAGATCACAACAGTTCAGTGGTATTTGTTTATACGTCAAAGTATTCTGAGAAATGACCTGGTGGAGTTTCAGTAGAATTTAACACACATAATTTTTGCTGGTTTTCCAATTTTGTTTTTTAAGGGTCAAGCAAAAAAATATTGTATTGATGACCGCACGGGCCGATCCTCAATTTCGATTCCGGATACATTTTCAATTTTTTTTGTTTGTTGATATTTTTATGTATTCTATACCACTCAAAAATTAGTTGGTTGTAGTTTTAAAAAGCACTTGCATCTAACAGATGTTGTAAGTAATTGGTTATAATTTATTATTGTGCATCTAACGCAACAACAAATATTTTATTTCAATTATGGTTCAATTATTAATAGCTGAAGTAAAATGGCCACTTACTGGGACGAAATTGTAGTGCTCGAGTAACAGTTCAGCATAGACGAACATATTTTGGCAGTAAACCGCGTGGATCATTTTGCGGATGGTAGAAGCAATAGTATAACAGTAACTAGTGACCACTATCAACGTATCGGAAAACTTTCGTGAATTAGACCAATTAGACCAACAGAAGAAGTGTTTACAACAAAATGTGCCACATAAAACACAGCTTTTCTTATACGAATGTTGCGAGAAAGTAGACAAGTGGTGATATCGAGTAGCTCATTCGGTCTCCTTATTATGCCTTCCATTATTTAAAGTAAAAATTCTACATTTCTAAACCAATCACAACCTCAATGCTAATAGATAACTTTTGAAATGCAATTATTGCAATAATTTAGCGACCACTTATAACAAACGCGCTTCAAAAGGCGCTACGAAAAGAGGTGGCCACTTGACTAACAGCATCTTTGATGCATAATGTTGAAGTTAGGGCCTTCAATGAAATATAAATTAATTAGTTTTATTTCATTTAATAGGTATAAATAACAAATATCGACCTGGAACATATAAAATGCACTATCAGTTGTTGATTACCAAAAGGCTTCGAATGTAATAAATACTACTGATAAGGATATTCATTAAAAACAAAAATCAGAAAATTGGTCAGTTAGTACTGTATACCGACGAGTTGACGATCGGAAAGATTGTTCTCGATAGCCTGTCCTCAACTTTTATACAGCATTGTGATTACGTTACTGTATTTTTACACAGATGTAAGTCTGATTTTTGCCAGCTGTAGCATTAAACCGACCAATCTAACATCATGCTCAGGTATAGAGCCCATCAGATTATCCAAATTATTGTAAAATGAGTCTTTATCTTGGGGTTGACTTATCTTGAGGTAAACCAATTGACAGGTTGGCTAATCTCATGAGCAAGTAAAGCTTACACATTCCATTATCGACGATGCTTTGAAGTCTAACACAGCCTTTTTTTCTAGCTACGGTCCAATTGGAAATTAAACTCTAAAATTTCCTAGGACATCTCCAGTGTGGAGCAATGTATAGCCTTGGGACACATGGTCTCCACTTTTAGGCCATTCAGTTTCTTAGAGGGAATCTCGTTTCCGGGTACATTGTTATTTTGGCGGTAGCCGATTTTTTTTATGTTGGTTGACATCAAAATTTAGGTGGTTATAGTTTCGATCTCCAGTTTTAAGGAAAACTTAGTTTTGTTCTTTATTCACTCATTATGTAAATTACGGAAAAGTGAGAGAGACACAATAGATTATCGACTATATTATACCCTACTATAGAGAAAGTGCAACTAATAGAGCTGCATTTTATTGGAGCTGACCGCATCTGAGTTAGAAACAATTTAAAAAGCTAAAATATAACAATTTTGTTTAAGCATGCGTTGTTATCAATGAGTTTATTTTCGATATTTAAATTTTCCTTTGAACATGCTATTTCATGTTACATTCAATTAATAAAAATTAAAATAAAAGTAGGATACTTAAGCTGCATTAAAATATAGAAATCAAAAAGAAAATTGAGGGTTTAACGTTAAGGAATATATATTCGAAGTAAGATCTTAACCAATAGCATTTAAGATGTTACGGTTCAAATATGAGCCCATTATGTGTTTTTTTTTTGGGAAAGCTCGATAATTGAGATTCACAGTGCTCCATTCCTTCTGAACCGTGACTACGTGCATACATACATTATATGCCATTTTGTCTTTAAAATGTTTCCTTAAGCAAATATACCGGGTGTTTCTTTTAAACTGAGACGATCAAATATCTCGAAAAATAACCGCTCTACAGAAAAAATGTCCATAATCAAAATTTAATCATACCGCGGGGGAAATACATTAGTGCAGATAAAAGAGTCCCCCACGCTCCGCTCTAGGAAAATAGAAAGCCATATTTTTTATTGGGGGTCCGGATTCTACGAGTTAAAGTACGTATGATTTGAATGAAATATTTTCCTCGGTTCATGATAGATGGCGTTGTAATCGACTCAATTCAATATTTTCAATTTCTTCTTCTTAGAACACACGCATTTCAATATGCAATACGTTTGAAATAAAAAACATTACGTTTTCATTGTAAATACTCGAAATTCGTCATCAAAACAATTTATTATTGTAAATGGCAGGTGAATAAAATAATGTTAGCTTAAAATAAGTGTTCAAAATGATGGCCTGCGACTTCAATGCACTTATTAATACGCATTTCTAATGATTGTACACAATTGAGTTAAAGTGTGTTTGGTTGAATTTCAGCACACTCATTTCTGATTCGCTCAATCATGTTCTCACGTGTTGTTGGTTCTTGTTTGTAAACTTTGTCTTTGAGATAGCCCCACAAACATAAATCTGGCGCAGTAAGATCTAGTTATCTGGCGGGCCAAATTATCGGACCAGCTCTACCGATCCAGTGACCATTGAAATCACGATCAAGTATTTCACGTGCCACCACCGCATAGTGTGTTGGACAACCATCATGTTGAAACCACATGTTCCGTCTCACTTCTAAGCTCAAATTTTCAAGAAATATTGGCAGTTCATTTTCCAAAAAGTTTCGGTAAATTTGACCATTCAAGTTGCCCTAAATTTTTTTTCAAAAGTATTGCAGAATTGAATGCGTATGTTCTAAGAAGAATAAATTAAAAATATTGAATCTCGTCGATTACAACGCCATCTATTTTGAACCGAGGAAAATATTTCATTCAAATCATACGTTCATTCAAATCATACGTAGTGGGGGACTCTTTTATCTGCAGTAATGTATTTCCTCCGCGGTATGATTAAATTTTGATTATGGACATTTTTTCCGTTTAGTGGTTATTTTTCGAGATATTTGATCGTCTCAGTTTAAAAGAAACACCCGGTATAAAAAATAGATTTCCAATAAGAATTTGTAATGTAAGACCATTAGGAAAGTGAAACTTAAATTTAATGGGATACTAATTTTACCAATAACTACATAACCAAGATACGCTATTTGTAAATTTCCCTTTTTTGTTATTTTCGCTTTTTTAAATACTGAACAGATATGGAGAATGAGGAAGGTTATCCGGAGAAAATACATTGGGACTTCTTCATTTGATTGCTTTTTCTGGCAAATCAGAGTTAATAAGTTCTTTGTTGTTTATATTGAAACGCAATATACAATAAAAGATCAAATTATTTTCTTCTTAATATTTGTAGAATATAGATCATATATTTAAAATTATATGATTTATTCTTATTAAATTCTCTTATATAAAACCGTTGAATTATTAAGATTGTCAAACAATAATATGTAGTTTGTTGGTTTGTATACTTTAAATAGAGAAAATAGCGTAAAATGAAAGAGCTTGAATTTATATGCACATAATATTTTCTATTTTGAAAAATAAAAGATAATATGGTAAGATTTCTTAGTACACAACTATGATAAATAATATAATCTTGACAAATTTCCATAATTTAATGTACAAGTACATATACTCGTACTCGTATAGCACTTTTATATATGGGTATATAGTTCTCCCAATATCTCGTATTAAAAGAAATAAATAGTTGTCAGAAAACTACATAAAATATGGTAATGTAAAAATGTTGTTTCTATGACAATTATATAGAATTATTATAAAATTTAAAATATGTGTATTTACAATTCTGGAAGATCCCATTTTCCTTAAAAAAATATTCCACTAGAATTATATGTACACAAGTACTTATGCTTATCTATTAATAAATTAATACAGAATCTATTTAGAGACTCTATTGAATAGCTCAATAAAAACTTATTACAGTTCACAAACCCACGAATAACCAAGACATATTCTAAGACTTAATTGTATATGTATATATGCAACAAACACAAAATGCAATGCAACTGTATCACATTTACCATAGTCGACTGTATAGAGCTTTTATAATGGATATACGTATTTATAAAAATAATTCTATCATATCACATGTGCTTTTTTATGTATGGTAAAGTTTTTTGTGTACATATGATAATAAAATATTTCACGTATAAAGCATATTTTTCAAATTAGTTTCCGGTATTTCTGCAACATAAATCACGTTTAAACTACGTAATGTACATGAATGTAGCAAAAATAAAATAATTATTTTCCCAACTGCAAATGGACTTTTTTTTTGATAATTAGTTTAGAATTTTTTGCTAGTTTAAAAAGCATTAAAAAGCCTGCATTTTGCTGATTATATGCACACAAATATATAAATACGAAACAAAGTTTTAAATTAAAATTAATGAAATAACGTATTATGATGGTTTAATTGAGATATGTATTTGTTTTTCTAATTATTTTGATTAAAAGCACAAAAATTAAATTTATTCTTAATTCTCAGGCGTAAAATTAAATATCTGGTTTGTGTCTCGATTTTTATATCAGGAGCACAGGATTAATTAGAAATAATTTAGGGCTCATTTAAATAATTACAGCAAATTGCCAATTAACTTACAAACACAGTTATAAGATTAACCATGATATTTGAAAGGTGAAACGAATAGTTTTTGTTCTGTTAGTGACAAATGTTAGATTTTCTCAGACAAATTTATCGTGAGTGTGGGTGTCTTGCCACTGACAATCGGGCTTTAAAGCATCTACGTCTACTTCTGAAATCAAAATATCTTGCAATTGCGGACAAGTTGAAACTGATCAGATTGATCAGGTTGTAGAATTATGCCTGTATTATATGGCCAACATCAAGAAATCTGAAATTTGACGAAAAAACCGAGAAATAAATAAATTCAAATAAATAATTATTTGAAATAAAAAATGTAGCGCACCTAGTTTTGGATATATCAACTAAACATAAATTTAGCATACCAATTGTTCAGGATAATAAACCTGGAATGAAAATTAAAAAACCTGATGTCAAACAAAAGTTAGATTGTAATTTAGGTTAATCACTTATCTTCTTATTTTTTTGGAAAACCTTTAATGGTTTTACAAGCTGTCCACGGTAGTTGTTCAGCTAAAATGAATTTAATGTTATTATTAATTAATTGAATTAGTTGAATTTAATTTATAGAATTTATTTACTATGTTATTAGCTTACCTGGTGTTATCACTCCATTTGACATCAATTTGTTTGTTTACAAATTTAATTTATCGAGCGATGATAAACTTATCGATAAACAAAGACTTTTACCACTCTTCCATATTCTGTATTATCGATAGAGTGATACACTGCCATCTCGTTGTTAATAGTTAGTTTTAATTTTCAAGCAGTTTAAATATGGAGCGATTTCGCCGTGGGTTTTTTTTTGTATAAAATTATTAAATTTGTCTCGATCACTTTGATGGAATATTTCGAGCTGTGTACATTAAATAAAATAAAAATTATACTGTAAAATCTGTAAAACATTTTATTACCAAACGAGAAGCTGTTGTGCAAAATTAATTTCATTGCGCACTATACTTTTGGAGAACAGAATCCTACATTTACTGGTCCTTCGAGCCGGATTCTGAAGAAATTTCCAGAATAATTAAAAAAGCAGATTATAAGGAACACACGTGGATTGAAGATCATCGGGAAAAAAACGTATCGCATTGAGTATACCTTTTATTTATTTTTTAAAGCACTATGATTATAATAAATTTATATTTATATACATAATTCGTTTAATTAAACATTTAAAAAACTCTCCTTTTAATATCATTTGATGATTGAACTACGAAAAATTTAGTGGTGGATATTAATAGTGAAAGTGTGTGAACTGTAAACTGTAGTGAGTGCTTTTCTTGGTATTACTCTCAAACATTTGTATTATAGTTTTTGCCTATTCCCACGTGTTAGTTTAAGTTTCATTACGGTTCCTTTTGAAATTGAAATTAGTTTTACAACAGTTACTTATGGAAGGGTTAAAAGGAAAACGAAGTTACATCAAAGGTCAGATTACGAGAATAGAGAATTATGTGCGTGTGATAAAAGAGGACACGAGTGTAGATGAGCTAACCGTAAGGCTAGAAAGAATACAGAAATTGTATAAGGATTTCGTTGAGGTTGAGTACCAAATGCTTGAGTTGTCCGATATCGTTGAAACAGATATAGAAGCCGTAGATGCTCAATATTATAGCATTATTCCTAAACTTCAAGGTGCTATACGGAAAAGAGCGCCAATAAATCAAACCGCGGCAATGCTCGATCAATCTTTTAATACTACAAATGCGCATTCTAGTGATTTTCGGTTGCCCCGCATTACCATTCCCCCATTTGATGGGAACTTTAAGGAATGGCAATCCTTTTTTGATTTATTTGGTTCGGCTGTACACGAAAACGCAAATCTTTCGCCAGCCCAGAAGTTTCAGTTGCTCATTGGACATTTGAGAGGTGAAGCACTTGCCCTTGTTCGACACCTTCAAATTAATGACGCAAATTACATAGAGGCTTATCAGAAATTGTGCAAGAGGTACGACAAGAAGAAGTATATCGTAGATTCGTTTATCCAAAGTTTCTTTGATCAACCAACTGTAACGCACGCAACCTCGCAATCACTCGCGCAATTACACGATACCTGCGATGAAGTAATTCGAGGCCTTAAAGCGTTGGGTTCAGAAGCAGAGAGTCGAGATCCCTGGCTTATTTATATTGCAACACAGAAAATGGATATCGAAACACGGCAAATGTGGAAACTAGAAACGTCCGAAATCAATTATCCAACATTTGATAATCTTCTGTCCGTTTTGAACAAACGAATGGATGTGTTGCAAGGCATGAAAGGTGAGAGCTCAAAACGTACACTATCGAAACCACATGTACAGCAAACAAGATCTATGCACACTGCACCGGCAGTAAATTGTGCATTCTGTGGTAAGGACCACAAATTATTTGAGTGTGAAGGTTTTCAAGGTTTAGAAATCCAACAGAGAAGGGATTACGTGAAGAAACACTCAAGATGTTACAATTGCTTGAGTGATACGCATATGGTCTACCAATGCAAATCGAAGCGAAAATGCAGCAAATGTCAGAGGAAACATCACCCTATCTTGCACTTAGATCTAGAATTCCCCGCAAGTTCTCCTGAAAAAACGACTTGTGGGCATGCTAATTCGATTGATGGAAATGCGGTTCTGCCAACTGCTCAAATAGTGGTAGAGAGGTATAATGGTGAGTGGCAAATTTGTCGGGCATTGCTGGACTCTGGATCGCAAACTTCTTTCGTTACGGAAGAATGTTTCCAGCGCCTCGGAATAAAAAGGACGAAGGCCAGAATGTTAATTCAAGGCCTCAATAATGCGAACTCGGGTGTTTCCAAAGGCGTGGCAACCTTACGAATTAAATCTAGATTTGAAGATGATAGTTACGAAACAATTGCAAGGACGTTTATAGTTCCAAAAATCTCGTCATATCAACCCTCAATTAATAAATTGGAGGGCATTCCAGAACTAACAAAGATAAAGCTAGCGGATCCTAATTTTCAAAAGAATAGCAAAATTGATGTTCTTCTTGGCAGTGATTTGTTTTTTGAGATAATAAGTGATGGGAAAAAGTATATCACAAATTCACAATTAGTTGCTCATAACACCAAAATTGGTTGGATAGTAGCAGGAGTGCCACTTGATAGAGGAACTACACATAAAGGAACTTCAGTTAATCTTCATTTAGACGTGGATCGTACATTAAGAAGGTTTTGGGAAATTGAGGAGGTTGTGAGTGCTGTGCCATATAGTGAGGAAGAGAGATTTTGCCTAAACCATTACCAGCAAACGTTCCAAAGGGCACCAGATGGAAGATACATCGTGAGTTTACCGTTTAAGCTAGAAGCACCAAAACTCGGGCAGTCAAGGTTTATGGCAGTTAAACGATTCGCGAATTTGGAAAAGAGATTTTCACGTGATCTATCATTTAAAAGGCAATACAACAAGTTTCTAGATGAATACCTACAATTGGGACATATGGAGCTATCAACTTCTGATGGTACCGAGAGCTATTACTTGCCGCACCATGGAGTCTTGAGGGAGAACAGTTCAACCACGAAATTACGCGTCGTATTTGATGGTTCGGCTAAAACTACGTTTGGAAATTCTCTGAATGAGCAGTTAGCAGTAGGCCCAGTGGTGCAGTCTAGTTTGGTAGAAATACTGCTCAGATTTCGCAAACACAAGGTGATATTTTCAGCTGACATAGAGAAAATGTTCCGGCAAATCTGGGTTAGTAAAATCGATAGTGATTACCAACGAATTGTATGGAGGAAAGAACCACAGAACGAATTACAAGAATTTAATCTATTAACAGTAACATATGGCACATCATGCGCTCCATTTTTGGCTACCCAAACTTTAGTGCAACTGGCATCGGACTACCAACAAGAATACCCAGAGGCGGCAGAAATAGTAAAGCATGATTTTTACGTAGATGACTTGTTGTCCGGTACAAGCAATGTAAAAGATGCCGAGAAATTAGTTACGAGTTTGGTTAGTTTATTGAACAAGGGAGGATTCAACCTTCGGAAGTGGGCTACTAACTATCCCGAGATATTACACAATATTCCCGAAGGAAACAGAGATGCTTCGGTTATTGAATTTATGGATGATTCATCGCTTACTGTACTCGGTGTGAGATACTCTCCAATAAACGACACATTTCAGTTCAAGGTGTTCCTAGAAGACATAACTTTAACAAAAAGGAACATGCTGTCAGAAGCGTCGAAACTGTTCGATCCAATGGGATGGCTATCCCCAACAATTGTAAAAATTAAAATACTATTTCAGAAGCTTTGGTTACTAGGAATCGGTTGGGATGATCTATTGCCAGATGCAGTTTGTGCAAACTATATGGCCATAAGAAGAAATCTAGTGAGATTAGAGGATATCCAGATAACAAGATGGCTGTACACCGACGAGCAAGAACTGGAACTGCATGGCTTTGCGGATGCGTCAGAATTAGCTTATGCTGCAGTTATTTACAGTAGAGTCAAAACAAAAACTGGGTACAAAATTAACTTAGTAACTGCAAAAACTAAGGTGGCACCGATTAAGACAGTTAGCATTCCTCGATTAGAATTGTGTGCTGTAACGTTATTAACCAAACTCATGGCATCCGTGGTACAAACGTTCAAGAAGACAATGAATATAAACGCGTGGCTGTGGACCGATTCGACAATAGTACTCAATTGGATCTCATCGTGCCCCAGAAGATGGCAAACGTACGTAGCGAATAGAGTCTCATATGTGTTGGAACACTCAGATCGAAGACAATGGCGTCACGTATCATCTAGTGACAATCCGGCGGATTGTGCGTCTCGTGGTTTGTTTCCAGAGGAATTAGTTAACCATTCCGTCTGGTTCAGTGGCCCACCTTGGTTGAGTAGACCAGAAGTGGAATGGCCAAAACAAATCCAATTCACGGCAGAATTACCTGAGGAAGCAATCAAGGAACAAAAAATGAATTCGATTGCATTGGTTACTACTGGAAGTAGTAACGATTGGTTAGACGACCTTCTTGAACGATGTTCTTCATTTACAAAAGTCTTATTTGTAATTGCTCGGATTTTACTATTGTTCAGAAGTCGAGCACCATGTAACGCAGCTGCAGATATTGACTTATCGAGAAATTTTATTCGAGCCAAACTTGATGCATTTAATTTGACAATAAGGCGAATACAACTGCGCAATTTCTCTGTTGAGATTAATTCTATTAATAAAAACCACCAAATCAATAAGAATTCCAAATTAATCTCTCTTTTTCCATTCATAGATAGAAATGGCTTATTAAGGGTCGGCGGAAGGCTTGAAAATTCTGAAATGTCGTATGATATGAAGCATCCTGTTATACTCCCGGCTAAGAATCGCATAACAACATTGATTATCCGAGATGAACATCTTAGACTGTTGCATGCTGGTCCAACATTACTAATGTCTACACTAAAACAGAAGTACAATATCCTAAGATGCAAGAATGAAGTTAGGGCAGTAATTGGGAGGTGTGTGAAGTGTATCCGTTTTAAGAAGCAGCAACAACAACAACTTATGGGTCAGCTACCGCAATCTAGAGTGTCATTTCTAAAGCCTTTCTTCACTACTGGTGTGGACTATGCGGGTCCTTTATTAATAAAGGCATCAAAATTGAGAGGGGCTAAATCAATCAAGGCTTACTTGGCGCTATTTGTGTGTATGGCTACAAGGGCTGTGCACTTAGAGTTAGTCGGCGATATGACCACAGAATCATTTTTGGCAGTTCTTCGAAGATTCCACGCACGTCGGGGCATATGTGGCCATATATATAGTGATAATGGTTCCAATTTTATAGGCGCACAACGGGAAATCCAAAGAAGTCTGCTGATGGTTTCCAAGGACGAGGCATTATTACGATATATCAACACTAACAACATTGACTGGCATTTTATTCCTCCAGGTGCTCCCAATTTTGGAGGTTTATGGGAGGCAGGGATAAAATCATGCAAATATCACTTGAAACGAGTACTGGGTGAAACACTATTGACGTTCGAAGAGCTCACGACATTACTTACACAAATCGAAGCGATTATGAATTCTCGGCCGTTGTGTGAAATATCCCCAGAAGAATTGGATCCACTAACTCCTGGCCATTTTCTAATTGGTCACGCGATGACATTATTACCAGAACCAAATCTGTTGGACATTAAAGCAAATCGATTATCGCGTTGGCAGCACATCCAACGGATGGTTCAGCACTTCTGGCAAAGATGGAATAAGGAGTATCTTGTAACACTTCAACAACGCCAGAAATGGAAGCTTACTTCTGCAAATCCGAAGATTGATGATCTTGTAGTTATATTTGATGAAGACGCACCTCCAGCTAAGTGGCTCATGGGACGAATTGTCGAAGCAATTCCTGGACGAGATGGATTAGTCCGTGTAGTGCGAATCAAAACAAAATTGGGGGAAATAAAACGACCAATCACAAAAATTTCCACTTTATTGTATTCTGGCTCTGTTGAGCCAACGGGTGCGGGATGTTCAGGATAATAAACCTGGAATGAAAATTAAAAAACCTGATGTCAAACAAAAGTTAGATTGTAATTTAGGTTAATCACTTATCTTCTTATTTTTTTGGAAAACCTTTAATGGTTTTACAAGCTGTCCACGGTAGTTGTTCAGCTAAAATGAATTTAATGTTATTATTAATTAATTGAATTAGTTGAATTTAATTTATAGAATTTATTTACTATGTTATTAGCTTACCTGGTGTTATCACTCCATTTGACATCAATTTGTTTGTTTACAAATTTAATTTATCGAGCGATGATAAACTTATCGATAAACAAAGACTTTTACCACTCTTCCATATTCTGTATTATCGATAGAGTGATACACTGCCATCTCGTTGTTAATAGTTAGTTTTAATTTTCAAGCAGTTTAAATATGGAGCGATTTCGCCGTGGGTTTTTTTTTGTATAAAATTATTAAATTTGTCTCGATCACTTTGATGGAATATTTCGAGCTGTGTACATTAAATAAAATAAAAATTATACTGTAAAATCTGTAAAACATTTTATTACCAAACGAGAAGCTGTTGTGCAAAATTAATTTCATTGCGCACTATACTTTTGGAGAACAGAATCCTACACCAATACCTTCAACTAAGCAGGAATTTCTAAATGTAAATTGGATATATGAGTTGTTGTATAATTTGGAAAATAAAACATCGCTAATTTAATAAATTTAATTAATTGAAAAATTTAACTTTCTTGAAATTCTCTAAACCTAGACATCTCGAACGGTTTTATAGAAATTTCATATTTTGTATATATGTTACGGTCAAAGTTCGAAATGCGGCGAATGCCCACCTGGAAATGTACACGTTTACCTACACCTTTGGAAAATGTATGGTCAATCTACTTGTACCTGCAAATTTAGACTATATTCACATATACCAATTACCAGCCCAATTTGATAAATGTTCGGTTAACTTTAATATTACAGGGTTTACACTAGTGTACTATTCAATTTTTCACATGTTTATACGACATAAATTCTTGTGGAACATTCCATTACCATTTGCATTTCTACACTTCGCGAATATAATTTTTGTCGTATTTTATTGCTCAGCCGATTTCGTTGTTTATTTTTATTTTGTTCATGTGTTAACATTTGGTTCCAGGGTAACCCCTAAACTACTGGTATAATTTTTAACACTTTTTAATTTTCACAGGTGTTACTGTGATTCTTTACACTACCCTCCGCCCAAACCTGTTTGTCCCAAAATGATCCATACCTCTTCTTCTTTTAGGGTTTTTTCTATCTAGGCTTCACTTTGTTTGGCATCTCCTTTCTCCTCTTTGAATAAACCCCCCTGCATATTTTCCAATACCCGGATGTTGTCCGTCTTCCTGGCTTCATCAGCCTCATCGATGACTTCCTCATGGCATGATGTCGCAATTCATTCTGCTTACGTTGTGCAGTTACTCTTTTTGTACATCCCAATCGACCTTCTTCGGCGTCTCCTTCCTTCCAAAGTGGACATCATTCGCCCCGATACGACGCTTTTTCAATATCCTTCGTGCACGTCGATGCTTCCTGCAGATTCCTCCATTTCAGACCAGTCCCGAACCACATACTGTTCATTCACAAGGTTCTCCTGCATTTCCCTTTGTTCCGGCATCCATTTAGGTCCTTCGTTGATCCACCGACCGATCGTTTTTTTCACTGACCTTGGTTGTTACCTGTTAGTATGGCTACCTTCCTCTTACCTTTAACAGATGCATTCTCGCCATTTGCACCTTCTGTTCTGATGATTCTAATTTACATTTTTTAAAGAATCCATGGCATATTGGTGGCAAGAATAGTCGCACATCGTTCAGGACTTTAAATTTTAATTTGTCAATCTTTCGACCACAAGGAAATAGAAGAAGTATAACAACCAATCATTTTATCAAAAGAAATATACATATTTTGATGGAACTTTTTCTTTTCTATTAACTCAAAATCTTCATCACAAGTTGACAACCGCAGACTATTTATTGTAACTATATGTAATCCTCGTCGAAAGAACTAGTATAGGTAGCGTTTTTATAAGGCCGAACGAAATGACTGTCACTCATTGTTCATGTCGTTTTCTTTTGTGGCATCAATCTTCATCTAATTTACACCACTTGAGCCTTTTTATGATGTAACTCTTTATTAAACCTAACTTTTAGCCGTTCTTCAAAAGTTGTATGCTGTAATTTTATTGCAAAATGCAATAGTGGTCCCAACTCACATAAAAATTGGTTCATGGTAACTTTCTACGGACAGAACACCCAACTGGATGGGTTTGCAACTTTTGTCGATTCAAAATGGAATGCGAGTAGATTCAAAAGTCTGAGACATATTTTTGAAGAAAGAGGAGACATATTTTTTAGTCCACTCAAAAATGTGTAAGGATTGAAAAGCTAAGTGAAGATCATAATGTTCCAACGGAGTGTCAAGTTTTCTGATTATTAAAAGCTTATTCACGACTTGTTAGTATAGAAGTGCCTGTTAATATAAATGGCCGGTTTATAATTTGTTTTATTTGTTTTAACTATTTTGGTCCTAGTTTCTCAGCTTCTACACTGTATGTTCAAAATTATTTCTCGTACGTGTAGTTGTGTTTTATCTCTTGACTTGAAACTAAACTACATTTATAATTAAAACAGTTAATCAACTTTTTTAATGAAGCCCTTTCTGGACCAGTTTAGAACGAACTAGTTTGGAACAAAACGATTTTCTAAAATATCCTTTTTTGAGAAAAACATTTTTTTCATGCCTGACACGATGGT
This sequence comes from Tipula lateralis, assembly GCA_963932295.1. Taxonomy (NCBI): domain Eukaryota; kingdom Metazoa; phylum Arthropoda; class Insecta; order Diptera; family Tipulidae; genus Tipula; species Tipula lateralis. The sequence continues at coordinate 42,889,920 of OZ010736.1, forward strand.
CATGGCGAGTATAAAATTGAGTTACGACCTATTCCCAAGGTTACACAAAACAAAACTGCTAAATGCTCAAAATGTACGAAGTTCATTTCAGTAAGAGACAATGGAATTAATTGTGAACTAATAAATGGGCGAACTGGAAAATGGAACTTTGTTGTTTCTGCCAAAAGTATCTAATGAGGTCTATTTTCGACAAATCGCATTCATTACAGAAGCAATGAATCCTGTAATGAACAAATTAACAGTAAAATACATACAGAAAAACACAGAATATCAACAAAAACAGAAGCCAAAATTGGAAAGGAAGTGCAACATTTACACAGCTAAAAAAACACCAGGATATACAGATACCTTAACCCAGTAAGGACGGCAATAGCGATGGAGGAAAACATTGAAACTGATTGAAGGAACAAAAATTCACCTGAATTGCAGAGTGAATGATAAGTGAATTTCAATGAATGTTTGAAAATTGGTAATTATCCAAAGCATATACTAGCGATATGTACTTCTAGGATACATGTTTCGATTTAGATCGAATACTGATCGATTTGGAGGAATAGTGATATTGGCTTGAACTAATATAATGTGACAATTGACCTTTGTGAAGATAGCTCAAAATTTCAGCCCCGTAAATAAAAAAGGTACATATGGCAATACTATTTAATTCTGTTTATACTATAACGACATTTTATTATAATTATAGGCTTATTCTTATATATTACACTATTTATATGTCATAAGCTTATTAAACAAGATATTAAGAAATTTTTTAAAAATTTTCAGATATTATGATAAAAATGTTCATACGTAGTTCTATAAAGAAAGCAAGACACGACATTCAAAACGACATTATCTATCATGAGAGTTAATTTTTCTGGGCTGAGTATAAGAAAACTGTCATGATAGTTGATTTTTTTGGGCTGAGAGTAAAAAGTATCATGATAGTTGAGATTAGTATTGCCATCGTTTTTTGGAGGGATGAATTCTGGGCTAACTTCAAATACATTTACAATTGGTAGATTTTTCCAAAATTATGTATTTGAAGGTAGATAGAAATCTGTTACTATATGAGGGTTATGTATAGAACGATCGCATAGAATCGCATATGAGGGTTATGTATAGAACGAAACATGTAAACATTTAATGGCGGACCTCGTTCTAGATTCGGATTTCGTCACCGTGAAGACCAACCTTAAAGGCTAATCCTAGTGTGAAAGACATTACCTCAGTGTCAAGTGGTGTAAATGTAAACAGTGAGCTAACGGCATTTGCAGCAAGAAATGAGTCTAGTGCATAAATGAGAACTCATGAAATAAGTGATGTCAACCAATATGAGTGTCAAATAGAGCGAGTGAATGACATTTTCAGATATAATAAGATGCAATATTCGTATGAGAGGTAAATAAATACCCTTGAACGGTTTTAATATGTGTATATGCCGGGACTATAGACAGAACTATGGGTCACAGATTAAGCATCCCATACATAAATTTAATAAAATCAGTGATGAAGGGACGAAAGTAAGAAACGTTGTGCTAGGGATTTTGAAAAGGGAAATAATGGCACATTTTAGGAATAATTGACAAATTTGAGGAATAATTTAGGGAATATAAATCCAAAGATGTTTTCTGGAAATGTTAGTAAGGGAGTCAAAGAGATGTGTCGACTTTGGATTACTGAGGAATGGAATGAAATACTCAGAATTTTGGAAACCTCAAAATTTAAGACCTCATGAATGTGTACCGTGCAAAAATAAAATAAAATTTAATTGGTTCCTTTCTCCACCATTTGAAACTTTATTAAAAAAACAAAAAAACAAAAATTAAACTAAATGACCAAAAACTTTATCTATGATGCAATTTAGATATTCATTGATTTATAAATGTGGATTCGTATATGATTGGGTTTCCTGCTCACTCATGGAATCCCACTAAATTATTTTTAGCTTTATCTATTGGGCCCCGACTTAACTCAGCCTGCAGTCCACTCCAGCGTGAGTTTTCCAAGCAGAAAGCTTCCAAAAATTAACGTAAAAAAACCACACATTAAACTAAGACTTGAGGAAAAAGAACAAAACCACTTACCACAGTCACTTCTCTCATCCGTCAGCATACAATGGGCATCACATATAATGGCCGAAAACTCTCTCCACACACTTCCACGTTCTTATGATTTGGACTCCGTAGACCAGAACACTTCCAACACGTCCACGCTATAATCAGTTTCACTTCGATTGTGGTTTTCGTTCACATATACTTTTATTGCGACCTCGCGTTAACCAAAAAAATATTTTTATTCACAATCGTTTTTGTGTATTTTTATTCAAGATCCAAGACGCAAATACTTTTATAGGTTTTTCTCTTGTACATGCCGGACGTTCACCCGTTTTCTTATTCTTTCCACTTACTTGAAGTTGTTTGTATTTAACTCAAACCAGGTTTAGTGTTGAAATTACTGATTCTATTTTCAAAAGTTCAATGAACTGTACACTGGTGGTAAACTCGGGTTGAGCTTTCGTATTTATATAAAAGTGCCATCTGACAAAACGATCATCGCGTTACCCACCAAAGATACGAACAAAACAAAAATCGATTTACAAAGCTTTAAATTATTTAGTACTTAAATTATTATTTGCCGCATTCACGGGTCAGAATCATTTAATTATTCTTTTAATCAGAAGGTTATTCAGAATCTTACAAATAAATAAAGTTATGTATAGAATGACTTAACTGTAGATGTGTTCAACCATAACAAAAATAAATGGAGTGCAAAGAAATCCCAAATTATAGGAGATTTTTTATTTTTATAAATAATTTTTCTTTATTATTTCTTTTTAATTACAATCTAGTCTTAGACTAATAAGCAATTTTATTCAAACTTTACTGAAATTTAAGGGTTCATCCATCGATGTACTCCTTATTACATGATATTTGTTATTTAATCGCGCTATTGCTGTGCGCTAGATACATTTATTTTAATCGATTTTACACTAACTCAAAAGGCTTTACTCTTTTTAGCCTTCTTAATAAATCCGTATTATCCTGTAGCTGGATAGCCTCTATGTTGACATGATGCAGCAGTCGTTGTTCGTGACTTCTAGCAAATTTCAGTTTTGACGGGGTCTATGCCCAAATCTTTGTGTATGTCTATATTTCTGACAAACCATGGTGCATTCACGATGTTTCTTAACATCTTATTTTGGAACCGTTGGATAATATCTATGTTGGTCTGCTTAGTACAGCCCCACAGCTGTATACCGTATGTCCAAACAGGGTTTCAATATTTGCTTATATAGCAGAACCTTATTAGGTATTGATAGATGAGAATTTCTTCCCAGTAACCAATACATTTTATTGTATTTTAAACCCATCTCATTTCTTTTCTTTTTTACATGAGCCTTCCAGCGAAGCTTAGCGTCTAATTTCATACCAAGATAGTTAGCAGTGCTTGCATGCGGTATTTCTTGGTTGTTTAAATATACTGGTTTGTATACTAATCTCTTGTTCCAGTTCAATACTTGATCTATGGCGGCTTGCAATTTCTCTGTTGTATCTGAGTTGTTGTCACCTACTGCCATGATGGCTGTGTCATCGGCAAAAGTGGCAATCGTATTGTTGTGTGGGATTGGAACATCTCGGGTGTATAATAAATACAGAAGTGGCCCAAGTATACTTCCTTGTGGAACTCCTGCTTTTATTTCTTTTAACTATGAATACTCTCATCTTCTTGCTTAAGTCTGAAATATCTTTCTGTTATATATGATTCCAGTATTATGCTGTACTGTTTAGGTAGGATTAGTTTGCGCTTGTAGAAGTAAGGCCTGTGCTACATCAAGGAATACTGCAGAACAAACTTTTCTCTCTTCTAATGTCTTCTCAATAATATTGGTTATTCTATGGACTTGGTCAATAGTTGAGTGCTCACTGCGAAAACCAAATTAGTGATTCGGAATTAGGTTATTTCTTTCAATTATTAGTTTGAGTCTTTTTAAAAGTAACTTTTCAAAGAGCTTAGACATTATCGGCAGCAACGATATAGGTCTATATGATGTTATTAGATGTGGTGGTTTTCCTGGTTTACGAATCATGATACCCTCAGCTACTTTCCAAACTTTCGGCACATATTTTAATCTGAATGAAGCATTTATTATATTAGTTAACTTCACCGTAGCTTTTCTCGGTAGCTGTTTTATTATTTCTCCGGTAATCAAATCAAACCCGGGTGCTTTCTTTAAGTTAAAATTGTTTTTAATTTCGTTTGCTTCTTCTTTGGACGATGTAGGTGTAACATCATCGTGTATTTGAATTATGTTTTCATCAAATGTTTCTCGCAATTGACATTCATGAGGTTGAAATATATTTTCAAGATGGTTAGCAAATCCTTCAGCTTTTTCTTTGTTTTTCTTCGCCCATGTTCCATCCATTTTCCTGATAGGGTGTATTGACATTATTGGCCTTTTCAGAGTTTTAGTTGCTTTCCAGAGTGAATATTCTGTATTACTGTTATTCGTCAATTTACTTAAGTAGAAATTAAGTGAGAGTAAGATTGTTTAGTCTTTTTTTATCTTGTGGAGCTCTTGTTTGGTGCCACTTTTTATTGCCACTAAGGAGATCTCTAATTTCTATTGGATAGTTATTTCCTTTTAACCTTGATTTGATTTCTGGAGTACTTTTCCATGCTGATTGCTGGATATCCGTAGTGAACTTTTCTACTTCTTTGTCCAGTTGGGCTATATAGTTTTTAAAGGAACTTTCAAAAGTATTCTTTGTTCGAGGTGTACTTTGAAATTTTTCCAGTCCATGTGTTTGTTAGTTAATGCTGGATTATTCCCTTTTTGGATGATATACATCTCTTAGAGTTAAACCTATTGGAGAATGGTCTGAGCTTATATCTTGGCTCTCTTCGACTTTCATAAAATTATTAGAAACGTTTTTGGTTATAAAAAAATCGATTAGGTCAGGTATTTTTCCTGGGTCAGTTGGCCAATATGTTGGTTTTCCTGTTGAAATGGATTCACTATGATGAACCTTTGAAAAACTCTGAATATTGTTTGTTTTTAATAGAATGTCTTGGTGGACAGTACAATCCTGCCACAACAATAGGAACGTTGTTAGTTTTTATATAAACAACTGTGGCCTGAATTTCTTCTTTTTCATACTTTGCTTCTTCAAAATGTTGGATATTTTTTTAGATGATGACTGCGCTTCCTCCTCTGGCTGAATTATCTGGATGAATAGTATAATAAACACAATAACCTTTAAATGTAATGAAGGATTGTTTAGTAAAATGTGCTTTCGAAATAAGACACACATCTATATTCTCAATATCGAGAACTGCTTGTAGCTCGTGCTGATGTCGGAGCAAACCATTAGCATTCCATGACATGATTTTCATTGTGCTGTTCATTTCTGTATTAATTTGGTTTAGCTCCCAATGCTTTTTCTTTCAATTTTTGTAGCCTCTCATCAAATTTAGTTAATTTTATGAGAATATCTTGTAATGTTTGACTGATGTCAACATCTATCAATTTTTGCTGGGGTTTATTGACTGCGCTTCTAGTTGCTTCGGCATATGTAACACCTTCAGTTATTAATTGGCGGCTAAAAGGTTGCCCGTTATTCTGTTCTGTCTGCTTCTCATACCGATTTGCCAGACCATATATTTGAGCTTTATTCATCCTTTGACTTTTCTGCATTTCCTTTGCAACAATACATCCTCGATAATTAGCAGGATGACCTTGACCACAGTGTACACACTTTAAATTAACTTGTGGATTGTCGCATTCACCAGTTAGATGGTGTCCAGCACATTTAACACACCTTGGAAGTTTGCCACAATATTTTTGCGTGTGTCCATATGCTTGACATCTTTTGCACTGCGGAATTAGGTTAGACTTTCTAAGTGGTTGAATTTCCACTTTGCAGCCCAATAAACTAGTGATCTTATTAATTTTAGTTATATTTTCGTCACTGCTGAATGTTAGTACGAACATGTCTAGCTTCTTTTTATTTCTCCAGGTAATTTTGTTCATTACACTGATTATTTTAAATGGTTTTGATGATAATTCCTCTTTAACTCGTTCTGGGTTACATGTATGATGTAAGTTCCTTACCATGACTCTGATGGGCCTTTCTTGTTTATTTTCATACGTGTGAAAGATAAATGAACCTTCGGTCAGAGTTTTCACTACGTTTTTATATGCATCTCCGCTATTTACATTGATGCTTATTTTATTTTGACTCATCAATTTTGTGATGAATGATTCTTCTGGAACACTCACCTTAATTATATCGTAGAACGCGTGATAGTTTTTAACATCATCTACTATAATAGGTGGTGTGGGAGGTATTTTTTTTATCTTTTTTGACATTAGTCTCAACCTTTTGAGGAGGAGTGTTTTGATCCAATGTTTGTGGTTTTTGTGGTGGTGACGGTGTATTATTTAACATTTTATTTTTTCTAGACCTAGCACGAATCCATTCGGTTTCTTTACCTAAGTCTTCCTCATCAATTTGGTATTCAACTTTTTTATTAGTTTTAGAATTAGTGTCTTGGTTCTGTATCATTGATGATTCGGTTTGACATTTACCATATTCGACATTAAATTTGGTATTCTGATTCTGCTTCATTAATGGCTTTGCTTGGATTTTATGCTGCTTTAATTGCATCATTTCTTTTTTAAGTTCGTTAATTTGTTGTTGTAAATTGAGAATAATAATGCTTTGCTGATTTTTCTCTTCTGTTACTTTTTGCCATTGGTTGTATAACATTTGTTCTTGTTCTGTGTCAAAACGTTTAAGACAAGGTGTTTCAGTATTATTATATGTGGTTGTAATACCTGCTTGTTGGGGTGCAGCTGCTGCACCCATATTATTTTGGAAATGTTCCATATTAGTATTTTCAAATGCGAAATTAAAAGTTTTTTGTGGAGATCTAGTAACCCTTCCTCGTCTTTCGCACGGTCTGCTTATTATTTCCATATTCTTGTTGTTTTGGGTATGCAAGGATTGGCTCTCTTCAGAATCCTTAGAGCCAGTTTCATCGGAGAGTGGATTTCCCAATGTTTCCATTGGTGTACCACCTGGGGTATTACTTCCTTCTGTTTTACTCATTGCATATCGTATATTTATAGTGTAATCCACTCGCCTCTAGTATAGTCGTTTTTTTAACGTTGCCCGGGAGTTACCACGTGGAGGTATACTAGACACATTTGGTGGTCTCTACATAGTTGCAAAGTTGGAATATAGACCACAAAATCATGGCTATAGACGATCAACTCCTACCCTATTAAAGCGTACCCACAACCCCATAGGAGAACTATGTTGAAATTTTTTATTAAAAATGTAAACGGTATGATGAAAGACAGGCTTAAAACATTTACGAATGAGAGTAATTTATTATCAAAAATAACCTTTGGTTTCCAACGTTAGTGCTCTGCAAACAAATGGATGAAATGACATATCTGGGAGATATATAAGGAAAATAGTAGCTGTGTGCCGATATTTTTGAATGTTGAAAGGCCAGCTATATTGTGACGGGAAAATTATACCGCTCTTCTTTGCGTAGGTTTCCCTAGCAGCATTTCTAAGTGAGCGTGTTTTTCTCGGATTGCTGATTGATAAAGCGGTAAGCTCTCTTTAATATGTACACAAGCCTGATTAATCAGATTTGCAGATGACTTAAAAATATCAACACGGTCCTAAATACAGCTCAGGGTTGCGGGAATCAAGTAACAAATTGTTTGACTAAATTGAATCTGAGAATGAATGTTACAAAATGTGAGATGAAGACAACTTTGGAGAGAAGGATGGATTATTAATACACACAAAAATCTAAACATACTTTAGAAGTATTGTTAATAAAACAAGGGGACCCATTGGGTTGAAATTGGTTGAAATTTGGAGGCACGACAAAAGCGTTGATTAATAAATTAAGAGTGAATTTAAAAAAATGTTAATCAATCACCTTGAGTCCGATCAATCACCTTGAGACTGAATCAATCAGTTGAGGGTCCGCCAAATAATTTTTTTTTAAAATGCTATAAAAAAAACTACTGAATATTTTCTCAAATTTCTTTTTTTATTTAAAAGTACAATCCTTCCGGTTAATAATGGAAAATAATTTCATTCAAATGGCTGCCTCGGCTGGCCATGCAGTAGCCTACACGATAGGTCCTATTTTTAAGCACATTATCGATTGTGTGCAACTGTATTTCACCAATGGCTTCACGAATATTGTCCTTTAAAGCGTCAATTGTCTCTGGCTTGTCGGCGTAACACTGATTTTTGAGATCACCCCACAAATAATAGTCCAACGGTGTCAAATTGCAGCTCCGAGGTGGCCAAACGACATCAGCTCTGCGGCTGATATTGCGATCTTCAAAAACAGGGCGCAAAACATCGAGTGTGTGGAACGTAGCTGTGTGGAACGTAGTGCCGTCCTGTTGAAACCAAATGTTGCCAATATTCTCCTCTTCAATTTTTGTGAACAAAAATTCGTCCAACCTGGCCCGATAACGATCGCCATTGACTGTAACGGCCACTCGTAGCTCATTTTCGAAGAAAAATGGCCCAATTATGCCTCTGGACCAAAATCCGCACCAAACAGTGACTCGTTTTGGGTGGACCGGCTTTTCAATGTATGCGTGCGGGTTTTCCGTGCCCTAAATGCGACAATTTTGCTTGTTTACATACCCGCCAAGATCAAAATGAGCTTCATCCGAAAAGATGATATTTTTGGCAAAATCGGCATCTTCTGTAAGTCGATCGCAGGCCCACTCAGCGAAGCGAAAACGCATTGGATGGTCAGTTGGCCTCAATTCCTGAACCAATTGGACTTTGTATGGCGTCATACCAAGGTCTTTATGCAAAATTCGTCTCGATGATGTCTCCGAAATGTTCAATTGTTGAGAACGACGGTGAATTGATGTTGATGGCGCATCACGCACACTTTCTGCCACAGTATCAATATTTTTGGGTGTACGCACTGTTTTTGGCTTTTCACGCTTTGGTTTATCGATGAGGATGCCAGTTTCTTTCACTTTTTTCACAAGATAACGAACATACGGAGCTGACGGTGCTTCTCTTTTTCCAAAATCCGTACGCAATTTTCGCACACATTCTGCAACATTACTATGATTTTCAAAGTAATGTCGCAATATTTCCCAGCGTTGTTCAAGCGTATACACAACCATATTCGTTCAGCAGAAGGATAAAACTAATTATCTGTCAAATCAGACATGAGCTAAGTGTTACCATTCACGAAATAAGCACTAGTTGAAAAAAAAAACTTTAGATGACGGACCCTTTACATCTGTTAGTTTAATTATCGAGTCTGGAAATTTTCGTTACTTGAAATGAAAAAAGGGAAACAGCTTAGGTTAAAAGGCAAAATTTGTATCATAAATCACAAGTTGATTTGAATGATGGAAGGAATCAAGTTAACTCACAGAGTCGATACAATTTAGTCAAATAAAGTAAAGGGTATTCAGGCTAGTGTGTTTGTAAAGACGATGAATTTGACGTAACAAGTAACGAAGAGCTGATATGCTTGCAAAAAGAGGTTATGTAGTTCAGTAAATAAATGAATATGAATTTATGCATGCTACAGATACACTTTGAATATTTCAGGAAAATCTGTGTAGACAATTTATGAAGAGGTCTGAATTTATTGAAACGTCAGGTGAAAGTACTTGAGTTGTGAAGTGCTAAATTGATGAAGCTTTTCTTTAGGGAAATTAAACAAACCTATTAAACGAGAATGATTTACGTGTAAGATATTTGATTGGCAATGATATAGAACATTTACGTAATTGGTCGAATTTCCTTTCGAACTCAAGGCATTATTTCAAATGTTGTAAAATCGAATTAGAAACAAATAAGAATTAAAAGTAGAAAAAATTGTTAAATTTTAAATTCCGTGACAAATGGTTCCTATGTAGTCATAATGCCAAAATAAATTAGATTAAATAAAATTGGGCGTTAGATTATTAGCCAAACAAATCATGCCAATTATCTTGCATAATATTTTTAAGCATGCCCGTGACCAATAAAATACTATTAGTGGGCGCTTTCAGGTCCTCCAACTGTTGGCAACATATTTATTAAAAATAAACATGTTGGGTTTTAAATACTACCTATAAAACGTGGTTTTTAAACGCATATGGTTTATATAATGAATAAACATCAGTAAAGTGCATTTTAGTATTAAAACCTTTTTTGATATATAAAATTAGCACACTTTACCCTTTGAACAAAAAAAGTTTTTAATCCCAAAAAATTGTTAGGATTAAATTTTATGATAATTCCGCAATTATTTGGATATAAATATTTTTTTAGAGAGTTCTTCACCAACAATTATTTCGAATGATTAAAATAAATAAATTTATATTTTAAATTATAATTAACCACTTTCAAAAACCAAAATTAATTTGAAGTTTATTTTATTTACAAAAAATAAAAAAATAAATAAATAAACAACATTTTGTTGTGAGAAACAGAGATACGAAATTTAAATATTTGTTAAAATAAATTTTCATAAAATTAGACTAAAACCAACATTTTTTGGTTTTGACTATAATTATTATATACGACTATAATCATAAAAATCGATAGTACATATGTATTTAGTTCAAATAAATTCTTTTATATATTTTGTCGTTATGTGGAGTCGTAATAAAATATGTTGTAGCATATCTGCCGACATCAAATATTTAAATAAAAACAATAGTTTCAATCCTATTTTCATTATGTATGTGTGTGTGTGTAGTTAAATTTTCAATTGATTAGAATCCCTAAAAATCCATTCATTTTAGGAAGAACAATAAAATAAATTTTGTAAGGAGCAACTAAATTAAACAATAATTAATTAGACCACAGTTTCCTGACGTGATTTATTTGCTAAATAGGCAACATTTTTGCCATTGCTGTTTAAAACAATCTGCTGCATTGTCTCAGTATAGTTTTGTAATAATTGAGTTGACTCATTATTTTAACAAAGAAATGTTCAAAAAATCTCTTTAATCATCACTTTTATAGTAAACTGAGGTGATATAGGATTTTTTTTCCTTTTCATCATTGAAAATTACACACAATTTGTTATTAGGGTGGTTGAATGTCTTCCATCCATATCATCTCGAGCCCTATTGATTTTTACTTTAATTTGGACATTACGACTATAACACAGTTCTTATGTGCCAAGAAAAAAAATCAATCAATGCCATTCACAATTTATTTATTTCACATATTTGTTAGTCTATTTTGGATAAAAGATTGATGTTTAAAAGATTACGTACATGTTTTTCATAAGAAAAAAACAATCTATAAACTATTGCCAAGCATGTATGTATAATACAGTATCCAATATGTAGAACATATCCGTGAATGTGTTTATTTGAAATATATATATATATATATATATATATATATATATATATATATATATATATATATATATATATATATATATATATGTATAGACATAAAATTTTCCTCGGGAAAACCAATAAAATCATAGCACAAATCCATGTAGGGAACAAATAACGAAAGATACCTACACATCATTATTGATTCAACACAAAAAATAAATAAATTTCGTCTATTTTTTTATTTCGTTTGATCCAAGATATGTTATCATCATATGAATTGATTTATCATTCGTGTATCATATACAATAATATAGCTAAGAAAGGATACATACATTTAAAATCTACATATTTCTTTATTTTTCTTACAAAAAAATTTGTAAAGAGGATGAATAAGAGGAAAACTAAACAATGTAAATACAATTTCGAATGTTTACATAATTTTTTTTTATTGTCGAGATTCTTAAGAAGATTTTCAATTTATAAATATAATACTTATGTACATCTATGAGACCTCACCACCCATATATACATATATACATGTATATGTATATATTAATAACAATAAAGTATTAAGAATTGTGAATGTTCTGGCTTAAGTGTTTTTATAGCCGGAAATATACTTTTATAATCTTACAAATATAATAATATTGAACAGCAGTTTTCCATTAGATTTTCATGTGTGGTATCCAAAAATTTTAAATTCCTAAGATCGGAGATTTATTTTAACTAGTGGCTCCGGTGCTTGAAGCTTGGCGCCTTCCCTGTTTTTCCTCAGTCACTCAGGCTCAATTGGCTCATCGTGACATTCCTTCCCAGGTGTATACTCTGGGTCCCGGAATCTGTTTCTTCTTTTAATGAAGTCCAAGATATTCGGTATCCTCAAGGTCGTCAATATAGGAATTGTGAGCCGAAACAATGCAGTCTATGGGAAGAATATGAAGAACAGGAACACAAAAAGTGCTCAACAGTTTCTTCCTCTCCGTCCCCACACTGTTCGCAGAAAGAAGTGTTTCGAAATTTTATTCGAACATATGACTATTCAGAAAGCAGTGCCCCGTGAGAATGCCCAGCAAGATCCTTAAAGTGCGTCTATCATAATTTAAGAAAGACTGGGATCTTTGCTGGTTTACTGATCCAAAGGAGATTTTGGATAAATGACAAGAGATGAGATTATCCCATCTCTTTTGGTGCAGATCTCACAAAGGTGGATGTCGCACCCATTTCGGTCAATTAATCGGCCAATATATTCCCTTATTGTTGAATAACCTAAAAATAGAAATAGAAAAAATTAATTAATTGAGAAATTATAATATTTGTTTACTTATATACTTGTTATTTATATGGAGAAAATGTTTCGCCAAGTGTGGGTGCACGATTTTGACAGAGACTATCAAAGGATTTTATGGAGATCAAATCCATCTGATCCCATTACACAATTTCGCCTAACCACGGTTACCTACGGAACAAGACCAGCAACTTATCTCGCAGTTCGAGCTGTACAGCAAACTATCCTCGACCACGATAATAGTTATCCACTAGCTGCAACTGCACTCAACAACGATCTGTACATGGATGATTTGTTATCTGGAGCCGATAGTGTCAATGAAGCTCTCAAACTCTACCATCAAGCAATTTCCTTATGTAAAAGAGGTGGATTTAATCTTAGGAAATGGATGTCAAACTCACCACAACTTCTGAAGAATATTCCAATTGACATCCAAGAAACCTCACCACTGGAGTTTGATGATGAGCTTTTGGGAATAAAAACTCTTGGACTTAATTGGAACCCAACAGATGACACGTTTCAATTTAAGGTTCACTTGGAAGAGTATATAATGTCCTCCAAACGTATGGTATTATCAGAAGCTGCTAGACTGTTCGATCCGTTGGGATGGCTGTCACCGGCAACAATTCAAATTAAAATTTTGTTCCAAAAACTCTGGCTTCATAAACTAGAATGGGATGAACCACTGCCACCAAAAATCGAAGAGGATTGGAAAAAATTGAGGAATGAATTACCTGAAATCGAAAAAATTCGTATTCCTAGGCACCTGGGAATTACCAAACAAGCAAAAAGCATTGAATTTCATGCATTCTGTGACGCTTCCGAATTAGCTTACGGTAGTTGCATCTACTTACGTATCGAGTGGCCTTCTGGAGCAGTCATCACAACATTAATAGCAGCAAAAACAAAGGTAGCTCCATTAAAACAGATATCACTACCTAGGCTGGAATTGTGTAGTGCACAGCTCCTTTGCAAATTAGTCAAATTGGCGGAATCTTTGACAAAACGTTTGCATGGACAGACTCAAAAATCGTCCTAGCATGGCTTTCAGATCACCCCCGAAAGTGGCAGACCTTCGTAGCCAATATCCACGTCAATGATATTTGAAGATTTACCACGAAACTGTTTCAACTATGTCGCATCGGCAGATAATCCAGCTGACCCTGCATCCAGGGGAATTTCACCTTCCAAACTTTTGGAAAACCAATTATGGTGGCATAGACCACTGGCTAAAGCTTCCGCATAATTTGTGACCTTCTGATTCTAATAATAATTTCCAGTTTTGTGAAAATGATGAAAATAGTGAACTAGAATATCGAAAAAAACTATCATTAATCATTATGGACACTTGAATTCTAATATTCTGAATGAACTATTTGTAAAAATCTCTTCGTATGATAAAATAACTCGCATTTTAAGCTACCTCAGATACCTTGCAAAACTGAAAAAAGCATCTCAATCTAGCGGCATAATATTGGGATCATATGATGACCCACTTAAAACTCCTACACTTGAGGAATTGCAAGCAGCAGAGGAGTTCTGTATTAAATGGGTACAACAAACTACGTTTCAAGAAGAAATAAATGTAGTACTCTCTGGAAAACAATTAAAAAATGGTGCATTCCGTTCTCTAACTCCAATAATAGATGAACGCGGTTTACTTCGGGTCGGTGGCCGTCTAGCGGAATCATCATGCCCGATTGATACCAAACACCCTATCATTATACCGAAAAACCATATTTTGACCAATCACATTGCAAAATACCACCTATGAAGCACCTCCATCCAGAACCATCCTTGCTGTTAAGCTTACTACGCCAAAGGTTTTGGATACTAGGCGCTAGAAACATGATTAGAAGCTACATCGGCAAATGTATGGTTTGTTTCCGTCAAAAATCAGCCACTACCAAGCAACTCATAGGGAACTTACCAAAATCAAGAGTATCCTCCGGAAGCCCATTTTTATCAACTGGTGTTGATCTTGCGGGACCCATATATTTAAAGACTAATCACAGTAAAGGACGCATTAAAATAGTAAAGGGTTACATCATACTATTCATATGCTTTGCGGTTAAAGCAGTGCACATAGAACTTGTCAGTGACATGACAACCGAAGCATATATAGCAGCACTAAGAAGGTTTATTGCAAGGCGCGGAACTCCTATCGAAATAACAAGTGATAACGGAAGCAATCTGATTGGTAGTAGACGACACCTTGACGAGCTATTTCAATTATACTAAAGCCAAAATCATATTAATTCCGTTCCTTTCTTTTTCACGCAGAATAAAATAAAACATAATTTCAACCCGGCTAGCCAATATATATAACAAGTTTCGATGAAACAGTATAGGAACCAATCGCCTTTTGGTAACCTGGCTGTCAGAAAGAATGCAGATACGATGATCTCTGCAATTTATCCCTTTTACAAAGAGTGCTGCTTGAAAAATTGCAGCAGTTTCTGCCTGAAAAGCAGTAGCGTACCTACCAAGTGGGATAAATAATTCAACCTCAGGATTTTGTATGTATAACCCAGCACTAGCTGGATTACGGCATACTGATCCGTCAGTAAAGATTAGCATATAGTTGCCGGAGGGTTAGGATGGGCTGTTATAGTCCCATATGTGATTTTCAGTAATAGTTACATGAAATAATTTCCCGAAGACGTGCTTCGTCATCACAATGTCAGAGGGCATGTGGGCGGTTATGTGCCGTCCTACCTATCTCCATATTTGACAGTGCACCGAAGGGCCAAATAGATTGTCTATGTATTGTAAGCGAGCGGTTGTTTGTGCTACACACCTTTTGATTCAAAGATTAAGCGGCAGCAGACCCACAGCCATCTCAAAAGCTGCAGTGGGAGAGGTGTGCATAGCTCCTAATATACCAAGACAAACAAGTCTTTGAAGGCGGTTTAGAGGTTTTCTTCATATCCCGCTCATTGTTCTAGGCCACTAAATAAATGCGGCAAACGAGACTATTGGTCTAATCACTGAAACGTAAAGCAAGTACAAGCGTCTATGGTTTCAGGCCCCAAGATTTACCAAATGACTGTTTGCATTTCCAGTAAATATTGCATGCTTTATTGCATTTCTCTTCTATATGTTTTTTCCAAGTAATCTTCCGATCTAACCAGACCCCCAGATACTTGACTTCCGAAGAGAGTGGGATCGTGTAAGCCCCAATTTTTGGAAAACTTAAGTTTCCAAGACTCCTGCGTTTAGTAAAAGAACCATTTCAGTTTTACTAGGATTTACTGAAAGACCCTGGTCACTACACCATGCTACAACTATGTTAATCGCAGTTTGCATGCGACCACATATTACATCCGTATATTTACCTGCCAGTATTATGACGATATCATCAGCATAACCCTGTTAGAAAAATCCGTTGTCGTTTAGTTGGACTGGGAGTGAGTTGACCACAAGATCACAGCGGAGATAGAACTCCCCTCTGGGGACATCTCTTTCGGGCGGTTACCTTCTTCGTTCCACTACCTAAGTCTGCAGTAAATCTTCTTGACCTAAGCATGACGTTAAACCACCGAACAAGTGTGGTCTCTTGCCATGTCTTTCAGCTGCAGAGATCATTGCATTGAAGCACGCCTTGTAAAAAACGCCTTCAATATCTAGAAACGCTCCCTAGGCAAATTCTTTGTGGTCTAGTGATCTTTCAATCCATCCAACGACTTAATGGAGTGCTGTTTCAACAGATCTGCCTTTCTGGTAAGCGTGTTGTTTGAAATAAGCGTGAGGATGTCAAAAAGGTAGGTCTATGGCCCACATTTGCGATGACTAGGTCAGACGCGGATATGTATTCCAAGAGGGAAATTCCTTCAACTTATCTGCTAAAGTTTTGAAAAAATTCGCAAATTGTTCGCTTTTAATTGAGTGTCTGGGTGGGCAGTAAATCGCAGATATAATGCAATTCCCCGACTACTCTTTTAAACAGATCCGGGTTGCTTGGATATGTTCTTCCCTATATTTTGGAGTTCATAATGGTTTAGTCTGTTTTTAATAGCAATTCCACTTTATGATTTTCTGCTAGGATGCTAAGTATCGTAAATGGTGTTATCCTGATATCTTGGGGTAACTGATATTTCTAAAGTGACTTTGGGAAATCAGTATAATATCGATATCGTTTTCAATAATAAAGTTTTGTACTTCTAGTTTATGTTAAGCTAGCGCATTGGTTTTCCATATAACTAGCTTAATTGCATTCATTTTTGGTTTTTAATAAGGAAATTCATGAGAGTATTCTTGTTTTGAAGCATAAGACTCATATTAGTCTCCACCAACGGAATACATTTGTTCGTTGGCTCAGTAAGAGAAATGATCATGTTATAAATATCATGGCCATCGCTTGTGTTTGCAATGAAACAATAGCCTGTGACAGCTTCTGCATAAGATATCTTAGGATTGATGCTAGGTGATAGTTCTCTTTCGCTGTTTCACTATTGTTTGTTTTTTATCTCTACAATCTGTTTCGGGGCTCGAGGCACTTGCAGCTAGCTTATTTACGTCCTAACCTAACGCCATTACACCCAAATCGAGAACGTACGGCTATAGATCCGATTTACGAAGAACCATCTGCACAATGCATAGCTCCATGCCAGCCTATAGTACTGACATGGAAGATGGGTTGGCCCATGAATTCTGCACTCCAATGATGTGTTCATTTACACCACCGATCGTAATCTTATGGTGAAAAATCTCTTTACCAGCCGCCCCTATGAGGATTCGAATCCGGTACCTCCTGCTCCAACTACCGCAGCTTTAACCACAGCACCACCTGGGTGGTTTCATTTAGGTTGCTACATATAACACACACAGCTGGAACTTTACAATTATTTCGTGAATAGCCATATTCTTGGTAATTTGTACATTGTAAAACAGATTTATGCTTGTGTGGATCTCCACTACTATTTTTCGATACAATTAATATCTTACATTGTAGATCGGATATTGGCCGTTAGAATTTATTGGCTCTGGTTCCAACTCAACTTTAAACAAAGGTTGTGGTTTTCTCACGCGATTAATTATATTAATCACGCTTTTCAGTATAAAGTTCTAGTTTTTAGACCTTTGCTAATTTCGTCTGGGTGCTCGATGGACTCGATCCCTTTTATATATAACAACCGTGATTCCTTTCGTTCTCTTCAATCTAAACGTGTACAAGAATTCTTGTGTTTTTTTTCTAAGGTGGCTATAATTTTTGAATAGCCGTCAATAATTATAGTTCCAATTATAAAAAATAAAATATCTTCTAAGTATAATTTTTTTTTCATGTTAATAATAATTAAATTCAAGAATGTTTAAGTTCAAGTGCTGTAGCTAATTGTTAATTAGTTTATTTCAAATTAACACGTTCACCGCCTTGGGGAAAGAAAACCATACTGTATACGAAAAAATTGAAATTATAGCATTTGGAGCGGGAGGTACCGGGTTCTAATCCCAATAAGAGCAGGATGCAGAATACATTTATTTCCATGAGATTACGATCTGTGGTGTGAATGAACACAACTATGACTCCCTGTTGGAGTGCAGCACTCATGGGCCGACCCATCTTCCACGTCAGCACTACAGGCTGGCATGGAACTATGCATGGTGCAGATGGTTAGGAAAATTGGAGCTATAAGCGTACGTCCTCGAGTTGGCTGTAATGGCGTAAAAGTAAGGACGTAGATAAGCGAACCGCGAACAAGTAGGGAGTGTCTTGAGCATCAAAACAAATTAGAGATAAAAAACAATTGGTGTCCTTGGTGCAATATTAGAATTCTAAAGATTGGAAATTGTAATAGCAGTGCAACAACTACAATACGTGGGGAAAACGGAACGCAACAACCGTATATGACATATGAGAGTACCTCTAACTGTCTCTTGACAGTTTATATTAACACACAGTTGTTTTTTTATAACATTAAGTGATATCATCCAAAAGTTTAAAAGAGGTTGAGCATTAAAATCCGAGACACTTTGCAACTAAACAATCGCGAGGGTGGTTTTTAATTTTCACCTAACAGAGTTTTTATACTTTTCGAATACACCATGAACACAATTTTCGCGTTGTAATGTACTAATTCTACCATGTTATGTTATGTTATTGCGGCTGCTAACGCACACTTAGACCGATTGGTCCGTTGTGATACCATTTTTATGTACGGCTATAGGTTCGATTTTCTGTAGAACCATCTCCGTAGAACGATGAGGGCCTTGACGATGATACTGACATGAACGATGGGACGACCTATAGATTCTAAATTCGACAGGGGATCCTTTTTGATTCTTGCCCCGGATCGGGATTTGAACCCGGTACCTACCGCTCGTTATAGTCGAATTTCTTGAAAACTATTTTATTGTCCAAATTTATCATTGTACATATCCACGAACCATAAACATCTTTTGAGCTACCATAAATAAATATAAATGTAAATTTTATATTAATTAAATTGCACATTAAAAATAAAATATTAAACGTATGATTGAATGAATCTAAATATTGGTTGCACATCACAATCAAATTTAGCAGAGAATTAACCTTAGTTTATATTTACTCTTGCGAAATAATCAGGTACGAAAATTTCCTCTTTCTGAACGAAAATAAATTTTCCTTCTAAATAACATCTTTTATTGTAATTATTAAGGTAATAGAATCGTATGTTAGATACATTCGTACGTATTTACGTATTCTAGACGAACACAGATATACGTAGATAAAAATTGTATAATACATATTTCTTATTACATATTATATGTATGTTTTTATACATATAGGAACAATATGATTATTGGAATACACATTTTGGTTTTTCCTTTTTCTAGCACATGTTTTGAATTTATAAAAAGGAAAATTAGTATGTATACAGTTTTTCCATATAATTACTATACGTACCGCAATAATAAAATAATAAAACAATATTATATTGTCATATAACCATGTTTAATATATGTATGCATGCTTATACATATATGTATAATGTGTCATGTATTGTATTACACACTATATATAAAGGTCTAAGTATGTACATAAGTAAGATTGTTCCAATTTCTGTTTTTAATATTCGAAAAACATTCAAAAGGGTGAGAAATAAATAATTCGACTGCAAAATGGTGTTAAATACATTAGAGCAATATATACATACGATAACAGAGGAAAAATAACATTAGAAAGATATGTTTATGCAATTAAAATTAAACATTATTACATGTAATATCAAAATGAATGAATATTTACGAGTGGTAAAAAATTTATGTCGAACGATTATTTTATTCATACAGTTAGTGTGCTACCATAATACTAATTTATATTGAGTGTGGAAATTACTAAATTACTTACCTTGTTTATATTCCGATAGTCCAGCTCAATAATAGTTCTTATAAATTAAAATTTTTTATTATTTGTTATGTTTTTAAACTTTATTGAGGTTAAAACCACTTGTAACGATATGACGGTTCCTCTCGTTACTTAATATAAGAATCGTTACTTAATATAAGAAATGTCATTACGGGCCTTGTTGTATGTCACATCATTATAACATCGATGCAACAAGAAAGTTAAGTTACATTGTAAGGTTATCGAATTTGTGTTATCGTGATAACGAGTTAAATGACAAAAATATTTTGTTTTGTCCACCTCGATTGTTCTCCGCACTAATATACTAAAACATTATACCTTTGCATTACATATTCTAATCTTTATGCAATTACTTTATATGTACTTTATCTCTATACGGTGTACATCATTTAACGTTCAATTACTCTCCAAAATGTTTGGGAGGGTATGGGTGTGTTGTGATGACCAGTATCGATAAGTGGCTTTATGGAAAAACAAGAAAACGAAACTTTTGTAATGTAATAGCGAGTTCATATCTGGCGTCAATTGAAGATATTGGACACGCACATTAAGATCCAACAATTATCGTAAATCATATTCTTATCTACACATTCAGGTTTTGATGAGAATTTTACTTCAAGATATGATCGGAATATTGTTTTTTAAATCAGTTGATGGCTAGATTTTGAATTGTGCTAAGTTGAAAAAAAAAGATAAAATAAAACAACAATTAAGTGCAGTATTGTTTTATTACAACACTTATGGCCGTTGGTGATCGAATCGTATACATATTTGTTAAATATACAATTGATTGTTCGGTCAAACATAAATTTTTTTCTTCATCAAACATTTTGAAGGTATTTAAATGATTTTTATTTTATTCAAAATTTATATTTCTTTTTATCAAATTGTGTTGTAATTGCCACTTACCGAGTTTTCTTTTCCTTCCATTTTCTGTTATCTCGTGAATTTTCATTTTTGAAGAAGATACAGAAGGAAGTAAAAAAAACAGTTACACTGAGGATTATGGACGGCCATAATTGAATATTAACCACTTATACCACAATTAAATATTAATCAGATGTGATCATATATACAATTCAGCTTAAAGTGATTCAGCTAAATCGGATGTAGCTATCACATTAGAAATGTGGGTATCTTAGTGGCACAGAAGATCAATTTCCAGCATCACGTGTTTTATCTATGGAATTCAAAGAGGAACATTGTGCTTACGACATATTTTCTCTCACCATTTTTTTTGAGTATATCCTAAATATACTTTAAGTATAGTTCTGTTAAATTTTATGTTACAAAAATTATAAATTAATTAATTCTAAATTAGTGCATGTTACATTATATTCCTTTATTATAGTGTTTATTAAATATTTTGGTTATTAGATAATCCTAATTTCTTATCAAATTAATGAAATATGTGATATCGTTTTGGTTTTGTGCGGAAAAGTTTGAACCGCCAGAACAACAAAACAAAATAAATTTACCCAAGTTTGTTTGGGATGTTTTTTATATACAGGTATCAAGTCGGATGCAGAAAGCTTTCTTCATGGCCTTGGTAACTGTGGTAAGTTAATTTTTTTTGTTTTAACTTTTTTATTGCCAATATTATTTTATGTCACCGTATATGTAGGTGATCATTACATTTCAATTAATTTTTGGTTAGGAAATTGGGAAATTTTAGTTGTTGTTAATTATTCAACCAAAATAAAAATTAAATAACGTTAAAGTATTGCATTTAAAAATTTACCTTATTAATTATTAATAAATAGTACTACTGTGTTATCTTCAAATTCATATGCTTATATTTTTCTTATTATATTATTATCTTGAATTTCTTAATAAAAGTGTTAAGTTAAAATTTAACAATCTAAATAATTTCCTTATAATAATTTTGTTCCTTCTGGTTTACTATTTTTTTTTTGTCTCTTGTGTTGTAATTAATTTACGATCGGTCATCATGTTAATTCTAATTAACTAGATTACTTTTTGGAGGTTTCACTATGAAGACATTCGTTCATAACCTACCCTAAATTAACGGGTGTTAATCAATTAAGGCTTTTCTTGTTTCTCTATTTTTTTTGTTGTTGATTGACGGTAGTTCTAGATTCAAATCAGTCAGTACATAACCCCACGACACCCTGAGCTTAGCCGCACTAAAGTACCGTCGTACTGAAACTGATAGAATAAAATAAATATCTATTGTAGCGGTATGTTTGCAAATACAATTGGTTATCCAATTATATATAAAAAAAAAATATTCACCGTCTTACACACTCCTAACGCATTTGTGGTTCGTTTAGTTATGTTTTACTTTACTCAGTTACAGCCAAATCGAGACTATAAGTCCGATCTGCACATTGCATAGCTCCATCAAGGCATCATTAATGTGTTCATTCATACTACCGATCGTCATTAGGTGAAAAATCCTTTTCTCGTCCTGCCGATATCGGGTTTCAAGAAACCGGTACTTTTCGCTCCAGTTACTCTTTAACCACAGCGCTATTTGGTTGGTAATAAAAATACTTGCGTTTCAAGAATCATTACTCGTTGTGCATAGTTATAATATCAGATTTGGATCTGTTAATTTATGGATCTAATTTATTCAATGTTTCCTCAATGTATACAGCTGATTGTGCTTGGTTGCTAATTTTTTGTTTATTGTTTATAAATTTTAGTTTATAATTTTATTTTGTGGCTTGATACCCAACAACTTTGGGTAAGTGCTCTTAGTTAAAAAGTAAATATTTATAAATGTATTATAACTAAGATTTAAATAATTGAATAAAACATTAATTCATAACAATCACTAAATATAAAAGGTATTATAAATGTGGTAATGAATGTGGTTAATTTAATTTTTATTGCAAACGCATACTCTAACCTAGTGCCGATTAAAATTCTAATTAAAATTCAAATTCATTATGTTCCAAAATGCTTGTTATTAAGATGGAGGCTTAGGTCTATTTTGAAATTTCTGATTTAATGAAAAAAATTTAATTTCTTTAATTCATTTACAATTTTATAACTGTGCACTATCCACTCATCATGATTGTTTTTCAAAACTTCAAATTTTATAAAAAAATAAACAAATGCATAAGAAAACCAATATTTATGGTTTACGGTACTCACTAACTGTATAACAGTAGCACTGTCATCACTAAAATGCCATGGGATGAGACAAAATAGCTCATTCCGAAACCATGTTTCAACCAAGTTGCAAACCATCGTTAGCAGTGACACATTAAAACGAAAGTAAACTTGGCCCCTATTTCTGAATACGAATTCGTACAATAATTGTACGAATACGTGTAATGGGAATTTTTGAATACGAAAACGTATATTTTCTAATACGAATTCGAGTGCTACGATACGATGAAAAATTTCCTTTATTGTGGAGTACGAATTCGTACAGTTTTTATACGATCATGACCGACTATATGTTCGTTGTGTATTTAGTTATCGAAAGGAAGCAAAATAAAAATTTTTAAATTGAAATATTGAAGTAATTTATTTTTAATAGTATTAATATGAATTTTTTGTGATATCATTTCGAACGGCCATATAAAATCTCTCATCAATGCTATTCCCGATCTTAATGGATAATGTAATAGGTTTCAATAACCATTACGTCTCCTAGAGGCATACAATGGAAATTCAATGATCTGGGATATGCATATGACATATATGCATGATCAGTAAACACTAAACATGCAGCAAAAAATACAACAGCTTTCAGATCTAAGTACGTTTCAAGATAAACAACAGAAAAACAAAGATGGTGAGACTCAACACAAATATCACCACACCAATGTACATCAACAACTTTGTAGACTATACCTACAAAGGTAGAAAGAAACTACAGGTGTTCGTAAACAGGAGTCTTGGATGAATGCTGAAATGTTTCTGGCCTAACAGCATTACTAATATTGAACTGCATAAAAAACAAATCAAAAAGATATAAAAACCGAAATAAAGAGAAGAAAGTGAAAATGTATTAGCCATACATTGAGGAAATCACCAAGTGATATAAGGAGGATATCATTAGACTAGAACTCACAAGGAAAAAGGAGAGTAAGGGTATCAGCGATGGCATGGAAGGGAACAATGTTATAGTTGAAGCTAAACAACTTAGTAAATCATGATGTACTTTCCTTTTAAAGAAGGGTGACCCTGCCTATATAGTAGACACTTAATGCTACTAAAATAGGAGATACAAAATAAAATGGAGGCATCTTCATCAATTAATGAAATTTATAAATGTTTTTGTACTATGATTTTATAAATTATGGTTATTTTTAATTGGTATACCAATATAAAATTATTATTATTAGGGCAAAAATAACAACGGCCGAACAATACGAGCTATTGGTTGCATTCATTCCGCTTTAGCTAGAGGTGGAAGCCCGAATATCATCAAAATCATTATGGGCTGAAATTACCAGTCAGTTAAATACAAATACGCCGTGATTAATTTATTTACCGAAACTAAATGTCAAAAAGTGACATTAGTCACAAATAAAGGAAATTTAAAAAAAAATTCCCTATCTCTACACTGCAAAAATTAAAAACTATTGTATATTCGCATACAGAAATACTATTTCATTTCGTATCGAATTGAATTTTCGTATCGAATGAAGATTCGTATCGTATACAGAAATAGAGCCCCTGGTTAACTCGAAACTGTTGTTTTGAATCTTTGGTAAATTAGTTTTTTTAAGTGAAGGTTATTTGGAAATGTATTTATTTTTTAATTTGGTGCGGTTTACAAATATATTCTCTCAAATCTGGTGAATAGAAAATTACTTACTGTATCATCTGTACTCCGTCAAACTAGATCTTTAAATATTTGGCACACTTGTTTACTCGAGCAAAAGCAGTAACATCTATCACCTTTAAATCTGATCATGGTTATGGTGCTCTTCTGCTCAGTATTCGTTCCTATTTAAGCTCAACCATATCATTCTCAAATGCCCAATACACATAAATGAGTTTTATTTGTTATACTCACAGAAAACAGAAGACCCATAGAATACCACCATAGTAACCAGAGCTTGTTACAAGAGGCGACTAAATCTGGTTGGATCGCTTTCACTTGTGGTTCTTATTAAATTCGAACACTTTAAAGAGTAGGCTATGTATCCCAGCGCTATATACATTGTTACACAGTAGAGATGACTTTGGATGAAATCTTGGCGTTAGAATTCTCATAAAAGAGGCAGTCCAGTTACGATCTGATGAATAACCAACTTACATATCGTTTGATTGAGGATATGAATCCCATTTCATCACGCGTATGAGATTACACTTGACTTTTGTGCTGTGTGCAATTGGTTCATAGAGAATGAATCGTTAGCAATAGATCGGTTTTTTTCAATTCATACCATATATATGTTGTGCAAGAGCAATATAGGATATTACCAAAACAAATATCATTTTGTGTTTTGGTATCCTTATATGAGCTTGGATTTTTGTGTGACCTATTTACTACTTGCCACAAAAACATTGTATTTCATATACTTACAACAAAACTTTTGTTCATCCATTGGGACTTTTTCTTCCAACTTTCTTAAAAATTACTTAGTCAAAATTATATTAGAAAAAGTCCAAGTTGTTTAAAATATCTTATAATACTAGGTGAAGATGATGGAACTTACTATAATGGATTGAAATTGCGATAATAATATAAGTATTGTTAATTTTAAAGGACGCTGAATTACTATTGAATTTTCAGAATTATTACTGTTTGTAAATTTCTAATAACTAAATTTATTTTATAATGTTAATAATTTAAGTCGAATAATTATTACTTTTGAAGAGTTTTGAAATAACTTGATCAACAAAACTATAAAACATAACTAAACAAAAATTGTTTGAGTCAAAATTTATAATCAAAACATGAAATTACCTTCGGTATGTTAATATCCTAATTTATCAATCTGATTCCGGTAGATAAATCTAACACTGATGCCGGATAGGCATTAAACTTCCCAGTTGTTGAATTAAAGTTTGTTTTTTTCCTTTTTTATACCAACTGATTTGGTTTTGACGCGAAGCAAAGGCAATAAAAAATTAACTCTTATTGGCTATTATGGTCCATCTTGTAAAAAAAAATCCTGAGTTCCTCTTATGTTTTGATTTAAGAAATTAATTCTTATTGGATCTATGTTATGGTTAATCTATTTAAAAAATCATAAGTTCTTCTTTGAACCACCACTTGCACTATATCATTTATGTATAAAGTTATTTTTTTCAATTTATATTGAGAGGTAAACTTCAAGATAAAAATCTTCAAACAGCATTTGTTTCACTTCTACTTGTTTTGTAGCACTGCTAACTGCTTGACCAAAATTATGAAATTTATTTTAACTTTTTTCATCGACAGCTCATCTGTCTCAATATATTTTAAAGATATCGTTACAGCTGATATTTTCAAGATAAATAAGAAACGAGAAAAATGTCCAGTTTTTATTTTGAGCTGAGCAATTATCTCCCCATAATATTATTTTGCTAACATCTCTGTGTTTTTGAAAAATTTAGAACTTATAAGTTCATCTTTCGTGCATCATGCCACAATACTGGATACTCTTCAGATCAATATGTTTTTTTCCAACCGGAACATATGTTTTATTATACACGACAAGCCTATTTACAAAAATAGCTGTTTTGAACACCTCCATTCGTGATAGCATAATAACTTTCTGTAAATCCACTGAATAAATTACGGTACCAGGTTCAATATGATAAACACCTTGGTAATAATGTTTTTTGGATTCGTTGGTTCTATCAATATGATTTTTCTACTCTGCACAATGCGAAACATGAGGATTAAATCCTTATATGTGCTGTTTGATATGTATATCATCAATTTTATTATAAGAGGAATTTTTCCCTCTGTAATCTTTTGTAGCTTTAACCGAGTCCTACAACTTTTTAAAGCAGTTTGCAAAGGTTCATCGTTAATGGTCAATTATGTGCTTTTTGGTTGTTTACAAAGTATAGGAAACGATTATTGCCAGCGGTACAGTTGATCTAATAATTCTCCTACTGTTCTGTGTTTTACTGGTTGAGATCATGTGGGGTGTAACATAAACGATTTTCTATCCGAAATATTTAACTCCGAAGTTTTTCTATTTGTTCTAGATTTGATTTGATCCTTTACTTAATTGTCCCTTTTATTGGTATATAATCTATTGCTGCTTTTTCGATATCATCGAAATTCAAATTTTTCTCCAATGCCATTAACTCGTTTGATTGTAAGTCCTCTAAATGGTCCAACCTCGTCAATATATCGTTTCCTCTGTGGTATCTACATTTAAACAATTGCTTCTGTCTAAAGAGTTTTAAAAGTTGCAAACTCTTCGTTTGTAGTAAACTCAGTAATACTTTCCATATTTTCCGAATTATAATTGGACAAAGTAAAACTGGAAACATTTAATAGATTTTGGTCAAATGGTTGGCTTCTGTTTAGAGTTGCCATTGGTATCGTTTTGAGTTTACTTTATGGCACGTTGATGATGATGTTATTTTGCCGAATATCACAACTATGGTTTTCTTAGTGAGAAAGGTGCATTCCACAGGATGGATAAGATACCGCTGTTATTGTTAAGTATTCCTGGTTTACAATATTATTGCTTTTGATTATTTTAGGCAATCATTGAAAATGTCTAAAAAGAATTGCCAGTTATTGAATTTCGGCTTCTAAGCTTACTACTTAATTGTAGATTAATGTTTAAAAATTGAGATACGCAATTGTTTCTTATGGCGTTAAAGCATTTTCTAATCGAGATATCGCTTTCCTGTTAGTTTCAAAATATGCCTCTTGCTACGAGCTATCCAATGCTTTAAAAAACATAAAAACGCCAGATTACGTCATAATAATAGAATAAGTGCTACCTGAAATTAAGACGGCGCTACTTGTTACATAGCCTATGAACCATGGCTGTATTGTGAGAGCAATTGGATGAACAGTTAATTTAACGTTTCGTTACAAAATTGGCCAACTAGATCATTTGATTTTAAACCCTTAAACTTTGGGGCTACGTAAAGTACACGCCAATATGGACCAGTAAGTTACGCGTCATTGAAAATTAAAACATCAGAATTGAGCATGTTAAACGCAGTTATGGCCAATATTTGAAAGAAATAATCACTGATTGGTTTGGTTATTAATTAAATTCATTTATCTTAATTTAATTTTCAACTTCATTATGACTCCTGGACAAAATTAACGCATATTTTTTTTTGTAATAAAAAAAATCCCGCTGGACAATTTCAGTGGAACTGGTATCAAATGATCCCAAATTTATAATTTTCTCAAAAGAGGCACAAATCTGGTGTTATGGAATAATAGCGGCTATTTTTCATTGCAAAATGTTAAAATGTGTCGAACTAACGTCTATTTGTTTTAAAAAATTTTAAAAGCAGTTTATAAATTAAAACTAGCTTTATTACAATTTAATTTGATTAATTTAATAATGAGTATTATTAAATCAATCAAATTAAAATCGATAGTTGGATTCTAGTTTCATCTGAAAAGAGAACAATGGCCCATTGATCAGTTCCCCAATTTGCATGAGTATGAGCAAAATCTAAACGGCTGGACTTGTGGCGGGGAAGAACTTTTACGGGCCGTTTTGGAGTTAGGTTCACTTCTTTTAATCTTCGTCTAACTGTTCTGACACTAATATTAACTTGACGCGCACTAAGTAACTCGTTTTTGAGTTGAGTAGAAGTTTGCTTTCGATCTCGTAACGAATTCATTGTTAAAAATCGATCGTCATACTTGGTTGTGCACCTTTCACGTCCTTGTCCGGGCTTTCTTTTATACTCTAAGGTCTCACGATACCTCTTAAGTATTCGTGAAACCGAAGATTGATTAATTCCTAATTTTCGTGCGATTTGTACTTGTGTATAATCTTCCTGATAGAATGTGACCACTTTAACAGCCTCCAGCTCTTGAACGGGTGCCATTTTACAATGGATTTTATATTAGGTGTTTGCTTTAGAACACATTTACAAGAACTAGTGGTACTGCATTTAAAAATAATTGATATGCAATGGAAGAAAACCCAATCGTTGCGTTGGATTTCAATCACAATGCACTTTTGATTAAGTATTTTTGAAAAATTGAATTGATTGGCTTGCAGTTAACTTTATTCAAGGTGGTTTCTGATAAAAATATAAATGTGCTATCATTTGACACTAGTAGTATTAAAATTGACCAGCGGGATTTTTTTTTATTACAAAAAAAAAATATGCATTAATTTTGTCCGCGAGTGTACATATATTTGGCAAATTTTGTGCACTTGAAGTTAACGGATAGTGGTTGAGTGTATCAATCACTTTTTATTTCTTTAAGATTTAGATTTTACTCGAAAACCACAACAACAACCTTGAATAAGTGTTGGTGAAAAACCTATAATCAGGCATAGCAACTTACTATATTTTCGGGTGGTCCATCTGTGTACTATAAACCTGTTGAGCGCTTTGAAAAGCTACGGGTTTACATCTGAAATTGACTGAATACTAAATTTTAATTCTAAGTACAATGTTTTTATTGAATGTGTGACATAAGTTGGTAGGGGTTACCATTCCCGGTGTTGTCATCGAATGTAATTAAATTGGCATTTGATACAACAAATTGTAATAAGGGTGTACCTATAGGATTTATTGTGACATTATGATTTATCTGGTTCTGGTTACAAGCAATTCTGCTTTCTTTTGTGTAAAGAAATACAAAATATTTTACAGAATAAGAACCATAAAGTGTAATTTGCCTGGACATTTTTATATGTAAATTGAAATCTCTAATTAACAAAATTTTTATAGTTTTGAATCCTTGTTACTATTTTATTAAAAATAATGTTATAAATTTTTAAAAAATAATACTATACTCATATATGAATACTTTTCTCTTGTATCGTATAGGAAGCAAAGTGAAGATAAATAAATTTTTCCATTACATAAAAGTTGTAACATGTAATTACTTATAAGAAAATCAATATAATGAAATATATTATAAAAAGCCCATTGTTAAGCTTTTCTATGTATATCTTGTAAAATAAGTATATCTTGGTTTTGTCATATTAATTATGTTTTATATTGCATGTAATAAGGACTTCTAGAGTGTCTTTCTATAAATACTGCAAAGGAAACTATAAAACGAAAGATCACAATTGAACGAATAAATTAAGCTTCTGCAAGCAGCTTCATCCTATCTGTGTTGAACCCAAATCCACACATATACTTATTCATATACATAGTTAAGATATACAATGTATGTAGATATAAATTTTAAAATATGGTATCCAAGTACTGATACAATATAAATTCAATAATTACATTTAACCAAAAAAATTTCCAAAATAATAAAACTTTGTATACTCTGTACTTATAACGACAAACTTTCTAAGATAATACTGATATAAAAATAAGACTTTTATTTATGATAAATAATATTATAAGATAGATTTTTTTTTTTTTAAAAAAGTAATATACTCGTATGAAAGAAATTTATCATGCATTGATGAAAACAAAACATGTTGACTGAAGGCATTTTTTGTCGTACACATATTGCATAAATAGAAAGATACGATGCTATTCGGTTTTATCATATATATAAGAACGTATAACTAAAATAATAGTTGAACAATAAAACTTAATAACAGAAGGAGGAACTGATGAAAAATTGAATAAATAAAAGTTAAATTTCTTCATTGAAAATAGCAGAGCTCATTGTTGTATTGTTTATTAAACTACAGCACACAGAACAAAAACACTTTAAATATCCTGAAAAAGTTATATTCTCATATCATCTCGCATATGTGATTTAAACTTTTAGTTTATCATATAACTAAAAGTATAATTATTTCAAATAACTATACATATATTAATCATATCTTAGACAATTTTTTATTAACTGTATTTCAGATATTCTAGGTTTGGCTGTGAATTACAATAATCTATTGAAAATAAAATCAATCATTTTAAAACATCGTTCTTAACATAAGAAAAACCATTGTTGGGCGTGTAAATTACACGATGTAAATTACATGGTTTTTTACATGTAAACATTGTGTTATTTACATAAGGTTATTTTTTACATTCTATACGTAAAAAACGTAAAATCGATTTTATGTTAAAACTGACGCGCCATCTCATATTAAATTTAATTGGTGTTTTACACCATCTGTTAAAAAATTTTCTTACTATTTTATGAATAGAATTTTGAAATAACTACTGTGAACAAGTTTTTTTGGAAAGGTAAGTTTTTGACATTTTAAAATAGATGGCACTGCAAATGATGTCTTCGTTTATTACATGTAATTTACGTTTGATGTTATTTATGCTGTTTTTTACATAATTAACATAAACAAATGTGAAAATTGGTTTTTACATGTAAAATCCTAACAGTGACAAAAACCAATAAAAAATTACTATTTAGCAATCTCAATTAATCATACACCCGACGATGATAAAATATCAAATTTCAAACAAAAGACAGGTTGTTAGCCGGAAAGGTTAACCATACTTTATTTAATTATAATTAATATAATTTTGTAGCAAAATGGAAACGAAATGGTTTAGTATGTTGATACATCTTTTTGAATGTTTTGAATTGTCTGATGAATGATGAGTAAGTTTCCGATTCTCTACGTATCAATTAAAATCAGTTTCATTTATGATGATTTGTTTTTGTGAAAAATAAAGATTATCGTTATCAATTTAGGTCATGAATAATAATTAAAAATCAACAAGAATCCAAATGTTGCTTCATCCTACGGCTTAAGCAATCCTAGCTTAAAGTAAAATTGAATAGGTGATTTATCTGGTTAAAGATTTTATACATCATGTTAATCGGTTCTTTAGAACTACATACATGCAAGTAGGTCTAAGTAGATCAACATGCAAGAACTCATTTGAAAATTTTCCAATATTGATTGTAAATAAACGTTACCCAATAGTACGTTACCGACCAATTTTAAAGCTCGTGTATATTTTCCAGAGTTTGTATGCTGAAGGTTTTACAGTTCAATTTCTCCCGTCCATCGTTTAATTAAACCCCACATGGACTAAGATATAGCAACAATAAATTCAGTAATTTTGTTATAAAAACTGTAATCTAATCAACGGTATTAGTCCGTTCATATCGACTATAGTTACAAAACAGTTCGGCCTCGAAGTTCAGGAAAATATCAAGTTCACCACCCAGGTACTCAGTGGTTAATATTGTGTCATTTGGAGCGGGAGGTACTGGATTCGAATCTCGATAGGGGCAGAACGGATTTTCACCATACGATTACGATCGGTGGTATAAATGAACACATCTATGACCTGCATTGGAGTGCAGAATTTATGGGCCG
Organism: Tipula lateralis; assembly: GCA_963932295.1. Classification (NCBI taxonomy): domain Eukaryota; kingdom Metazoa; phylum Arthropoda; class Insecta; order Diptera; family Tipulidae; genus Tipula; species Tipula lateralis. The sequence goes on from OZ010736.1 coordinate 42,922,274, forward strand.
ACCTATTTTTCATGTCAATACTATAGGCTGGCATTTAGCTATGCAATGTGCAGATGATTCTATGAAAATCGGACCTATAGCCGTACGTCCTCGATTTGGGTATTATGGCGTAAAATAGTACGTAAATAAGCAAACCGCTAAAGAGCTGAAACCGCTAAAGAGCCTTGAGTCCCAAAAAAGATTGCATAGTATAAAATATAAAAAAAAATATGAGGTTCAATGCTATAATACGATCAAATAATATTAATTGATTTAGCTAAAATATTTTTGTCGTTGGTTGTAGATGAATGGGTAAGAAAGTTTCTCGTCTCGAGTTTGATTTTTCGAATGACAGAAGAAGACTATCGAAAATATGTAAAAATACATATTTAAGGGTTCATAAGGTCCATTTGAGATGCGGTTAGAATCGTTTACGTCTTTTAAGCTATAGATTATTCATTTAATTCCAAAGTTTTAATTGTAGAGCAAAATGCTATAGACACGTGGAAGATTTTTCATGATTTAATTCGGACTTTTCCTTGTGCTCCAGAAATTATTTTTTGGTTGCGTTATATCATTTTTTGCAACATAGTCACTGACCATTTAGTAAACACACGATTAGGTAGGCCAAACATTATGCACTGTAGTCGTAATATTCAAAATGTTTTAGTTAAATAACTTGGAATCAGTGTTTTAGGAGTAAAATTTCTGTCTGTCTATCCGTTTTTATCTTTGCAATCTGCGTCATGGGGCTAAAGGCTCCCTCAACTCTTTTGCGGCTGGCTTATTAATGTCCTACTTTACACCATTACATAGCCAAATCGAGAACGTACTGTTATACATCCGATTTAAGTAGAACCATCTGCACATTACATAGCTCCGTGACAGCCTATATTACTGACCTGGAAGATAAGTTGGCTCATAAATTCTGCACTTCAACAAGAGGTCATAGATGTGTTCATTCACACCACCGATCGTAATCAGATGGTGAAAAATCCGTTTTGCCCATATCGGTACTCGAATCCGGTACCTCTCCCGCTCCAATTGCCGCGACTTATACCACTGCACCATTTGGTCGGTATGGTAGAATTTGTTTACTAAAATATTTTGTTTGATGTTGTCAACTTTTAGGGGAAAAGTGATATTATTTATATAATTGGTTTTGGTTTTATATATCGAAATGTTACTATCGATTTTTTTCCTTTTTAAAATTTTGTTTCCCATGAAGCCTATTTTCGGTTTAATATTGAGTCATTGGTGGAGCCATTGGTCGATATGTTTTCAAAAACGATGATGGTCAAAATGTTACTGTCAATGGTGAGTGGTACAGGGACGTGATTAGAAATTTTTTCGTAGCTCGATTAGCTGACATTAATCGGATTGACATGTGGTTCCTACAGGACGGAGCCACACGGCATGCGCCACAATTGATTTACTCAAAGAAACATTTTTTTGATGAAAAAATAATTTCGCGTTAGAATTGCGCGTTTTAAACGAGAGATAATTAACATTCGAAGAGTAATTGGCAAAATATGGCCGCAAATACTGCGAAAAGTTTGTAAATATTTGTGTTCCAGGTGCGCCTTGTACACACTTCACGCCAGCCGTGGCCTCCACATGAATCAAATCATATTTAAACATAAGTGTCATACAATTTTTTATCCATTGCAGGTAAGATTATTATTAATTTCACATATAGCAAAGACATGAATCAAAACTACCACCGTCAGAAATACCAATTTACATTCGTATCGTATTTATCTATCGTATGGACAACTCTTCAACTGCTACTGGAAAGGTCAAAGTTGGAGAGATCCATTAAGGCACACAAGACTGTGCTTAAAAAGTAGGCAGTAGCCTCAGTGAGCAAGTCTGGCCAAAGCTGAACTTGAAACGCTCAAAAACACTGATCTCCCTACGAAGACGTGAATTAAAAACGATCAAGGGGATACTCACAGGACACTACCTACTTGAAGAACATGCGAGGAGGCTAGGTCTAGAAGTTACGCTACGTAAGTAGTTTAAACTTGTTCGCATAAGGGTAATAGTAAGATCCTGTGGTATCACAATGGACCGTCGCCGATCTAAGTGTGCTGAAGCAGCCACTCAACCTAACCTAACCTATCTTTCGCATCGATAGACGACACGTATCGTATTCAGAAATAGAGGCTCTAGAAATTTATAAAACGATGAAATAGCGAATCTATTTTGTTTGTTCAGGTAAACCTCGCTTAACGAAGGGGTTCGGTTAGAAAAATTAACGATTGTAAGTTGTCTTGTTTTTTCTCGATCTAGTCAAACATTTTGTTTCATCATACCCTTTTTGATTGAGTGAATCATAATGCTTCCTCGGTTTTTTTCAATACGTCTGATAATCTCATAAGTATGTTTTATCCAATTAAAAAAAAATCAGAATGCTTAATGATTTAGAACGGCTTCTACCAGCATTACTTGAACATCGCAATAGAACTTTCTGTGGGCTGTTGATTTAACAATTCTTGAATGTCCTCACAATATGGACTTATGTTGCCATTATCACAATATCGCTGGTTATGCTGCTAGTATCTAGCACATAAGATATTGGGTTTGTTATTTCGAACCATAGTTTACATTTCTGATCAGGTTCTACACAGGCCCAATGTTATTTATTGCAGGATTCATATTGAATTTTTCCCATATTTAAATAAGTAAAAACTCTTCATTTATCGAGCTATTGAGGATCGTTTTTTTATTCGTTATTCCGAGGTATGTATTCGTTAAGTGAGGCTCTGTATCAAAAATTGTTGTTCGAAGATTCGAGGTTTTGTAAAGCAAGCATTACCTGTTAACGATTATAAAATTAACGATACATAAACAACAACAAAAACCAAGAAATAGCAAACCAAAACGACATCGACTTAAAGACGGTATATATTTGGTTGTGTATCTCCAGAAACAAGAATTTCTTGATCGCCAAATAAATCACTGAATTATGTGATTTCATCACGATACTTTCCATCCTATGTAAGTAGTAGGTAAATTATAATATGCTACAGCCTGTTATATATATATATATATATATATATATATATATATATATATATATATATATATATATATATATATATATATATATATATATATATATATATATTATGTTTCCTAATTGTAAATTGAATTAAATGAAGTAAGTGTAAAGAACATAATATACTGTTATTTAATTTAGATATTCTTTTAAATAATTATTTTTTGTTTTGAATATTATAAAACTTTAATTGAAATGGAAATAATTAATTGGTTTTGTATATTTCTTACTACTGAACAAATCTATCTCAAAATAAATCTAAAATGCAATTTCATTTATAAAATACCTATTTATGTTTATGTATATATATACATTTTTAGATATTCTAGTTTTTATAGTTTCAAATTTTTATTTTAATATTCAATTTAAAATTCAATTTGCATAATACAAATATATTATAAGAGTTATGTTTGTAAAAAGAGACTTCTTAATTAAATTAGATAATAATCTTATATTTTTAAATACGAGTAGAAATATAAATATATATATATATATATATATATATATATATATATATATATATATATAAATCCATATCCATATAAATATATATATATATGTATATATATATATATATATATATATATATATATATATATATATATATATATATATATTATATATATATATATATACATATATATAGAGATATAAATATATACTATAAAACTTCAGACTCAATTAAAATTAATTTAAAATAATCAGGTAACCATTAGGAACACAATATATCAGACTACCTATCAAAAATATGTTTAATGAACGAAAGCATGACTGTGAAATACTTCGCAAAACAAATCCCAAATTTTTCGTATACGTATACATGTTATGAATGTATCAGTATTTTATTCGCCTAAATGACTTAATTTAACGAAAAGTACCGAAAAAAAGTAATCATTTTGGCAAATTAAAAATTGTAATAAACGCTTAATGCATATTATGACTAACAAACTAATACATGATAAAATGTATTGATAATTAAAATACTCAATTCCAATCCAAGAATATAGACAGTATTAAAAGCTGACGTCTTAACCACGGTATTTTAAACACATCTGTTTATACAAGTTTGTTCATACAATAAACAAATCTGTTCAACCGAAATCGTAAAGTAATTATGTGAAAAGGAAATAAGAAAACCTTACCTGTGCATCGAATCTACTTGACGTTTATGTGTTTGTATGTCGAATCTGAATTTGTATTGTCGAGGAAGGATTCCTATATTTATAATAAAATAGTCAATTCGAAAAAAACCCAACAAACCAAAACACATATTCATAATTGCCCTGACAGGACTGGATTTTCGAATTGTAGGCAGGACTGGTTTTTCGAATTACAACTAAATTAATTAGGTAAAAAATGGCAAATTATTGTTACATTTTCGAGATTTCAACACCAATAAAGCAAATAATTTTCATCAAATATTAAATAAGAAGGAGTTATATTCTACCAAGTCCATCAGCCACCGGAATAATAAGAATTATATATATTGTACCACATCCAACGTAAGCAATCAACGGCAAGTCATTCCACCGGATCACACTGGAATCAACCCGAGGACTTTGCCCAATACAAGTACTACGAAACATCTCGCGAAATAAAGCAGATGGTCCTAGATTTCAAGCAAGCCTATATGAATAGATCAATCGAGAGAGGTTATAGTATGCGCTTGAATATTTAGGAATACCAAAAAAATATGTACATCTGTGTAAAATGACAGTAACGCAATCAAAATGCTGTGTTAAAGTTGAGAACAGGCTATCGAGAACTTTTGCAATCACTACTGGTGTTCGACAAGGAGATGCGCTGTCCTCGATACTTTTTAATCTCATGTTGGAATACATCCTTCGTGCAAAAGTGCAACACCTCAGGACAATATCTTATTCCGACAATCCAATCAACTTCTTGCGTATGCAGATGATATCTGTGTGATTGGATTAAATGGCAACGGAGTGAAAGAGATACTTGATCCACTGATACAGTGTTCAGCTTCCGTTGGCCTCAAAATCAATGAGTCCAAAACAAAATATCTGATCTCTGGTTTTAGAGACCAAGACACAACGGACTTCAGTAGTAGTAACCACACTTTTGAAGGAGTAATGAGATTTAAGTTTCTTGGATCTCTCATTACTCAAGATAATAGTGTGGGAGAGGATATCAACGTTTGCCTTGCCGCTGGTAATCGGGCTTTAAATCTTCTACGTCCACTTCTGAAATCAAAATATATTGCAAATGCGGATAAACTGAAACTGTACAGAGTGTTGATTCTAGAAAACCTATCCACATAATTACTTTTTGATTTTGGTTGAACAGATTTGTTCATTGTAATTTAGTGCAAGATACCGTCGTTGTGACGTCACTTTTCTATCTTGTTGACCCTTGGGATTGACCATTTGGAGTTCATAGACTTTTCATGTTATAGTTTATTCTTTTTTCAATTGGTTATTGATTTTAATTTGCTTAGTATTTGATATTTTAGAATTTCCATGCAACATTTATCGTACAATAATTTGCCTAAATGATCGCAATTTTATATTAACTCATACATGTTAATTTTTTGTTATTTGGGAAATATTTCACTTCGGTACGAAAGCGGTAGCATATATCGATTAGGAGAATTATTCAATAAGAGGCTTCTAGTCATCTCTGTCGTGCTAAGAACACCGGGAATAACGGGTGGCGTTTCCCGAATCATAAGTGAACATTTGTCAGAAATGCAGGGAGAGAAAAGGAAAGAAGATTCAACGTTTTGAATGGAATATCGATTCATTGGATTAGGTTCAAATCATTTATTAAGCATAACGTAAGCGATGACACCAAATGATTATAAATAAAATATTTTTGGATTATCGGGTTGGCCGCGTCTAACTGCTCAGTCTCGATGTAGGTTTACTGGACCTATACAAACTTATATAAATTTCTGAAATAATTGTTTTTGTTTCAAGGGATTTTAATATTAATTTTTTATAAAATAGATGGATGGGAATTTGAATTCATCTCGATCATCGTTTGGTTTTGGAATTGTGTTACTTTGAATGACGATGACCCATATTGTCTACGTCTTTGCATAGATGCAGTGAACTGTCGTCCACCACTATAACGTTTTATGTTGGCACTCTGGTCAAATCGTTATGGAAACCAAATACTGGGCATCTAATTCTCAAATGGCCATTAACATAATATTACTATTCTGATCAACATTTCCACGCCTCATAATTTAATTAACTGTTGAAATGAAAATATTAAGGTTTGATTTTCTATTCATCTATAAACACCTATTAACTATAAACAGAATTTTATAAAATTTAATTTGTCTTCAGGTAGAAAACCAACATCTAATATTATATTATTATCTCAGCTCCGAAAACCCAACATATTATAATGTTCCTCGTAAATCATACCTTTTTAATTTTCATAACACAAATATTAATTTTATTTTAATTTCTAAAAATTAATATTTTTATTACAGGTGTGACAAATTTTTAATGAGTTTATATTTTTAAGGGATTGTAAATCGAAATTATGTTCGGAATTAAATTTACGCAAAAAATGGTTACTAAGGAATTATAATCCGTCTAGGCTATATGGAAAACGAAATTTTGAAATACCATACCAATAAAAACCGGGTTAAAAAATTCTGAAAAATAAAAATTAATGCGAAACAAATTTAGGGGATATAAATATGAAATAAAATTGTCGTGGGGTTTGAAAACTATTAAGCTTATGTCGAACACAATATTGACACAATTTTAATATCTAAAATACTCTTTACAAATAAAATCTATTTCAAAATTAAGAATTGTTCAATTATTATACTCTATGGAGCATCTGCCTGCAAGAATAGTATTAGCAGTGTACTATCTTCCAAAATATGCAATAAAACTCACAGTATTCTACTCAGACGGGTTTTTAATTATCTGGTGAAAAAGAAGGCTGGAACATTATCTTGCAAAAAAAAACATTCCCTCCCTTGCAAGGAAAAGGCAAATGGCTGACTTTATTGTAACGGAAGACATTGCGTTCACAACCGTTACAGTAACCAATTGCGACTATCTATCGTCTGTAAAGATAAGTTCCGATGTTCTTTAGACAGAGATAATTGGTTGAAAAACTATAATTTAAGTAATTTAAAAAAATTAGTAATTTAATTTTTAAGTAATTGATAATTTAAGTAATTGAGTATAATTTAAGTAATTGATAAAACTAAATTAGAAAATGCAAATTTCAACGGCTGTAACGTTATAACCAAATAATAAATACATTTACAAATCGAATGGGAACTTTCGAATATGTAATACGTATTAGTAATAACACTGCCAAACATTATATTAAAAAGAGAAAAAACCCAAAAATAAAAAGAGATAGAAACATAAAAAATTATTTAATTTTTACTGGAAAAGCATCAAAGATTGCAAATTGTTGAATTTTTTGTATCAAAAATATGGTTCTGTTCGTTAAACTTATCGTGCATTTCATCCATTTTATGGCGTACATAATGGTCCTTCTTATTGCGCACTGAAGAAGCTATATCTGCTGTACAGGATAGCATCAATTTGTCGCCATTCTCAGCAACTGAGGTTGTGTCCCTCCACATTATAGAAAACGCAAGGATCTTGGCTTAAGAGCATTCAAAATTCAATTTGTGCAGGAATTAAAGCCAAACGAGCATCATATGTGCCACTAATTCGTCAAATAGGCTGATGAAGCCCATTTAATAACTGTCGCATTTGGAACTGTCGCATTTGGAATGAGGATAAACCACAATATTTTGTCGAAACACCATTACATCCACAAAATATTTATTACTGTTTGTATCAACGTTAACACAAAGATTTCCATCCTCGTCCCGAATGGCAGTTGATTGAGATTTTATGGTAAGGTGCATCTCATTGATTCCTTTAACGCGAGATGCGCACATTTCTGAGTTGTTGTACTCTAAAGACCTGAGCCTTCCACCATTCGCCTTTCTTCTGTCTACAAATGCGATTATCGGCCCTCCCAGAAAGAACTGCTTTATTTCGTCTTGCAACTGTAATCCGAGTCTTCATTATGAGCTAAATTTCGTTGCTCAACAACAAGACGACACATCCTCATCAATTAATTATTTTTGGGCGTAGATTTCACATTCGATCGCAAAATGCTGTGTTTCTTCATATAACAGACCTTCACAGGAGTGACCAGATAATGGTTCCTGCCTGCGTTTGCTCAAGTCTTGGACAACAAGAACCCGCTCTTTTGAAATCAACATATGGTCAATTTGGCTGCGGGATGTTTTACGTAGATGTGTCGATGTTTCCAAATGAATGATCGAAATATTTACAAAACATGGATGCCCTCACCTACAGGACTGAAGAAATGTAGTATGTTAGTTGTTTATTGGCGTAAAAAAAACCGTGTTGTACCTCTTTTTAGACAGAACCACAGGAACTAAGGCACAGAGGAAGTCATGGAGACTACCAATACCAGTTATTTAAATAAACCGGATGAATCCTAGACTGCTTCTAGTAAGGAATCCTTGGAACTTCTCATCGAAACCCACTTTCCAGGAAGCTTTGATGGCACGATATTGACTAGTAATCACCAAGAAGCACACTCACCGCGCATAGAAGATATCGTAACCAAAGAACGGATCCTTTGGTCATTTGAAGGGTTCAAACCCAATAAATCGGCTGGTCCTGACCGAATTATTCCCGCACAGATTCAGAACAACTCGAGGATTATACTCCCCTGGCTGGAAGTTATCTTCAAAAATGTTTAAAACTAGTCTATATTCCGCATAGACTTAAGACCAATAACTCTATCATTCTTTCTGTTCAAAACCTTGGAAAAACTGATGGATATTTATACATTCGCTCAAAAATAAAGCCTATGACTGGGTTCAGACTCAGCACGCTTACTGTAAAGGGAAATCTGTGGAATGCCCAGGTCAGTACAATTGAGATATCAATATTCTCGCAAGAGTTTTGTATGGTGGCGTTTTTTGATATTGAGGACGCCTTTAACAGTGTAAAGACGGAGGCAATTCTGGAGTGATTGTCGCTACTAGGGGTGGATTACACCATAAGTGGGTTAATCAATCACATGCTTTGGTGCAGGATGGTTTACTTGGAGCTGGGGGAATCCACCATCTGGAGACGGGTGACTAAGGGAACCCTACAGGAAGGTGTCCAGTCTCCTCTCATCTGGAACATAGCAATCAATGGGTTGCTGTTAAAGCTGGAGAGAAAGGGGATTGGAGTGATTGCCTATGCAGATGATGAAGCGATAGCTGTCTAGAAAATATAAAATCCCTGTAGTTGGACCACCTCTCTTACACGGCAAGAGACTAACTTTTACGGACAAAGCAAGATTTTTCGGCGTTATCTTGGACAGTAAGCTTTGCTTGAAGCCCAACATTCTGGAAAGAGTAAATAATGACAATATAGCATTGTACTCGTGTAGGAACGCCATCGGAAAAGATGGGGCTTATAACCGGAGCTGGTACACTGACTATTCACTTCCGTAGTAAGACCTGTACTTATATGTATGGAGTGAGCATGTGGTGGCCAGCTATTGATAAAGTAACGTACAGAAAAAAATTGAGAAGGTGCAAAGAACGGCCTGCATGCTTTTAAGCGGGGCGCTGAGGACAACACCTACGAGTGTCTTGGAGGTCATGTTTCACCTTTTCCCCGTGAACATTTATGGTAAGCTGATGGCGGCGATTACGGCCACTCGTCTATCAGCCATATCTCAGTGGAATTGTCTTCAGACAGGACACTCGACGATATTTAGATCGCTGAGGAAAGAACTGGCAAATCTAGACTTAGTTACACTGACTTTGTGCTTCGAGAAAAGGTTTCGAACTACCTGCCCCTCAAGGGAATCTTGGAGCAGCGGAAACGGAAGCATTGCAGTTCCTTACGGATTGCTCCAAGCTAGCCGGTAAACTAGGAGCTGGATTTTTCTTTGATCACTGCAGCGTGTACCAGTGGACAGTCAGGTGGCAATATTTCTCTGACATCTAGAGTGGCGTTGGGTTGCCGCTCGTCTCTAAATGAGATGAGTGAGCATTTCAACATTCAGGTAGTCTGGGTCCCCGGCCACTCAGATTTCATTGGAAACTGGAGGGCGGACGAACCAGTGAAGCAGGGCACAACTCTCCAACTGCTACTGGAAAGGGCAAAGTTGTGGAGACCCATTAACGCACTCAAGAATGTGCTTAAAAAAGAGGCGAAAGCCTCAGCGAACAATAGGTGGACGAACACCCTCTCATGTAGAGTTGCAAGACAAGCCTGGCCAAAGCTGAACTTGAAACGCTCAAAGGCACTTATCTCCCTACGAAGACAATACTAATAGGACAATGTTTAGAAGCTAATGACTTTTCCAGAAGCTGTATGAACGACGAGGAGGAAGAGACGGTAGTCTGTTGATGTGTGATTTGTGATGCTTGGTGCTGTAATCGTGACAGCTAATGATGAATGGTGGGAGTTAAACTATGAACTCCACAGAGTGGCATTGATTGACAGCTAGGGCGCTGAATCAACCAGCCGATGAAGACCTTTGTCTTGAAATGTATGGCATCTTGTATGTGGTCTGTAATATTCGTTTCGCTAGGCCGGTTTCGATCTGATGACGTCATTGACTCGTTGTGTGATCGAAAAGATCAAATCCATCTCATCAGGCATATGCGACCGGACTTGATCTATGTTGCATTTCGTTTCTATATATATTGTGAGGCTATGTTGCAACAGTTCTAGCGAATTTACAGAATTTTACTCGAAATCTTTTTTCGATTATTTTTGTTTATACTTCATTATTGTGGCGTGATTATTCGTCGTATTTGTGAACGCCACAAGTCCACCTCCTATGCTCATGGCCGGTTTTGGCACACAAAAACCGGTTTTGGCACACAATATTTGGGTAAGTTCTTAATGGACTGCCTCTCTGATCTCGGAAACTGTAAGGTGGGAGACTAATTACGCTACGTAAGAAGCTCAAACTGGTTCTCATAGGATGAAAGAGGAGTAAGATCCAATGTAGCAGCCACTCAACCTTACCTAACCTACAGGGACTAAACCAATCGGACATTTTGTTGAGGATCTCTTAGTACGGAGTATTAACGTGGTGGGAATATCATCCAAAAACATCAGTTAGTGATAAGTATGCGTATCAATAGCATTTTCATTAGCAGGCAACAAAGGAGAGGACCGGCATAGTGATTTGTTTTTGTGTTTTGATTTAATTTATCAATATTTGTAGCTATAGTGTAGAACATTCGCTATCATATAAATTGATAAAATAGTTTACGCTCTAAGCATTAAATTTGGATTTTAGCATGTTTTGAATGAATACCGCATTTAGGTTTTCACAAAACTACTCTATTGATTGAATCGAAATTTTAAAATCAAATAAGTTTTTTTTTTGCATATTATGTATACCGATTCAATTTTAACCGCTCGCCAAATCCATTACTAAAATTGATACATTTCACTATAATATAAAGCCTACATTTATGTATATAGTTTAGATGCAGCCACACCCATCGGGAAAATAAATACACATATAAATTGCAATCGCAGTAAAAGCATAAAAATATGTTATATGCATTCGTGACTTCACTATTAAACTAAAAATTATTTATCAAACTACTATTTAAAGTTATTATTTTATTCGAATTTTAAAAATTTATTTCAAAAAAAAAAAAAAATTAAAATTTTTTTCTCCGATTTTATTTCAGTTTAAATGCATGTACGAGTATAGAGTGCCCGCATATATGAAGCAATGTTGATTTATTTCTAAGTTACAGAAAGCTACATAAAACATAAAAAAAAGTTTGTTTTGTTGTTGTTTAAGCTTAATAATCTGTATATATAGCAACAACGTTTTTAAGTAGAAAAAATATAGTGCCAACACTACAAAGAAATTTATAAAGAAAAGCAAATTACTAACAAATTGTGTAGATAAGAAATAATAACATTTTTAAGAGGAATAATATTAAAATGGATTTAATAAATTTAAATGTAATTTGTTACAAAGTTTAACAATATTTTTTTTTTTTGTGAAAATTGCAGTCATTTTAATTGTTATAATAATCATAAACAGTGCACGCAAACACGATTCGAGTTGTTTATTTGTTTGTTGCTCTAACGAACCAATATAATACATATTGTAGTTCTGTTGATATGATCATAAACTTATTGTGACTGAAAAAGCTGTGTATACTGTTTGTTCTAGTAATTGGTTTTTAATTACAGTTCCTTATATAGTATGCCCAATGTAGTAAGTTAATCGTATATCAGATACAGAACATTTCAATCGATACTGTCCGTTAAATAATAATATATGGCTTAAAAGCCCTAAACGGCCCTAATCGCGACTCAACGGAAACCTTACGAACCGTTAATACGTATTAGTGAACATTTTAAGTATAGTCAGCCCAACGTATGATTTTAAAGACACTTGCTTTTATGTTATTTTTTAGGTAGTCAACGGCTAATAAAGAACTCAATACAGCCTCATGGGTTATTTTCATAAACACTAAGCTACAACCCACATCGCGTTTATCCGTCATTTTATCAGGTTGTCAAAATCAAGCCTTGAAAAAATATATGAATCTGCCCTGGAAAAAAGAATATATGTATACGTAGACTTTCAATGAAAATGATTTGAAAGTTTATTTTTTGGATTTGTTTCAAATTTTATAAGTTAATCTATTAATCTACATATATAATGGGTTTTACATAAGAGTGATATGATTTCTTAAAAAAATACACTAATTGTTAAGGAAATTGAAATGTTTTTTATTTACACCCGTTTGTCTTAGTGCCCAATTGTCAAAGTCGTTTTACGTTATTTTAGACGACTATAGTCACGTCACTTAATATTTGCTAGGATCATACAGTCGTTTCTTACGCCTATAGTCATTTTAAGCGACAGCTGTCAATTCAAACGACATTCATGTAACATCAATTTTCCAAGTGAGAAGAAGTGTGTACTTTAGTTAAAATGGAGTGTAAAAGGTAACTTATTTGTTTATTTATATATAATTGATTTTCTTCAATTACCATCGTCTCACTTGCATTGTCTTCAACAAAACCAACTTTGGCACAATCAAATCGTATGTCATGAATAGCACGTTTAATATTGACTTGTAAAGCTTGAAAAGAGTTTGGTTTATTGCTAAGGACCAATGACTTTAAATAACCCCTCAAGAAATAGTCTAATGGTGTTAACTCACAACTTCCTGGAGACATTCAATATCACAATTTCTTGAAATAATCTAATCTCTAAGCTTTTCTCTCAATAATTTAATTGTTGCACTTACTGTGGCACGTAGCCTCGTCTTCGTGGAATCAAATGTTTTCAAGATTAACTTCTTCCAATTTTGGCCATTATAAATTGGTTATCATCGATCTACACCGATCTCCGTTGACTGTAACGATTTTGCCAGCTTTATTTCGAAAAATACAGACTGATGATTCCACTAGACCAAAAACCACACCAAACTGTCAATTAAGATGAATGTAATGATTTTCATGAAAAATTTGTGGATTTTATTCGCACCAGAATCGACAGTTTGTTTATTTACCTCACCACACAGATGAAAAAAGCGCACGAAATAATTGGAGAACGATTATTTTTATAATAAAACTGAATAATTTGTAAACGTTGTTCTTTGGTATATCTCACCATGATGAAATTGTAAAAATTTCGGAATACAATGAAACAAAAAATTACAGATCATGACATATTACAAATGGCCGAAACGTCACTTAAAAATCATATCGTTCCTATTGGAAAACCCTATATATAAAAATGAATGTTTGTCGTCTGTATGTCCTTTAAAGAATCGTCAACTATCCATTTGACCATGTGATGCTCTATAGCAAAATTGTCTATAGCATAATATGAGACGAATTTACAATGTCTCACAAGGAAGCATTGGGAGCGCTTCGTCGTACACTGCGAGATTTGAGAGGAAACTCACGGATATTTAATCACACACTCATTTTATTGTCTGGTGATTTTCGACAAATTGCCGGTTATACCACGTTCAACACTCGCTTATGAACTTAATGCATGTCTCAAATCATCAGTTTTATGGCCTCGTTTACAGAAAATGAGTTTCAAAACAAACATGCGTGTACAACTACAACGGAATGAATCAGCTAACAATTTTGCAAAACAGTTAATGGATATTGGAAATAGGCGAATGCAAATTGTTGAATCTACGCAATGTATTACCCTCTCAGCAAACTTCTGTATAAGATCACAGAAAGCATAGACGAATTGGCAACAAGTTTTCCCAAACATTGCACAGAACTACAAAAAATCATCAGTGGCTCAGATGTCAAAACCATCAACATCACTATTCAGAATGGGATACTCGGAAAAACGACAGCATATAAGTCCATCGATACTGTGGTAAATCAAGACGTAGTTGTCAACTATCCAACTGGCGTACCCATCATTATTCATCGAAACATAAATCCACCACGACTTTGCAACAGAACCAGGCTCTCAGTGAAGAAAATAGTGAACAATCTTATCGAGGCAATAATTTTGACTGGAAAATTCAAAGATGAAGGCGTACTGTTGCAACATATCTCAATGATCCCGACAGATATATCATTCGAGTGCAAACGTTTGCAGTTCCCGCTCCGACTCGCTTTCGCAATAACTATCAGCAAAGCACAAGGACAATCGTTGCAAGTGTGTGGATTAAATTTGGAGAATCCATGCTTCTCACATGGGCAGCTCGATGTGGCCTGCTCACGCGTCGGTGAACCTTCTGATTTTTTCGTTTACACACCAGATGGAAAAAACGCCCAGCGTACAGCTTCTTTAAAATAAAAATAAAACAAACAAATTGAATCGGGTAAATCGTTTCGTACAGTAAATTGCAATTTTAGAATGTAATTACCTCAAACACTGTGCCAATTCCTTACTAATTTACCTACTAATGATTTAAAGATGAAAATGTGTG
The DNA here is from genome assembly GCA_963932295.1 of Tipula lateralis. NCBI lineage: Eukaryota > Metazoa > Arthropoda > Insecta > Diptera > Tipulidae > Tipula > Tipula lateralis. The sequence continues at coordinate 42,937,282 of OZ010736.1, forward strand.
TGTTTGGCGGGTTATATTCGTTGGTTTATTGATAAAGTCGATGGTTGTAATCGTAGTGGAAGAAAGTAACATCACATCCGTAGTCTAAAGTTTGATTCTCGAGGTTGACCTCGAGAATCAAACTCGATAATTATTGACCTGTAGAAGTGTTACAATCATAACATTTCAGAAACTCTTAATTTTTAGTTCAATTTACTCACTATAATACACTGTTAGCATAAGGGTAAAAATATTGGTCTGCCTCGAATAACTCATTCTAGAACTATAAGCTATTCCTAGAACCAGAAATCATGTGTTTACATGTCAATTTGAGATGGCTTTGCTATTTTTCACTATAATGTGTTGCAGATCGACCGTAATCAATGTTGGTATTCTTTCAAGTCAATTATTCTATTTCAACTGCACGAGCTCTTTAAAAAGATGTTTGATCGATACATTTAATGGATGCAGAAATCATGTCGTGTTGGGTGGAACTCCAACCACAGTGGCATTGCATTCATTTTTAAGAAATTAGGTTCACTTTCTAAAATGTCATAACCGTATAAATTCAAAAGAAGTAATGATTTAAAATCTTAATATTCTTAATTATAGATCCTTCTGTTGTTCAGTTTTTGGCGTGAGTTTAATATACTTCATTATACGGCAGTTCATACAATTGTGACTAACATTGTATAGGTATATGAGCTTGAACCATATTTATTTATAAATTAATTTTATACATTACTCTTCTTGGACAGGAACTTAGACTAGGTGTTCGATCAACTTTAGGAAATATTATATACTTTTGATGAAGTTCACAATCTCAGTGGTTAAGAAAATCTATGTTGTAGAATTACACGTACGAGTAAAATATATTGTATGCATAATATATGTAAATAACCACCCAGGTGGCGCAGTGGTTAAAGCTGCGGCAGTTGGAGCGGGAGGTACCGGCTTTGAATCCTGATTCGGGGCAAGATGCAAATGGGTTTTTCACAGTCGATCGTTTGGGCGGTGCGATTGGTGGTGTAAAAATGAACATATATCTGGCTCCCCTCGGACCTATAGCCGTACAAAGAGTGGTATCACGACGGACCATCGCCGGTCTAAGTGTGCGAAAGCAGCCACAACAACCTACCTAACCTTATACATATATGTAAATAAACGTAAAAAATGTAAAAACATCCTCAGTGGCCAGGATCCAAAAGGAATTTTTATCCCAACTGAGTGACTTTTGGTATGAAATATGGTTGAAAAAGCATGGCATGAAGCTATGATATGTGCAGTTATATAATGGTGTAAATTAGGCCGAAAATAAGCAAAGCGCGAAAAAGGTGAGATTGCACACAGGGACAGAAATAATAGAAGTGATTAGTTATATAATTCCATATTCAATTTTCACATTACAACTGCACATTATGCTTTGAATGGAATAACAGTTCGTTATTCCATTCATAGCATAATTTACCAAACGCAAAACTATTTTTTTTTAAATTAACTTTTAAGTGAGAGCTTAAACCAAAACAAATACTATTCAAACACGTATAATCATTTGAAAACCCAAATTGTAGCTAAAGCTAACAGGCCAATCAAAATAATCGCTAGGTTGCAAGAACGACACTAAAAACTTTGGTATGCCAGGTCCTGAGAATGCTAGATTATTCTTTGCGAATTCATTTGTAGGATCGCTGTATTATCATAATGCTTTGGGTTATATAATATAAGCAAGATTCTACTTTTAAATTTTAGAAGCTATCTCGTATTCATCCGGTAAGGTCCAAGTCAACACTTCATACTCGATACAAAGTGGTATTGCTTGATACAAATCGTTGCCGCAATCCAACGAGAACCCTGATCGAAATACCAACCCCATAACCACAATTCATTTTAAAATCGATGTAAACCATGTATTCGAATTTATACGACCAGTCGCTAGTAGTTTGGTTTTATCTTTGCTAATTTAACAGTAGTAAATTTAGCAAAGACACAAACTGAACTACTAGCGGGTACCAGCAGTTGGTTGACAAGAAAGTGACTAATATTTTAATTGTTTAGGAATACCGACTATGGAATAATATGTTAGAGTTATTCTGGGAGATTCACTACCATAACCGGGTCAAAAACGATAACCTTACTTAATAGAACAGCTCGGTGACTTGGTAGATAGCATATATATCGAAGGCTTTCAAGGAAGAAAAATTCAAAATTTGTTCAAAAAAGCAACATGCACAAAAACCTTTTCTCTTTTTCTGTTAAGAGATACCTAAGATACTATTTTTTGTTTAAAGTAACTTCCTACGACCGAATGGATCCTTAATCACATCCATAATAAATCGTTTAATAAACTACTATACTAAATCGCTTAGTAGCTGATCCGGGAAATGAACACCATAAAAAGCTTCCAACCATAAAAACAGCAGTCTGAAAAAGCATTATTCCTGTGACTATTCCAGAAAACATTTAACATAACCTTATTTTGGCAGTGTTCTAGGATTCCTTTGAAGTTAGAAGCAAGATTGCGTATAACGCTGTGTCTTATCAAGATTAATTCAGTAGACATAATCGCCAATTTTGAATCTGTGGTGAAGGTTCAAAAAACAATTTTTTTGTATGAGTAATGTACTTAGGAGCACACTTATCAAACTTTGGAGTTCATTCTCCATCTTACTATCTTAACTATTTTAAATAAGCGAATGGCAGCAAGGAGATGAATAAGACTCAAAGTCATTTCCCTGTGAACATGTAATAACATGGATCACATATCGACCCTACGGAACAAGAGTGTCCCGAATAAATTCGAATATTATATCCCATCACCATTCTTTGAGTAAAAGCTTCTGACTTAAATACTCTCCAGAGAGGACTGATGACGTGAAGTAGTAAACTGGATACCAGGGCACTTCAGTGTGCTGGAAAATGAAAAGACGAATGAGTTTGCTCGTAAGGGCATAACATGTCGTCTCTTACCACGCAGAGCGAACATAGAAATACCACTCGTTTCATGAAAGATCTTGCTTTAGAAGGAGGCGTTCGGATCTGTAAATGATAGATGGATCAGTAGAAACTTGTGCGTAATAACTAGATAAATATGGTCAAAACTAGATCATCAGATAAGTGTAGTACGGGGAGTTGTTACAGAACTCTCGTCACATGATAAATATGACGTAGCTATGTGAATGAAACTGTAGCTATACACATTCAGTTACTATACACACAGTCATTACTGATTCAGTGAACCAGAAAGGAAGGATAATCTTTATGAACTTCAATCCATTAGTTCTGCAAAGATACGGCCATTATGTGTATCATCATTGGAAAAACATCAATCTTACTGATTTGATAAAGAAACTAGGAAGCAATATAAGAAAATGATATAGCTAAATGATAAGGCTTATCCGGTTGTAGAAGTTTTGAAATTTTTTCTAATAAAATTAAAAATAGAAGCAATATATAAGACTGACATTTCAAACCTCCATCAATCAATTAGCTCTTATGACTAAACTATTATCAGTAGTCAAACAAGAACTTTTGATGAGTGAAACAAACTAGGGAATTCATTACATCGACATATTTATGCATTCGATAGTATATAGACGAGTGAAAAGTCACACATCAAGCATGTTGTTGTGATCTTAGTGCAATCACAAGCCTAACATTCAATAAATAAAAATGCTGAGGTACAAAAGTGAAGTGAATGCTGTGCAATGGGAACTATCCAATAAATTACGATTATTGAGAGGATTGAAAACAGAATAAACCGCAAGAAGCTGATAAGTCTGCTAGTGAACGAGTGAAAATTTGACGAAGAGATCAATGAACCAAACCGATTTTATCCTAAATCTATAACTAACAACAACAATTAAAATGGAACGGTTTGTTATAAAGTAGATAAGAAGTTTCTGCTGTAGAAATATTGGAGTTGTCACGACAAGGAGATTATTTTCAACTGTGTCTAAATCATTTGAAATGTTATTATTGACCCGTCTAACCCTAGAATAAATAGCTATAAAAGTAATGGAAAGCTGATGGTGCAGTTTTGATTTGGATCAAAACACAACACAAGCTCTTGGTAAAATGAGCGTACCTAGGTCGTTTGTGGACACTTTTCAGGTTCATTCTGGTTTTTCAAATTTCAATCAAACGAAAATATAATGAACGTGGATAAGTTATATCGCATCACGAAAGAGCAACAAACAGTTCTTGGGTATTTATCGAATTTGAACTTTTTCTTAACTCATACTTCGCTCATCTACACAAGTAGGACGGTAGTTGAAATTAAATACATATTCTCAATTAAAGAAACTAGGTACAGGAGGTAACAAGGAAGCTATATATTTATGCTGTCATATTTAATAAGTGTTGAAGAAACTGGTATGTCGAAGAGAATAGAACTAACATGATTAGGTCAGTGACAAAGAGATGACCTGTATATCTCCATCTAATGTAATTTATACATGATAACTCTACACTGGTGTACCAATAGTACTGAGTTCGCAAAAAATGTAAGATACTAGCATGGCCAATTTAACCTATATGTGTAATTAATACATTTTTGACACAACAGTTGTAAGATATATGGATATAGAGGGAAATATCTGAAATGCTTCAGTCAAGGTCCGAGTTACAATGAAGGACGTTGGAGATCAGTAGGACGGCTATAATGCAAGTTATTAGCATCCAAACGAAATTATAAGGTCAGAACTATTTAAGCTCCCTTAGATTAGGTCAAATAAGAACTACCATAAAACCTTAGGCTAACAACCACAAACGGTTATGGTTTCGATTTGTGTATAAATTGCGATTCTCAGCAGATGCACATTTATAACAGAGTTTAATTGACTAAGATGAATACTAGTTAAAGATTAAAATAAAACATTTTATTTATTTTTTAATTTATTTTATTGTTTCTCGTTTTTCAATATTTTTTTTTTTAAATTTTTTTTTATATTTTTTATATAAACTTGATGGTTTTCCTGTTTTATTTTTTTTTACAAATTATTTAAATATTTATATGTATTTGTTTAAATTAAAAATTACTAAAATTAAAAAATAATTGACTTAAAAATTAAGTACGTAATACAAAAATAATATTATGTACGAATAAATTAATATTAAAATAATAAAGTATAAATTTGTTAATTAATGAAGTCCACACAAAATGTAAAATTCATTGCCATTTTGTCTGTTTTTTTTATAATTTATTAATTTTAAATAAATTGATTTATTTCCGCTCATAAATATCACGAAATTTGAAAAATGTGCGTAAAAGAAATGTAGGTACGGCAAATTAATGGCATAAAAATACTAATAAAATATTGTTATTAAATTAAATATAATAAATTGTTAATTTAATTAAAATTATAATTTTAAAAGTAAACAAATTAAATTAATAAAAGTTTACATATAATCTAATTAGTTTCTCTGTAGTATTTGTTTGAATCTCTTATTTATTATTTTTCTCTATATTCACAATTAATTCTTTCTTGTTTATAAATTTTTATTTTCCATTTTACACAAAAACATTCAACACGAATATAAACATTTTTTTTTGTTAATTTTCATAGTTTTCACTTAATTTGGAAAACTTTTTTCCTATTTGGTTTATGTTTTGATTTGTTTATTGCAAAAATAAAATGGAAATACTTTTATCTTCATTTATCTTATTACTTAGCTTAACTAATTTATTAATAATTTTTTCTTTTTCATTATTATAATAATTTTTAATTTATAACTATTTGATTTAACTTATATTTGTTTAAATCGTTTATATATCTTACTTAAGTTTGTTCTATTTTGCTGTATTTATTCTGGAATTTATTTATATACAACTTTCCTGTATTCGATTGGAGGTTGTGACCACTTCCGGTTTAAAGCGATAATCGCTCATAGATGACGTTACTAGCGTTTGTGTAGGGCTATATGTGACTACCGGTGCATGACCATTCATATTACTATTGTTATTATTATTATTGTTATGAATATTAATAGAATTTGATGTAAGTTGACTAGTAGGACTACACGATGTGGTTGTACCACCTTTATTACCTCTCGTTAGTGTTGTGTAACTCTATAAAAAGTAAAATTATTATTAGAAATATTTTAAGTTTATATTAATTTGAATTAAAATACTAACAATTTGTTTACTAGGCTTAAATTGATAATGATGCACCGTACTATTAGCTAATTCATTTGTTGAATCGACACTTGATGAGCCATCACATTCAACTCTTCGATCATCGTTCATATCACGCTGTATTAAACGGGCTGAAGGGCTGCGAAATAATGGCATCGGCATAATAGATGTTGTTAACGGACGTCGTTCTGTAATAAAAATTTAAAACTATTTAATGAATGATTTGTGATAAGCAATGATTTCGTAATTATTACTCGGTCGTCAATTTGGATACAAAAACCGAAAGTAACGAACAGTAAAACATTTTTTGAGGAAAAAAACATGGTTGGATTAATAAAATTGAACTTAAGCCGCTATCTAAATAAGAGTAAATTCGATAATTCGTAATTGTTTGCTTTAATTAAAAATCGAATTACTTAATAGTAGTCGTGGTTCAGAAAGCGATGAAACACGAACAAAGGTTTGTCGACCTGTACGCATTGCACAAGCCATGGATGCTTTACATGAAAGTCTTTCTCACTAATCCATCTGTGTCTTCTCGTCAACGTATTACTCATTTGGCCATCTCTTGAACATTGCTACGACGAATCATTGATCTGATGATGTTTCCATATGAAATTCACCCACGCACTATTGCCGAGATACACCATACCAGCAAGATTTTGTTTTTTACTGAAAATGCCAACATCATTTTAGCACATTTCATATAAGCACATTTTTATTCAAGTGGATATGTCAATAAACAGAGTGGATATGTCAATAATTATGCCTAATTTCGGGTACGGATAGTAAAAGAGCATTGCATCAGCAACTATTAAACCTTCTTAGGTTTAGTGTGAAAATATGGCCGATAGAGTCTCTTGGCGGTATACTTAAAAAGCGAGACATATGGATTCCAGCAAGATGGAGTTACAAGGCTTTCGATGATCGAATAATTTCGAAGAAGCTAATTTCGCTCATTTGACTACTGATTTGTGTATTTTCTTAAAAGAACGGGTTAAGGACAACAAATCACAAAATACTCAGGAAGCAAAAAAGAGCCAAAAACTTTGCACAATGCTAATCAGCCAGTTCTAGTTGACCCACCCTGAAGAAAAAAGGAAATAAACAAAGTAGTTGAAGGAAGCAATATTCGTAACCACCACATTGCTATGATATTAGAATTTTGCGCATAATAAAATTATGTACCATGTACCACCAGGGGTATTCAAGTCGGAAGGGCTAAACAACTAAAATGAATATTGTTTATTGTTCACACCTAAGTAGTTTCTATGTTATATAAAGAACGGTTTTGAGGTTATACTCAAGCCAATACAGTATTTGGAGTTACAATTAGCAGGATAAGAGTTAAATGAATATTCCAATATAACAGATGAGACTGACCAAACCAAGAACAAATCACAGCAATATTTTACTTGCTACATAACAGCTGTACTAGTGTTAAAAAAACGTATCAGAGCCATATTGAGATCGTACTAAAATAAGGAGAATGCGCAACAAAGGTTTGCTAGCAAATCGTACACTAGCATCGATTGTTGCTTTAAGAGAAAACCCAGAAGAACAATTGGCAATAAGACTAATGCCAAGGCTAGTTTCTTGCTCATAGTCATACTCATATACTCCTCTTATGGTTCTCACTTCATCTAAAACTCGCTGTGACTCTCGTAGTTATTATGTTTGAAAGTCCAATATTGACCAAAACCGGGTTTTAACAGGACCTCCAACCATTCAATGCGTATTGGTGCACATGATAAGTGGTTGATGTTCGGTTTTGGTGCTGGATTTTTTAATAAACGGAATATAATGAGAAAAATGTCACTGGAACTGGTTCGTTTCCTGTAGTTAATAAAAATAATCATAAATGTGGTGGCTTAAATGTTATTTGAGGCTGTTCATCTTCTATTGTTGATTTAGAACGTGATTCTACCAGCATTTCTTGAATATCGAAAATGCAAATTTAAGCGGGCTGTTCATTTAACAGTTCTCGAATGCTCTCTTCGTCCACTGCTTTAACATCGGCTTACCGTGGCCTTATCGTAATATCGCTGGTTCATTGGACTATTTCTGATCTGGTTTCATACAGCCTCACCGTTTTTTATGGCAGGCTTGATATTGTATTTTGACCATATTCCGATAAGTGTTAACTCTTAATATTCACCACCCTCATTAAAATTAAATTTCTAACTTTTCGTATATAATTAGCAACCATAACCCCAAGGTCCAACGGTTGTATAGGACTGGTAAATAAAAAATAAATATCAAAAGAAAATAACCTTAATGTTTTTGACAGTTATTCAGCGATTGAAGATTGTTTTTTTATTCTTTCTTCGAGGTATGTTTAATCGATAAGAGGTTTTGTCTCAAATTGATATTTGTAGATCCGAAGATTTGCTAAGCAAGCATTCGAGAGGTTTACCTGTACTTGAACTTTTAAATATTGATAACACATTAGTAATCAGTTGCGAAAGTTACCGAGTTTAAGAGATGGAACAAAAACATTTTTTTGATGTAGATAAATAAATCGCTCGTCTTAAACCCGTTCGTCCTCCCATTGGCTGACAGTTATGAATAGTAAGACGTTTAAAATGCCTTACAAAAGCGTTGAAAAGAAACAAGAAGGAATATAATGTGGCGTAGTGGTTAACGCTGCGGCAGTTGGAGCGGGAGGTACCGGAGTCGAATCCCGATAGGGGCGGGATGGTAAAGGAATTTTTCACCATACGATTACGATCGGTGGTGTAATTGAACACATCTATGACCCCCTGTTGGAGTGCAGAACTCATGGGCCGACCCATCTTCCATGTCAGTACTCTAGACTGGCATGGAGCTGTGCAATGTGCAGATGGTTAGGAAAATCGGACCTATAGTCGTATGTCCTCAAATTGGCTGTAATGGTATAAAAGTAGGGGCGTAAATAAGCGAACCACGAACCAGTAGGGAGTGCCTTTAGCCCAAAAACAGATTAGAGATTAGATAATTAAAAAAAAAAGGAATATTAAAGAAACTTACAATTGTGAAAATACTCCAAAGACCAAGCAAGAATTATTTTCGAAAACCTAACAAAATGCAAATAGGATTACGAAGAACACACGTATTGAACTAATATCAAAACCATAATCGTTGTGAAGAACCTACGATTCTTAAACTTATCATATCGTCACTGCTGTGAAATACGAAATTAATTTAAACTCCGATAGCGAAGTAGAATCTGAAACGAAATCACTGCAGATTGGGATTCGATTAAAAAACGTATAATATTGTTCCCCATAAGTGTCTTCGAAGACTCTCGTGAATCGTGATATTTCGATTTTGAAACCTTCACACTTTTTTATTCATTTGTTTGTATCAGACATAGGCACGCAACAGTTCATACCAAATAACTTATTTTCTCTACTATGTTTTGTTTACTAGTTTTAACAGATCATTGTTGGCCCGTACCGTGTCAACAATCTGACTCCATCGATTTTGATCACGAGCCAGCTCTACATACTACTGCAAGCAATCAGAAAAAGCCAGATCGTTCTTTACGCCGTGGAGCTATCGTCGCCAACAGCGATCTCTTCGACTACCTAAAAGCTGGCTCTCCCTTCAAAGATTCTTGTATCATTTGATTTGGATCCGCACGTAGAACCCGATATGTGAACAGAACCCGGTATGAGCCATCAACTTCGCGTATGGGCCATATATCACACGCATGATTCTTCTCTCGAATGTTAGAAGCCTTCTCTCGTAATCATCCGTCAAGGTCCAACTATCACATCCATACATGACAATCTGATCAACACTCTGGACCATTTTAGTTTATCCGTATTTGCAATATATTTTGATCTCAGAAGTGGACGTAAGGATATAAAGCTCGATTGTTAGCGGCAAGGAGAATCTTGATATCCTCTCCTACACTATGATCGTAAGTAATGACAGATCAGCATTTTTTTTTGTCGGGAGTACGGACCTATATTATATAAAGTGTAAGCTATCATCATCTTCAAGACAATCGTCACATACGGGATCACTGGCAAGTTCCATGCGATGAAGGTGGCTTTTGAAACGGCCATGGCCAGTAAGTATAGAAACCAATTTCCTCAAGTTATCCTTATTCAATGAAAGAACGTAATTGGTTAACTTCGGGTTAGGCCCTTTGACAAAGTATTTCGCCTTGCGACCAGTTGGTGTGGCTGACCACGTAAGCTTTAGATTCGATAGGGCAAATTAATTCCGCTTGATGAATAGTACAGTAGATTCCCAAACTACCTGAGTACCTCAAATCATGCGATGGACAGTAGTAACCAAAGCCAGTGCCCTGTTCAGAGACAGAGCCATCTGAAAAGAATACAAGTGATTCGGACCACTGTTTGAGCAAGTCTGGCAAAAACCAAATATCCCTTGATGGATACAACACTTCAAAAGATCTGTGGAAATTAAATACAGGCAGAAGCCTATCAATAACCATGTCGATTTCTGGCATAGTTCGTATAAATTCAGTAAGAATTGATATATGACCTGAAGTAGTGCCAAAAGCATTCCATGCCCCGGCATTCCTCAAGCGCAATTCAGCCGAACAAGCAGTACCAAAAAAAAGGATTGTAACTGTGGTAGGGAGAGAATGAGCTCCATAGCCAGGAGCGGAGTTGAAGACATGTCTCCAGTTACAGCTCGACAAGTTAAATTTTGCAAACAATTAAGTTTCCCAATTGAAGATTTAACTTTAACCACGGGCCACCAAACCACGGATGCATAAGTTAGCATCGGAAGAACTAGTGATTTGTAGATAAAGTATAATATTTTGGGGGATAAACCCCAAGAATTAACAAAAGCTCTTCGGCATTGCCAAAAAATAGCAGTGGCTTTTTGTAGACTAAAAATCCAGATGATACTTCCAAGAAAGTTTATTATCCAGGAAAACTCCAAGGTGTTTGACGTAGACTGAGCTATTAACCTTACATCCAAAAAGTGATGGTACAAAGAAGGCTGCAGTATTCCTACGCCTAGTAAAAATAACCAAATCGGTTTTAGATGGGATTCACATGAAGACCCTTATTTATACACCACTGTTCTATAATGAGAAGAGCGTGTTGAGTTAAATCTGATAAGACATTCAGAGCCACAACAGGGGTGAAAGAACACCTCCCTGCGGGCATCCTCTGGATGCTTTGACCGAAATAAAAGTATCCTCCACCTCGCATATCACAATACGAGATTCAAGCATACATTCAATCCATCTGATGATGTTGGGTTCGATATTATGTTTAGTACATGCATTCGTAATCGACACGAATGAAGTATTTACAAGGTCTTTACTTTTAGGCCATCGAGTTTCTTAAGGAGCTACGAGTTCAAGCCGATACTCTTTCATACATGTGATTTTCTTTTTTGCGCGTTTGACGGCCTAGCCAGAATTTTTTAGTGACTGCACGTTCCACGTACCGATCCTCAACCTCGTGTCCGGGTAATTAGTCGGGCGGTCATTTTTGTTTTGGAGGTATCCGTACTATTTCTAGTTTTTGACATATTTAACATTTTTGGTATTTTATGGATGCGGAACGTCAGCCCAGCGATCAACCAGATTTAGTCGCCTCGTACGACTATTTCTAGATACTGTGGTTCTATGGATATAATGTTTCGTTAGAAATATTATTGACCCACATATCTGTCACATTTGCATTCAGTGAATACGTCCGGCATGCCGATTTGTCTCGTTGATGTGCTTTCAAAACAAAAGCAACATTAAACATCCCAAAGTGCATTTTGCATAAATTTGTACATATCAAATTATAACTAATTTTTAATACAAAAGCACAAATGCAAATGTTGTAAACTTTTAAGCGTTAAGTACGAAAAAAAATGGGAAAACATAACAAGCAGGACGAAATTGTCAAACTATAGATACAGTTGGTTGTTGTATAAATGTACATAATAGATATACTTGTAAGTATGTACATAGATACATAAAACAGTTTAAACATAAAACGAAGAACCAACAGCAAAAAAGCGCGATAATTAAACAAGATAATAGATAATGAATTGTAATAGACGCGAGAATTTAATTTAATAAAGTTTTGAGGATTTTTTCTGGTGTTGTTATAGTCTTCTGCTGTTAAAATTTAATTTTTCTTTTTTTTTCGTTCCTCGAAAGAAAAACTCATTAACAGTATTTTAATTTGAGGCATTAAATTTAAAATGTACAAAATAATAACATGACTTTGTTTTCTCACTGTATATAAAATTGTTTTTCGGTTGTTTTTCATATTATCTTACCATAAATATTAGGAATAACATCCGGATCTGTATCATCACCATCATGTTGTTGTGTATCATTAAAAATTAATGGACTCTCACGATTTATTACAGGTTGCACAGATGCTAATGGTGTTAAAACACCATTTATTTCACGTGTACGCGACGAAATTTGTTGTTCTATTTGATGACAATCAGCCGGTGTTGCTGTAGTTAATTGGGCATGTTTAACAGGTTTCATATCTTTTGATTGATGTCTGAAAAATTATGTAGATTTTTTTTGTTTTAAACATAAAAATTCACATTTACGAGGTAATTTAACATAAATGTTTTTTATTCGTATACCTACTTTTGAGTGTTACGTCGGTATATTGAAGCAACTACAACACATATTACAACAAATAATATGGCTACGGTTATTGTCAGTCCGGCTAGTATGGGTGAAATAGCAAAGTTTGTGCCTGTTGGTGAACCTGAAATTATAAAACAAATAAAACAAAATTTATTAGAAGTTGTGATAAGACATGTAAAGGGTAGATAGAGCTTATTTATTACCCAAAGATTTATACGGGTTTAAATTGTTTTCAAAATCTGATGAGAATAAATCTTAGATTTTAACCGCGTATGACACACAAGAATTTTCTTTTACAGGGTGGGGCAAAAGTCCCGCTACCATTTTATTTTGGCTCAGTTTCGCTTTAGCCATTGTGTTGTGTAGACACCTGAATTCTGTAGACGCCACAAGAACGAGCACAAATAGTGACATTATTTATTGAAAATCATCGTTCCATTATTACTATCTCAGCGGAAATTACGCCCAAAATATCCTAATCGTCCAGTGCCTCACAAAACCACAATTTATCGTTTACATGCTAATTTTTGACAGTGCGGTACGATAGTAGACAGACCTCGTTCTATAAGATAACATACGTCTCGTAACGCTGAAAATGTGACTCTGGGTGCGCGATAGTGTTGCAGAGTCTCCATAAACATCAATTCGGAGACATGGTTCCCAGTTGCACATTTCTGCACACAGTTTAAGACGGATTATGAAAACTGATTTGAAAATGTTTCCGTACAAAATTCAATTTGTGCAAAAATGCTACCGAGTAATCCTGATCAACGAGTTGGGTACAGTAATGCAATCCTAAGGCAGTCTGGTACAATTGAAAATTTTATGTCTATTTTCATCTCAGTGGCCTTCCAGCTCTTTCGCGGTTCGCTTTTTAAGTCCCACTTTACACCTAAGTGGCGTACGGACGGCTGCTAAATCGAGGAATTATGGCTATACGTCCGATTTTCATAGACCATCTGCGCATTGCATAGCTCCATGCCAGCCTATAGTATACTGACATGGAAGATCATAGATGTGATCATCAACACCACCGATCGTAATCAGATGGTGAAAATCCTTTTTGCATCCTATCCCTACCTGGATTCCAACCCGGTACCTCCCGCTCCAACTGCCACAGTTTTAACCTCTGAGCCACCTGGGCGGTAATTTCTGTCTTAAGTCTAAAAAATTTATATCAAAGTGTATATATTGCTATGTATGTGGGTATATATGTATGTGGGTATAGATGCCCTTTGCACGTAAAATCTTCATCTGCTCTTGGTACGGCTATTCTTGTTCAGCAGCCATCATATTCTAATGGCCAGTTCCGAGCAAGCATTTTAATTAAACGCCGCATTGTATCATGTATTGTCTAGACAATAAATGACCCATACCATTTTTTTGTTCTTATGGAATCCAATCGCGAAATAATCGTCGACATTCTAGAGTTCTAAATAAAATCATTAGAGAAACCACTGATATGGAAATTCAATGTTTTCCGATTGCATCTTACTTTTAATACAAAGACACCTACCGTTATATTATCACACCTTTTTAAATTGGTTATTTGTAAGATATCTTTAATCATATCGGCCCCATCATCATCAGCCAAACTATCGGGAACCGAACGCGTTACCTCCCGCTCCAACTGCCGCAGCTTTAACCACTGCGCCACCTGGACTGTTTATTGTTATTACTGGTAATTAAAAGGTTTTTCCTTTGAGTGCGCACACATACACAGTCAGTTGAACAATAAGCATTTGATATGAACCCTTGAACGAATTGGTATCATCAAAATCCGACGATTTTAAATTACCAAATTCCTCACCATTTTTATTAGGCTACACCTAAACTGTATACATTCAGTGGCACATCAGGGATCACAATTATACTTATCACTCATATGTTGTGCAATAAAGTTTCTTCTATTAGATAATGCACCAAGTAAATGTCTGCAAATATATAATATGTATCGTAGTTCCAATTAATGCCTACTACCTCCGACAAACGTTACAAAAATTGGTTGACAAAGCCAATGCCACAGCTAGATAAAATATTTTGGCACTTATCCAAAAACCTAATATCTGATTTTAGAGCCCAAGACGCAATTAATTTCAGTAGTGATTACGACACGTTTGAGAAATGACGAGGTTCATGTACCATGCGGTCTCACATTACACATAATATCATAAAATTAATGCGGGATAAGATATCTTGGTTTGCCTTGCCAGAAACAATCAGGATTTACATCTTCTTCGTCCACCAAATCGAAATATCTTACAATTACGGTTAAGCTCAAATTATATAGAACCTTGATCAGACCCGCTGTCAGGTAAGGACGTGAGTTAATATGTTGCCGAATGAGTATGAGAGATAACTTCTAACATTTTATATGTTCCAAAAAAAAAACACGAGGTCAACTGTACATAGAGAATTCTTTTTAATCAGAGATTTAATGCCAATTCCCGATATTGTGCAGGAAATAAAATAAAAGCAAGTATGCTGGCTTGATAACGTTCTCCGTACTGTTCGAAATTAACGGTGAAGAAAAATCGGCCTTTTCACAGACGAAGAGATATCTGTCGGTGACGATGACTTCACAGCGCCAATAGTAATCTGAAATAATGCCATCGAAACCAATGGAACGAACCATTGACACGGTTTTCAAACTAAGTTGTACGCATGCCTACAGAGTTAAGCGATGATGGTGATGATGATAACGACGAAAATATTCTTTTGTGGAGTATTTTTTGATTTTTCTGCAATTGGTTCTTTCGATCGATATATTAATTCTGAGATATTTGACCTGTTATTGATTACCTTAAAATGTTGCCTAAGCTTGTACATAATTCAACTTTTACTACACCACAAATATAGCGCTTTTCTGCTGCAATGATTCAAAATGAATTCAAAAATCGTCAATAAACAGAATAGTCGTTTTTGAGAACACAGAATCCTCAATTAATTCATCAAACATCATTGCATCCAATTAACCACACGTGGTATTCTGGCTGGAAACATCATTGGTCCCTATTTTTTTGAAAATGATCAAGGTGTTGAAGTTACTGTTTCTTCCGAACGGTATCAAGACATGATTCGAAATATTCTTGTGCCTGAAATAGAAGAGCAAGGACTGAACACAACCCGTTCAGCAATTCAATCATTGAACGAGGTTTTTCTAAGAAGACTAATTTCGCAAACTGGCGATTTAGCATCGGCAGCCAGATTTTCGGATTTAACAGCACAAGACTTTTTCTTATGGAGTGTTTTAAAATCAAAATTTTATGTGAATAAGCCCCAAACGATTCAACATCTTAAGGAAAATATTGCAGAATGTCATGAAAAATGCCTAAAAAAGCACCGAAAGTTGCATACAGAATCGCAGACACGTAAAGATTAAATAAACTTTTTATGAAAACCAAGCCTACTTATCTTTTCTTTGAACAAAAATATAGGCAATCAAAATGGTAGCGAGACTTTTGCCCCACCCTGTATATACACATACGAGTAATCAACGATTTTTAGTGCTTTCAATAAAAACGTAAGAAATGGATAATTGGCGATGCAAAATGGTGAAGATTTTATTTTTATGTTTAAGACACAACCTTACGTGATTGTCTCGAGTTGGCACGTTAATTTATTCAACATCATTCGATGTTTCAGGTATAGCGACATTTTTATCACTCAACGCTATAAAAGCGACATTTAATAAAAACAATCTCGAAGAGTTTTTATAAATCTTAAAGCAAATCAACGAATGATGGACTGTTATAGTTAACGACGGATTTAAAAATGCTTATTAGTCCAAAATAATCAAGACAAATCTTTAATATATGCATAATTGAATTTATAATCTTGGGAAACGTACAGTGAACAATTTGATCACGCCGTATATAGAGAACTTTTGTAGTTCGAAATGTTCAGTGCGACAACTTTCTGGTTATATAACCTGTTTTACAAGTTCTATAAAAAACTTTCAAACTTTAGTGTCTAATGTGAGCAAATCGATTGTGTACCACTACTATCTTATTTGTATAGGTGATTTGAATTTTTATTATAAAAACCTAGCAAATAAGGAAAAATCAGGATAAAAACTAAGTTTTTGGAAACAAAACTTTAATGGCATATGGTGGTTGGAATATTGAAGGTTTTTGTGTGCATTTTCACATTAACATGTATGTCTAAGTGGAATAGTTCAGTTTATGCATTGCATATTAAACATTTTTTGTTCTCTCGAGATTTAGACAATGCATGCGATTTTATCTCTGAGTAATTTCTTGTTTCTTGCGTTTATCAAAAACCTCAATCGAACTTTTTGGCTTCGTAGGCTGTTTAAAAACCTATATAACGCGTTAACAGAAATTGGCGACAAGCCAATTGACCACATTTTAAAAATTGCTTATAGGACCTACGATGCCACTGGATCTAGCGCTTGCGGAGTTTGAGCATATGGCGACCGTCATATTCTACAGTATCAACACCACTTCACACTGAAAAATGAGACGGACTGGAGACCACGTGGAGATTATCGAGGCCTAAATATTCGATTCCACATATACAAACATTTTCGATGTACCTTGAAGGATCCAATTTTTTCGAAAAATTACATGGTAAGAGCATATCATATGATACCCATTGTCCCCGAAGACGTGTTAAAAACGGCAATCACCACAAACTCCATATCAAACAGTTGTTTGAGAGGTTAGTTGAATTGAAACAAATTCAGCAATTCGCCGCAATGGTAAATTATTATCACAGATTCATGCCAAAGCTGGAACATTATAAAAAGTTTTCATGGCCTAACGGCTGCGATCAATCGGTCGCCCAAATTAAAAGTGCATTTCCTAACATAACCATGTTAGCTCGTCGTCTGAGTATCATCAGAACTAAATCTAATCTCCAATCTTTAGGATTCTCCTCCCCAAAATTATCAACAAATATTGAGCTTTTAACAGAGAGCTACTGGCTATTTATTTAGCAAAAAACATTTTCGATATTTTGTACAAGGTAGGCAATTTACCATCTACCCAGATCAAAAGTCTCTTACCAAGGCAATAATCCCCTGAGTGATAAGAATCCACGGTAGACTCAACACAGAGAGTTTGTAGCTCAGTTTACGTCGAACGTGCCACATATATCAAAGCACCGTGTGATTTTGTTGATAATATAGCCAAAACTTCAAAGCTAAATTTTAATGACTAAGCCACGACTCAAGAGACTGATGAGAATTTCTCGAAAATTATTTTGGACAAGTATATCTCATGAACGGCAACTTCAATTTGATCCTTCAACTTTGGATAGTCTCTAGATGGTTATCGTAACACTTTTGGCTCACGAAGCGTAAAGCAATCCATTTCGTAAATGTCAAACATTAAATTAATTTTCTGATGAGTTATCAAAACAGATTAATGTATTAGTTGGCACTTACTTAAAAGCTCATTCATTTGAAAGCATTACAAAATGTTTCTAAAATTTGTAAATGGATACTGTGGAGACTGCCCCTTTATCAACAGCGGAATTACAGAATATGTTATGGTTTAGGCTATATATGGTAAGCAGCCGAGTATTTTCAAATGGGAGTTTTGCGTTGCCCGATATTATCATTCTTGAGCCTAGCATCTGTAAACGGGTTTAGATCTAACACAAAGCTTAACAAATCCAAATGGGCTGCTCCATTAAAGGTCTTGAAACTCAATGCCAAAAAGTCGAACACTATGTGAAAATTGAAAGTTTTGTTTAGTTCATACTTAACGTTTGGATAAATATTGGGATTTAAGAAAACAAAAACAAACGAACCAGGTAGAAATTTGAATCAGAAGTTAGTGCCAAAATAATTTAATTACATTAACGTGCAAATGTCAAGATCTCACTCATCTTTAATATTTGCACTTTAAATCGTGCAGAAGTACATAAGGCAGAGATAAAGCGAAATGGTCTTGATATGGCCAGTGTATATGGTGGAATATGGATTGCAAACCATAGAAGTCCAGGAATTGTAGATACGCTAAACATAATACGTAGGTAAAGATAAATATTAACAAATCACCAAAGCTTGTCATGATCCAGATGTAGACAAATGGCTTATCTTTATATTTTGTGGTTGGTATTGGTAGGGAAGATTCGAAAGGACGTATAGTTACAGAGTATATGAACAGAGTCATACGATTTTGGTTAGTGATTTGGAAATAGAATGTAGAACTCGTAGGCTAACCTTCTCCGAACTATAATCTGGCATAGAGGAATAGAGGATATTATAAAAGAATATTATGTTGCATTTCAAGGCATGAAAACTAGCTGTTAGCAAACTCACAAAAAGAAGCAACCATACTCCGTAAAAAATTTCCTTCTGTCTGTGGTTGTTTGTGTAAGGTAAATAACTTTTGCTTTCGAATATAATCACTTTTCAAATGACAATTGTACAATGCTATTGGTCAGGCGATAGTTTGTAAACATGAATACATAAAGTGTAATCTATAATTCACTCAGTGTCAATACCAACCTAATTATTTCCATGTTATTTGCAAACAAATAACATGCTTCTTTGTATATCTATAAAGACGACTTTGTGTATCTGCTACCTAAATCAGTTCAAGAAGTGCCTTAGTCAACAAATAAATAGTGGTGATATGAATACCGCTCTACGTACCTGAACTATTTAACTATGTAGGTTACGGATTTACAAATTGCCGAGTAACATTCGAACATGCAGGACGCTCCATCAATTATTTCGGTATAACTAAATAACTTTGACATTTGTCAACCGATTCACATGATAAGGCAAATTTTTGAAATAACAATTCAATACAATTTTAACCATGAATCGCATCACATCGAAACAAGGCACCCAAAAAGTGAAGCTGTACGTTGAAAATAAACTTCCAGTTGTGATAAGTCAAGGTGTATATTTTTAAAAATTTGGTGGCCAACAGGTACTGTCTGATAACACGATTCGCCTTTCGGTGTCGCACTTGATACTGAGACGTTCAGTCCAACAAAGATCAAGGCGTTCAGAGAGAGAAAGAGAGAGAGAAAGAGAGAGAGAGAGAGAGGGAGGGGGGAGAAAAAGAACGTTGGCAAGAACCCAAAAATGTAGTATTGTTGGCACGCTAAGAATTATCATCAGCAAAACCACTTTGCGGCGCATTCCGAAGGGTAATTTGAATTTGGTGCTGTATGAAATGTCATCAACAAAATTAATTTTGCCACTCAAATGGTTGACACTGAACCTGATTTTTGGAAACAAATTTGAATGGAAAATCCTTATGAGATCCACGAAACGGCCTAACATGTTCAAAAAGAAACTGATTGGACTTTTTGCACAAATAATATTATTTGGCCTTAAGAGAAAGCGAAATCGGTCGATGTTGATAAATTTTGTCTGCAACTGGTTGCAACAAGACAGCTTACCACGCTATACTGAAAATCAAACAGTTCAGTATCTTCAACTAAAAATGGACGTCTAATTTCAAAAAAGTGACATTGATTGACCACCCAGATCTTCAGATTTGACCTATAGGACTTGTTGAACGCCAAATATTCGTCCGAAATCATTGCTTAACCACCACAGATGCTCGAAAAGGTAACGGAAAAAGGCAGTAAAATAACATGTGGCTTAGGCCAATAAAGGCGGCCACTTGATTGAGTTTTTTCAAAGTTATTTAATGTTTACATACCGACTAAAGATGATGATTCCATGATGGTCCCATATTTAAAGTTTAAAAAGCTTTATCAGAATATTAAATCTAAACTGATTTTAAACTAATGTTTACACAAATTGTATGTGAAATGAGTGCATACTGAACGGTTGGTGACTGACTTAACTGGCTTCTATATGGATGACGTAGTATTAAAACTAAATCAGTAGGTGCGGAAGAGACGTATTTGTCAGTATCACTCAGTGAAATTAATTGAAATGTGACAGCTAATTCTGTTTTACATTAGTAGACAGCATAAACCTCAACCAGAAGTTCAAAACAAGCAACATGTACTTTATGTAAACTCTTGTTGAAATTTTAATTCGAAAATGTTGTATTCGACAACAATCGATTAAATAATAAAACATATCACTATACATACACAACCATTTTCTCATTCAATTATGTTATATAAATTATTCATTATTATTACCATGGCTTACCTTTAGTTCATTATTTGCATATAATGTTCAAAAGTCTTTACATACATACAAATGATAACAACATATATGTATGTTCATAAACCATATGCACATACTCGTACATATCAAAAATATAAAAACGAGAAACCACACACAAAAAAAAATTACTTCGACGAAACAAACAAAAAATCTAAATTTAACAAAACATCGTACAACTTCAATTCATGCAAAATAGATGAGCTACCATTTGTCAACAACAACCAACCTTATACATATATATAAGCTTTTGAAATGAATAAAAAATCGTATGTGTTGTTTGTGGTTCTCAATATTTTTCAACTGCAATCGTTTTTCTTTCTGATGCATTCAACGATTTCCATACAGAAAGCTATAAACGACTATAATACAAAATGAATGGAGAGTTCTCTTTGGTTGTTGTTGCCTTTTTTCAAAACATTGGAAAAATAAAATTTTTCACATAAAAAACAAGACACGAACTGATAAAAACAAATATTTTACATTCCATTGAAAATACAACCATAATATTAATGAATATTTAATGATGCATTCTTTTTCAGGAAAATGGGAAAATAAAATTTTATTTTAATCTTTTTCTCTATTTAAATTATAAGGAACAAAAAAAAACGGAAAAGTATTTATAATGATTTGATTCTTTCCAGCAATACTTTTATACAACTACTTTGCATTCATTCAATTATACTGTCTGATTTATTCAGTTTCATCTGGCTTCCAAAAAAAAGTTACACATAAACATTTTATGTAAATGGACTGGTAAAAAAAGGAATTTTGAGGATGTTTTGATCATCTAATTAATCCATCCTATATATACGATATATATATAATCGAGATTAAATCGTATTTCGTCCCAATGGATTGTACTTATATCAATTCATCGATTAAGTATGTAGTTATTTTTTAAGTATTGCTTTTTCAGTATATGTTTCAGATTAAGACGACTTATAGTTGTTTATTTTGTTTTTTTTGACAGTTATAAAATATTTAAACCACAAATTTAAAATTTTAATCAGTGGATTGAGTGTCCCTTAAGGGATAATCAGACTTTGCAGGATATGTTGGATGCTATGCGTGAATTACAAAGTACGGCTATAGGTCCGATTTACGTATAACCATCTATAGTACTGACATGGAAGATAAGTTGGCCTTTGAATTGTGCCATCCCACACCACCTATCGTAACCAGAAAAATCCCTTTTGTATCCTGCTTTATCCAGATATGAATGACTACACCATTTGGTTGTCTAATTCTAACTCTTCAGGCATATTCGGACCTGGTATTTGTTGCATTATGCTCTGATACATGTGAGCCGTTTTGTGACATTTCTAGAAAATTAAAGATGCCAAAAGTTGTACTTTACTACAAAATTATTACTGTACACTCGAAAATAGTTCGAAAAATAAATGGTTGGTAATTAAAATTTTAAATTTCTATAAGGTAGCTTCAAAGTGTAAAAATAAATGCAAATATTTGTTTCTTCAAATCCTTTTTGTTCCTAGAAAGGTGTTCGATTTTCTTCCAAACTCAGTTCGTACATGATCCTCCATAATTGTTTTACAAATTCTTATTAAATAAACATGTTCAGTTCGACAAAAATTGTACACAGCTAAATATTTTACAAATTCTATTCAAAAATAGTAAGAAGATTTTTTAATAGATGGTGCTGTGTTACAATTAGATTTAATAAGATTATTTTACATAAGAGTCAGTTTTTTACATAAGATCACATTTTAATTTTTTACATATAGAATGTAAAAAATAACCTTCTTATATTAAACTTTTTTTACATGTAAAAACTATGTAAATTACATCGTGTATTTAACACACCCAACAGTAGTGTTGGGCGCGTAAATTACACGATGAAGTTTACACAGTTATTTACATGTAAATTACACAAGTTGTTTTTTACATTACGTAATGTAAATAACAACTTTTTCATGACAAGGGCGCTATCTATTATATAATTTAATAACTAATATAACTAATAATTTAATTATTGTAAAAATTGACTGTGTAACGTTACAAATAAACAAAAACAAATTAATATGTCAAAAATTTTTGATATCGTTTTGATACAAAAAAACGTAGGTATGTATTAGCATTGGTAATATCTGTTTTTTAAATTTGAACACAGATGGCAGATAAATACATAAATGAACTTTGCCTAGAATTTTTAGATAACTAAAAGTCTAAAATAATTATGATTGACAAATAAACCAATATTTGTTACATTTATATATTATACTATTTCCAATTATTTTTCAGAGTTTTCACATTTTTACATATTTTATGTAGATTACACGTTTTTTACTATAATTTACGTTATTTACATAAAAATGTAAATAACGTTTTTTACATGTAAAGTGCCCATCACTGCCCAACAGTGGTTGAACATGTAATACTTTCTGTAGTTGAAAACAAAATGGGCTGCTTTCAAACTGGCTATATATTTTTATTTTAAATGTTTGCAGTTTATTCGATCTAGATGACGAGGCGATCCCATTTATAAGAAGCCTATAACTGAGTCGAAAATGAATACATGAAAAATATATCATTATTTTCACACGAACTAAAAAACACTCAGTCGTGATCTTTAGTTACCACTGGAAGTCAACCCGATACCTCGAATGACAGCAAGCAAGCTACTTTCTCTACTATGAGGATGACAAAAATTAATGTGTAAGTATATGTGCCTATGTACCGTGGGCCCTAGTGACATTAAGTTCTGAAATAATTTCCCCTTTCTTTAATAATATATAAGAAAAGTGAAGCAATGAGACCCATGACTCATTATATAAAGCAGTATCATCTGCGAATATATCGGTCCGTATTAATCTCAAGCAAAATGTACAAATTATAGAAATTGAAAGCATGAGTGTTCTTAAACACTGTCATGGGGAACCCCACCTATATAACATTTCAGATATCACTTACCAGAGGTAGCCTTTTGAATAGCTCAAAACAAGCCTCTATGATATCATAACAATTTCCAAGATAAATTAAACCATAATTGATACAATATCAAAGGCTTTATGCAAATCAATAAATTTACTATTGCCAGAAGGAGTAGAATTCATACTAGTGCAAATTCAGTTCTCGATGACTAAAAATAATTATTAGAGTCCAAAAAGTGTTTTAAAATACGTCAACAGTTGTATTATGTGTCGACAATGCCCAAATTGCAAGCCATTAAAGTGGTAAATTTAAAATTTCAACCAAAATCTTATTTATAATATAATAACAACGGCGGCCTTAATAACGGCGGACCACTGCTGGCCCATACGAACAATTTGATTCGGTTTCTACCACGTGCCTACTTTTTATATCCAAGATGTCAAATCGCTTTCAATATAATATAACAGATCGCACTGTTCGCCACAGAGAGGAATCACTGACACCGATTAAACTGGACTTGCACTAAACTCCTGATCTCGTTACTATAAAAAACTGGTGTATCGATAACTCATTTTGTATCAATCGCACTAACCTAGAAATATCCTACTCACATCTATGCATGATTCACACTTGATCAAGACATACAATCTAATCTGATCCGTATTTGCAAGAAAATGAGTTGTGGAAGTAGAGAATTTATATCCATTATTAGTGATTCCTTTGATTTCCTTAAAGGATGTTTCGACTCAAAAAGTACTTTTTGATTTTTGTTTGACATCTTTGCACAAATTTACTTCCCACTTTGTCCAAATATTCACTTGGAACATACAAAGTACATCTCATTTACTTCTTCATTCAAGTAATTAAACCCGGTGAAGAACAACTACACTTCTACAAGATCCAAGGTACTCAAAAATTGTATTCAAATATATGTACATCTGAGTACTCCTTCCCTGATTTTTTATTTCTAAACCTGTCGGAGAGTCGGATAGTGAAAGAAGCCTTCTTCTTCCGCTATTCATAGCGAACTTAATTCCTTAAATAATACCAATCAATTCGTAAATCACACGCAGAAGACAGAATAAACATATGGGAAGTAATATCCATAAACTTAACAGAGAGATTACAAATATTAACCAACACACAAGTTTCAAAAGAAGATTTGGAGATACGGATTTGCACTAGGTGATGACCACGAAATCAGCACAAATAACTTTAAGTTACTTCAGGGGAATACAAAAATACTAAGCAATACTAGCAACACACATGCCAATGAAAATCTTACTCGCACTACAAAATTCAATCAGTTTTAATTGTCGCATTACAAATAATGCTTCACCTTAACACATAACGCTATAGAAACGGATCTAAGAAATCCAATCGATCTAGCGCAATTGTATTTATTACAAATACTCAGCCAACTGGCAGTTCCAGAAGTCAACATATATATGCTTCTATATATCAAACCGACTACGAAATATCTCACGATCAATGAAAAAAAAGAAAGATTCACTCCAATGATTGCAGAGGATTTCAATTTAACCTTCACTGAAACTAACTTATAGCATTCCAAAACCTTATTCAAGGATAAGAAGATTGATCACTTACAAAATTTATGAACAAGATTCAGAAGCAGCAAGAGGAAGAAAACTATTAACTGAGATAAACCAACACGATATCTATAACTAAACGGTTTCGTTCTTTGTTATCATATATTATAAATACAAGCAAAAAAGAGAAACACCACAGCTATTCAGATCATCACGACGTCACATGTGAACAGTCGAAGCAACTCTAATTACAGTTAACATCAACACATACATTTTGCTTATTTCCGTTTCACCATCGATTACGATCGGTGGTATGAGTGAACACGTCTATAGCAGAACTCATAGGCCAACCCATTATCCATGCAAGTGCAGATGGTTCTAAGTAAATCGGACTTATAGCCGTACGTCCTCGAGTTGACTGTAATGGCGTAAGATTAGACGTAAATAAGAGAACCGCGACAGAGTTGGGAGTGCCTTGATTGGAAAGATAACAATCTAATAAAAAAAATAGAATCATTTAAAATGTCACAACAAGTTGCATTCTCTAAATACATAGTTGGGTCCCAGCAGTAGTAACCTAGTTAATTTATATCTAAACTAAAAACTATCCGATTAACTTCAAAAATTATTTTTAATGTAAGTTACATGGTTTTTTAAATGTTTTTTTATTTAAAATAAATGAATTCATGTAAAAACCTGATGCGCCATCTCTTACCAAATCTAATTGTAAATAAAACACCATCTATTAAAAAATCTTCTTACTATTTGACAAATAGAATTTTGTTAATCACCTTAACTGGCTTGGGGTGAAGGTAAAAATAATCACTTTCTAACTAATAACGAGAGCCGAAAAACTAATTGATTTCGTAAATACGCATTCATTTAAACCAAACGTTGGTAGATTTTTGGCATATTACGACAGATGGCACTGCGAAAGGAGTTTTCTTCCTTTTTTATATGTAGTTTACGTTTTATGTAATTCACACTTGGTAGTTTCTGTGAAAAAAAACAACGTTCTTAACAAAGGGATGTTGATTGGTCTCTGATTTCTACAGTCCAACAGAGTATATTCACTGCATGTACATCATTCGGCCGTTTACTATTTTTTATTTTTCTTCGAACAAGATTTCATTTGTTTTTATACATATGTATGTATTAATCACACGAGTATGTATAAAATACACAACATTTCCATTAAATTGAATTTCATACTGGTAACAATATTATACGAGCATAATTCGATATTCTTTGAAACCACAAGACATGAATTCTTTTGTGTTATTTTCAAGTAAGAAAAAAAAGGGAGGAAGCCAGTGAAAGAGAAAGAAAGAAAACCAAAATCAAATGAAATTACCATTTCAAAAACAAAAGAAATAAAAACAAAATTGTAAGCCACAAACATTTCTTCTCAAAAAAAAAAGGCAAAGAAATCGGAAAAAACAACGAATTTTTTTCAAAGGAAATCTTGACAAAATATAAAAACAATAATAATAATAAAATATCATGAATATCAAATTATACTTCTTAAAACAATTGAAACGAAAAATAGAATAATAAAATAAGAACATAAATATAAAAAAGGAAGTTTTCTTTAATTTTACAATCAAATTCAAGGGTCAATTTTGAGTAAGACGAACGAACGGAAAAAAAAACGAAAATGAAATCAAAACAAATGAAAAATATAACAAAAATTGAATAAAATTGATTGTTATGAATTCTTGAATTTTCATTATTTTTCTTTTCTTTTAATAATATTACCATCTATATTTTTGCTTTCTTTCCTTCTGATAAAATTCAATTTATATTTGGTTTTCAAACCAAAAATGTAAATAGAATGTAACAAGGACACAAAATGAAATGAAAATTGCCTTTTTTTTGCTAGTTCAATTCGACACAACTAAATATGTTTAGCTACTCTACCCCAGAGTGCTGGATTTTTATATTAAATTTATGAATTTGTAGATTTTCTGGTTATTAAGAGCCAATCATATAATACGAGTATGGCTGTTAAGCAACTTTTACATTTTTGTTTTGAGTCTGATTATCTTCCGTTCATTTGTTTTAAGTTATAACGTTATAAAAAAATGTTTCCGTTAGCAAAAGTTGTTGTATGGTTTTTCGTTTTTTTATAATCTCAAAATCCTATACTCTTTTGGTTTCCAAGACAAATTTAATATTACTTTTGATACTTAAAAGTTTTTGTGGAAATTGTCTCATAAATTTTTATACGTTTTAAACATTTGTTAGATATAGTTTCATTGACGTAATCCCTTATTTTTGATAAGACTACTTCATTTCACCAAAGGTCAAAAAAGTCTATAAGATCATCATGAACTTTAAGATCTTTCCATAGTATATATAACCATATTATATATACTGTGCATAACTATACATCCTCAAATGCTCGAGATTTGCAGGTTGTTATTTTGGAAGCAAAATCCATTTGGATTAATGCCGCAAAACCAATGTATCTGTGCATATGGCCCATTTCGTTGCAATAGACGATAAATAGACTACCATACCAAGAAAAAGCGAGTTTGGTTGGAATTATTTCACTCGTTCTCTAGTATGTTAGTCGTTAGGCCCTCTTACAGTTACAGGTTAGGATTCGTGTAAAAAGTTGAAGTTTGAATTTTCAGTTGAAGTTGGAAATTCGTCATTTGCTGAGTTCGAAGGGAACGAATAAACAAACGAGCTTGTTACAAACTGCATGTTCCATTTAACTATTTATTTCTTAAACCACGAAAATGGATAATTTGGAGTGGTTCTTAACTTGTCAGGTCAACAACTGGTGTATATTATTCTGTAGATCTTTGCGAAAGCTGGCTATTCATGAAAGCGTTGACAATTGTGAAATAATGGACATATGAATGAGTCAACCTAGAGTAATCGCTATAGTTCTTACTGATAAGAGAATGAATATATCACTGACGATTACTTATACGTGCAGTCAATGTATCCACGTATTAAATTGATCCAATTAAATCAATCCAATTAAAAAACCTTTTCCGATTAATTTCATATGATTTCTTTCGAATGCACTACGTATATTGGTCCTTCTGTGACACTATTCTGGTAATTCTCCGGGAATAGAGAATTGAGAAAAAGTTTTCTATGTAATAACTGTTCAAATATACTTTTTCCGACCTACTGACGAAAAAAGTTTCAAAAGATTTTAAAATTTTCCGCTCGTTCAGAATTTGTAAACCGATTTTTCAAATTCGTAACCGTTGTTGAGATATTGACAGTTTGTTCCATATCCACATTTATAATTATCATTTTGTCCATATCCCGTTTTTTGACGTATGGAACAAATAGAAAAAAAAATTTGCGATTAGTTTGAGCCAAACGCCAACTGGAACAATTTTTCAATAATATTATAAAAACTAGTTTGTCCTACGAGTATATATGCAGTGGATATGGAACAAGCGGAAAAATCTCACAGAATGTAAAAACGCGAGAAGCAAATTTTTGTTTCACCGTCATTGTTCTTAAAAACCTCGAAGTGAACATTTTGTCGGTTCTGAAACTGGTTGTCCGTGACCTATGGAACGGGGTAAAAATACAAAACGTGTTACATCTGCGGTAAAACTCAATGAAGTGGTTGAACACATAAACAGTTTTGAAACCGTTGATTCCCATTATTGCCGTGCTAAGACACAAAAAAAGTATGTAGAAACTAGCCTTAGTCTAGCAAGAATTTACTAGCTTTACTTTGGAAAATATAACGACCCAGTTAAAATATCCATTTATCGAAATATTTTCAATACCGAGTTCAATATTTCATTTCACAAACCAAAAAAAAAAAGATTTAACCAAATTTTTATTGTATCAACAAAATGAAAAACCATCTAACGATGAAACTGTAGTATACGAGCAACATAAACAAAAGAAGTTAGCATGTAGAGGTGATCGAGATATTGATAGGAGTAATATTGATCCTAATACATGTATTTTGTGATACGATTTGGAGAGAGTGATCGTCTTGCCGAAGGGAAATGCTTCATCATTAAACGTGTAAAACTTTTCAGGTATAGCCATAATTCCGAATAAAAAAAATAACATACTGTGCCATATGGACTGAGCCACACAGTGGGCGATCTGATAACGATATTAGTAGTGCATTAATTAAACCCATCATTTAGTATTAGTCTCACTGGAGAAGACTTTGCAAGGGCAACAAATCCGAATCTTTGGCCTAATGGAATCCTTGTCAAAGAATTTGAGTTTAAAAAATGGCCGGTTTTTCGGATTATACCAGAAAGCCCCAACCCAATATAAACACCGTCTCGTCATCAGCTTATCAAGTCGATAGTATGATCACCAATACCAATCATACAAATCTACTATCAAAATGTCAACAAAAGGTCTAGCAAAGCATATCAATTTCTCAATTTCGTTCGAAAAACCCTGTTCTCATTCTATATTATTGTGGAAATAAATTTTAATAATAATATTCAGAGCACAGAATTATTCCCTAGTGATTATGCCGTCTACAGATGTGACCGTTCCTCATCAACGAGCAAAAAATTAACGGGCGGCGGAGTACTAATTGCCGTGAACGCTTCAATTACCAGTGAAGAAATTCAACTCTCCTGTTGTCAAATTGAACTGTGTAATAATAACAATCAATAAGAAAAAAATATACATGTCGCCCTCTCCACCAAGTGAAACAGTCGCACACTGCATTGAAACGATCCAAGAAATTTATAATCTTACTAAGCCGGGTGATTCTTTGGTAGTAGTGGGAGATTTCAACCTTACCAATGTGACCTGGTCGTATGACCAAGATCTTAAATGCATGCTTCCATCTTCTAATCTATCTGATATTGAATATTGTTTTATTGATGCCTGCTTTTACTTTGATCTTAAACAAACAAATCATCTTCCAAATGTAAATGGTAGCTTTCTTGATTTATTCCTAGCAAACGAAGTTGACATCTTTAAAGTACATGAATCACTGTCACCATTCACATGCAACGGTATTCATCACAAATCCATGGAATTCAGCTTTAATATATCAGAAATTAACGAACATTGCAATTTCCATCAAGAATCAGGTATACGACATAACTTTGCCAAAGCTAACATCGTTGGACTTAAAGGCTTCTTGAATAATAAAAATTGGGACGAGGAAATTGATGGATTAACTGATATTAACACTAATATTAACAATTTCTATGATATGATGATATGATATGATATGATAGGGGAAGTACAAGCCAACCAGTTACGGTGATTCTGAGATTGTTACCATAATCCTGGAGTATATTCAGCAGAGTTCCAAATAGATATCTGAGAATTTTTACTCCAAAATTATGCGGGCCCAGTCCCTGCTTGCATCCCAACATATAAGGTTTAGGAAAAGGAAACAATCACAGAAACGACTAAGGTGATAATGCACTGCACTAGTCATTGCTAACTACATTATGTATTAGTGAATTATAATATATTGTTAGTATAATCATTTTCACATAGGGATTGAGTTTGTTATTATTGTTAGTTGGATAGGTAAGGACAATTCTATATTCATCATACGTATTCGTATCTCCTCTACAGTTAAACTGGAGTACTTTAAAAAACATCTTTGGGTCATCTCATCATATGCTGTATTTAAAGATGTGTCCCTATAATTCCCAATCCATCACCATCTAACGCGTGGGGAGTATAATTTCGCGATGACCCGACAGCATTCTATATACAATATGATGATCTAATACATTGTCAATTCGTTTGTAAGGGAAACTATTTAAATAAATAAATAGTTTAGTGCAGTCATATTTAGCTAACCTGATCGATCATTCCATTCCACACATTCTATCTTTATGTCCGTTTTAAGATTTTACAACAAACATTTATACAATACACCAAAGTAGAATTCTTGTATAACACACTACAATCCAATGAAAGAAATCACCAAAGCGGCCGTCCGATTTAGAAAGTTAAATAGTTTGTAATAGAATTATTATACAGAAAAATGAAGCTGCTTATTAAAGTAAAATAAACTTTCTGGTCAAGACCACCGGTCAAGTGATCCCCATCTAATGTTAAGAATGTCACTCAAGAAATCTTATCCATTTACACTTATATGAATAAAGAAAACAAAATTATTTAAATAAATTAGTGTTTTCCATAGAAATAAAGACAAAAGTTAATTATGGTACGTATATATACCCAAGAGCAAAACTGTGGACTTTATTGACAAAATAAAATCAAGAGGAATATTAATCGTTCCTTTAAAACACGATTATCCTAATATATGAACAAGCATCTGCTAAATCGAACATTTTAGCCAATTAAAATCTCGCCAAAAATAGGTAATTTTACTGATCATACATATTATCGTCAATAAAATGATCGTATAGTGGTAGTGATCTTAGATCGTATTAAAACAATCTTCAATCCCCTTTACCATTAATATACATGGCAACATTAAAACCTCAATAGTCTTATAGATATAATCTTTAGTTCAAATTTGACAAATATGAAAGCATCATTTCAAAAACTTTTGAATAGCAAATTCATCAATATAGAAGGTTTTGCTGTATTTACCGATATAAATGTATGTACATACTAACATGTATATTATAATATTTAAAAACAAACTGAAAAAATTAAAAGTTAATTAACAAACTTCATTTTGTTGTTCTTTTGTTCAGGATCAGGACTGATCTGTTTCACTGTCTTCAAACATTATATCTCATGAAAAGTGGTTTGGGCGTTAAATAGATTCGCGCTATAAAAGAAGAAATTTCGCGTTGTACTGAAACAGATTTTTATTTCAACTCGCGTTTTATCGAAAACGCGTTGTATAAGTACCGCGTTAAACGAGGGATACTTGTATATATATATTAAAAACAATTGTTTGTTCTTTTTTTCCCGTGCAAGTGAACACCTGCACAAAATAGAAAATAAAACAAACAAAAATTCTCTAACCAACATAGGAAAGAGAAGGATTGGAATTTGATAGACGAAACGAAAAATATGTTATATACATAATATTAATACATAGGACGTTCAAATGTAGACTGTAAATTACAGTCTTGTAATGTATGTATTTGCGTTTTCAACATCAAATTATGATGTATATACAACACACATAATAACAATACCAACGTATATAAAAATAAAATGTAAGTTGCCAATTACATTGAATGTATATATAGTTGCCATTACAACGATCGCACAATGGCAGTGATCGCGTTAAATTTAAATCTCCAAAATCTCTTTTACTGTATACTGTTGATACAGACATAAAACAAAATATTACAAATTGTTTAAAGGAAAGGGGAATATATATAGCGTTCTATATGAAGAGCGAATTATAGGATGGGGAATGAGGTAACTAAACGAGACAGAACGAAAGACATATCGCATGCGATCGTTTCCAACGGAATATTGTGATGTGGATATGAAAATTATGTATATAGAATACAAAGACAAAACGTTATATACTATAATATTTAACGGATAAAAAAGAATAGACTATATAGTAAAATAAAATATAATACTATGTAATAATATATAATGAAATTTAATATAATAATATAATATAATAACGATACTCATCTGTAATTAGATTTTCAACTACACACACACACACACACACACAACGCATTTATTTTATTTAATTAAAGAAACACCGAGCAGACAAAAACACGTCTACTCGGTATGAAGATCAACACAATACTCCAATATTAACAATTTCTATGATATATTATTCAATGGATTCGATCAGTTTGTACCGCTAACAAAAACTACATTTATCACCCATCAGCCATGGTACGATGATAAATTAATCAATTTGAAAAATAGAACAGACCACGCGTATAAAAAAATGAGAGGTACCTATTCAGACGAAGATAAACAAAAATTTATTGCAACTAATGATGATTCTTTCAAGAAATACAAAATCAAAGTTCAAAATAATATTAAAAGTGATTCCAAATATTTTTGGAATTTGTTCAGTTACAAGAGGAAAACTAAAGGATATCCGGCCACTATGCCGGATAGATCATGTGCATCAGAACCCAAAGAAATAGCAAACCTGTTCTCATCATTTTTCCAAACAATTTACAGTCCTGATAATTCACCTTGTAATAATCATCCTCCAAGCTACACAAATTGTTCAATAACTATCCAAACTTTTTCTGAAGAGGACTAGATACTAACTGAAATTAAATCACTAGGAGGTGGCTGTGGACCTGATTCTATCCCTTCATCCATCATTAAATTATTGGCTGATTTAGTTTGCAAGCTTTTTAAACTCATCTTTAATAAATCATTGCAAACCGGAATTTTCCCTGGTAAATGGAAAATTTCGAGACTCGCACCGATTTTCAAATCTGGTAGAAGAAATTAAATTTCCTGTTATGTAGGAATTACAACCACTTCAAGTTTACCTAAATTATTCAATAGTTTTCAGCCATCTATCATGTCATCAATATGGATTTATGCCTGGCAGATCAACTACCAACCTAGTTTAGTTTACTAACATTACTACTAAAGCTATAGAAAATCATCAGCAAATTGACACCATATACACTGACTTCAGTCAAGCTTTTGACTCCATTCAACATCGCCAGATATTGATTAAACTTGACAAGTTTGATTCATCGTCAATGTTTGTCAAATGGTTTCAATCTTACTATCCCGAAGGGATATCTATTTATCGAAACGTCCAATCCTATTTTGGCAAAATCTGGACTTCCCCAGGGTTCAAATATTAGTCCCTATCTCTTCCTGATATTTATTGACGACATCACAATAATAATTTAACACTCTTCCGTGCTTTTATTTGCTGATGATCTTAAAATATTCCGAACAATTAAAATTTGATCATGGTGTGAAGTGAACCAGTTAAAACTCAACATTCAAAAATGCAAGATAATGTCATATCATAGGAAAACATGTCAAATAATTGCCAATTATAATATCAATGGAATATTAATTGAACGCGTCACCACAATTAATGATCTAGGTGTAACATTTGACAGTGATATTTCATTCTCCAGACACATCGATCAGAGTATATCGAAAGCCAATTTCATGTTCGGTTTTTTCGTCGCTGGACCACCGAGATTAAAGACCAAAATGCACTTTTTGTACTATACTTGGCATACATAAGATCTCAGCTTTAATATGCAGTAGCAGTTTGGTGCCCCCATAACGCTGACCACATTAATAGAATTGAGGGTGTACAAAAGCGGGTCTTACTCTATATTATGAAAAAAAACTAGAACTACAACTACAATTTACCATTCCATGAGAACCTGGCCCTCTAACCACATTACAATGTACGCTGTAAAGCATATAATATTGGAACTTTGGAATACTTTTGGGCCATGTAGACTCTCCGTTTATTCTTCAGAACATTAAGATAAACGTGCCCAGTAGAAATCTTCGTCTGCACAAGCAGTTAAAACTTGAAAAACATCGTACTAATTACGGCGAAAATGAACCAATCAATATGATGACCAAATTTTTTACCGATGTTGAACACTTATTCGAGTTGGGACTGTCTAAAGGACAGTTTAACATCAAATTAAAACAGCACTTCAGACAATTATAATTTTATATACTTAATTTTTAATTTTAAATTTTAATATTCCTTTATTTATTTCTAAATTTAGAGACAATAAATCAGAAATTTTCAGAACCAGGCCACTCGAATATACAGAAAGTTGATTGTGTACACTCGACTATTTATCTGGAAATACACAGTCCTCTTCATTTTGTTCGATTACTTAATACCGACTTTAAAGTATATTCAAATTCGGTTGGCAAGCTAGATTTTAGTAGAGTTCCTAATTTTTTAAAATTAAATCTATTTTGTACGAAAAAAAGAGGAAAATGTTTTTTTCACATTAAAATTAAAATTTTCATTTCAAAAAATAACATACAATTCTTGCTCACAACAAAAAAAGGGACTAGAAATGTGATTCCCACTCCAAAAAATCTTTTTAGTATTGAAATTGGTACGTTGCCAGCACACTCGATGGCCAAGGAGAAAATTAAAGAAATTTTTGATCTTTTCCCTTTTCTGCCAACGGAAGATGTCCAATATCTTAAGGCTCTAGGGTTTAGCTAATCCATTTTGTTAAAAGTGTGGATATGGACCAATTTCAAAAATGTGTGTTTCTGGAAAATTCCAATTACTGCACCCTAATGTAAGCGAAATCTTTTCTATTAAATTGATTTTAAGCTCTACACATGCAGTCCAATTTTCCAAAATAAAATAAAAAAATTCTCGGGTACTTTTTGGTATATTTCGTTTCAAACATAAAAAGTCGATTTCATGAGAATCAAGTAAATGGCGTATGGACCAAACCAATTCTCAGGCGACGAAATTGAGAATAATTTTTCCATACCAAAATTGGAAGGGAAAATTAATTCCAATTTAATACAAATGTATCTAAGTAACAATGTTTCACAATTATTCTGTCATACAATACGTACATTGAATATAAGTAATTAATAAAAGTTATTCAAAAAACTAGTGGATGAGTCAAAATATAGCAGCTGATACGATTCATTCAAGTATCAATTCAAAATCAGGTGAATTTTAGACCAGTAGATAAAACTGTAGTTTGTATTGCAATCAAGGTCTCAAGGCTTTCCCAAATCTTTTGCGGTGCGCTTATTTTCGTTCTACTTTATGCCATTGCATAGCGAAATCGAGAACGTACAACTCTATAGGTATGATTTACGTATTACCATCTGTACATTGCTTAGCTCTATGCCAGCCTATAGTACTGACATGAAAGATATGTTGGTCAATGAATTCTGAACTCAAACAGGGGGCCCCTATCGGAATTCAACCCCAGTACATTCGGCTCCAATTGTCCCAGCTTTAACATATGCGCCGTTTGAGCGTTGGCTGTTTATGTTGACTAGGATTGATCATTAATAATCAAATTTATCGTTACAATTGTAAAATCATCTAAAAATGGAATTGGTACAAGTCTAGATATCGTTTAGACCATTTGGTGGGTCTTCCAATGTCACTAAAGCCTTTCCTAGATATACACTTTCCTAGAAAATACACTATCCTCTTAAAAGTTTCCTATATTGGATTTATTTACAAATAAAATATTTTGAAAAGTACATAAAGGATACACAACTGCCTATATGCCTATATGCCTATATGTGACGAAGTTCGTCTTCGTGATATTATTTTGTATAAGTATTATCGAAAATCACATATGAGACTAGATAGACTCCGGTGACGATATGATCATCTTTACTGATGGATCAGTATGCTGTAATCTAGCTGGTGTCGGGTTATACATACAAAATCCTAAGGTCAAATTATATTTCCTCCTTGGAAGGTACGCCCTGACTTTCTGGCCGAAATTACTGCAATTTTGAAAGCAGCATCGTATCAGCATCCTTTCTGGATCAATAAATCAGCAAAGATCCCAGTCCTTTTTGAATTATGATAGACGCGTGTTTGGAGTTTTGGTCCCTGAATAATCATATGTTTCAAAGAAAATATGGATAATCGTAAACTACGGAAAGTGTGAGGAAGGAGAGAAAAAAACTGTTGAGCACTTCTCTGAACCATACGTCCTCTATTTTCTATATAATGGCATAGAGTAGGACGAAAATAAGCGAACCGCGTCACAGTTGGGAGAGTCTTGAGCCTAAAACATATTGCAATAATAGAAACAGCCAGACCTAAAACCATTTGGCTCTTAGATGGGAAGAACATGATTCCTCTAACACTATTTCAATACAATAGAATCATACTTAAATGTTGCAAAATCGTTATGCCCTAGATAGATTTGATTAATATAAAAAAAAAATTTATGGTTGTCTGACACAATTGAACGTTTTTATACACCTTTCAGAATTGTGCGTTTCAGATATTGAGTTTGAACATAAGTCAAATTATTTTTTTTCTGGAGTACCTTATAATCCCAAAGACACGCAATAAGGAATTAAGTGATGACAATTTCCGATTTGTATTTTCAAAAACATGATAGAATATTGGTAGTTTGTTATCGAAAGTTATAGGAGACACACACAGGAATTTAAGAAACACACATACAGGGAATTTAGCGGTTAAAATTTATTCACAACCCAAACACAACCAACTGGGACTAGTGATTGGGCCAATAGGCTGTTTGATATTAGTGTGTCGAATATTCCAACAAAATCGAATTTATACCAAAAGCCATTTACATGATCTATTATAAATCGTTTGATTTTGATCGACCTTTTCAAGACCTTGGATGTACATCTAATAATGGCAAGAAAGATTTTTTGATAACTGGAATCTCCCTGGTCGAAATAGTTAAGCTAAAGAACCGATTACAAACGCATCCTAGTTAGTCTTATTTCATTGGGAATTTGCAACTTTTGGATGTTGATATAGCGCTATCTACATACTAGTCTGCGAGAGTTTCTCAAAGTTGATAATCTATACTTTTGTTAAATAAGGAGAAATTTCAAGTCATTGTGAACTCTCGAAGTAGGGACTTGACTACTGGTAATGTCTAATGGTTTCAGAAATCGTACTATAGGTTAACACGGATTAACGTTTGTGTGAAATTGTTTTTCTTGTGTCCTCCGTCACTCAGGGTCACAATTGGCCCATTATGACATCCCTATACAACATCCGCGGCTATAGGTCCGATTTACATGGATCCATTTGCACATGGCATAGCTGCCAGTCTATAGTACTGACATGGACGATAGGTCGGCCCATGGAATATAAACTCAAAAAGAGGTATACTCAGATGGTGAAAAAATTCCTTTTAACATTCGGCGCCTGCCACTCCTACTGCCGCAGCTTTAACCACAGCGCAATTTGAACGGTTTGTATAATATGAGTGCTATCATTAATATTGAATATTGTCTTCGGCTTAAGCGAAGGGATAGATTCAACTCAATATTCGAAAATTATTCCCTAATTCCCTATTCCTGAGGAATTACCAGAGAAGTGCCACTGGCCCTCAACAATTGATTAGAATAAATTATATACGAGG
This sequence comes from Tipula lateralis, assembly GCA_963932295.1. Classification (NCBI taxonomy): domain Eukaryota; kingdom Metazoa; phylum Arthropoda; class Insecta; order Diptera; family Tipulidae; genus Tipula; species Tipula lateralis. The sequence continues at coordinate 42,975,551 of OZ010736.1, forward strand.
ATATACCATATATGATTATGTATGCTCATTATGGTATCGATATTAATTGGTATATCTACAATAGTTTTGGTTTGTTTTAACAATTTATTTGAATTATGATGTGTTCAGTAATTTCACACCACACAATTGTGACTTAGTTTTTAGAAATGTTGCATGCTCGATAGCCACGCTATATTTTGCTTGGTTCTTATATTCTTACAATTTTTATACCTTGTGTATTTTTAGGCTTGTGATATCCTTTACGGAGAATACAGATTTAACTCTGTTAACAGCATCAAATTTTTTCTTGGTATTTTAATGAGTTTTGAACATTAAGTTCACGGCTTATAACGTCTTGACACGTTTTGCTATATTTCAATAAGGATAATTATTGGATCGATTAATGATATTTTTAGATGCGTGAATTTTTCTAAAAATCATTCCTGTTTGAAACAATTTAATCTAAATGAATAAATAAATCATGATACTAAATAAATATTTTCCAAAAATTGCAAACAAACAACAATGACTCGAATTTAGAGACATGCAAACTTATAATGTAAGCAAATAAAGCAACAAGCTTTAAGTTTGAGAAAAGTTGCAATAACATTTATTGTGCATACTTGTAACATTTTGAAGTCGTCTACACTGCTTTCATTATACACCCACCACGTTGTACTATATATCGTATCTAAGTTGCACTAAAAAAATTCTTTTAAATAGAAAATGTTGAAGGAATATAAAATTTAAATGTGGAGTAACTTTTTTTTTTTGCTGTACAACTTGTACATTTTTCCTGGCAGTAGTTGTTAAGAAGAAAAATTCGATTAAGAAGTTTAAGTTTATCACTAGTTTTCATGTCGGAGTCAAATGTAGAAATGTTTTAATTTAAAATAAAATTGTAATATTCATCTTGATTAAAATTTATTATGCACTATATATATATAACATAATGTAGAAACATGTTACGGTAAATACATAAAAAACTAAATAAAGATTTACTTATACATTGCGGATGAAAGAGTAGCATAGTAGTTTTAAGATTGTTCTGTGGTTAAATAAATAGTTTTCATAGACTACTTACATTTTATAACAGCTAACATAGACGTAATTACATTTGTTTAAGAACATAAAATAGTTTCATCATTCCATTTTTTTATTAAATAATATATTTTAAATGTGATCTCGCGACTCCCGCTGGGACTACAATGTATATAGTTCTGCTATTTAGTTTCGTTTGCTCCAAACATTTATTTTAAGAGGATATACTACAATAATTCAGTTTGTATCATTTTTAATTAAAATATATTAAACACTTTAGCAAAGAAGAAAATCACTGTATTATGTATCAAATCATTCATGTTAGTTGTTATGAAAATCTACTTAATCCTAGATAGTACATACCCGAGCAAGTAAATTGACTAAAATGTTCAGCTCACACAGAAAACGGGGTTTCCGACTTTTCCCGCTTAATTCAAGCAAAGAAAAACAATTTCCATTGATTTTATTAAGGTTTTGGCAGAAACTGGCCCAAATCAACACCTTAATATCCTATTCATCAAAAGCGATCGATTCTGATGTTCGGTTATACCGAATTTCTAGCACAGACCCCAAGTTTTAGTTCGTCCTATAGATTCTCACTTGGATTTATAAATGGACCGAGGGCTGTACGCTTTATCGTCTCGAGTCCAATCTGATTCATGAACTGTCGAATGTTTCTAGTCATTTATCAATACGAAATCTTCCCCTTTATATCCTGTGTAGGGCGCTACATGATCCAAGAGAATGTTTTGGATACAACATCTATACCAGGTGATACGCAAACGATATGTGTTTTTTCCTCAAGTAACATGTAGGCTACTCTTTACACAAACGTAAAGCAGTACCGCGAAAATCGCTTTCCTATACGACAGTAGACCTATCCTCTATCACTTACTTGGAGACATATTCTGAATTCAACATAGGATAGTACACAAACGTCCATGGCTCAATGAGTCAATTAATGTATGTATTTGCAAAATAATGTCTGCGGTGCCATGCTATCAATTTTGGACATATATCCACTTTTCATTGACTAACTCAGCTCGAATTTATTTTACATCATTTTCCTACATATCATGTGACCATCACTAGTGAGACTATAATTTAATTAGTACTATTAATTATAATCCTGTGTTATAACAGTTTTGAAGTATTTTATAATTAATGATGAAGAAACCAGCATTTAAAATTAAATCATAACACTCAGGCTCATTTGGTAAATAATAACTCCCTATAGTGTATGTAAATATTACCACCTGAGCATTGCATAACGAATCTGTAGTGATAAACACTATATATTGATAAAAATTGATAAGAAACAATTAGAGAGTACAGTTCAAACAGAATACAGACACATCCGAAATAATTGACGCTTTTGTAGATGGATGGAGGTCAGGGTGGTTTTTATTCCGAAAGCGAGAAAAGGATCGCATGGCTATCCAAAAGACCTAAGACCCTGGAAAGGCTGGTAGAAACACATATCAGTATGAACTTAAAGCAGGGGAAATGGTCAGCCTCTCAACATGCGTACTGTAAGGGTAAGTCGGTAGATACGGCCCTACATGCCTTGGTACGCACAATTGAGAGATCATTTCACTGAAAGGAGTATTGTTTGGTAGCTTTCTTGATATTGAGGGCGCCTTTAATAACGTTCAGACAGATGCAATCCTGAGAGGATTATCGTTTATGGAAGTAGAAACCTCCATAATCAAGTTGATCAGTCATATGCTGGGAAGCAGGACTGTAAACTCAGAGTTAGGGGAGTCAACTATAAGAAGGCGAGTGGTTAGGGGAACCCCACAAGGGGGAGTCCTGTCACTTCTTCTCTGGAATATGGTGATTAATGACCTACTTCTGGAGCAAGAGAGGGAGGGTATAGAAGTGGTCGCCTACGCTGATGACGTGGCGATCATGGTATCAGGTAAATTCTTACCGACTATTAAGGAGGTAATGCAGAACGCGCTTCTGATTATTATGAAATGGGCCAGTAAATGTGGATTGGAAATTAATCCATCTAAGACAGAGCTGGTACTCTTCACGAAGAAATATAAAAATTCCAGTAGTTGACCCACCTACTGAAATGGCACTAAACTGGCCTTTACTGATAAAGCGAGATTTCTGGGTGTAATCTTAGACAGTAAACTAACCTGGAAGCCGAACATCTTGGAGAGAATCAGAAAAGCTACGACGGCGATGTATTCGTGTAGGACCGGAGCTGGTACACTGGCTCTACACGGCCGTAGTAAGACCCGTTTTTATGTATGGAGTAAGTGTTTGCATGTGACCCTCATATGCGAGAGAGCGAGTCAAATGTGGCCAAGGTTGGATTTGAATCGCTCCAGGACCTGAATCTCTCTGGAGAGGAGAGATCTAAGAAGAATAGTAGGAATATTAACGGGACACTGCCTTTTCGGGGAACATGCGAGAAGGCTGGGTCTAGAAACAAATGACTTCTATAGAAGCTGCATGGACGAGGAGGAGGAAGAGACGCTTGTTCACTTCCTGTGCTCTTGTCCTTCATTGGCACTAACAAGACATTTACACTTGGGTAGGTATGTAATGCACAACCTTTCAGATCTTACAGATAGTAAGGTGCGGGACATTTTACGCTACATTAGTAGCTCAAGATGTTTACAATAGAGTGTTAGGGGTATTAGAGGACTAAGATCCTGTGGTATCACAAAGGACCGGCAACGGTCTAAGTGTGCGTTAGCAACCACTCTAACCTAACCTAACCTAGTTCGACCTAATCTAATCCTAAGGGTGTTTTCCAAACACCGACTTATTTGCTTATACCGACTTATTCAAATAAGTCTGCTATCGAGGTGACTTATTTTCTATCTCTTTCTTTCAGCAGAATACTTATTTGATCATGTAAATTTATTTGATCATGTAAACACGATTGTCAACTCGTATTAATAATAAATGTCAAATAAATAAAATAACTTGAATTAAATTTATTTATGAATTTGTATAAATTGCAATATACAATTTTCTATGGTTAAATTCAAACATTTGTTCTGAATATGAAAAGAAAACAGTACAACATTGTATTTAATTAAAAAATAATTTGTAAAATTTGTTTTGATTAGTACTTGTCAAAATAAGTCACCAAAATCAATTGGAACAGCTTGACTGACTTATTCAACATGGCGTCAAATAAGTCAATAAGTTTGAAATAAGTCGGTGATTGGAAAACACCCTAACCAACAAAAACAATTAAGAAAGTTTTATGTATGGGATACAATTGAATATCAATGACATTTAGGCGAAATATTGAACAATAATTATTTCTGTTAAATTATGAAATTTAAAATAATAATTGTGATTAATTTAAAGAAAGCGTATATACACATACTTAATAAAATATTTACTATCCTCAGAATTTCGGATTTTCTTAAGAAAATGAATATCTCGAGATTTATTCGGTTGTTCGGAGTCATTCCGGTTTTATTAAAATGTGTATAAACATTCTCCATTTTGATCCTTTGCCATTTTTCGGGTAAAAGATTTTTTTCACCCTCATAAAACTGTTGATCTTTCCAGACAAAAAACTGGTCCAAATGATATTTGACGTCCTGAGTTAAGTGAAGATGTACAAGTAATAGTCCGAAGGTGCCAAATCTGGAGTGTGGTAGAACATCCCATTAAAGATTTAAAAACTTTTGGCGAGTTACCAAACTTGTATGAGGTCTCACATTATCGTGGTGGGACACTACACCTTTTTTTAATGATCAATTCTTTTTGGTTTGAGTGACAGTGAATCATTTAATTTGTACTGTTGATCCCAGTACATTCAGAATTAATCGTGGTACTATCCGGTAGAAGATCAAAAAAGATCCTCTTGAAATACCACCTAACAGATATAGCATAACCTTTTTTAGGTGATAATCGACCTTAGAAGTGGTTTGAGCTGGTTCATCTCTTTTACTCCATGGTCTTTAGTGCTTAATATTTTTGTGAACAACTCATTTCTCTTCGTCAGTAATGATAAACTTCAAAAATAGGCCATTTACTTGATTTTTGAGAAGTAAATCACAGTCGTAAGTACGACGAAGCAGAATTTGTTCTGTAAATCATATGGAACTCATAAGGCATGTTTTGTAATTAAACCAAGACGTTTCACGTGATCATCAACGGTTGAATTCAACAAATTTAACCTCGTTGAACATCGAAATTGCCGGAACAAGATTTTGCAAACCAATTTTGGCATTGCCGTTCGGTCAACAAGATATATTGACATATCCCTCAGTTTAAGCCTTTCTTGAACTACATTTTTTATCATTTCGATAGCAAAAGAATAAAATATTCCGAAAATACTGCATTCTATTTTCCATTATTTATAGGGCACCAATCAAAAACTATTTAAAAGAATCAAACGCCTTACTATGTCAGCTGTCAAAATATATCATGATTATGCGGCTTAAGTGTGAAGTTGGCTGTTAAAATATATATTTAGATATTCTGTTGAAAAAAAAAAACGAAATGGCTTTCCGAACATCCAATTATATGTTCAACAACTATGTCTAATTTTTGAGAGGTCTCGGTCAGGACTATTTACATTCCAAACCATTTGAAAATCCAATTATTTTGAATTTAATTTTTATAAACTTTACTATCCTAAGAATTTTAAATTTTCTTGGGGCATCAATTTCTTTTTTAATCATTTTAATATTCCCAGACTTAAGCTTACAATTTATTAGCTCGACGGTCATAAACCATCTGACACGATTTCCCAAGTTCAATTGTCCATTTTAAATTTTAAACCCGTGTTTACTTAAATGAGATGGTGCGTATACCATACACTGACATGGATAGTAATCAGAATAAATGAACTTGCAGGTGGAGTTATGTGGCACTCACAATGATTTGTTGTGGGCGCCACAAAACTTCTGACAATCCACTTCATACAATAATCGTTTAGAAAATTAAGCTGTTTTAATGAGCTTTTCTTTCACTGTAACTTAATTGTTTTCCAAATTGTGAATAAAAATATATGATATAATGTACATTTTTCGGTGGGCGCGAAATTTTCTCGGAAATATATTTTACTTTACAGTACCTCAAAATAAAATACCGAGAATGCAATATCTTTAAAAAGATTGTAATCGGATATAAAAGAGTGTTCAAATAAACTTGTTTCTTGCATAATGAGATAAAAAAAAGAAGCTTAATTCAAAGTATTGTGCCTTGTGGCAGGGGAAGGCAAATTGATTATTATAATAAAATTCGAAATAAATAAAATATATTCGAATTATTTGGGATGAGATCAGTACTATAAATATCGAGATTAATTTTTTTGTATCAATTTGAAAATAATTTCAATATTTTCATTTTATCTTATAAATATTAACGATATGTTATGTACGAATTATGTGAACATTAATGCTTATAATTTTAAATCTCACTCAATTATACGAGTATCTGATTTTTCAATGTAATTTTCAATTTTCGAACGAGAAAATACACGTAAAAGGAAACTATACGAACAAAGAGTACATAAAAAATTAAAATATATGTAATGTGATTATGTTGGTAACGTTTTGCTAACGACTGTTAAGGTAAAATAATAATAATTATAATGACAATAATATAGTAATAATAGTATTAATAATTAATCTTTATTATTATAATATTATTCTCTTTGTTGAATATGTGTCTTACCTTTTCATGTTTAACGTATTAAAATGTTAATAACAGTATCAGCAATCTAATAATATGATTAAGTATGCTAATCCTAAATTATATGTATTTCGGTACGGTGCTTTAACTTCGCATTATCGGTACTCTCATTTTCAGCAAGAAATTATCATAACATAAAGTTTTACGTATACACGAGGTAAATGAGTAGGGGATGTTTGGTTGATAGAGAATACATAATTCATGATTTAAAGTGATTCAGTCTCATGAATCATGATACAGGATAGCAAACATATTCTCAATATTTAATTCAAAATAGTATAGAAACTCATGGAGTTTCATTTTGCAAGACAGAACTATAATACATCAATTTCCAATATATTTATGAAAGGTCTATGAAATTTAGACATTATTAAGTTCTTTAATAATTTTCATGTCTAGATTGAAAATCCTGACTCTCGCTTTTTTTACAATTCCATTTTTTAGCTCTATAAAATTGGCCTGGTTATATTATTGGCCGAACTTTCTAATAGTCAAAATTTTAAATTATAGGTTATATAATTTTTTGAACGAATTACAAACTTATGTTAAAGAGTTAATACAACAAAAGATTCGACAAAACAGAAACCATTGTATTGGTTAATATTATAATAGTATTCTCCCTCTTGCATCTACAATGGTTTGCATCCGGTTCCCCATTGACATTATTAAGTTTTGGCAACATCTGGCGGGATAGCACCCCACTCCTTTTCCAATGCTATCTTGAGGTCGAGGATGTGCATTTATAGCTCGTATACTCCGTTTGAAGACTGACTTCATTAACGTCTCGAACCTAACATCATTAATGAACTTCCGAGTGAGTCGATTTGTGTGACACAAGACACTATCATGCATCAATATGAATTATCTCGTCTATATCTTGTGTATGACACTACATACTGAAGAGAATATCCTCGATGTATCGTTCAGCAGTCAAACCCCCTGTGCTTCCGTCAATCAATATGCACGAACCGGTAGACCTGGTTTTTCCTATCCTAACTATTGAGAAATTTTCTGCACTCGTGGTGATTTCCTGATAGGCCTTATTTTGACTTGGCAATTTTAAATTTGTCCACGAAAGGTAATATATGATCATACTAACAAGAGTTGGAGAAATAACTACAAACATGCATTTAGTTTCGTACGTACAAATAATAAAGAGAATATGAAAATTATGGCGGTTGAAGCAAAACCGCCATTTATATGTTTACTAAACTATCGTCTTGGCTTCAACTATACTTGCAAAAAGTTCTTAAAGAGTCCGTGATTGAAAAACTAGAATATTCTTAAATTTGACTGTCAAAAATCATTAAAGAAAATTTTAGAACCAAATTACTTATACGATTTTATAGGTGGTTTTGTCTTCAATAAACGTTACAGTGGTTAGTTATAATAATTTTGATAATTCAAATGTATTAGAATTGATATTAGAATTGATATGTTATAAATTTATCGTGTAATTACTAACTACCATATGAGAGATTTATATATTTTTATTTCTTTACAATCTGTCTTTGGGGCTCAAGACACTCCTCACTCTTTCGCGGTTCGCTTATTTACGTCCTTACTTTTACGCTATTACAGCCAATTCGAGGACGTACGGCTATAGGTCAGATTTTCCTATCCATCTGGACATTGCATAGCTCCATACCAGCCTATAGTTCTGGCATGGAAGATGGGTCGGCCTACACTCCAATAGAGGTCATAGTTGTGTTCATTCCCACGCAGATCGTAATCTCATGGTTCAAAATTCCTTTGCATCCTGCCCCTATCGGGATTCTAGGCGGCAGTTGGAGCGGAGGAAACCAGGCCTCTCGCTCCAACTGCCGCAGTTTTAACCACTGCGCCACCTGGACAGTCTTTGAGAATCTTTTAAAATGCTATTTTATGTTGAGGATATTTTACATACTTTTTAAGATATTTTTTAAGACGGTTATCAACTATTCCGTTTGTTTTGGTTGCTACACTTATTAATCGTTCCATCATTATAAAGAATATGAAATTTTGTAAATAAATTCTGTTCTTCAAGGATTTTTTGTTTAAATTTAAATTTAATAACAAAAAATTAACAAGGAGAATATTATTACGAATTATCACTGCTAAAAGATTTGTTGAAAACTTTTTTCAAAATTTTGTGAATAATATTGCTAAATGATGTAATAAAGTCAAGTAAACCATTTCAAAATAAACTTTTTAAGCTTATTATTCTTTTGAGATGTTTTTAAAATCACATGCAGTTGTTAAGATTTTACTTGCCTAATAGCAAGCCTCTGTTCGACCCACACCAATACTGTGTGCTTGCCTCAAATCAAGACACATATATGCAGTATAACATTTTTATCTAAATCAATTTTGTCTCCTTAACGTGTTTGATGCATAGAAATTTAATATTATTTTATTTAATTGGTTTTCCGAATTTAAAATGATTGACATTTATAAAATAAAAATATTTAAAAATTTTCTTGAAAATACTTCAAAAAATTTCAACTTTTTAATAAAACGAATAATTATTTCTAAATACCTTTATTTAATATTCAAGTAGACACGCGGCAGTAAAGAATGTCAGATAAGTGACAACCTCCTTCAAGTATTGAATGGTTCGAGTATTATTAGCGTAAATTTTGTTGTTCATAAACTCCATAAAAAGAAATCGAATGGTGTAAGGTCTGTAGCGTTCCACACGGTGGTGGAACAGCAATGCACATGCACTCAATTCGGCGGGTGGCACTAAGACTACCTCTGGGATGGATTAATATAGGTGACGAGTGTTAAGTTAAACACTCAATTTTAGTAATTATTCCATCCATTTAGTTTATATTTCTTCTCCATTTTAATTGCTAACCGTTCCAGTAAGACTCACTGTTGTTCTGTAATTTTGTTGTCTTAAGATCGCAAGCTTAATGTTATTTATTTTATTGCATGAACTTACCAGCAGTGAAATTCATTATTTGAACCGAGATGGAGTCATTTTTAAAAAATAAAGTCAAAAACAGATGGCAGCACTGCGAGTGAATTCCACCACGTAGATGGGAAATTTTGATGACGTGGAGATTGCGAAAAAAAAGATGCGAGGTGTGGACTGAAAGCCAAAATAGTTAAGTGCATCTGTGGAAATATCGGTGCGAACAAAGGCTAAGGAGTGATAAGCGAACGAAACAACTAGAAGTACTTGTACCAGGTTGCTGTGTAGACCCACGTGGCTCACAACAGGGAGCCAAAGAAAACGATGAGTCATCCTTTCCTTATTTTTTTCTTTCTTCTTTTTTTTATTCATCTTACTTTTTTCATAAATTATCATTTGTTTTCTCCCGTAAATTGGCATCTCAGCCTCGTGAGATTGTGTTGGCCATCCTAGTGGCAGCGTGTTTTTTCATACCAAGTAATCCCCACTACTCAACCTGCTCGGGACATTACATTATGATTATTCGACCTCTTTCAAAAGATCAATTGTTTTTGTTGCTGTATGACATGTTGCACCGTCCTGTTGAAAGTGCATATTCTGCACATCAATATTCTCCAATTCGTCGAACGAAAAGTTAGTTATCGCCGTTTGATAATGATGTCGAATTGATGTGTTTAGCTCTTTACTGAGCCTTTTACTGACAGTAGCTATATTTTCTTGGGAACGACCACTACGACTGTAAATTTTATTTTTTTGATTTTGACCAGTTTACTCAAATCTATACACTAAATTTCGTATGGTGAAGTTTCTTGTTCATAATGTTCATCTTAAAATAATTTTTAACAATGAAAAAACGTTGTCTCAATCATATAATTCTTCACATGACTAAGTAATGTTGATTCTTGACTAATGTTGATGTTGATATAGTTTCGATCTGTTTATTTTCCCAACTATTTCGCGGTTCGATTTATTTACTTCCTACTTTTTGCCATTTCATAGCCAAATCGCGGACATACGGCTATAGGTCCGATTCTACACATTTTATAACTCCTTGGCAGCCTATAACACCGAGTTCTGCACTCCAACAGAGGGTCGGTGCTAAATATATTCATTTACACCACCGATCGCAATAAGATGGTGATGTTTTGGTAGATAAATCAAACAGAACTGTATACCTTGAAATACCTCTTAAATTTCTATTTGTATTAGAAGAATTCTAGTCGTAATTTATCAATTGGACACTTTCCAAATATTTTACAAAAATCAATATTAATAAATTTAGTTTCAGGAGTTTTCACTTCTCATCCTAATATTGAGCAAATAATTCAGAAATACCTGTTTAAATACAAGGATATTACAAAAACAACTTTTTCCAAATTGCAATAGCACCATTTTCTGTTTGTGATCTAAAAGAAAATTGTATTTTTCTTAATGTAAATAAGAACTAAAATAACAATCCAAACAGATAGGAAATGAGAATTTTATTTTCTTATTACAAAGATTTTTATATCATAGAACTATATTCTTATTCTAACTATTACTATGGTTATGTTTTCATTATTTACCATCTAATGAAAATCTCATCTTTATGCATTTACTTTATAGGAAGGATATGCTTTGTGTTTTTGTTGTGACAAAGGAAATTTGAATGATGGTAGGTAATAGTTTTTTTTCAAGTACCAGACTAATCTTTTAAACATGGATAAATAATATAATACACAATTCTCTGTTTACCTTATATTTTGGGTACCTCAAAAATAATGTATTCTGATATTATTATATCCTATACTAATGAAATTGTAAAATAGTACCAACACCTTTTGCAGAATAATTAAACAATTATGAAATAAAATTAATTGATATTTGTAACCCAGTATCATTATTTAATAAAACAAACAAACCTTTTCGTACTATAAACTATTTTATTATATTTTAATGAGGCCAACTATTATAAGTTTTTGAGACTATCAATTTTTTCTGAACGGACCAATTGTGTCAAACACACATCCAATATATCTATTAACTCAACTTACAAAATCAAAAATACGTTTTGAAAGTTACAAATGATAAAGCTGTCACAGATGATATAAATACTCTGACCCTAATCATACCTTCAATTTACTGGACTGTGAACAAGACGGTAAAAAAACTATACAAATAAGAAACAAGACATATTAAAGACAAACAAAATTTATTGACGGTAATAAAAAACCTGACATTAATAGCTGTTTATGGATCGCTATGGTGAATTGAAATTGCTTTGGTGTGAGAAAAATTACAAATCCGAGGAAAAAAGGGAAAACAGTCAAGCACATTAAATTTACTAGTAGGCACAGATACTATATACAATAAGTATTTAACTAATCAACTTCTAGTTCAAGAATATGGTTTAACTGTTTGTGAACAACAAAACTGTCAAATGGATTTGTAATGGTTTATATTTAATCGCAAAATATGTGTTGCATTCGTATTAGATAGCAATTTATAACCGCAGTAAAGGGATTGTACGCGATACAAATAATAGTGGTCAAAAGAAAAACTGGATGGAATCCAACTGGAGAAATTTTTATAGTTGTATGACGGCAAGTGTTTCAGTAAAAGTTAGTATTTTTATATATGAATGAAGTTTATACTAAATTAATTCTAAACCAAGAACATCAAAAAAATGTTTGGTAAAAAGCATATTTTCAGACGAATTATCATATGGTTAGTTTTAACAATTCATTTACTGTAGAAAAAATTCCATATGATAATTCGCCTGAATATAGGCTTTTTCACCAGTGCTAATACATTTTACTATTGTTTTAGTATTAATTAAGTATAAACTTTATTCGCCTGTAAAAATATTAATTTTTATTAAATATATATTTTTTTGTAAAACAAAACGAAAAAATAAGTATGCAGGGCGACGTTAATGTTAATTTTTACCGGTACATGTTAATTTTTGGTCAACGGCGAGAATCGAAATCGAGCCCGCAGCGTGATGAGAAACTTCCTTAACCATTAATCTAAACCATTAATCGGGCGATAAGTCATTATTTATTAGACCGTCTATAAACATCTCTTAATAATTACAGTCTTGTCAAGGCGGATTGACGTGCGAATAACAATGAAGTACTTGGCAACATTGGAAAGGGGTATCCATACCGAAATAACATTTATGAAGCTATCAGCTCCATGGTTAAAAGTTTAATTTGATTTCATTTAATAAAGAAAATTGAACTAAGAATTTTCAGATGTAAACTCTATAAGTTTTTCAAACCACTCAACAAATTTATGGTATACATATATTGGGAAAAACACTGTAAGATGCTTGGCAATCAGTGCCAGATATGAGTTTTCTTTGATGTTCCATATTTCAAACAATATGAAACAAAATTAAAATTAACTTTTTATTTTGATGATTAGGAACTGAATAAATAATTATTTTTTTTAGATCATCAGCAGCTACTAAATGAGAAAACTAGTGATATCCTCAACGGTGCTTGTTCATTATATGCAAATAACACCAAAGTTATGGTGGAAGTGATATATGAGAGTTAGGAGACTTCAGTCGAGATACCAAAACGGCCAAATTTACCATCCGAGCTGTAAATTGTTTTGATTCGGAAACAGTTTGCATTCGAGCTGCATTAAATGCAAATAAAAGAGAGTTATTCTATGTGTGTGCCCCACGTATGGTTGTGTTTGAATAAAGGGCAAAGTATAAACTTTGTACATGCAAAGATTTTTGGTTTACTTAATACCAGAGGTCGCTTATTACAAGCTGCATCTATATTTATTTGGAATTGTTGTTGGAACTAGAGACAGAACTGAAAATGTAAACAGAAACGAATGGAACGAAATAGTTTTAGCGGTTTTCCATAGACTGTGTTATTTCAACATACTCGTAGATGCAACCAGTTTATTTATTTTGTAATAGATTTGATGAACAGAATAAAACCACCATCCTACGTGTAGAAGAAATGGTGTTTTATTATCTTGCTACAAAGGAGTGTCAAATAATTAGTAGCGTGGCGTTCGTACCAAATCGAAGCACAGGTCGAAGCACAGGATATTACACATTTAGAATGCAGTAAGCCTAGAACACGAATGTCCAGTCAAGGATTTTAGAAAAGGTGTTGAAAATTAATTGAAGCCACCAGGCAACTGGCACTTCAGTCAAAGTATTTTCAAGAGAATGTGATATAATCACTTTAATTTGTTCAACACCTCGAGTGGAAACGCCATTGTAATTTATAAAGACTTGATCGCGACAGATTATTAGTCAACTAACAGTTTTAGCACATTGAATCTGAAGCAACTGAATAGTACTGCTGTAGTACTATTCAGAGTAATGCTACGATATATTTTGACCTAAAACAATTACCATTTGACCAAATTTATTTAAGACAAAATTCGATCAAGGTCTCTGGTGTCAGTTAATGTTATATTTTGGCAGGTGCCAGTAGAATAGTAATTTGATATGGTTATATCTGTACATTATCCTGTTGTACGCTAGAGGACATCACTACGCATTCAGAATGTCTTTACTGTGTTTACATATAATTATATTTGTTCAATTACAATCAGTAATTTCAAAAGTAGACTACGTTTGTCACGAAGTTTTCGCAAAGTTTAATAAACAATTTGATATTAACTAAGCTTTTGGAATTCGAAACATATTTTTCGAAAATTATCCAAATATATATTGGTGGTAAATATTAAAGCTAAACCTCGTTCGGTGAACTTTCAATAATGGTAAACTCAGGTGACAAGGACATGGATACAACCAAGCAACATCAAGTTACAGGATTTTTTGGTAAACGACCCTGTAACTTGGTTTACAGTTTCGAAAATCCAGTTCGCTTTGCAAAAAGCAAGCGACAAGTCGAAATATTTATCGACTCTTAGAGCTCTGCCACCGGCAGCATGCAAAAAAATTAACGATTTTTTATAAAATCCACCAAAAGAAAATTTATATGACTCAATAAAAAGTGCGTTTTCAGAGAGACTGGTTCCCTCTGATGAGAGAAAGTTGGAGCAGTTATTATCTGGGCAAGATTTGAAAGATGGCCGACCATCAGAGGTGTTACGGTCCATCCGAGCCCTTGCAGGTACAAACTTTAGCGACCACATACATAATTCGATCATTATGGGTATGAAGGCTCCCACCGATAATTAAAATGGCTATAGTTGGACAACCAACAACAACGGGTTTAGAGGAGCTTATAAAACAGGCGGATAGGATATATGAATATCTTACGCCTGAACAACAGTTATGCTAGTTTTCTCGTTCGCGTTCACGAAACCGTACCCCTTCAAAGATGGCCAACAATAGTCGAGTTAAACCAGACCATTCTAGCTCGATGTCAACAGTCGAAAAATTACATAGAATAGAAACACAAATAAACCAACGTTTTAATAGAAGTACCAATAACGCTAGACAACGCATTTCATCAAATAAAAGAACCGATTTTCAAAAGGTAGACGTACTCACTATGATGGTACGTGTTTCTACCACCATTTTTTTAGTCATAAGGCTCACCGTTGTCTCAAGCCGTGCAAATTGTGGTTCATCAGAACCGGGTGGTGATCACCAAAAAAACTAATTTCGATTCGTACTTCTTTGAATAGTCCTCCTTAAACGTCGTCGAAACGGCCAACTTGACAAGGTGAAATTTGAATTCCAATTTAGTCGATACGGCAAACTCGATTTATAAAGATAGCCACAGTTTGAATTCTCAAGCGAATCATAACTATTCACGTTCTATTTTCAACATGGTAAGAATTCGAAATATTTGAAGGCCCAGAATTCTAAAATTAGAACCAATATAGGTTGTAATGCGACAAGTTCGGCGAATTCGTGTCAAATTCTTTGACGTTTTTAATTGACACAGGAGCTGACATTTCGGTGCTTCCTGTTGCGTACAATACCAATTATTGTAGGAATTCTTCAGAAGTTCGATTTAGTTTTATCAGCTAATGGCTCAATAATCAATACCTACGCCACTCCATTGCTTACGGTAGATATAGGTCTTAGAAGGAAGTTCACGCATATGCTTTTATTCGAAGATATATATATAGATTTGAAGGTAAAAGTCTAAGTTAAAACATAGTTGGCTGAAGTAAGAGGTTCGAGATGGAAGTGGGGGTCCTGAAATAAATTTAAGAAAATGTACGTAAAGCGTACATAAGAGGTAGGCCAAACATCTACCACGCAAGGACGATAGATATAAGAAAAACCAACTTTGTTTTATGTACATACATACATATTTATATTATTAAATTAACATGCCGATTTGCTCAAAAACGAAAAAATATTCAAAGCAAATTTAATTAAAGGAAATGTATGCATTTCATGAACAATTCTAAAAAAATATTCGACACGAAATAAAATATAAAATTTATGATGAACATGGTATTCGGGGCTCGCTAAAACCACAAACTAAGTACACACGTTACTTGTATAAAAAGTAAAAATAATTTCAACTCACAACAATTGCTATGCTAATTATATAATTTCCTTTTTCTTTGAGTTTTTGTTGGTTTTCATGTTTTGGTACAAATAACATAATTATTAAAATAATTAAAATTCCAAACAAATAATTCAACGACTGGTCAAAGTCAATCCATTCCCTGTAATTTGAAAAGAAAACACGAAAGAAACAAGCCCGGATAAAAAAAAGAAAATATACAAAATATAATAAATGTTGAAAAAAAAATCTTTTCCATTTTTCCTTTTACAAGCTTTTTCATTTTTAAATTATTCAAATTTTTGTTTCAGGAAAATATCCTATTTAATATTTTTTTTTTTTAGGAAATTTTCATATTTAAATAAATTTATTCATTAAAAATGAAATAAAAAAAAATCAAGCACTATTTTAAACGGGAAAATATTTAATATGTATTCAAATATCCAGCAACACACAATATGTATGTTTGGATATAAGTGAGCATGTACAAGCATTAGTATTAGCTTTTATGCTGTACATGGTATACCAGCATGTACCTACATACATATAAAAGAGGTCAGTGGCTAATACGTCGAACGATAGAACCGTAACAATCTTTTTTCGAAACTCATTTGAATTTTTCGTTAATAATTTAGTAATTTTCCATTTTCTAACAAATATTAAATGTATAATATTTAATTATATGTATCCTTAATTAAAAATTAATTCGATTACGTAGATATAGTAATATGAATAATTTAAACATACCTGTAAATTTGGCAACACCCTTAAACGTAATATCATCAATTACTGTTGGTTCGGAACGTCCTTTCGCATTTACGGCAAACAATATTATCCTATAGGAGTATCCAAGCTCTAAATTATCAATAAAGAACGATACAGGCGGTCTCTAATGATGTTTTGTTGTTGTGGTTTGTGTTGGTAATATAATTTTATATTTTTTGAAGGTAAATACGATTTTGATGAATAAAATTGTTGTGGATTGTTGTTGGTCCGTTGTTGATGACAAAAAATAAAATGAAATTTGAAAAATTATAGAAAGTTTAATTAAATAAGTTTTACTATTTAGCTTGTTATATACAAAACATAATTTTTAAAATGAAATAATTTCAATACCCACTAGTACATGGACAAGAAACAAAGTGTTTTAGTTATCAAATAGATTTAAGGTTTTCAAAGGCGATCAATATACAGTTTTCTAGTGACTTCCTTTTAGCATTCTAACCAGGAAACTCCCGCTCCACAAAATATACTTCATTTGTTCGATTTAAATCTGGACTTTATTTTAGGCAGAATCTTTACAAAACAGTATGGAAAATCTTTGCCAGTGTGCCCTGGTTAGTTATTGGACAAAGCAGTCAGAGTAAACTATGTACGCTTATATTCAATTTTAAGAGTTAAATATGAAATTGCATTTAAAGCAAAATATAATTTTAATTAAAATAAAAAAAAATAGTTGGAAAGATTAAAAAATATTTCTACCCCATTATAATACGCCCCATTATTAAAAGGACATTTTATATGAAATTAAGGACTGAGATAATTAAATGGTAAGGAAATAAAGGAGAAAATAAATATCTTTAATTATTAAGACAGAAGGCTTAATATTAGCTGCTATTGTCTCTTTGAAGCTATCGTTTAAGGACATATTTAGAAATAATGTATCATCCCTATATAAACATAACCTAATAAATATTGAAAATATATTTTCATATACTAGTGCTTCAATTGCTTAAAATTATATACAAATTGCATCATTAGCGTATTTTTCTTCGTAAATGATAAAAGAGAAACACGATAGTTACGATAAACGCTATTTGGTTATAAGAAGGTAGTGCCAGTGGCCACACAGCCAATGATACAATTAACGCCGTCTTTTCGACATTTATTAATACATTTTATTACTAGAAATTACAATATCACTCTATTTGACTATTATTTGTGGGCATCCTTCAAGGGCAAATATTAACGCCCTAAACAAACAAACCAAACGTTCAGTGACACCGTTAAAAGCGAAACGGATCGGAAACACACTGAGAAAATCAACAATTGATACATCAAGAAGGTATTAAACGTATAAGGGGAAAAAAAGTAAGATGACTTACTAGAACGGAGAAACGAAGTATGCTAGTAGAAACGAAACAACTTGGTATGTCATGGGCGGAAATGAAAACAATAGAACCGAAGCGAGTAAGAGACGTCCTTCGTTCCTAATTGGGATATAAAAAAGAAAAATGAAATGCCAGATTCAGTCATTTGTTCACTATATAAATCAACAATGAGATAAGCAGCACGGAGCAGATCATATTTAAAAATCTTATATTTGAGTTTCAAGTAAAAGGTTAGTACTCAGTTCGATTTCGCGTGAAATTTCCATACGATTTTACCAAAGTGAACTCAGAAATGAAAAATTTCATTTCTGTTTTCACTTAGCAGTACTCAGTTCATTAGCACAAAAACTATAGTTATCTCAATGCACCAAAGATGGCGCGCATAAACTCTACAAATTGGTTTCACGCGAAAATAATGATTCGAAGCATTTTTTACACGTGCAATTTGAACATTTGAATTCTCCAATTCTATTTCGGATACGAATCGAATACAAATCGAATAATCAGTGATCCAATAGACGAAAACTTTTCTAATTAGAATTCATGCTACACAACTGTCACCATGAATAGACTTACGCAAGAACAACGTTTACAAATTGTGAAAATTTATTTCATAAATCAGTGTTCAGTGAAAAATGGTTTTCTTGCTCTTCGACCATAGTCGTTCTACTATTCGCGAAACAATCAATAAATAACGAACCTCTTTTTCATTATTGGATATTCATCACCCGAACAGAGTGCGTACAAGTGCGTACAAGTCAACCACCAACCAGTTCGTCGCCGTTCTCAAGCGCTGGGTATCACATGTCACAAATGGTCAAAAATTCAAGATATTGGTGTAACCGACTTGTTGGTTCAACAGGATGGTGTAACGTGCTATAAAGCAGGCCAAACCATCGATGTATTAACTTTGTTCCAATGGCATGAGTAAACTACTTACAAGTACTCAAAGGAACACAAATTTATATGACAGCAGCTAAACTAGTTCGTATTGTTTTATGATTTGATGTAAGTTTTTTAGAAAAAAATTTCAAGAAATCAAATTATAATTAAAAATTTTAAATTAATAAAAATGACTAAAAATTGGACTTTTACGAAGGCAAGGCGTTAATTAGTGTGTATGGCAGTAGGAAGGAGGAGTGTTTCAAAACGAGAAACAAAAAATTTGGTTGGGAAAATGTTTTAACAGATTTGAAGGCACTAAATGTTTTGGTAAATAATTTCCTGTTAAATTAATTCCAATTGCCTCCTTTACGTCTATAATTTGTGCCAGGTGTCAGTAACAACTGTAGGAAATGTAGAGGTGAAATGACGTAGCCTTTTGCGTGCCTATAAAAACGCTAAAGACCGAGGAACAGGCATAATGATGGATCTCCATTATTACGGTGACAAAATGTAGATTTTCGTAAGAATCGCGCATCGTGCATTGCTCCCGGTTCACCGCAATGAATATAATACACTTCTTTGTTATTTCTAGGAGGATTAATTCTTATGTGGCTGCCATCTATTGCTCCAATTACTCTAGGTAAGCCCTTCATTTTTGCGAAGTTAATTTGGCTTGTTTCCATTTCTAATGATGTTGGCCACTTTATGCATCTATGGCTTTCTTTTACAATCCATTTTATGCCATTCAGAGTTTCGGGTTACATTGAACCTATCCGAAAGTGGTCGATAGGTTTCAGTGTTGGCAAGAAACCATAAACTTAAATAAATTTGAGCTTCTGGACCTACCCTCATTCGACCACCATGCACTTTAGTAACAAAAAATGTTGTACTGTATTGTTCTAACATAATTCTGTGTATATTTATAATACAAGAAATTGATATAATACTCAACGACAAATACCGATAAGTTTGTCAGCAATAATTCTGGATAAACGAAAATGTTGCTTAAATTGCAAATCCGTATATTTTGGGATTACTTCCATAAAATCTTTTATCCGTGATCTAACAATTACTAGTTCAACTTCTGAAGTGGTTGACGTACAAGAGATCGAACTACTCGAAGGGTTGGCTAAACTGCTGTTATCTTTTGTGAATTTTCAAATAAGATTTTAATCATTGCTATAATGTAATGTAAGATTTGATTCGACGAATACCTTAGAGGCTAGCCCCAAACACCCGCTTTTCTTGGATAAATTCAACTAACTTTATACGTTATATTAACCGTAATCTTCATACTAAAATCGAGAACTTCCCCAAAGCCGCTTAGCATTGGACTCACTTTTGTATAGCCCACACAATCAAGTATTGAAATTTTGAGAAAAACTAATGTTTCTCTTTATCCTCATACTAAAATTGGGAACTTCCCCAAAGCCAATAAACAATGGACCCACTTTCGTATAGTCGACCACCCACCCAGTCGAGTGTTGAAATTTTGAGAAATACTAATGTTTCTCTTTATCCTCATACTAAAATTGGGAACTTCCCCAAAGCCGCTTTGCATTGGACCCACTTTCGTATAGCCGGCCATCAACCCAAGCGAGTATTAAAAATTTGAGAAATTCTAATGATTCTCATTATCATAAACATGAATTGTATAGGCTAACGATTTCGATAACTCGCACGGGCTCGCAGGAGGTCACTGCGCCCCCCCCCCCCGCGTAGCCCTCCGCGGGGCTTTAGATTAAAAGTCCAAGGGATGTAGGAGCCAGGATAGGCAAACATGTCGTACTGCGTGCCGCACGTAGGAGCGGATTATATAGAATCTATTAATAAATATAGATTCACAATCGATATATTCTAAATAATCATATAGAATACATCTATTATGAATCTATATTTGATGTTTAAAAAATTCATTTTAAAATCATTAATTTGAAAAATCGCGAAATATGTACATGATTGTGTCGTAATAATACAAAATGGATGTGTTTATTTACCAAAACTGTATTATTTTCGTAATGCATTACATATTTTAGTTACAAAAATACTAATAGATGTCGCTGCAAAATAACTTACTTTTTATAGTTTTATAAATTTCTACTACAAAAATAAAGCGCTGTAGTCAAGTGTTGACAAATACTAAAGCTTAGCCCTCAAATATAAACATAAAATGACAATTCAACATAGCCTACTAGTTCGTAAATCCCTTTTAGATTTTTTTCAAACTAAATACTCTAGCGTGAATTTTATGCGTAACTACTTTTATCATCTACACCACCATTTGACTATGAGTAGATGTCAGTAGATACAAGTTACTCATGCCATTGGAACACGACTATTGAAAGGACATTTTTATCTAAAAAGGGACCCGTGATCTTGTGCATCTAAAATGTTGTGATTGTGAGTATTTTTTATGGAAATTAACGGAAATGTTCGAAAGAGTGCTTTGTAGCACATATAGAACAGATAGAATGAACCATCTATATAAGAGCGAGTTGGCGACAACATTTTAATCAAATTATTTTCAACATTAAATGTCATAAACCAGACTCATGTCACAAATACAGTTTGTGGAAGCTCTTATTGAGATAATCATTTATTAAAATTTTAGCTTTAGTCTGGAAGAGCAAACGTACTATCTGGATTATCGATTTTTTCGGCTAACGTATTTTTATTTATTAAATGTCACTATCTGTTGGGAAAACCATGCATGTAAAGGTAAGTAAAGATTTCTCCTTGTAATCAACGAAGTTTTTAATACTTAACTCGAACATTTTCATGAAGTAGAATAAACTCACGTGGCGAACAATTAAAAAGCCTGCATAATGGTATGATTTATATAATATGAATATGGATGTTGTTAAAAGTCTTACAAAATTTACAAAAACCAATTTTATGAAAAAAAAGGATAAAACTAAGGATTATTTTAACTATTAGGATTATAACTATGCATGAATAATTTTACAGTTTCCTTTACACATTGGTTAAATGATTGTGTGTAGTAATAAAAGAACTAAGTTTAAAAATAAATGTTAAGACTTTTGATTTTCTGATTATCCAGTTCATAAACACCGCATAAAGATAGGATTAACATCTTTTTTGATGTTTATTTAGAACAACATAATTAGTGAATAAAAGATAAACAAATTTTTAGGATAGGCTTACCGATATTGTTAAATTACGCACTAAACGTAATGCCGGCATTTCGACAAGTTCTAATAGAAATCGTTGTGGTAAACCACCATCAAAACCTTCAATACACTCGACATGTAGTGATTCGGTCGATTGATTATTTATAGTACAATTTTGCAATGGGAATGGTCGTCCGGCTGCCACAATTTGAAATACACACGGTGTACTTTGAGTTCCGACTGCATTCCGGCCCCAACACGACACAGTGCCATAATCCAAATCTGTTGTTGGGGTATAATTTAGTCGTGACATTCCAGTCTGAAAAAAAAACAATAAAACTCTTTTAGTATACAGATTATTTGTTACATAGATTTGAAACAATATATAAATACCTCACTTGTATGCATTCGGGTTGGTATTTCGGTTTGTTCACCAGACGAATTAAATGTCCAGTGAAACGATTCGGCTGGCGGTGATGAATCAACTTCACATTTAAGTGTTAGCATTTCATGTTTCAATGCACCCAGCAATTCTTCTCGGTCACTAGCACACACTGGTGTATCTATTTATTGTAGAGACGAAAAAATTAAGATTTTAAACAAAATGGGGTGGGTATAAAAATATATCATCCTAAATAAATACATATGAGTACACCCTTTTCGACATCACATATTCATAAATACTTACTTTTACTACAATTGACAACTAAATTTGTTCTAAGTAAATATTAGTTTTAGTTACTATTTTGTTGGATGTACGAATTTATGATGCTTCAATAGGATGTGCTTTAAAATTATTGTTTATTGTGATTCAAATAGAAACAAATTCCTTTATGTTTTATGTTCTCTATAATATGAGTATTATATAGGTCGTTTGTTGAAAACATAAAATACATATTTTATGTAAAAAATACAAATTTACATATAATATTTTAACAAAATAAAAGTCATAGAAAATGTTTAAACTTTTATTTTTGTTAAAACATGTTCAACTATAAACTTTTTGTTGTTAATAAAATAAAAAGTTTTGGGATTGTAAAGTTTTACAAATTATGTTACCCATTCATATGGTTGCTTTAAAAAATATGATAAGGATAAATCCAGCTATATAAACAAAACGGTACGGCGACCAAATTTTAAAAGGTATACGCCGTAAATTTAGTATTAAATTAAATTAATTATAAATATTTTGACAATATAAAAAATATTTTTGACATATGTACTTGATAAAAACTGCAAGTACTTTAGATTGTGTCCGAAATGCAGAGTAAATATTCTATAGAACAAACTTTGGCATGAACAATTTTTGATAGGTACTTCGTTATTTTCTAAATTTTTTAGTCGGATCACATGATTATCCAACGGTTTGTCTAACACCACCTTAGATTTTTAACCACACCAGTGGTTTGGTTCTTTGCAGTTTAGTGTATGTCTAGATTTTCATGCTGGTGAAGGCGTTGTAGTTGTTTCGCTGCATGAAACTTAATTTCATCCACGACAAGCTCCATCTTAAGATCTCGATGATTATTCTCGTTTCGAATGTACCACGGTGCATTACCAATACATCACAGGATTTTATTTTGAATTGAAATCGCTTGTTCAGTTTGTCTCCCTTTTTCCCTCACTACCTAGTGTTCTGCAACACATGTCTCTACATGGGTCTGGTTACAAAATGCGTAAGTTAATCAGTGGACTTGACTCAAACAAGGTAAATATTATTTTTTAGCCGGATAGGCTTGATCTCATCAAAGAGCAAATTAATCATTATCTTCGGAGCAGTCACTGCTATTTTCAGGTAGGTAAACCCGTATTTATTCATTGTTTTGCTCTAAGCAATGCATCTAATAAATTTTCGTCAAAATTAGAAGCGTAATTCAAACCGGCAATTGTAACATCTAAAGTGGGTAACGTTGCCTACAATGTTTAAGGTTTATCAGTTAAAAAATTGGCTTATACTACGCAAAAGACATCCGATATTGAAAAAAAATAATAATTAGCTTTGCAAGACTTGTGGTTGTTTGTTCTCGCGCAGCTCGTGTAATTTCTATTCTAGGCCCGGCTTAAGAGATCTCTTTTCTCGGGTGTGGTCATTCCCACGGTTGTTTATGATGATTGAGGTAAAGGTCTTCGTACCACCCTATGAGCTTTCTTCCATTGCGATTAACTATTTCTCCATAGATGATGGTATGAATTAACGAAGAGGGAACGAAAGCTGAGAATAAAGAATACAACACAAGAGTGAAATGAAATACAGCAACAAAGAAGACAATATTAATATTTTTTTCGATGACAGTAAGAAAATCAAGAAGAAGGGAGTGAGGTCAGTTCGAGCTTGGAAATTCGTGTTGACGAGTGATAATAAAAAAAAAATAATAATACAAATTTGCAAATAAAATTTAAATATAATATTAAATATAAAATATAATATTAAAAAATAAAACAAATTATAGACTTTTGTGGCGTTTGTTTTTTGTGTTAAACGGTTCGAGTTAGTTTCGAAAAACTTGTCTTTGCGAAGCCGAAAATAATTAAGAAGAAAAAGAAAAACGAAAAAAAAACAATAAAATTAATGGCGATGTGCTTGGAAAGAACGTGCTTTTAAGAACGGCTGTGTTTTTTTTCCACTAGAGCTTTCTTTTCAGCTTTCGACTCCTTGCGATTTCTACCTTATGTGATCATTTGAATTCCAAGTTGGATTATGTTTTTTTGTGTTATTAGTGAGTGAGAAAAACACAACATGTGTTGCTGAAGCGAAAATTAGAGTGTTGTTTGGTATGGTGGCGTTGTTTTCGGATTGGCGGTCATCGATGAATTGAAACTGTGTTCCTTTTTTTTGGTTTTCCTTTTTTCACTAAGGAAGTTATTGAGTCTAGCCAGCTATATAACGGTTTCCTGTTTGGAGATTCTGACTTTGCAATTCTGAGAACTACTTAAGTTCCCAGGATTTCGTTACAAAGAGCCAATGGGTTTTTCTCAATCAAAATGGGTTCCATCCGTTTAAGTCTAGGCATCTTAATGCCTAGATAAAGTCACCATTGTTGCTTCTGTAATTGGTATATCTCTTGTACATAGAAGATAAAGAATTGGTCCAAGAACACTAACTTGAAGTACTCCTGCTCTTATTCGTTTTAATTGGAAGTATCCATATTCATATCTTACTCGGAAGTGCCTCTCTGATATGTATGATTTTAATATTTGAAAAATTCCTCGGTGAATTTTGAATTCCAGCTCCTGGTGCCATACTTTGTCAAACGCTTAGGCTACATCAAGGTATATTTATTTGCTTTCTAGTGATTTCTTGATTACATCAATAGTTAGATGTACTTGTTCTATTGTAGAATGTTTTCCTCTAAATCCAAACTGATGTGATAAAATTCTTTTTTCGATAACTATGGTTGTAATCTTTTAAAAGAATCTTTTCAAATACTAATGTTGGTACCAAGGCTTAAGTATCATATCTATTTCTGCTACTTTCCATTGTCTTAGTACATATCTTAGTCGAAATGCGGCATTAATTATTTGCACTAGTTTCGTCAACGCTTTCTTCGTAAACCTTTTTATTATCAGACCCGTTATAAGATCATACCCTGGAGCCTTATCCGCATTCAGATCATTCTTGATTTCCGATTTTAGATCTTTAGTATTGTCATCTTCCGTTTGTCTGGGTTGAGGTTGGCATGTCTCTTCAAGGTGATTTGCAAACAAATTTGCGATTTGTTTAGCATTTCGATCTCAATTTGATTTATTTTTAATTAGAGATACCTGAAGTTTTGGTGTTTTAAGGATCTTAGTTGCTTTCCCTAATGAATAATCAGTAATTTTTGCCCCGTTAAAGTGCTTAAAAGGTATTCATTAACTGACTGATTTTTAATGTCTTTTATGAGGTATTTAATTTGGTTCACAAATGGTACGGGTTATTTCCGAGTTTACCAATTCTTCTGTGATTCTCTTTTATTTTAAGAAGACTCACTTCTTCTGAATAGCAAGCTTTGAGTCAGGAAATCCTGACTAGATTTAGGAGTGCTTTCTTACGCAGCACTTTGGATAATATGGACGAGCACTTTGGATATTATGGATTGATATTTATGCCCGTTAATTTCGAGTTGCTCTCTTAAATAATCATTGTTTGGCTAAGTATCATAATAACTGGTGAATGATCTGATGATAGACTTTCACTGTTATGGATATAATTATCTAAAATCCCTCTGGTAAGGAAGAAGTCTGTAAGATTTTGAGTCTTACTGTAGACCAATAGTATTTTGCCTTCTGCGAACAGTTCTTTTCCTTTAGCAGTAATCGTTAGCCGTGATTCCCAATAGTCGTCTATTTGCATTTTAGTCACATCCAATTAAAAAAAACACTTCCTAGTGTTTTGAAAAGATTAGTATAATCTATTTGTTTGAGATTGTCTAAATGAAGTTAAATCATGTAATTATTTAACCACCTCGAATGGATCCAAGTTTCGCATTAAGACAGTTGTAGATTTTTTAAAAACAAATTCTGACAGCTCTAACATAGTATCGAACTACAAACTCAAGATATTCAACTCTATGGCATATCAATTTTATCACGTACATTTAAATGTGTTCCTCTCTAAGCAAAGGTGACAAATATTATAATGATAGTCAATGTAGTCGATAATAACCTCTAAAGTCATTCAGAGCCCTACATTAATTAGTACAATTAATCACGTTTCATTAACAATAGATCCACAATCTGTGAAATGGTTACGGATACAAATCTGGTGACTTTGAACATTTTGTTCTTTGATTTATAATAATCTTTACTTTTATCTGCGTATCATCATTTATATAAAATCGGGTACATAATGATACCAATTGTTACATTGCCATTATTATGTATATCGTGGTTCCATTTTGGATGATGTTTCACCAAGGAGATCCAACAAGGAACTTATCAAGAAGACTGCATTATGTTAGTATTCACCCTTTGACTTGAAGTCCGGTCTTCGTAGAAAAATCAACATTCTAGAACGCTACAAGTCTAGAACAGGCAAAACTTGTGTTGATTTATTGTACGTGATATTGTTTATTTTATTCGTCATGGTATCCATCTTTTTTCGAAGGACTATACAGGCTGCCTAATACATGCTCTTTCTAACAGCAGCTAAGCGGTTTTAGTTAGAATTTATCCACCATCTGGTTTTGAAAATTATTTAAGTGACCAGAGACTCAGATTATATGAATGTTAAATTGCTTTTACATCTCATTATGAGATAAGTGGGAACCATTGTTGATGTTAGCTGATTCTTAATGTCTTAGTTTTGGTTGCCACCTAACCGTGTATTTTAATTGCGATATCAACTGCATAGCATCATGCTTTAACAAGTTCAAAACTACTTCAGTCCTTACCCAGGGAATTTATAACTTCATTTTTAGATTTTCAATTCATTAAGACAATAATTTACCCAATAAAAAAGATACAAGCATTAAATCGGAGAAGACCAATACAGATCTGAAAGATTGTTAAACTCTCCATTATGTTTATAATTTGCGTTTTACAGCGTTTGGAACACTAAATCCGTTTCACCGTCTTTTGACGCATCGGCAAGCAGAGAAATTGTTTGGAAGTAAAGCAAAAGAGTAAACTTATTATAGCCGATAAAAGGCAACTGATATGTCCTTTGTTGAATCAATTCTATAACATAATTATCTTTTATTCAATGATTTAAGAAATAGAATGCATAACCTATTAGACATATGTAATTAGTACATTTGGCATGACCAGTATTTTGAATCCTGCTGTGGGCTTAATTTTTTTAAATTTTTATTTTAACATGTGTCTGCTTCTGGAAACCGTAATTTTGAATCTGCGGATTAGCCAAATCTTAGTAGTCTGAATAAAAGGAATTGCGAAGAGTTGAGAATTTTTGGCCTCAAAATACGTTGTATAGAGACATAACATTTGATTTGCCGACTGACGAAACTTAACCAAGAAAAACCAATCTTAATAGAATACTTCAAATTCGTTGATTAGTCTTCATAAATCTTTGCATTATATAGCTGATCATAGTTGGACCGCCCAGATGGCGCAGTGGTTAAAGATGCGGTAGTTAGTGCGGGAGGTACCGGGTTCAAATTCCGATCCGGGGCAAGATTCAAAAAAGGATTTTTCACTATCGATCGTTTGAGCGGTGCGTTGGTGGTGTGAATGAATACATCTGGATCCCCTGTCGAATATAGAAATTTAGGATCCATGGGCCGATCCATCGTTCATGACAGTACAATAAGCTTACATGAAGCTATGCAATGCGCAGATGGTTCTACGAAAAATCGGACCTATAGCCGCACATAAAAGTGGTATCACAACGGACTAAACGCCGGTATTGTGCGCAGCCGCAATAACATAACATATAACATAGAACCATGTTACTCCAATACGGCCATTTCCATAATAACTGAAGTTTGATTTCTATTAATTTCTTTTGTTTTAGCAAGAAAATATATTCTTAATACGTGTTGTTCTGTTTGGTGCTGGAGAACTTCTTTAGGTAGTTTGCTGTGTGGTTCTCATAACAAATGGAACACAATTTCACTACAACACTGATTTGAGGTTTTTAAAGTAATTGTTTGAAATTATAGATTAGTGTAAACTAAACACGCGTTTGAAGTTAGACCTAACTTAATCCTAACCAACAAAAACAATCAAAAATTTGTATGTATGGGTTAAAGTTTAAAACCAATGACATTCAGGCGAAATATTGAATTTTAGAAAAAACAACACATCAATAATTAATAAATAATTATAAATAAAAAATATAAAATAATAATTGTAATTAATTAAAAATAAATCTTTAAAACGTTGAGATTCCCAAACTCAATAAAATATTAACTGACCTAAGAATTTAGGATATTCTCACTATCGTAAGAAGTATCGTAGGATTTTCTTAAGAAATTGAATATCTCGAGAACTAATATGTTTATCAAAAATGTGTTTGTCATTTTCTGAAAGGTCACGATTAAAAAAAAAAGTTAAGTTGATGTGCCTGCTATCGCACACTTAGACTAAATTTGATCCGTTGTGATACCATTCTATACGGCTATAGGTCCGAGTCTTTCCGTAGAGCCCTCTGCGCATTGCATAGCTCCATGTCAGTCCTATAGTACAGACATGGAAGATGGGTCGGCCCAAGGATTCTAAACACGACAGAGGATCCAGATTATGTTTATTTTTCACCACCGATCGCACCGCCCAAAGGTCACGATTAGGACTACTCACATTCCAAACCATTTGAAAAGCTGTGTGTGTTTCAAATGGTTTATAGTAGGTTTAAGTAGTCTGGTAAATGGTTTAAGTAGTCCTGATCGTGACCTTTCAGAAAATGACAAACTCATTTTTGATAAACATATTAGTTCTCGAGATATTCAATTTCTTAAGAAAATCCTAACTTCTTACTATAGTAAAGCTTACTAAAAATTGAATTGACGCCGTAAAAATAATTAGCTTTTAAAATGGTTTGGAATGTTAATAGTCCTGATCCTGTTCCTTTCAGAAAATGACACACACATTTGATTGTTTAACAATATTTTTTTATTTTTGTAATTCTTTAATGAATATTTAAACAAACATTTATGGTATATTTTTGAGTATTTATAATGGCAATAATTTATTCTCCTAACTGTCATTTACCAATACAT